>JAEIGI010000018.1:1398906-2098359 GCA_018903615.1 Drosophila neocordata
CCAACTGGATTTGGTAAGTAACTAAGTAGTTACCCCCCTCCTTCTCCTGCTCCTCCTTTTTTGACTTTCTTGCCCATTTCAAACAAAACATGTTGCAAATGTTTCGTTTAAAAGCGAGCTGTCGCTTTTTTCTTCGGGTTCATCTGCTGGTCACGTTTTGACTACTATATAACTATTAATAGGGGCCATTTGGTTCTTAAATGCGGAAGACTTGACTAAATCTTTGGAGAATATTCCATCATTAATATAAAAACCGGATACAACTTTGATTAGTTTGAGGAGCAAATGTATTGGCAATCATCAAAGATGTTCACACCTTTCTTTCTTAGCAAAAACTAACAGTAAACAGTGGGTCAAAATGTTTTATCTATGCCTTAGTCAGAATTAAAGAGATTGTAGAAATAACGCAGCAGATTTCTAATCAGGCCATATAAATGTGGTCAAGTTGATAGGATTCGACTGATTAAATATTGAAGTGCGACTGTTTTTGAATTTGAAACCACTGTAAGTTGGCTTGATGCGGTGGCTATTTGATGTCTTGGAACCTCATGGGGCTTGCCTGTATTTCGCATTTGATTTTTTGGCTGGATTCTCATTATGCATGCATGAGTTGGTGCTGGGTCCAGAGTCTAGGGAAACTGGAGAACTGGCAGCTAGCTAGAGGAAGCGACGATTGCAGCTTGTCATTGTTTATCTGCGGCAGTAGCAACAACGAACGATAGTTGCCTCTTGGTGCTTGGTGCAAGTAGCAAACTTGCTGCTGGTCTCTGCTTCCGCTAGTTGCCATTTTTCTTTTCGCTTGCCCAAATGCTGCTGTTGCCGTTGCTGTTGCAGCTTATCTGTTTTGTGGCACGACTGCTTGGTTTTGCGATTGGGTTCTATGTCATGCCATTTGCTGCTTCTATTAAGGGTCGACCATCAGAAAAGGAAGCCATAGAAGGCGCAACACTCACTCACTTGGTGGAGGCTCTCTTTTTTCTTTTCTTGCAGCGGCAGCTAATTAAAAGCAACTGCCAGAAACTGGAAACAATGTAGATAAAGATACGGGCGGACAGACAGGCCAGTGAATACTTTCAAGTAAGTGATATCTACAGAGGAAAGGAAAGGGAACGGAACGAAGCGCAACGCAATGCGCATCGCAAAGACAGAAAACCATCTTGGGTGTCCTGGGTCTGTCCCCTCCCATTCTACTGGACGCCCACCCTCTAACAATTTAGTTGACCTCTATTATAGTGACTATCAAGCCATTTGCCGGAAATTTTAATTTAATTAGAGCACTGCAAAAAATAAAAGCAACGACAACTGTTGATAAAACCAACTCAAAAGAAACAGAAGAAGAAGAAACAGATTTGCGTCTTAGAAAATTATTAAACATTAGAAATAATGTAGAGAGTCAAAAAGAAACGATTGAAATCTGTGCCTTAATCCACATGTAGCACGCAATTTCGTCAGATTTATGTATAATCAACTATATGGCTATATAATATGGACAACCTATTTTTAAGAAATTAAACAAAATTATGTAGAAATGGATTTTAGCCCGAATTTCAACGGGTGCACTAAGTGACCACAAACGCCCGGTTAAACGACTGAGCGGCGCAAACCGCATAACTCACGGAAGTAAGTCACCGGAAAGAATTCAAAATGAAACAAACAGTCATACGGGAACTGAAGTAATTAGCGAGTTAAGTAAAATAACCAGAAAAAAAAACAAAATCTGTATTCAGTTGACAGGACTCGAAATGGTTTATGCAAAGCATTGAAATTTGTTTTATGTTAGTTGCTAGGGACCCTACATTTTAGATACATATATACAACCGATTCTAATAAAACTTGACGAGTATATTTATATATTAAACATACAAAAAGCAACTTTTGTGTCAATCGATTGACAAAGTCAAATTATTATTATCCTAAAACTTAACTTTTCTACGATTTTTCTTCTAAAGGAAGTTTTTTGATAGAGTCACCTTATTGAGATTTCCTGACAAATAATGCTTAAGGTTAAGCATATGTATGTACAACATTTTAAACATGGACTCGAATTACTCTAGTAGAAGATGGTGTTGATCCAGGCAGACTGACAGTGGGTCCAGCTTACTATGGTTATCAAGAATATATACATATGTATATAAGATATATTATATAGACCCGCTCTCCAAACGCTGTCCCTGAAGTTTCTACCAATGCTTCTCTCATTAATTCCGTTCATTTTGAGAATCTGACCACTATCACCAATTATAGAGAACATTCATAGTCAACCTGGTCAGCGGACACATAAAATCAGAACATAATGTCCATGGTTCTACTATGTTGTGCTAACTAACCAATATTAACAACCCCTTTTTAAAACAAGGTGGAAAAGTATGAAACAACATCTTTTTAGGTTTTGTAAGACCTGAGCAAACTGAAGCACTTTTAGGCCATGAAAAAATTTGCCGAATGCTTTTATATACCTAAAACATTTCCAAGAGCAATTACAACCTTATCTAATCCATATCACCCTTTGGTTGTTAAATGTTATCTTGGCTTTTTAATGATGTGATAAACCCGTATAATGGAAAAAATAATATGGAATATTTTAAGTATTCTATGTACACAAATGGAAAACTTTCTATCAACCATTTGGTTTTTTTTGAATTTAAATTTTTATTTAGCTGACTTTTAGAACATTTTGCAATTAGATGACTTAGTCTCGAAGACTAAATCCTATGTGCCTTCTTTTTCTGTTTTTATTTTGGATGAGTTGGTCTAATTAATTGCCTTTAAACGATAGCAATCTTTTTGTATTTAAAGAAAGAAATAAAATGAATAACATTTAATAGCTGCACACGCCTTGAGAAAATATTTAGACCAAAAAGATAAGCTTATCTTTTTATTTATTTTTAACTGCATTCTATTTTATATTATTCACAAGTTAACTTTATCATAATCTAAAGTAGAAAAAAAAGTGCAATAAACTTGATTATATTTTTCTGTTAATGGTAATAATCAGACTTGGCAATACCCATTGACAAATGTGTAATGCATAATACCAACTCAATCGCATTCGATTGGTTATAACTTAAAAATGGTCTTGGGCAACATATACTTCATTTTCGGATGACTACATAGGTATAAAAACAACAACAAGGCCAACAAAAAGATTAAGGTAATTACAAATTTTACGCTGACAAAGTCATCTCAACAAAGTTGCAGCAACATTGTTGCTTCAAAGAGATGCTATGTGCAACAATGTTGCCATTGCAACTTGAAAGGTTATAAACAAGGCGGAAAAAACAAGACAAGACCTTTTTGGAATTATAGAAATGAATGTGTGGCCAATGTACTTATGGTACAAGTATTTCCCATATTTAAGTTGACCAAGTTTAAAGGATTTTGTTTGGCACGTAACTAAAACCGTAACTAAATCGTGATTTATAATGATTATATTTAAATTGTTTCTATCCGAACGAACGAACGAACAAACGAAGAAATGCTTTCTGCTTCTCTTTAGTTTATCTCATTGCGAATACAAAAAAAATCAAAATTGGAACTCTTGACTGGTTGGTTGGTTGGTTGGCTAGCTGGCTAGTTGGCCGACTCTGACCATGACCATCAGGGTGATGCAGCTGCTGCAAGTTAAGGCAACTATGAATTGTTGTTCCCTTCAGCAAACATGCATTCGGGTTTATAGGGCGAAAGTTTAATTCATTTTCAAGTTTTAGCGAAAGTTACTTAGTTAGTTACTCTTTAATTTATGCAAATAATAGATGCATCTGTGAGTCGTGTCAGGCCTCATAAAGCAGATACAAAAAGCAGCAGCATATACGGTAATTAATTTAAATTTAACAAAGTTCAGATTACAATTTAACTACCAGTCCTAATCTTTCATTCACCACCACCACCCTCCTCTTCCATTTCACCCGTATCCACTCTTGTCGCAACGTTTTAAATTACAATTTCACTTTTTAATTAAGGACATGATGCCCAACTCCTCCACCACCCCGCCCTTTGTACACAGCAAAGGGCAACAAAAACAGAGCAGAGGAGACCCGACCCCACCAGACGAGACAGCAAACTTCATGCAAAATTGAATGGATACACATAAAGAGCAATTTTTAATTAAATATAGTAGTAGGTCGGTCTGAGAAGTCACCTCCTAGACAATTCTGGTCTAAACTGCAGTTGCAGAAACCAAACAGACTTTTGGGCTTGGCTTTAACAAAAGCAACAAATAAGCAGGAGAAAAGAAAAAATGAAGAATGAAAAACTGGAGAAGGAAAGGCAACATGTAACAGAACTGACTAAAGCCAAAAAGAGGGCGGAATCGGGTATAAAATAAAGACAATAAATGCGAGTCGAAACCAACTCATTTTCAGTTTGGGTTTGGCATTTTTCTACTGTTCTCGTTTTATGTATGTTCTGTGTGTTCACTCTTTCTGTTCTTTCTGTTTAATAGTTTTGCTCTTGGCATTGAAAAATTTATCATGTCGTGCCTGAAACTTGAAGTTGAAGTGGACATGCTCCATTGGACTGAGTCGCGCTCCATCAATTCATCTGAATCGGAGGGTTGGGCTAAAACTTTTCAGTAATCTTTATATTACAAATGGTCTCAATAACCCATGAAAGTCTACTCTGTTTCAACTATTAGAGAAACCCTCGCCGACGCCTTACTTCTGGCTAGCTTGTCATCATTTACACGCAAACTACAAAAGTTAATTTAAGTAGGTTTGGTTCTACTAGACTAACAACAACAACAACAATAAGAACAATGACAAAAAGATATCCTTAGGTCAGGATTTATAAGGCCATTTCGCTAATGAGTTACAACAAACTTATCTTTAGAGAATCAACTACTCCAGTAAGAGGTAATAGGAAGTTAATATTACTCACTGTGAGAAACTTAAAAAATAATGTTAATTGAATTGAAATTGACCTTAGTTTATGATGGATATGTACAACAGGTAAAGGTAATTTCAATGGTGAGCAGCACGTCTCGTGAATAAATATCAATGAATGTGGGAGTTTGTTTTACAAACATTTCAACAATTTGTAAATACATATATATTGCGCAAAAGTGACAAGATAAACATTTTGTTAAACTTGTAAGCGACCGTAGAAGAAGAGAAGGTGGCCCCAAAAACAAAAGCAAAACCGAAAAATGATGGCAAGGTCAGCAGCTAGCTGCTTGTCTTACCTTTGATGTATTGTACATGCATACATATACATACACATACATACTTATACACATACATATAAATAAATGCATACATATATCTTTTTTTTATATACATAAATATTTTAAAGTCAAACAACAAATAATGCAGTCGTTGCAAAGGAAATGGCCAGAAAAAAACAATAACATAAGCTGTACGACGCTACACGACGGCGCGTTGAAAGATCTTGCGAAATAGGAAATATATGTCGCGACAACAATAGCAACAACAGCAAAGAAAATCCCAAAAAATTAAGGCAGCAGCGTCAAGCAGCGTGAAATGAAAAATAAGTAGAAGAAACGAAGCCGTCGCCAAGATGAGCAAATCATACATATATGCACACACACACACAAGCAAGCACACATATAAACATTCATACATACATATGTATAAATTAAGCAGCGGATGCAGGTCCCCAGAGTTCTACACTGAGCAAAAACTATGCATTGAAATAGTTAAAAATGAAACAAAGTTGTTTGTAAAGAAAGAACTGATACACTTGATTCTTATACAAAGAAATATAACCTAACGAATGTTATATTAATACGATTCTTATAAATTTTAACGTTAATCTTTAGAACAATTACAGAACTTTTCGAAAAATATGTGTTTTGTGGTGTTACCTTTAAAAAACATTTATTTAAATTGTTTTCTCAGTTTTCTTTTTTACATTTTTGTTGCAAAATAAAGTTTGGCATTGAAAATTACTTTTTGGATTATTAAAAATGAATGAAACATTTATGAGATATCCTGACTAACCTGTAATAACTCTCTCAACCCAAAAATATCTTTCCCCGTTCAAGACAACCAACAATTCCGTTTAAAAATCATAAAACAATAAAGTATCGGTTACTATCGACTTACTTTGTTAATTATTTTTGTTTTTTGAACTTACTATGATTTAGTTTCCAGTGCATGTTTCTGTGTATTATATTTATGACAGTTTTTCATTTGAGTCATATGCATAAACCAAAATCAACTTGAAATATTTGGCACAAATTCAACATCAACAACAAAAACATAAAAACAGAACACAAAAAAAAAGAGGCAAATGTTTGAAAATTGTTGAGACACGCGACGAGTGAATCTAATAGGAGACAGAGGGGCGTGTCTAATTTATGATATGAAGCAACGACTTTCCGTTACCCTATAAACTAAATGTGGTAACTTTATATATTCCTATACATATTTTTGTAGTCTTAACTTGATGAATTGATTGGCCAACATGAAAACATATTCTGCTCATCTCTACTCTGTGCTGTTGCAAACATTTTGATGACTCAAATACACATACCCCTCCTTCCCCAACAGGTATCTGGTATAGGGTATATAAATAGACACTCACAAACTATGGTCACTGAGATGGGGGTGGCGGCTGTGTGTTATATATATACATATATGCAAAAGACTCAGCTCAGACAAGAATGTAGCAAGAGCATGGGGAAAGATAAGAGCCAAAGTGCAAGGACGATGATGATGCCACAAACCCGCTACCTGCCCCTTTTGCCATCATTTCTTTATATGCTGCTTCTCCACTTGCATGCGCTAAAAGGTGAATGAATTCAAAAATATTTCTGCACGCAACTTGTGCGAGTAATTGCACGTTGTACGTGGCACGCTGCAAGTTGCACGTTGCCCGTTGCTGATGCTGAAGCTTAGACTTTGCTCTGATCTGTTGCAGTTGTGGGCTGCCTCTATTCGAACCAGTCAACATCTACCATACCACTATAAAAAACCACAATCAGTGGATATAAGATAAAATTTACTTGGTTCATTCTTTCACTCAGATTTGAACCCAGTTCCATTCGATGTAACGTAAGCAAAAGTGATCTAGTTCTTTGAGAAGCTCACCGCTATCAACTCGAGACATCTAACTGAATCTTCCAGTCATTCGTGTGTAGGGGGCTCTAAAAATGTCGCATGTAATATGAAAATCAACATCAACGTCGTCATCGTCATCATCATCATCATCGTCACTGCAAACTGGCATCCAGCGCCTCTACAACAAATATGCAGCTCGTTAGGCGTCAACGTCAACGTCGACGACGACGACGACAACGCATTAGGTATGAAACATTTCAGTCTCTTTTTTTCTTTTTCTCTTTCATTCTTTTTTTAGCCTGTAAAATGTGGGTCTTACATACCTTTGTTGGCATCTTATTAGAATTTATGATTTGCCGTCTTTTTTGTTTCTGCTTCAGCTTTAGCTTTTGCTTCAGCGGCGCCAATTTGCTGATGCCCAGCTGGCATTTTCTTTAAGTTTATTATTTATCATGCACTTTATGGTTATAAGTTTGTATGTTCATCGTATAGGTATATGTATAACTCTATATATATACATATATTTGCATTTATAATTTTCAAAATGGTTTATAGCTCAGAGCGTGCAAAATACTTTGCGCAAGACTAAAAATTTTCCTAACAATTTCATGCACATGACTCATCTGTTCTCCTCCCACCCTTCCACTAGCAGCAGCACGACCGCCCAAACAGGTAAAATATTACAAATGAAATGTGAAAACTGATTTCAGATTAGCCAATTCAAATATGAAATCTTCAATCGGGGAATATATGTAAATGTACATAGACATATATACATATGTATGCACATATGTATGTGCACTCAAGTTGTAATGTAGCATGATGATTACTCGTACTTGCTTTTTGATGCACACTATTCCCTGAGATTTATTGCCAAGCTTCCGCTGTCATTGAACGATGCCGTTCAACTGAAAAGGCTATAAAAATGCATGCAATCAAAATTTTAATATCTCTTAAACCAATTTGCCGAATTTTACGAGTTGAATTTAATTGTATAGAATAATCTATTTTTTTTGAAAACAACAAACATTTCTTAGGATGTTTGAAATCCGTTATTTAGTAGTAATAAATTGCATTTTATTTGTTTAAACGGATGAAAAGAAAAAAACTTAAATTGGTAAATAAAAGTTATAAAACATCAAAATAATATTTATCTACCACCACAAATCATTGATGACTTATTTAAAATTCAGCAAAAGAAAATGGTTTTAATACCAAAAAAAAATTGTTTGCTTTGAAAATTTTTAAAAGTTTATGTTTAAAAAAAAAAAAGCAAATCTGATTGAAATCTACCAAACCATTCGCAAGTAACAGTAGTCACACTAGAACAATAAAGTTTTAAGATAAAAATTGGAAGCCAATCCCAATAATAGTTTCGGAGGTATCCTTAAATTTGTAATGCCGCATCGACTATGAGAAAGATTCCTTTAAAAGTTTACAATTTAACAATTACAAATTTAGGGATACCTCCGAAACTATTAATGGGATTGGCTTCCAATTTTCAGACAAAATTTTTAAGAAAAAACACAATATGTGATTTTTTAAATATTTTAATTACCACCAACTCCCCCTGAATGTGGAGTTCCCTTAAACCAATTGAAGGACTTTAAAGACCAGTTATATGCATGTTCTTTAAATCAACACAAGGTTCCAGAGACAATTTGAGAATAATGACGAGGTCTTTAGGTCTAATAGGCGTTAACTCCACCAAACAGACCAGTTCACCGAAATCGCTTTAAATTTAAACTTTAGAACTGATAAAAAAATATGTATAAAAACATTTGGTTCATTTCAAATCCACAATCGTAAAGAAGACATTTTTAAAATATGTACATACGTAGGAACAAACAAATATTTGTTATGTTTTCTAACAAAATGGACACACGAACATCAATTCTCAAGTGATTGATCACGTTTCTTTTGTACAATTATAAACAGTTATTATACATACATATGTGGAGGAATATATATAAACTAGTCAAAAAACAAAACTGATCACCGATAAAAGTTGAAATATTAAAAGAGTTTTTCTCAAGTTTAAGACCGATCTAAAGCAAAAGTAAGAAAAAACTGAATAACAAACCGGTCCATATGCGAAAAGAATAATTATTAGCGTATATAGATCATATGCCTTGAACTGACTTGATAAATAAATTTAATTTAACAATAAAATTCCCGATATTTCTTATTTAAATTCAAATTTTATTACAGTCACGTGACCTGTATCTGTACCTATACCTATCTGCATTCGTATCTAATTGAATGTAATTACTAACCAAATATATATTTAGCTTTGACGTAAGATACAATCAATTTAAAGATATATTTCAAATGCTCTGATTTGTTCGTTCACGTGACCCATGTCGAATAGCCATTTCGGGAACTGACAAAATCAATTAACACTTCCAACAATTTGATTTTATTATGTTAAAATCGGTTTATTTTTTTTGTTTGAATAACTTGTTCTCAGCGCCATTACCAAAAACAAACTAAAAGTATCATATAAATCAATATGTAGAGTGAGCGATGCTTTGTGGGCGAAAATCAATATGGTTAAGTGGCTACCATATTCACTCAATTAGCCGGTCAGCAAGATTGCCACCGAGTGTCAAATGGGAGAGAGACAAATAAGGAAAAAGAGATAGATAGCAATAAAAAGAGAAAAAGAGAGAGAAAAACACATTAAATGTTTGAATATTTTAAGTTTACGGTAAATACTTGAAACAATTACATAACTTTGCTTACGTTTTTTCAGTTAAGTGTTTCTTTTTTTTTTGTTATTTAAACCAAATTGAAAAACGGTTGGCTTTTGTTTTGTTTGGGTTTTGTGTGTTAAGCTCTTTTACTTTGCAAATTTTATATCAGTATAGCTAACTATATAAATGCAAAGAGAGAGTCTATTAATTTGGCCAAATAGTTTGTTCAAATAGAGTAGAGTTTATATATAATCAAATTTTCAATCCATCGGTTATCTGTTTTTTTTTATAGAAAAGAATTGCTTCTTGTATGAAATTCCTCCTCTATCAATTCAATTTTCTACGTTAAGCTAGACCCAGTGAAACCCTATTTTGCCTCACCAAAAGGCAACTCTAAAGCCCTTCAAAAATTGCACCATATGCAGAAAAAAAAAACTATTAGTTCACAGGTGTTCGTATGAGGGGTTTTTGCTGCAAAAGAAAAAAGAGTAACTAAATAATAAACAAATAGAAACATGTGCAGCAAATTTCCTTGGAATTTCAGATAATTTTACGTGGGTGGTTAAAACTTTAAACGAGGGAAAGACAATGTTTCACTTATCATTCGTCATCATTTTATGAAACAGCTTTGAATTTACAGACAAATTCTGTGTTTCCTTATAATTACATACATTAAATGTAATACTAAACTGTAGAGTGTATCTGATAGTCGGTTCAATGACTTTATGTTTTTTAAATGGGAAGTTATTGTGTATTAGGTCTGGTTTGGCTTTGGTAAGCAGCATACTAATTAAGACGAATTGATCAGTTCATTATTGCAATATTTTCGATGTCCATCTGCCACTAACTCTTTTTTTTATTATGTTGTTCAGTGTAAACATTTGCATACACATCAAAAGTAACTGTATCGTCTCTCTGTCTGTTGTCCGACTGTCTAACAAAAAGAAACAGCAACAACCAGCAAGCACTAGGCAATAGGCAATAACAACAACAACAGCAACCGACCATATAACAAAAACCAAGTCAATGAAGACAAAAAATTGTTTAGTGGCCAAACGGAAGATAGACCGATTGAACGAACAAACGAACCACTCCCGGACCAATGCAAGATGCGGCTATTGCTGATGTTGCTGATGTTACTGATGATGTTGCTGTTGCAATTTCTAAATGCCGCTGCGCACCAATTCACCGAAAGACGAACGAGAATGCAACTTTGCATAATTTATGGCAATCCATTTCGCGTGAACATCAACACGAGGCAAAACTAGACAAAAATGAGAAGAAAAAAAAAAGAAACTCCAGCTGCAACTGCAACAGCAACAGCAACTTAGACTCCAATCCACAGTAAATCTGAAACTGCATCGACTGGTATCAACTTATTTAGTTCTGCTAAAGTGTTTACTTTCATCATTGCCATAGTTAATGTTGGTCATTGGCATTGGCATCAACATTGGCATTGCCATTGGCCATTCCTATATAGTATATACATAGATATCGTATATTGGCAACTAAAATGAAACCAAGAAACCGTAAACGAACATCCAGGATACAAAGACAAATTGACATTCACTTTTTGGCTTTGCGTAACATTTTCAACAATTAAAGAAGAATACTTTCAGATCTCATTCCATTTGTTCCCAACAATCTACATAATATTAATTAAGTCTACCTTACAAACTCCCCTCTAAAAAGGAATTAGCGAGAGATGAAATCAACAATTAAAGATGGAGCTTAAATAACAATTAAACCAATGAGCTGATCCAAGTCGTTTAACATCTTTGTTAATATCCATATGCATTTGTAAGAAGTTAAGCATTTCTTTTTAGTACTTAAAAGCTATAATAAAAGTTCACTTACGAATCAAATAACAATTACCAGAATTTCAACTATTAAGTCTATTAATGCAATTCTGTTGCAAAATCAGGTTTGAAACAGTCATTGAAAGAGCTCAACTATCTTTGATTATCATCACAAGGCACATACATAACCACTGATAACAAAACTAAAGATAATTACTTAACTGAAGCAAATCATTTAATTCCCCCATCTTGTTTTGATAATGAAGAATACAGGTTAAGCTGTTCTAGTTATCAAAACAATAATTACTCGAGAACTGATGAGTAATTTAATTGCCTGGTAATTGTTTACCGAGAAGATAATTAAATAAAAAAAAACAGTTTTAAAACCACATTGTCAATTTAGTCTAAATAAATTTGCTGTGTCTCTTGATTCTTGGAAACCTTTGTATCTATGTTTATTAGAGATCACTTCTTAGGATTTTCCCCCTAATAAGCATAGAAAAAGTAAGAGATACAAATTGGATACAAAACTAAATATAAAATGGGCCATCTACTTATCGCTAATAGTAGCTTAACCCTTAAACAAGCGACCTCAAATATTTTTTAGTTTTCAACATTTATTCCTATATCTTTTATTCAGTAACTTAATTAGTCTTTGTGGCAACTCTTATCCTACACATATTCCTAAGTATGTGAATATTATTCATATATACCAAAATCTCACCAATACTCTCTTAGTTGCCTAAAGAGTAGGCGACTCTTTGTGCATTACATGCCATGCTCTCATTCATTTGCTCCGAGTGGCAGTTGGCGTAGACCATGGATATATATATGTATATTTACCGTTCTTTTGGCCTACTTACCAAAATCAAATCAAAAAACAACAGCAAAAACTGTCTGATTGATAACTTAAGAAAATTGTGTTTGCCTCGAGGAAAATATATCAAATACAAAAATGTTCATTTAAACAAATAAACGAGTATATCTCAAATAAATTGTCGCTTCATTTCCTATGGAAAACTTTTTTGATTAACCTGTTTGAAAGTATCCATATATTTGGATTTGCTTGAATTCTAATTTCGAAACATCTTTCTTAACGAAGGGCTGCCACTGAACCATGAATAATAAAGAATGAGGGCAAACAAACGCGTGGCAAGAAAATCCATGCACTTGACAAAATAAGATTTAAATTTAAATTTATTGGCAATTCAATTACAAACACAATTTCTTTCCTTTTCTCTCTTCTTTTTTTCTGATTTTCGTAGCCCACTACTGGGAACGAGTGCAATGCGGAAGTTGAATTGAAACGAAACGATTCAAATCGAACGCACTTAACACGCAAGTCAACAAACTGGAGATGGAAAGAGAGACAGACAGAGAGACTGCAGGAGGCGATGGCATATGTATGCCAGAAAGAGAACGAAAAAAAGTAAAGCATTTCTGCATTCTGTGGCTATGCAAATCAGCAGGTAGTCCCAGTACCACCCACAACATAAAACAACAACAAAAGTCATTCACCCAGATGATATATCTAAAGATACGCATAACTTGCATTCTACCATTAGAATCGAGTGGAAATATTCACCGAATACTCCCTACATTCCCACATAATTGATGTCTCTTTTACACGAACACATCATCATGATGTTGCAGCAAGCACTGTTGCAACTTTCATTCGAAAAACTAAGAAAATAATTGCAATTTTCTATTCCAGTGTGAGTGTGGGAAGGAATGGTATGAGTGACTACTTTATTGTGAGTGTCATTGTCATCGGTCGAATGAGCCGCTGTCGAATGGCAGAGCAACAATAACAACAACAATAACAAAAATAATAATAAAAAGTAGAAATTAATAACAAATAACCAAATATAATACCCATGAATATAATACCAAATACACATACACTAAAGTAGCATATGAAAATGAAAGTAAAACTGTGATTTTTTTTTTATTATTATTTCTCCTTTCTGTTGTTTCTTTTCTTTGCCGCTTTTGAGTGAAAAGCCCAATGAGCCGCATACATACATATGTGAAATATTTCTTTAAATAACTGAGAAAGTTCAAATCATAATTTACCACCCATTCACTGATGGTTGACTTTCAATTCAATATATACGCAAAAAAAAACACGCGTAATCACAAATTAAATGCAACTTTTGGGCATTGAGCAAATTTCTTTGATTTCAAATTTGTCAAGGTGCTTGGAAAGTATCGTAATAAGTGAAAGAAAAGCCAATACACAATAAAGGAAGAATACAATACTACTTTATGATAAAATAAAGAATGAAATGTCTAAAAGACATCAGTTCCACTCTAAAATAATACTTGCAGTGGTTACGGCTTTTAGTTTTAGAATTGGTTATTTAAGTTCTCTTTTACGGTTGATCTTTTCCTATGCAGCTGTAAAATAATCTCTAGCAATAGACAAAGGAAACCAATAAAAATTTTTCTAAATTTTAGCAACTGTACCAGAAAAACTTATGCAAATAATGCAGGATCATGAAGATATTTTCGACAATTTTAAAACTAAAAATATATTTTCGACGTCTTCGATCAGCTCTTTCTCCAAATGGTAGTAAGGATATTGCCAGACTCCACACAAGTTTGATAACCCGACAAAAGCTTTTGCAACTTGAATGCCATGTGTTACCATACCTACCAAACTCTTTAGGATTGGCATCTTCGATCTATTGCTTGTTCCGTTCTTTTGAAATATTTTTTGAATAGGAGACTTCGACTAGTCTTTTGTCAGCAAGAAACGTAAATTTTATGAACATTTCATTAACCGTTGTAAAAGATTTTTTTTTAAACTTTTTTAATAGTGTTTGAATTGCACTAAATAAAGAAGCTACTTAATAAACGACAAAAAAGTACAAATTCTAAAAAATTTACTAAAAAAAGAAAGGTATCACTTCTACAAATCTAATTGCAGTCAATTTATTTTTATAAAAATTGCAAATACAGTCAAATCTTTTAGATATAACAAATTGATTGAGACATAATTAATTCATTATTAATAAATTCAAACCATCAACTGTTTAACTAAAATTTGACCAAATCTGAGGTTATTTGCAACACTTAAAGAGGAAAAACCCAAAAGACCTTAAGTTAGAGTTATGCATTTACCCACAGTTTCACTGCGTTTCAAATGCAATCTTGGAAAATATACAACCTATAGACAATGTACATTGTTAAGTGTAATTACGAAAACTTGTAAAGTTTAAAAATTAAAATTGTGTAAATAATCGTATTGTTATTGTGGACAGAAACGAAAGTGCCATTCAATTAAAGTAACTCCATTGTGGGAACGAATCAAAATGACTATGACTAAACTTATCGTCTATAAACTTACCTTGTACACCTCCGAGAAAAATCCAGAGCCAATTTTCTCCTTGACGAAATCATCGACGGAATACAAAGCTGAAACGGCGGTACGTAGAGCACGACATGAGCTGCCAGTGACCAAGCGATCCGACGATATGGTACGCGTAACTGGCGGCGGTGGCAGGTGGTGGTTTATGATATTGACGGAGGATGATGGTTCTGCAATGTTGTCACCTACCCCCGAACTTCCATTTGTAGTGTAGGCGGAACTTTTATACGGAATGCCAGCAGCTGGCCATGTGAATGGCAAAGCGCTGGAGGAATCCACTTGATCCATGTTCCTGTTGCCGCTGTTGCTGCTGTTCGTGTTACTGCTGGTGTTTATAATGTTGGATGTTAGGATTGTCTTTGTCGGGGGACCGGGTCCACTATGTTCATTCAGGCTCATTATCACCTCGGGCGAATGATTGCCTGTGTATGTTTAACTGGCTTAAAACACCAACACCTACAACCCGGCTAACAAGAATGCAACACGAATACGTTTTTGTTTTCCCCTTTTTTTTATATATACATATATTATTTTTCTAGGACATTCTAAAGGACATTCACTACAATTAGCCCATTAGATGGGGAGGATTGGTAGGTGTGGTTCAAGATTGGACAACTTGTAAGATTTAGAAATACTAAGCACAAAAAAAAATATAAATAATAGTGGAAAAATATATACGGTTTTTTTTTTTTTATGTAAAAAAAAATTTTCCCTGATTTCCGTGTGTGTGACAGGAAACGCTGTTTTCCATCAACGTTTTACTTTATCGATTTTTTGTTTACTTTATTTCATTTTTTATTGGCACAAAGATGCTTTTTTTTTTGTTGCTTTTTTACTTGGAAGTGACGATGTTGCTGCTGGATGATACACTGGAAGCGCTCTTGTCAACGAATGAAGGAAGAAGTCTGTAAAGAGAAAACAAAAACAAAAAAAAAATTAGTTATCATTGAAAACAACTCTAATGAAATGCAAATAACTGTTAACTGCTGTTGTCTTGTGAGCGCAAAGGTATGGCAACACTGTGGCGCGTGATAAAGTTTACATACCCTGTAAACAGAGATTTAGAAAAGTCATTTTCGACTCTACAGATTACATGTATGTACCTAAACGATCAGTAATAATTAGCATAAATAATTTAGATATTCCATCACTCCTTACAATTTATTACAATTAAATCCTAGAGTAGCCATTAATATTAAGTATTGATGAATAATATTATATGTATCTATACTTGAAACAGAGTATCATCAAGTCGACTCACCCTCACTATCTTCACATTCTCTTTTATATATGTATGGGTATGTACATTTCAAATTAGGAATAAATTCACAACAACAACACGTATTCTTCTCTCTTTTCTGTTCACCCTCCCGCCGTTTTTTAGTCTGCCGTATGCTAATAAATATTCAGGGTCAAAGTCAAACTGTACCTATTGGCAAAGTGATTTTAGTTGGGTAGCCGAGTTGCCGGTTATCATTATCAAGGCCTGCTACTTCTGATAACAAATGCTCGATAGGAGGACTCAGTTTCAAGTATGATAAAAACAATCAATTTGCTGACTTTATTTTTCTTTTTTATTTTAAAAAATAAAAGAATTTAGCACCAATTTGTTTATCATCGTGCTGGATTTGAAGCTCAAATCAGTTGTAGCATTAACCTTGACTCAAACTCGAACTTAGAAACTTTAAGAAATACAGATTAATTTAGAATTTCATGATTTTTAAAACATTAAATATCAAAAACTGGGAATGTCCTTGTAATCGTGGGATGTTACTTAAGAATATATATGCATATAGACTGATGTGTGTTTTCTAAGCACACACCTGCTAAAAGGGTAGTACAAGTGTGTGTACCTGAATCTACTTCAAGTGAAAACAGTACTCAATAAGCCAGATAAGCCAGAGTACCGCACATTTTTTCAATGATATAACAAATTATTTTTTGCTCCAACAGGTAATACGTTGGCATTTTGATTTGCACCTTTTTATGAGGCCATAACTATCAAATTTATATGTATATATACTATATATGTACGTATGAATTCATTTTTGGCGATAAGATTGCGACAAATTGGCCCAGAAATAGCTACACGACGCGATCAAGCGGCAAAAACTACTTATGTACTAGCAAAGGTGCTGTTTTTTCTTCATATGTATCTCTCTTTTTATTTATCTCTTTCTCTCTCTCTCGATCTTCAGTTTTGTAATTAAAACAATAACAAAGTAATTACACTAAATTTCGACATAGTGATAATGATATGGCTAAAAATATGTCCAATAATCGTACTATAGTCAAACTCTCCCTTTTTTAATAAGAAAGTGGAAGAATATACAAAATTATTTGTTTAAATTTAAAATTAGCAATAATACATTAGAACTAACAATATTATAAGTAATCATTTGGAGGTGGAAGATTGAATAAAATGTGTTTTGGCAGATTGCATTGTCTGAGGTAACTATATATCATGACAACTGGCATGAGATACATAAATAATAAACAATCTGATCAATATGATAATGTAAGTTTTTACTCCACTAGTAAAATTTCAATTTAAAATTAGTTCAAATTAACCCAGAATCATTAGGAACATTTATTAGCAGGTTAATAGATGATTTCTAAACAATTTGAACATTATTTATTAAAAGTAAATCTGAATTCTTCTGATGCCTGTAAAACATAATTTTTACCCTATACTAATAATGATAATTTCAAACATGAATTCCAAAAAGTATACATACACAGATAAATACATATATAATAGCTGTGTCCCGTTGAAATAACACCCCTTGGGTGAGTATTTCGTTTGCAAAATCTGTCCAAATACACGACAAAAGAGGCAAAACTTCAGCAACTGCCCCATAATTAGGGTCAATTGCGGCTAACCGCCACCAAACGACGATAGCAACAAATAAAAGTACAACCAACCATCTGGTGCCACACATCGTTAAGGGCCGCCATTGAACACTAAGAAAGTAGACAAGATTATCACAATTTCCCACATTATTAAATCTGATCAAGATGTATTTTATTTTTCTTATTATCCCCGCGACTATTTTATTTTCTTTTCAAAATTATTAATAGTAGTAGTAAAAGAATAAAATCTATTTCTGTTTGAAAGAAGGGAAACCAAAAGTCGGATTGAGAAATCTTGAAAACTCATTCATAGCAAATTTAATTGAGATGGCTCTAAAAAAAACAAGAAATTTGCTCATTGAAATTGTGTGCGAATGTTTTCACTGTATCTTATCTTTTGATTCCACAATACAAAATAGTCATGTGATTTCATTTTTAATGCTCTGATCGTAAAGGTGATATCACAACATTTGTAATTTCGATTTCATTTCTAAAAAAAAAAACTTTTTAATAATTATTATTTTGTTTGGTTCCCTTCGACACGAACAATTAAATAATCTATCGATCGATTGTCGATAAGTTTCTAATCGGATGAACGGATGCAGCCGCTCCGGCTGCTCGTCTTTAATTCCTCATTTCATGTGATCTGAATTCACCGTACGCGTAATGTAAACATAGCTTTGTTGTTGTTTGCAGCGGAAATGTAAAAATAACACAAACACATTTGCACTCGCTCTATGCGAGTATGTGTGATAATGAAGATATCGCTTCGTCTCACCTCTCTCTTTCTCTCATTTTTCATCCATCTGTCATCCTTCTCCTCTGTAAATGCTACTGTACCTTGGTACCAGTTTCCCAATTTTATTCTTTATTTTTATGTGACTTAAAAATCATGGCATTTGTATCTGCACATAATATATTAATATTCATGTGCAAACCATGAAAATATCAAATTTGCATTTGAATAACAAATGTACATATGTTCATACTGCATATAGGCAGATTTATAATGATCAACTCTCAAATAACGGGAGGCCAGTTATTTGAATACTTTTTTAAATGTGTATTGAACCACTGTGTCTTGCTACGACAGATGTTTTAAGTGTTATGGATTCCATTTGGATTTTCGTTTTATTCCGAAAAGTGCAGCTGCCTAATTGGGATTGCAATTTTTGTGGTGGTACGGTGGCACGATGGTCGTGTTGTAGTGGCAATAGTGGAGGCGGGGTGGTTTTGTCCGGTGTTGATGAAATTAACCAAAAGAATGACACGGGTACCAACCACCCCTTCTTCGTCGCCCGCTGCCAACTAAACTAATTTGTTTTTATTTGTGTGCCACAACATTTGTTCTCCTTCCTTTCTCCCTAGTCTGCAGCTCTCTTTCTATTTTCTCTTCTATGTTTGTTTTGTCTGCAATTTCGCTATGCACTTGAAGTCGAAAATAAACCAATTTTATTTTTTTTTGGTACATCGCCGTTTAAAGTTCATTCAAGATGCTGTCTATATACATATTTATGTGTATATATGTATGTATATATAGCTAAAATGTAAATATAGTATACATACATACATACATATATAGTAAATATTCCCTATAGAAAAGTTGTTTTATGTATTTAAAAAAGAATTGGAAAATTCTCGAAAATATTTCAATCCACTATAATATTTTAGCTTTAATTAAACGAAGCTCTTTAATGAAATAATTAAATTAAAATAAAGAATTTTGTATAAATTATTTCATATCAATTTTTCACCTTGACAACAAAAACAACTAAATCGGCATGTGCCGATTATCTCTCTATATCAAAAGTGTTTTATATAAGTTGAATCTAACTTCAAAAAATACTGTTAGTTGGGCCTTATCGATTAACCAATGAAAAGTTTAAAATAAAATTGTCGATAAGCAAATCCCGATTGGTTAGTTAGTCTAACTGGATCGAGTTATATTATCGGAATGTTTAGGGTTTTGTATAGATCGGCACGTGATGTAGTATAGAAAGTGAAATGATTGCCAAGAATTTGTAAATTGTTGCCTAAATGGCGCAGCAGAATGTATAAACATATGCACCCTGTGAGAGAAAGTGAAAAATTTTAAAATCATCTAGCCGCTTTTTAAACAATTCGTTATATTGGCTTATCAGTAGCAACAGTCGCCGACGTCGCATTCTTTAGGTCCCGAATGAATCAGGCAAATGTTATTCGCTTTCCATTTCGTGGCCAGGTTAAAATAAGAAAATTCGTTCGGATCGGATTGGATTTTTCTTGTTTTGTAGAAGAAATGAAAAACCTGTAATTCGAATTCAAATGCATTTGGGAATTTCTCTGTTGTTGTTTTTTTTTACTTGTTTTCCATATTTTTTTTCTTTTTTAAGGTTTGTTTTGTTTTCTTAGCGAGCATTCAACATTTGTTGTTGTCTTGCTTCTTCCACATCATCATTATCATCATCATCATCTTCTTTATCTTCTTGTGTTGTTCTTTTTTATAATTTCTGCTTTCTGCCTTTTGTTGAGATAAATTTGTCTTAATGTTGGTTTTGTCTTTACGAAAGGCATGAAATGGCATTTCTTTTGTTACCTTTTCTGACCAACTTTCCTTTTCATTAACGTTTTTTGCTCTTCTAATTCTTATTAGGAAAAAAAAAACACTTCCTCTTGAACTCATCAAATACTTAACAAAAATAAATGTGAATTTAACGAGAATAAAAAGAAAACTCACACAGATTACACCCCGAGAAGATATTTTTCTTTGGCACGCGCCTACATGAATACACATAAATGTGCCCACACACACATAGAAGCACACATCTTGCCGTTGCAAGAGTGGCAATTGAGGTTGGTTATAACGGTATGCATAGCACCTTTGTATTGGAAGACCAATTAAACATACCAAAATTACTAAAAGACTCAATTTAGTAAAACGAGAAACGTTTAATTAAGTTAATAATTAAAATTGACTATTGCACATTAATTAGAAGACTCCAATTTGAAAAGAGAATATATATACATACATATATATACGTAAATAGTTCAAAATATTTGATATGTTTTCAAAGTGTGAAAGTTTCACACAATAAATATGTTAAATGTACAATATAAAAACCATTTGTTCATTTTAAAAGGCCGCCAAATTAATATACGAAAACACGAAAAATAAAATTATATTTGTAAATGCATAGTTAAGACAGTGGACGAAGAGTGCTTGGAGCATTTAGTAGAGAGAAATTTTAAAGAGCCAACAAAATGAATTTCTAGCCATGATGATTATGATGATAATGATTATGGGCCACCAAAAATAAAGCTTGGCACGCTCAGCAAACTAAGTCAAGGCCCCCAAGCAAAGTATTTATTAACTGGAGGATGGAGGGGGTTAGATCTATTAAACCGTTTTCTATGCGATATCAAACTCAATAGTGATGAGCGAAACACTTGAGTTGAGTTGACCAAAGGCAATTTGAGCACCCTTTTAAAATGGGATACATTCATTTGAATACCAAGTATGTTACGCTCAAAAGGTATGTGGAAAGTTATTATTTAAATATTAATAGTTAACTCTTTCCTTAGTCAATGAATTTTCGCTATATTAATAATATATTTTCTGCATACAATGCAACACTGAAAGGGTATTAAGATAACTGATTATCCCTGTACCATACATTTTATATTGGTCTCTTAATGTGGAAAAGCAAAGATCATTAAACAAATCCAACAAAGGTCACTCAGTGGGATGTGTTGCTCAAACACTTGGGAAAACCAAAACAAAACTGAAAGTCAAGTTAACCAGCCAGCAGCAGGTATACAATTAATCCAAACTGGATGTAATGTGGTTGCAATTTGAAGGGAAGACTATTAAACAGGGTTTCAGTCAAATGTAATGTATACATTTCCTTTACTTCGAATACATTCTATAACACCATGTTCCAATAAACAGGAATTGTGTGTGTGTGTGTGTGTGTGTTTTTACTTGTTTGTTTACAATATGTAATTCCAATTACACTATAAAATCATAGATACGCTATTTTCAGGTGTATGCAATCCAGCTAATCAGCTCCTATTTCGGTCTGTCTAAGGGCGATCAAACAGACTTACTTTCAATTTTCGTTTTTATTCTATATTCTATTATAATAATATATATTTAACTAAAAAAAATGTTATAATTTTTTAAACTATTCAGCAACAAAGTGTTAGTTAGTTAGTTAACCTAGACGCAGTATGCTGCTTCCGCTTGCTGCAAGCAGCATAATAAGAGAGCAAGTGAGAGAGGCAGACGACGCCAACACACACACACACACACTCAAATGCAGACAGCCTATAAGCATAGAAAATTGTTGTACCAAACTAAAAGAAGAAGAGCAAGAGAAGCTCGCAAAGAAGTGCAAGAAATTTGTTTTTTTTCCACTAAATTTCGTATATTTACCAATTGTTTTTTGTTAGAAATAATCCAATTAAGTTCTCATGCAGTTGTCTTGTTCTCTCTCTCTCTCTCTCCTTTTTTCACTTACTACACGACCGCAGAAATTTGCATTTAGTCTTATTTGTAGACACACACTCGCACTTGCACTGGAAAATTAGTCGGAATTCCGTGTATTTTTTAAACTTATGAATATAACATTATATTTTATTTGAAACTTGAAATTTCACTGATAATAACAATCTATTTTATTTGTGGTTTTTTTGTTGTTGCTTGGGTTTAATTCACTATTTGGCTTTTTGTTGGTGTATTGTCTGTGGTAGACACAACTGAACGCGACGCGACGCCTTGGCTAGGTTTTAAGTTCAGTAGAAACGTTTCTATAAGAAAATTTATTTTTTTGTACTAATTAATATAACTGCTAAGTGATAAATTTTTGTATTTTTTTTTCTACTAATTAACAATATTTTTTGTTGATTTCTTATTTTCTCTCTCCGTGTCCCGTACTCTTTCACGTCTATTCGCCTCGAAAACTAAAACAACAATGCCAAGAGTGACCAGGTTATAAAAACAGGTTGTGTCAATCCCCATTTAACTATTGTATGCCGACATTTTTCGCTCTCCCAGTATTTGAAACCAGTTCCCAGTATTTTATGCCAGCTGAGAGTCTCCAACTGGGCAATGTCCAATTTTTCATAGTCGCGCTCTCTATAATACAAAATTTCCAATAGATGGCTCTATCGTTAGTTGCTTTTTGAAAATATAGACACTTCTATTATGTCCTTCATGGGGGAAACTGATCACACAGAATGAAACAAAGTGTTTACTTTTTCTTAATAAGCTTCATGTATTTTAAGGGTTCAAACTTGGCCACCAATTATATACACACGATTATGAAAAACCTTAATATATATACCTAAATATTGCTGATTGGAAAAATCGAGATAGTTTATATACCAAATTCGAATTTAAATTATTAGCTTTAAAACGGCTTCTTGGCTTTTAAAATTTCATTATGTCATAATGTCATTCTTAATATATTTATTTTAAAATATATTCAGTTGTGGTTGATAAAGTCCTATGTTCATAATCAGAAGATAAACTGTAATCAAAAAACTAGAGGGATGATTGCCGTACGAAAGTTCGAATACCCTTGCTAACTGTCTGTCATTTACATATACATACATATGTATATTAGCAGAAACATATACAGCTATAAAGCTAGTCAATACTCCGTGGCTCAAATAGAAATTTTTTTTCCTCCGATTGTTTCTTTGGCAGCCTGTAGACGACCGATACTGGGGAAACTCATTAGACACACCAAATTACTTGAGAACTACTCTTAATTACTAATTATTATTGATCTAAAAATACTTTCCTGACGAATCGTTTCTATGGGAGCTATATGACGTAGTTATCCGATCGGGATGATTCCAAGATGTATAACGCCTGCAGCAAAATGAAACCAAGATGCACAATTTCATAAGCTCATCTCGGAGGAAATTGCGTTGATCCAGATAAACGGATGGATTGACCTACGGACAGACGGTCAGGGCTATATCAACTCAGCTCGTCGTGCTGATCAAGAATATACACTTTTTTTTATGCGTTGCAATCTTTTGTCCAAAACTAATATACCCTTTTTGGATGGGTTTAATAAAGTTTAGAATTTACCAAATCTTTATCCAGCCAAAATCTACCTTTCAGATTTTTGTTGACTTTCATCCTTATAGATGCTTAATAATTATCCGGAGAGTGTTAAGGATCAAGCTTATGTTTCTAGGGTAAAGGTCTAGAGAACGTTAACCACGGCTGCGTTGAACCAATTTCTAGTATATTCCCGGTTTGTTTAGAGCATGTGAAAAGCAGACACTAATTGAAGACTTATTCAATAGATTTAATTTTGTAAAGTGTGATTTAAAAGAACGGATCACATCGTGTTTAACAAAACGGTAGTTTAATTGGTTCTAAACAAAATGATACTCTACTTTTTCTTAATGAACTTCATGTACTTCTTAGCATTGAAGTTGTCCTCCACTTCCTCCAAAATTTTGACCTTCTTCCGAGGTTTCCGTGCCTCTAGTCGAGCTTTTCGTGCGGCATCCGACAAGGTGCTCAAGTCCAAGGGTAACTAAAAATGGAAATGGGAATCAGTTCATGCCAATTTCATATTTCTTAGTATCCACTCACTCTAATTATTTTACGTGGTTCTTGGTAGCGTATGTTTATAGTCGAGCCATCCGGCTGGACTACCACAGTAGGATACTGCCGACAGTAAACAGACCGATGCAGCTTTGTCACTGCGGCGGTGGCTGAAGAAAGAGAGCGCACCTGTTGCAGACCTCGGGGAAGATATTCCAAAAGCATTCTAATTTAAAGAAACTGTAGAAACTAAGTGTGTAAAACTCACGTAATAGTTATATTGGACAAATCACGTAATAGAGCGCGTATAGATAAACGTAATAGATGGCGTTAGTGAGAAACACGAGTGTGACCGTGTCATTAGTACATAACTAGGGATACCGAACTTTGACGAAGTGTAAGTACTTGGTGTGCGGTAGCTCGCATTTTGTCAAAATAAAAAATTAGGTACGTAGGTAGAACTAACAAAAATAAATGTAGGAAAAAAAGGCGAATCCGCAAAAAGTGCCTACAGCCTTAAAGTTACACAATATATGTATTGTCCATTTTGGAGAAAGACAATCTAAACGACGAGTATAAATCTTAGCACTGCAAAATTACATAATTTTCGCTTTTCAAGTAATTTTTTTTAGCGAATCTTTGGAAAAGAAAAGCTTGTAGTGCTTCACCAAACGCCAACAAACCTAGTTACATAACATGTTAACGAAGCATTATCTCCCTAGTGAATTATCCTTATTCCTTCTAACCTCATATTCACATGTTAATTTTTTAACTCGACAAATGTAATTCCATTTTCCAGCTATATCATGGCCGCCCGCCGCGTCGCTCAATCCTCGATCAACTGGTCTGCTCTGGCTGACCGTGTTCCTGTCAACCAAAGGAGCAGCTTCGGTGCCTTCAAAACCAAGTCGGACATCTATGTACGCGCAGTTTTGGCCAATCCCGAGAGCCCACCAAAGATCGATTGGGCCACTTACAAACGTTTGATTCCAGTGGCTGGACTGGTCGATAGCTTCCAAAAGCAGTACGAAGCCCTCACTGTACCCTATCCAAAGGATACTGTGTCGCCTCAGGTGGACGCCGAGATCAAAGATTCGCAGTCTGAGATTGCGTCCTACAAGAAGGCTTCCGAACAGCGCATTCAAAACTACCAGAAGGAAATTGCCCATCTGAAGTCGCTGTTGCCATATGAGCAAATGACAATGGAGGACTACCGTGATGCATTCCCCGAGAGCGCTCTGGATCCCATCAACAAGCCCACATTCTGGCCCCACACACCAGAAGAGCAGGTGGGATACAAGTCCAAGGAGCAGCTTGAAGCTGAAGCCCAAGGACACCACTAAAGCACCATTCAGAAGGTGAGGTTCATGGACACCGCCTAAATGCGCTATAGTCTCCTCGATTCGAAATGTTAAAATCGATGTTAAATTAAATTACAAAAAATAATAAATTTATCAAAGAAAAGAATTTTGTTGTTATAAGGAAACGTTCTGGACAAGATGATCAGACGCAAATTCAAGGAGCAATGAAGTAAATTGTTGTCTTAATTAAGAAAAGACAAATTTTACAACTACAACAAACAAATTAAAGTTTAGTTGAATAACTTTTAGGTTTAAAGAAGCTAGACGAAGCGTACGTAAAACAATAATGTAGAAGAGTTTTCGCCTCAGGCAATTTCATATGTAAGGTGTAAATCAAGTTTGCTCTACTGTTCAAGAATATATATTTTGTTAAGTTAATGGTGCTTTTTGCAATGGTACAATACATTATTTTACCTATCTTCTTATTGGGACAAATGTTCCTATTGGTTCTTGTATTATGAGGAGTTAAATTTGAACATTATTCAAAATATATCTGAAAGTAAAGTTGTTCTCAAGTTTAAAGAAAATTACAAAATTAAAAAGATTGTTTCGGCTGTGCGTTCTCTTTATAACATTTTTTAACACAGATTCCTTATTTAGATAGCAGAATGGGATCTCTGATTCTCGTTTCACAAGATTTTCTAAATAGTTAATTGATTGAATATACAGAAATCAAGTCAAAATTAAAATAAAAATTGATTAGAGATGAAATTAATGCTTTATTTTGGCCCTTTGTCCTATAACAAACGGTTTCAGAAGGTAAAATAACGACACAGATGGAAAACGTACGTAAAAGTCAATTTTTACAGTTTTAGTATCCTCTTTCCAAAGAAATCAATTGTATTGTTTCCTATAGACGTTAGTTGTCAGAATACTCTCACTGTAACATTTTTAAAGGATGCATAAGCATCGTTGCCTATCCTGAAAATAGTTCCACATTCCTGCTATCGTCGATGCTGCTGCCTGTGACCCTGATTTAATTAAAATTGCATTAAAAAAAAACCACAAACAGATGATCGATGTTGATTAGTGTCACAATGACACTACATATACATAATTTCGCTACATTATATTTTTGAAACAGTATGGGCAACAATTTTTTATTTCATTATTCGCTCATTTTCAAACTGAAGCTTGGCTTAAATGTATATTTTTATTTTTACGTTTGTAATTCAGTCAGAACTGAGTACCTTCAATTTCCATAATTGAAGTTTTAAGAAATTTGTAACTGTAACGGAATCTAAAATCACCGTTGCGAGAAGCATGTGTTAAGTGTCATTATGCCGTAGATTTGCATCGATCATCTGTTTGTGGTATTTTTTAATGCATTTTCGATTAAACCAGGGCTGGCAGCGCATTTTCATCAATGACCAAGAGAAACAAAGGCGACGGCGTCAACGACGACAGGAATAAAGATCTCTTCCAGGATAGGCAGCGTCGCGTATGAACTATTTAACAATTTTGTTGTGCAATCGTAAACCGACGATGCTCTCGCGCCGGAGCAAAGAGAAATCACACAAGGAGGGCGTGGTGGGAAAGTATGTAAAAAAGGATACACCGCCAGAGGTTTGTGCTTGTTTTTCTTTTTTGTTCATTTTCATTTTTTCGACTCTTCAACGTTAAATACGGCGAATTCAATTTCCCCTGCGAATTTTGAATGCAAATGCCAGAATTTATGGAAAATACAGTATATAATCATACAAATAAGTAAGACTATGTATGTATATACATATGTATGTATGTGTATATATATACAAAAGCGATCGAGCACGCGATGACCAAATCGATAATTTGATTTAACTTTCCTTATCATAAGTAATTCTTATTCTTATTGTTATGCCTGTAGATACCGGTGATCAATGTGTGGACGACTACAGATCAGAGGGTGGCAGCTAAAAAGAAAACTCTGCAAAGATGTGCTAGCACATCACCCAGTTGTGAGTTCAAGCCGCGTAGCTCTAGTACCAGCCGGAATACATATTCCTGCAATGATGCCCAACCAGATTACTATCATGCGCGTCGTGCCCAAAGTCAATTGCCTTTGAATCCACATTCGCATTCACAGCCACATACACTGCCACCGCACGCGCCGTCATCCCATCAGTTTCGACAAAGCGTCAGTGGCAGCAGGAGCAACAGTAGCAATTATGTGAACATCGAACAAATTGAAATCGAGCGGATGAGGCGGCAACAGTCTTCACCGCTGTTGCACGTTGCCAACACGCCGAAGATGGGATTCCAGAGAAGTTATTCAACTACTCAAAAATCTCCACACGGACATCATCATCCGCATTTAGGAGCAGCCAGCTACGATGCGGATCAGAGTTTGTTGAGTGCGTCCTATGCGAATATGCAGCTCTTACCTCAACACACCCCCACACACTATGCCCTCCAACAACAGCAGCAGCAGCCTCCGTTTAACTCCACTCTTCGCCAGCCCCGCTACCAGCAGACCAGGTATTATTCCAATTTAACGTTTCGGGGGCAAATTTTATGTTTTTCGTTTTCTTATTTTAGATCTCCAATGCAACAGCAACAACATCAGCAGCTGGCTGCTCACCTGGGCGGTAGTTACTCCAGTGATTCGTATCCTATATATGAGAATCCCTACCGTGTCTCTTCTATGCGTGTGACTCCAACACAGCGCTCAGAATCGCCCATTTATAGTAATACGACATCAGCTTCATCCGTGACACTAGCCCCACCTCAACATCTTCAGCACCAACAACAGCATCACCATCACCTAGCTGTGCCTTCTAGTGTCGGCGAATCGCTGAGCGGCAGTGGACGCGGTGGCAGTTCTACCTCAGTGCAATCCCTTTATGCCCCTCCGCCGCCACCTACGCCACCAGCATCTGCTGCCATTGGCACGCCGACGGGCTCTGGGAGCGCCAATGGATCGCTGCAAAAGGTGCCGTCACAACAGTCTCTAACAGATGTCGAGGAAGAGCTACCACTGCCGCCTGGTTGGGCCACTCAATACACGCTGCACGGACGGAAGTATTACATCGATCATAATGCCCATACCACGCATTGGAATCATCCATTGGAACGAGAGGGTCTGCCGGTTGGCTGGCGTCGAGTGGTCTCCAAATTGCATGGCACTTACTATGAGAATCAGTATATTGGCCAGTGTCAGCGTCAGCATCCCTGCCTCACATCCTACTATTACACCACATCAGCTGAGCCACCCAAGACTATTAGACCAGAGCATTCGCTCTATGATGCTCCACCACCCACTCACACACACAGTGCCTTAGTCCCGGCGAATCCATACTTGCTCGAAGAGATACCCAAATGGCTGGCCGTTTACTCTGAGGCGGATTCGTCGAAGGATCACCTGCTGCAATTCAATATGTTTAGCCTACCCGAACTAGAGGGTTTCGATAGCATGCTGGTACGTCTTTTCAAGCAAGAGCTGGGCACAATTGTGGGCTTCTATGAACGTTATCGGTAAGTTGGAGTAGGTGTGGCCTATAGTCGGTTCCAGTTGAATATTTAGCAAGCTCTCTCTCTCTCTCTCTCTGTTTGTCTTGTTTCTTTTACAGTCGCGCTTTAATACTCGAGAAGAATAGTCGCGCCCAAGCCCAAAATCAGCAAACCCAACAACAACAACAGCAATAGGAGTAAAATGGGCTCCATACAACATTTGACCGCATACTCGCCAACATCTTTTTGATGTATTTCTTTTTCATAAAACTGTGCAACATGTTCTTCATAACGAATGGATTAATCGACAAATGAAATAACAATTATAATTTAGAAACCAACGGACCCCAAATACTTTTTAAAATAAGCCCGCTCTCTTGACACGCGACTATCGAACGCAAAACGTATTTATGAACATAATTTGTTTTATCTAAATTATTAAAATAAACATCTATAAGCAATAGACGGAAATTAAACCCAAACACACGAGCTTACTTTAAAAAGTCTTTGGGGGATCAGCTGTTAAATATTTCTTTATCAATTCGTGAAAGGAAAAATCCATTGAAATTTCTTGCGTTCTCGAATATAAATTACCTTAAGAAAAAGACTTTGCCCGAGAGCCCAACATCCATGTGAGATTACAAAAAAAAAACAGCAACAACATAGATTTCATTTTATAATTTATAAATGCCTTATGTTTGTTCATTTTGAATTAAAACGAATTATATTCATCAATTTTGTAATATCTTTTTCTGATTCTGTTTCATTCAAATGATGAATTTCCGCCAACAATTAATGGAATTTGCTGTGTCAGAACTTTGTTCGTCACGTCATTTGGTGCCGCTGCCAATGCCGATCTTGGTCAATTTTTTACATTCTGCAAAGTATTTTGTTTTGTTTTTTTTTTTCTTTGGGTTTTTGCTTACGAAATGATATGCATTTGGCGCATTTCGTTAACCCAATTTCTGTGACAATATTTCGACAAATTAATGTATTCAAAGAAAGAGTTATCGATGGAAAGTGAATCTCATATTTGCTTTCATTTGTTTGTATATACAATAAACAATGTTTTATTGGTTTGCACGTGTGTGTGTGTTTATATATATGTATGTATGTCTACGGCAATTAAGTGTGTACTGAAGAACTATTTATTTGTCTTGTGTTTTGTTGCCTCTTATCTTGATGCTTGTAAAACATTTTAACAGTGCCATTTTGCAGTTTCCTCAAAACACAACGCAGCTCAGTTTGTGTCTGATAAGTCGTTCGTTTATTTTTCAACTTTTTAATGTGTTATACCAGTATGTATATGCCATACTCTCTATTAAAGGTATATACACTTTATCGTATAATAAAATATTAGATGGTCAACCCTTGATACTCTTTACCAAACTCAGTCAAATTTGTTAAAATATAAAAATAAGTGAAGCAAGCAAGCCATCTCTGAGTATACACTGTACCAAATGGAGGAACATACCAAATTTGATTCTTCTATCTTCTTCTAGACGGAGACACGGACATGTCTCAATCTACTCGATTGTTAATGCTGATCAAGAATATATATACATATACTTTAAGGGGGCTGGAAATGCTTTTTTCTTCCTTTTTTAGCGACTCTTATACTCCCTTATACCCTACACGGTACAGGGTATAAAAACCATCCAGTTCCCTCACTTTTTATTCGCTTGCGCGATGAACGATAGGATTGTAAGAAATAAATTCTGAGCTTTAAAAAACCTAATGGATTTGAATTAAAAGCTTGCGATTGCTTGTGATTACGACCTTGAACTTTCGTATCGCATGCGTAAACGTCACTTATACATTAAAAAGGCGGGATTTGAGTGAGATTTAGCGCTGTCAATGACGTATTTTCTTTTTAGACAGAAGTCGTATATGTAGATTTAATATTTTAGTAAATATTGAAAGCTTTTGAACGTGGCAAACATTTGATATAAAACAAGGCTAACTGGGCATCCCTAAAATTAAATGGTTTCCATAGATGCAAGAGTCTTATACGTACTTTAAATTCGCCGAAATGTATGCAACAGGCAACAGGGAATAGTTTTTCGATACTATTACCTATATATTCCAGTTTAGGATTAGTATCAACAGACGAATGGAAATTATTTATTCCTAGGATTCTCAAAAAAATAAAATTTTGATGGCATTCAAGGCATTCCTCCGGGCTTACTACAATAAATTTGATTCTATCCTATATCTTTTTTTTTATGATTGATTCGAATAATAGTTCCTTTGCGATTGGATAAAATCCGGTTATCGGTCAAATATATAGTTTCAGTTAGAACATCAGTTTTATGTTCCATGCTATAGTTTAGTATCAATAAGTTTCATTCTTGTCTAGATCTTTCCATTAAACTTTGTTTAGTCTTAAAAATTTTGGTCATGTCGGACAACTACATCATAGAGCTTTGGTTTCTTAGAATAAAAAAGGGAATTGTCTACTAATTAGTAATTAGTAGAGTAAAACAAAGTTCCTTAATGCCAATGTTTGTTTTTTCTATATATTTACTCTAACTCGCATGTTTTTGGTTAATTGAAAGTTTATAAATTGATGGTAATTTGAATAAAAGAAAAAGTTGCCTTGAAGTTAACTATGTTAAGTAAAAATAACGTTCTTAATCAGCAAATTGATTTTAAATAATAAAGCCTTACCGTCTGTTTGGATCAACGTAACCTAGTTTCTCCAGTTCCTAGGGTCTTGCACATTATTTCGTCTCCTCTCATAATGTTTTCGTTACGAACGATCGCTCGAGAATAGAGTTTTCGATAGATAATCTCTTCCTTTTTAGAAGATTGTCATATATTAATGATTTTACCAAGTTTTATTAGAATCGAATAACTATATTATAAACTTCAATTGGTTAAAGTTAAAAATAAAAAGTAAAATTATAAAGTAATTGGTTTTTTTAAACTTTTGACACTTAATTTTTCGATTAGTTTTACAAATTTTTGAAAAATTGTATTCGATAATATTAGTTGATTTTCTTTTTCAGCTGGCATACAAACCTTTTTATATATTTTCTAAACTGTTATACTTAATTTCTAAATTGAAAGAGTATACATAGTGCGGCACAGTCGAAAGTAACTCTTTCTCTTAGCTTTACATAAATGTACTTGTTATTAGCGAATATTGGAATACGAACAACAAAAATATTTTATTTTGGTAATTGAATATTTATATAAGCTCAAACCAATTCAATTCATCAAATCTTCAAGTGCAAAAATAAAAGATTTGACAGCCAAGCGGTCTGCCGATCTGAGAGTATTAGTTTAGCTGTCGCTTGTGTTTGTTTTTATTTTATTTTTTATTGTTGCCGATGGAGTCGCTGCTGCTGCTGCTGTTGCTGCTGCTGCTGCTGCTGCTTGGGCTCCTCCAGCAACACCTTTATACTTGTTGGCTTTGCAGGCAGCTGGCTCAGTATCTTGAGAGTCGCGTCGTTTGTCGGGTGTATAAATTCCCAGTTGAGTGATGTTTATTCATGCGCAAGCAGTTTAATTAACTGCCATGTTCTGGCAGAGATCGCATTTAAAAAATTATTTCTTTACACTCTGTAAATTGTTTACTATTGCTGTTGTTGTTGTTGTATTGTTTATTTAGTGATTTGATTGTTGCAAAAAAAAAATTTGTACATGAATTTTCCAAGTTAGTGGACCATACAATACCTTTTGACTCCTACCCAATACCCATGACCAGACAGGTGAAAGTTCTAATCCGGCTGAGACATTTAACATGAGTTTTATGACTTGATGAATTATTTATTTGTGTTTATACAAATGCTCTCGGTTTTCCACACGTGCACAGCCGTGATATACATACACACATACATACATACATACATACATACATACATACATACATACATACATATATAAGTATGCATGTATATAAATTTTACAAACTTCCATTGAATTCACACCGCTCTGATCAAATAAATAATACTAAAACGAACGCTTACGTCTTACAGCTGATAATTATGTGCAATTCATTGGGCATTTCTTATGTCGCCCCTACCCCCTCCCCCTCTTTGGCAAGCCCCTGAAGTACTTGCCCAACCCAATCAATTAACCAATCCGTCTGCTGCAATATTACGGTTAACTAAGCAGTAAATAAATCGATTACCATTATCAGCTGGCAATGTGACTTATCTTTCATTCTGGGTCGGGTTTTACTATTTGACTATAGCTTTCTACATACTGCTAAGTCATCTATTTAGCTATAAATATACATTTTATATTGCCTGATACTGTCATCATATTTCCCATGATTTGTACTTTTACCGGTATTGATATCATTATGTATATAGTACATATATATATAGTGCATATAAACCAATTTATAAACTAAACTCAACTTAACTTTTTAGCGTGCAAAAAAAAAAAACCAGAAATTAACTTTTGCTCTAATTGCAACTTACATATATGTATGCATGTATGTATGTATGTACAGAAGTATGCATGTATGTATGTATGTATGTATGTATGTATGTATGTATGTATGTATGTATGTATGTATGTACTTTTGTTTAACATTGAGCTAAGGTTAATGCAAACTGTCAACAATTTAAACAAACATTAGATACTGTTCTTTCTATACACTGGAAAAAGAATTATCAGATTTAACAATTGCATTGACATTTATTTATAACTTAAATAATTGCTATGTAGATTGTTTCTGTATGTGTGTGTGTGTTTGTAACTAATTGGCCAATACCATACCACATATTGGCCCAAATTGGATGTTCAATTGTCAATTGTTGTGTTTGTCACAGATAGAAATTATAGCTGATGTTCTAATAGAAATTTAAAGATGTGATAAAATTTTCCCACTGCCCATTCACAGGCATTGTCTGTAAGTCCTTCAAGAAGGTCTTTTATATTTCTAATTTGCATTACTTACCTCTTTTATTTCCTGTGGGCAATATCCTGCTAAACTTTTCACTTGGACAAACTATTTCTGAAATAAAAATGTCAATCTTAATATTTAAATAGTTATCAGTTTATTTATACTTCTCCTACAGTTTCTCTACAATGAGTTAGAATGTCCTTACATAGATTGCCCCCATTCCTGTTTTCTTTGACCAAGAATTTGATTTGTTGATTATTTGATCCATCTTTCTATAAATTAGTTTGTGGATTGAGAATCAAAAGACCCTATTGACTCTAAATTAATATAATATTTGGATTTTAAGGGGAATTTCTTTACCTCTCAAAGTCTGCTAGAAAAGTGAAATCTGCCAGAGATATTAAACTATTAATTAGTAATTAATTAGTAACAATTAATTTAATGCTCATTAGACCATCACAAAATATTCCTTAAATACTAAATAAATACTCATAAAGAAAATAATCATCATTAGATTAGACAAAGATTACATATTGAAACTCGTTGTTCATAAAATATTTATGAGATACAAAAAAAAAATAGTTTTTTAGTCAGTTGTTTTTAAATCGACTTATTTATTGTACAGTTTATTCTATATCTCGGAATTACTGGGGGGATGGCCATATATTAAAACTTTCATAGGAACAACCAGTTTAGAATAGGGCTTAACTTCAATAACTTTGTTGTATTCCAATCGATTATCAAGAAAATCGGTTTGCGAGTTTTATATACTTTTTAACATATCTACCAGTTTTATCAGAATTGGTTCATTATATTATATAACTCCCATATTAACGTTTGGTCAAGAATATAGATTTAGATCAATTAATTGAAGTTGTTTTTGAAGAAATTATTATAAAAATTGGTATTTGTTAGTTTGGTATATATGAAAATGGGTCTATTAAGTTTCATCAAAATCAGACGACTATATACTATAGCTGAATAAAAAATTGTTTGTATGAAAAACTTTTTTTTCTTAAGACACGGAGTTTCAATTGATTCTATATACTATCTTAATACTCTGGTAATTTATATCTAGCAAGAGGAGAGGAACAAATTCCTATATCCCAACCCTATTGAATGCCTAACCACCCCAATTTCATATCCACCAGGCAATTTTTGAAAGAGATCAACCTATACAATCTTATTTAATTTAAGATTTACATGTACATATGTAAATATAGCATAAGTACACCATAGAAATATATCAATCATAAAACAACTAAACTAACTTAAGACCCAAGTGGTTATAGCTAGTTTTCCGAATAAAGGTAATTTTATAATTACTTATTAATCATAGTATAAATAAATAAATATATCTAGAAACGATACTCCAGTTTCGGTATGATAAAGGTTAGCTTCTATTCTAGTCTTCTATTATTTTTTTTAAAATAATTAAACAGAAAAACAATTCCTTGAAACGGTTAAAAACTATAATTTCTTTTCTAATTGAGGTTTTTACTTTGCATTTGTAATGAGCAACAAAAATTAAATAAATGGCAAAAGAATAATCAGAGATCGTGTGGGGGGTTCCAAAAAGTCCTTGTTTATATATTTTTTAGTCCCTGCAAATTGGTTTTTAAAGGTGTTCTTGCTTTGTTTGAATACCCTTGCAAACTTTTTAATAAAAATAAGTTTTTTGTTCCGATTGTTCCTATGGGAGCTATAGCATATAGTCTGCCGATTATAGTGAAACTCAGTAAACACAATTCTACATATACCAAATTTGGTGACAATCGCTGTTAAAATAAACAAGTTATTTATCTAAATTATTTTTCTGACCGATCATTCCAATGAGAGCTATATGATATAGTGAACCGAATCTAACAAAACTTTATAGATATGTTAGAAAGTATATAAAACTGACAAATACCAAATTTTGTGATAATCGCTTTTAAAACAACTTAGTTATTGCTCGAAATCCATATTCATGACCGATCGTTCCTATGTGAGCTATATGATATAGTCAACCGATTTTGATGAAACTTGGTGGATATGTTAGGAAGTATATAGAACCCACAAATACCGTCTTTTGTGATATTCCATTGGAAAACAACAAAGTTATTGAGGTTAAAGCTTATTCACGACCGATCGTTCCTATCGCTATGTGATATAGTCAACCGATCGGGATGATTCCGAGATATATAATGCCTGCAGCAAAAAGAAGCCTAGGTGCAAAATGTCAGCTCTGTAGCATTAAGGGTCTCGGAGGAGATTGCGTTGATCCAGACAGACGGACGGATAGACAGACATACGGACATGGCTATATCAACTCAGCTCATCGTCCTGATCAAGAAGATGTAAACTTTATATAATCGGAGATGCTTCCTTCTATGCGTTGCAAACTTCTAACCAAAATTAATATACCTTTTTTGCAAAGGTATAAAAATTGCAAAAGTTTATCTATCCAAATATTCAAAAAAAATCTACTACTCTACCTTAATAATATGAAAAAAAGGAATTTTCTATCAATTTATATTTAATTTATTAATTGGATTCATATTACTTTGGCTACTTAATACTATTTCTTATACAAAGTTTTAAAGACAAAAATTTTTTTTGTGCCAATTATGTGACCATGGCTGTATATGATTTAAAAAAGGATTTGATTCTTAAATGCAACGGTTGATTGTGTTAACTATAAACTATGATAGAAGAGTTACTTAATATTTATTTCATAAAACTTATTCTAGGCTAATTTTAAATGATATTTTATTAAATTTTGTCCACTGACTGGCTTCTATTATCACTACAGCTAGTCAAAACATAAGTTTTATATTCATTTTTTTATCTACATACTAAACATAGTAATTCCCCTTTCATTCATACAATGATTTGTCAAACGTATTGGCTGGTAATACTGATTAAGAAGAAACATATATATACATATATTTTATCGGTTCGGAAACTGTTCCCCATGGCTGTTACTTTATTACCCTTCAGGTAATAAGGCTAAAACACACTAAATTTTATGGATTAATGTTCTTAGCGGCCTTTTTTTGTTGCTAAGGGTAAAGTCAAAAGTTACCGCAACGCAGTTGAAACATAATTCTATTTATGGGAGAGGAAAATAATCGGGCAAGATTTGTATACCCAGTACCCAAAGGTTTTGAGGTTGCTTAAATGTATGTAACAGGTAAAAGGAAGCATTTCCGAAACCATTAAGTATATCTATTCTTGATCAGTGTCAGTTGATACTTGTTTGGTTGTCTGAATAACAAGATATTGGAGACTTGGTTAAAGCTAGCAAATTTAGTGTGACCATCCGTCTGTTGTCTACGCATATCAAGTTTATTTACTTTGCCGCGCCCATTCGCAACAAATCAATTTGGATATATATAAATTTTACAACTCCTTTAATAATGTGACTAAAATATATCAGCTGATCAAATTTACTTGGCGTCAGACAATAAAAATCGGTATTATCTACTTAACGGCCGAAGTGCAACGGCTTTTTCTGTTGCGGCATGTAAAAAGAATTTTATATCAAATTGATGTTAATTTTAAGATAGTCTTACTGTAACTAGTACTTAGTTCAGAGTATGCTCAATGTCAGCATAAAATACTTTGCATGCTTCATTTTTCTTAAAATTTCCCAAAAGTTCTTAAACATTTAACAATCTACTGATAAAGTTCATTTGAATTCGTTTAAAAAAATCTTAGTGGTTTTTCCCTCTTCAATATTTTTTGCAATTTGCCGAAATATATTTGAGTCTTTGATTGCTGATAAATAATACATGAGGCAGCAATTACATGATTCAGAATAATAAGGCGATTAACAAATAAGATGACTGAGAGTATATGGGAAAAACATGTGGTACAAACTCGTGATCCATCATAATTATACCCTGTACCCATGGGGTAAAAGGGTATATTAAAGTCGCTCAAATGTATGTAACAGGCAGAAGGAAGCATTTCCGATATATAAGTATATACATATATATACATATATATACATATATTGTTGATCAGCATCAATAGACGAGTCGATTGAGACATGTCCGTCTGTCCGTCCGTCTGTATGAACACTTGGATCTCAGAGACTATAAGAGCTAGAGCAACCAAATTTGGTGTCAGCATTCGTCTAGTGTCTACGCAGATCAAGTTTGTTTCATGTTTTTGCCACGCCCACTTCAGCCCCCGCAATTTGGGAAAAACGTATAACCATAGTTATATTAAAGGTAGCGTATTAAATTTCGTTAAAATCGGGCAAGAAATATCGAAGATATTTCTATGTAAGTACATATGTACAATTTGTACTGAAATGCCATGTGCGACATTGCGTAGTAAGTGTGAGCGAGATAGCATGCGTTCGTTGCTGCCGCTTGTGAGAAAAATCTTAGTTTGCATTAATGGCGAATTCGAATGAGTTTGATTTTATTAAGTTCCTCTAAGTGGTACAGGGTATACTCAAAGTTGGCAGGGACAACTTGCTTGCTTCATTTGATATATATTTTATATACACTTGCCACAAAAACTATGCGTACAAGCTGCATGCGAAAGTTTGAACCAGAAAAAATAATACTTTTAACTAAGATATTGTCAAAATTATATTTTTTACTAATTGGTACATTAGTCATAAATAACTTGTGTAAGTTTTCCCGTCATTATCCATATCTCTTATTTTTCTATATTTAAAAAACTAAAAAAACAACCAATTTCGACTCAGAAAAAGTATGCGTACAAAATAAACAAGCTAACATAAAAGGTACTTATCCATAAAAAAAAAAAATTAATAGGAGGTGGGCTTATGTACCTCTCCTCTTTAAAGTTTCTGCCAATCGTTTTGGCATCAACATAACCAACTTTTCCGTGAAATTTGGCGATATTTGAAGCCACTCCTCCATGATTACTTTTTTCAACATGTCCTTCGATGTTATGGTATGTTGACGAATCTTACGCTCCAGAAAATCCCATAGATGCTCAATTGGGTTCAAATCAGGAGACTGGGGTGGCGAGCGAAGCTGGTTTTTCGTGTTGTACAGCTTGACATCATGTGCCGTATGTTTGGGGTCATTGTCCTGTTGGAACCAAAAATCGTCACTAAGTGCTAATTTTCTCGCACTTTCGTGCAAATTGGTTTTTAAAATATCCAAATAAGCCTTGTGGTCCATTGTTGAGTCGATGAAGACAAGGTTGCCTACTCCATTTGCTGCCATACACCCCCATACCATCACACCGCCACCACCGTGCTTAACTGTTGGCGCAAGATTTTGGATATCGAGGGCTCTACCTCGTTTACGCCATACAAGTTTGCGTCCTTTAATCCCGAAGATACAAAACTTACTTTCGTCACTAAAAAGGACGCTTTTCCAGAAGTCTGGAGACACTTTTTCGTAAGTTTAAGCAGATATCAGAGGCTTCCTTCGTGCAACACGGGCATGTATGTCCTCCTTTTTCAATATTTTTCGGACTGTATCGTCATGGAGATCTTTGCCAAACTTCTGCCTTATTTCCTGCCCAATTTTTGCGGCTGATATGCCAGGGTTTAATATTACAGTTTTTAAAACATCCCGTCTGCACGTGGCTTAGATTTGACAAAGCCAGTCATTTTAAAGTTTTCAAACACTCTCTGGACAGAAGAGTGTGTTTTGACAACAATACTACCAATTTCCCGCAGCGCTTTCCCCTCATCACGTAGTTTAATGATGAAAGTTCTTAAATTCTAAAATTAAAGAGAATGACGAAATTTGTCAAAACAATATATAATTGAAATTCATAGAAGCTTTTAGTACCGTTATATGTTATTTAACGGTACCTCCAGCTTCATATGAAGCCTAATCACAGTGGCTTCATAGTTTGTACGCATACTTTTTCTGAGTCGAAATTGGTATTTTTTTTAGTTTTTTAAATATAGAAAAATAAGAGATATGGATAATGACGGGAAAACTTACAAAAGTTATTTATGATTAATGTACCAATTAGTAAAAAATATAATTTTGACAATATCTTAGTTAAAAGTATTATTTTTTCTGGTTCAAAGTTTCGCATGCAGCTTGTACGCATAGTTTTTGTGGCAAGTGTATTTAGTCATACATCATTGATTTGTTACTTAAATTAAACCAGTATTAAAACCGACTTCATTCCATTGTTCCAAAATTACAAGAAACTAAACCAGTCAAACTTTGAAAACTTCTTCTATTTTATTTAATAATCTGAAAATCTAGACAAAAAACGCAATTTAGTGAGATATTTATTGTGTATCAAAATAATCGACTACAGATTATTCTGCAGGGACTTCAATGGCGCCATTGTTAAGGTCATCAATAACATCATGAGGATGTTTTCCATCAACAGTGCAACCAACACTTTGTGCAGTGCCCAAGACTTCTTTGCAGGTTCCCTTCAATTCAAGAGCCATGGATCTAGGTCTCATTGTTCTCGCAATGGCTAGGATATCGTCGAAGGCGATATTGCCACTGTGTTTAATGTTCTTCTGCTTCTTTCTGTCACGTGGAGGTTCCTTCAGAGCCCTGATAATTAGGGATGCGGCCGAGGGAACAACAGAGATGGCAGCCTGTCTGTTTTGGATGGTCAGACAAACAGTGATCTTAAGACCTTTCCAGTCGGAGGTAGCCTTGGCAATGTCATCTCCAATTTTTTTGGGCGACAAACCGAGGGGACCAATTTTAGGAGCCAACGATGAAGTGGCACCTACCTCTCCACCCACGCAACGCAAGTAAACTAATTTTACTTCCGTAGGATCGAATTTAGGAGGCATATTTGTATCCTGGTAGAATAGACCACGAACCGCCAAATGAGAGACGGAAAAACGATGGTCAACCATTTAAGATAAAATTTAGCAAAATCATCAAGAAGTGGAAAATGCTCATAAAACTTTGTTTTTTATTAGTTTAGTGGCAATGACTGGAGAATCGAAGAATTTTTATACGTAATAAAATTGTTTGCACAAATTGTTCCAAACGCAGTTATAAGTCAGCAGATTCCGATATAACTGACCAAAATAAATTCCTACTCTGTCTGCAAAGGTCTAGAAATCGAAGGTGCGTTATATGGGAGTCAGTTTTTATAACTTTCATTTCTTAACTTAACGTTTTTAAACAAGTATTTAGAACAAATATTAATTTCATTTAGTAGAAACAAAAACAGTTTCTTGAAAATATTATTCGTCAGTAAGGTATCAGCTTTGAAACTTAGAATTTCCTATTGGAATATATCATTATTCTTTAAAATTTTGAATTTTTGAATGTAAAAATCTCTTAATTGGCCCTAATAAACAATTTCGCATTTTATCGAACTTTACAACAACTTCTCACACAACTTTCAATCAAGTTAAAGTGACTCCAATTGTCGCCCTTAATTGTCGCAGATTCAATAAATTTTCAATTTAATTGGCATTGATTGAATTTTAAATGAATCAATGTTTTCTTTCTTTCCCCCCCAGTGCGTCATTAATGAAAATGCCAAGAACTTTTCTGTGTGGAAACCCAATTTAAATAAATCTGATAATCAAACCAGCTATAAGTTAAAAAGTTTAAAGAAATACTTCAAAAATGGACTCGCGTAGAGTTTTCCAAACTCTTGCAATGCTGTCAATGCGTAAGTTTTTAATTTAAATCAATAAGAGAAAAAATGTTAAATCAATCGATAATTTATGCTATTATCCTTGATAGTAATGGCTATTGCAGCTGGTCAGGGTCTCACTGTGGATAAACATGACCTTACCATAATTTTAAATACGAACGAAAGTTTTTTGGTCCATCACACGTGAGTTGTTTAGTCGATCCTGATTTCTCAATATTCCGAAATCAATAACAATTTAAGCTCATTTTGAGGTTAGTGAAGATCTGCAAATAGATGTTAGTGTGACATTGGTAAACGAACATGAGGATCATTTGGCTGTGGATCCTGGAACATTTATCTTCACCTCTGGGATTACCAACAATCAAGCAGTAACTGTAACAGGTTTAAAAGCTAGTTACGTGGTCATCACAGCCGACAGCATTCCCAATGAAAGTTGGATGTGAGATTTGCTTCAATTTTCAGATCGTTTTTCTTACTAACCTTTCGAAATATTTATATCTATAGCACTGAGGATCTATTTGTACGAGTCACTGTGGCAAAATCCGAGGCTCTCATTTATACTTCCATTGTCTTTGGGTGGATTTATTTTGTGGCCTGGTCTGTGTCCTTTTATCCACAAATTTGGATCAACTATCGTCGCAAATCTGTGGAGGGTTTAAATTTTGATTTCATTACATTGAACATTGTGGGTTTTACATTGTACAGTTTGTTCAATTGCGGTTTGTACTTTGATAGTAGTCTTCAGGACGAGTATGAGAATCGTCATCCTCGTGGCCTAAATCCAGTTATGCTCAACGATGTTGTCTTTTCACTCCATGCCATGTTTGCAACGATAATTACAATCATTCAGTGCTTCATATACGAGGTAAGTGGAACATGGAACAATGGAAATATGGAACATTCTTTGCACATTAATGGTATATTTCATTTTCTTAGCGTGGACAACAACGCGTTTCAAAAACGGCGAGTGGAATATTGGGAATATTTGCTCTATTCGTGATCATTTCAGCCATCCTGGCTGGAGCTAGTGTCATCCATTGGTTGGACTTTCTATACTATTGCAGTTATGTTAAACTTACCATAACAATTATAAAATATGTTCCCCAAGCCCTGATGAACTATCGCCGAAAGAGCACTGTTGGCTGGTTAGTATCAAATTGAAAATGAAACATTAACTGAAATTACAATTGATATATTGTTAATCCTTGCAGGAGTATTGGTAATATTTTACTAGATTTCACAGGCGGTACACTGAGCATGTTGCAAATGATATTGAATGCCCATAATTATGGTAATTTTGCATTTATCAACAAATAAACTTTCCCTTATAATTTGAATGTTTTTCAGATGATTGGGTTTCCCTGTTTGGTGATCCCACTAAGTTTGGTCTTGGTCTCTTCTCGGTGCTCTTTGATATATTCTTCATGCTGCAGCATTATGTGTTTTATAGGTAAATCAAACATTAGTATATACTTGAATTTCCCTTACTCCTTTTGCACCGATTCTTATCCAATCCTTTCCATTCCTTAACATCCCTGGATCTATAGCAACCACCGATTTCACATATATCGATATATTCGATTCTAAGGAAATTGGAAGTGGAACAATAAATATTGGGAAAATGCATGTGAATTTGGATCACACTAACCGTAACTTATAGCAATTGATTTGAATATATTAGTCAGATGTATATATCTACATTATACATGTATGTATATATATATGTATGTATGTATATATATGTATATGTTGTACATAATAACTATAAATAATTAGAGGCAATGCTAAGACAATAATTGATATATCGACCACATTTTAAAGACACAAATGAAGTTAGAGTTAGCATGTTGAGTTGTATCCACTTGCCATCTGTCACCTTATGAAAGGGGTCTATGTATCTGGCACCAAAAAGCATGAAAGTTTTCTCACTTACCTTTTAACAATCTCCATTGATAATATTTTCATGAAATCAGCAAAGTTAAAATCTTTTTCATCAAAGTTCGTTAACTTAAGGCTTCTTTACACTGAGAAAAAAGGGATAAACAACCAAATATCTGGGTTAACATCAACCTTAGAGATGTTTGTCTGTCGTTTTATGTAATATCCCAATTCTATTTTTCACCGCTAGAGTCTAAAAATTCAAGTAATAGGTAAAATTAGATAAGATATTTGTATGGTAGCTATATATATATTATTGATATATTTAATCGATTTTAACTTATTAATACCAAAGTGGATAACACTAAATCAGGATTTGATCATTCGACCTTCTTTTCAAAACATTTAAATGTTCTGGACAGATAGATTATATTAATATAACTATTCAAAAGAGACGTCCAACCAGTTGCATCGTATGGCTTTAAGATTGAGGGACTAGTTTACGGTGGTCCAGACAGACGTACAGATAAAGGAACATGGAATCTAAATTCATTGATCTAAATTCTTTGCAAGTATTTAATAAAACATGTCAGTTTATTTCTCTCTATTTAGGTCTAATACAGAAATCAAAAAGTCCATTTATGACTAGTTTTTTCTTAAGTACAGTAAAGTAAAACCCATAAATGACTTACTTTTAACTTTATTTTGTATTGTTACGAATGTTTTTTCATTTGAGTGTAGAACTTTACAAGAAGTTTTTCGAACGGTCTCATTAATTGATCACAAAACGGCTGCTGTATCTAAGATGCATCAAAACTTAAACCATCTGATTAATAAAAACGGATAGAGACATGACATTGAAACAAAATTAATTGGTTAGCAAAGATGACTAAATATTTGTTACTGTGTAATCTATGTATCTAACCTAACGCCATTGGAGATCCTTTTATCATCATTGAAATCATTGTAACCTAACTATCGTTTAATAAATTATTCATTTTCACAGGCACAATAGGGACACTTCAACTTCTAATCTGTCGGCTGTGACAGAGGTGCAAAATGAAGCCCAAAATGAGGCATCACCAAAGGAACCGCGCACAGATGTATCCGAGAAATATTAGAAAGATTATTAAGATTATGTACATATGTATTCTTGCTTCTTTTGTGCCGTTTTACTACTTTTAAATACTTGTAAATTGAATTATTTAATATTAAATATGTAAATATGTATTTTAAAGAACTGTGGTATTCATTTTTAAATCGGTTCCCGAGGCAAAACACAGAGAAACCTATCAGAGGGATGAAAGCAATGGTTGCAAGGAAAGGGTTTAGGTATTAAACAAAAATAATCGCTATAAAGTTTTTAAATTTCTTTTTTAATTTTTTGGGGATAAATGTAGTTAAAATGTTTTAAAATATTTGAGATATTTGTTTAAGCCAATCAGTTATTTATTTATTTCTGATGCTGCTGCAGTTCTGATGACTCGTACATCCACTTACTGGCATGTCTCTGCATCAGCCGGGACTAGGTTTTAAGAATACAAAGCGGACCCATCTAGTGTTGACCCCAGGATTAAACTTCCGGCACTCCATTGCGACCCATATCAGTACAGCAGAGATCGTTAGAGGATCTCCTTCTTAAGATGTGTGGATCAGTTTTAGCTCCACAAAAAGGAAATTATCAAACTCCAAAATACATAATTGTTTTTTGTTTAATCTTCTGCAACTTTTAGGTAAACTCCAAATTCAAGTCCGCAGGCGTGCAGACAGACAAATTGAACTTATAAGATTTGACTAGGTGCATTAACTTTAATTAGAATGATTGGTGTAATGTTTTAGCATATGGTAGCCACTTTACTGACTGTTCCAATAAAGGAGTCTCGCATATACATATTTAGTTAGAAAAACATTTTTAGTTTTAACTGAATAAAAAACTATAATTAACTTTTTTATCATAAAGATTACAAAATTTTGTATCCAATTAATAAAATTTACTGACTACGAACTAAACCTAAGAATAATAAATAAGAACAATTAAGAGTAAATAAACAAAATTAAGAGTTAAAACGATTTATTACGTATACGTACGCCCCAAGAAGTAGGCAACAGTTTTGTTCCACTTTAGGTATAGTTAGCAATGACTCGACTTGACCACAAAAATTAATTTAATTATTGTCGATTGAACATTCGTACGTTGAAATATAATTATTATAGTTTTATTATATTATATATGTATATATTGTTTTATATTTTATTTGGTATATATGTGTACATAGTATAGCTTTCAGTGGTAACAGAATTCAGATATATTGACACAAAGATAAAAATATTAAACAATTTACCGATAAATACTTACTAAAATCTGGATTAATCAGTGACCTGATTGCAGTTGTCTGTCATCTAAATGTTGTTTAGACATATTCCAAGTAATTTAGATAGTTTGTAACGATCCTTTTTGGTCCTTACTTGCGGCAGAGCCGGATTTCAGGTGTAGGGGTACGACACAACAAATTTATTTTGTGCGCTGGTGAAATGAGAAGATACAGTTGGTTTTTTTTTTAATAAAACGTTATAATTTTATTGTCGATTCGATTGGTGGATGTTAGTATGGCCAGAGAGCTTCTGCACGGGCTGTTAGCTTTGTGTTTATGGCAATTGTGAAATCCACTCTGCACCGCTGGCACGCATGAAAACTTATCGACAGATTGTGTTTGGCTGTGGCAAGTGTTCCTACTGCCAGGATAACTCCTGGTCTTGTCTATCTACACTGTCGTCTGCTACGCTCCTATTATTCTGCTAGGAATACTCCTAGTCTTTTCCCACTATGCCAGGAATACTCCTGGTCTTCCTTAACTGTGCTAGGAATACTCCTAGTCTTCACTAAATTGCTAGGAATAGCTCCTAGTCTTCAATGCTTTGCTAGGAATAGCTCCTAGTCTTTTATATGATGCTGGGAATAGCTCCTAGTCTTTTATATATTGCTAGGAATAACTCCTAGTCATTTACGATCCGCTAGGAATAGCTCCTAGTCTTGTGATCTGCTAGGATTTGCGCCTAGTTTTCAATACCCTGCTAGGAATAGCTCCTAGTCTTCGTACTTGCCACCAAAAACAAATCTGCCTTTAAACCTTCACGTGTAGCCAGGATACGGATAGATATCCTTTTATCGATCTGACTTGGCACGCCTTCACTTTCACTTGTTCATATATGTTTTACTTCGTTGGCCTCGCTTCCTTTCCTTCACTTGTTGATATTTCACTTGCACCTTGCTGGTCCTAGTCAGAACAGACGGAGGATGCAAACGGATAAGGAGAGGACTCTCTCCTGCGGTACACCAAGTGCGGGAGAGAGGATTCACACATACAGTGTATGTGTGAAGTACGGATAAGAAGAAAAAAACGAGAGCGGGAACCCGAAGCTGGACGCGCAGCGGCAGAGCGACGCGGATTAGAGGTTCCGATGGCCCAAGATACGACTGATGAAGTCAATCACATTTTAATTTCCAACATGAGCGGTCATCAGAACTTCAACGGAGAGGAGCTAGAGGAGGCAATGCAAATGCTAGCATCGCCGTACGTGTCGGACGAGGAGTCCGATGGCGAGGAGCTGGTCCAATGGGGGCCGGTGATCGCCATCTCGTCCGACGAGGAAGAGGACGTGGAGAAGGGATGGAGCTGCGGGAAGAGTTAGAAGGCATTGGAAGCGGCGACAAGGAAGAGGAAGAAAACGATGTAAGCGAGGACGAGGGCATCGGCTTAAATGACCTGGCATTCTTGCTGAAGGATGTGGAAGAAGAAATCCACAGGCAAGAGTTGATATTCGGTGCGCCCATGGAGGAAGTGCCAAGGGTGGCAGAAGTGCCGCCGATTGTTAATGAGCCGGTAGCATACTTAACGATAAGTGATACCGAGGAGGAGGATAAGGAGGATGAGAAGGACGAGGAGGCGGAGGAATGTGAAATGCCACCAACTCCAATGCGACGGGCCGTTAGTCCGGCCAGTGCAGCGTTCGAAGAGGAGTTTTGTGTACCGAGAGCCGGAGCGGAGGAGCCGGGCATATATCAACAGCTGCTAGAATGGCAGCGACAACAGCCACCATAGCAGCAAGCCCCACAGCAACAGCCACAACAGCAGCAAGCCCCGCAGCAACAGCGAGACCCAAGACGGCCAGTCTACATGAGGCAACGCTCGGCGGCAGTTAACCAGCCCCAAGCGCCAAGGCCGCTTTTACAGCGGCAACGTTCGGTGCCAGTGCCACAGGCACACCAGAGATGGCGGAAGGTGGAGCCCGAAGAGTGGCCAGTTGCGGTGGCCGTGGCCGTACAGGAGATGGCGGAGGGGCCGAGACAGGCAGTTATGTGGGTGGGACGGATCCGATATAGGATCCGTAGTAATAGGAATAGGTTTACGGTATTTGAATAATTGGGGGCTTAGAGTAAGAGAAAATTGGAGTTTAGTTTAAGTAGAGTAGGTAGATTAAGAGAAATTTTTGGAATTTGGTTTAGTTAGAAAAAAAATCATGAAGTTTAGAATAAGAAAAAAAAATATGAAGTTTAGGTTAGTAGATATTTTTAGAATTTAGATTAGGTAGAATAGAAAAAAATCTTAAGTTTAGGTTAAGTAGATATAAGTAATATTATAAATATAGTATATAAGTAAAAGATGCAGTCGGAGCCGCCCATGCCAAAATAAGGCATGGGGACAATGGAAAAGATGCTCTCGATCTGCCAAAAAAAATTGGAAAAGGTGCCTGATGAATCGCCAATAAGGAAAAGATGCCATAAATGGCCAAAAAAAAAAAAGATGCGAACCAGGCCAAAAAAAATATGATTTCTAGCTGCTCGAAATCTGGGCATTTTAATGGACGCATCATGGTTTGCATTTCTATCATGAAATCTTTGAATGACTCATTCCATTGCTGTTTTCTGGCTTTTACTTGGTCTGCCAGCTTGCTAAAATATCCCCTCGGCAAGAAATATTTTTTGAATGCCTCCATACATGTCTGCTGACCATTCAACTTGTTCGATGAATTCTAGCGGCTTTGAATTGCCATCGAAACGAAATGTCCAGCAATAGTATGGGCTATAAGGAAGTTGAAGCCATACTTAGAAGGATATCATTTCAAAGTCATTACGGATCACATGGCACTGAAATGGCTGAATAGCATCGAAAGTCCAACAGGGCGAATTGCAAGATGGGCATTGGAATTGCAGCAATATGACTTTGAAATAACTTATCGCAAAGGAAAACTAAATGTCGTTGCAGATGCATTGTCGAGGCAACCATTGGAAGCATGCAGAATGATAAAGAATAATAGCAACAAAAATGAACAGTCAGCACAAAGCTGTGAATGGATCGAAAATATGGCCAAAAAAGTAAAAGAAAATCCGCAAAAATATACGGATTATGTGATGGAAAATGGGCAGCTATATAGAAATATACCGCATAGGGCAGGGCATGAAGATGTTGTGTCGTGGAAATTATGTGTGCCGAAACAGTTAAGGCAACAAATAATATCAGAAAACCACGACTCTCCAACTGCAGGACACACAGGCAGTAGGAGAACGATTGCCCGAATAGCGGCTAAATATTTCTGGCCAGGCATGCAAAGAGATGCACGCGCATATGTCAAACGCTGTGAAAACTGCATGCGGTATAAACCAAGCCAGCAGCAGGAAAAATGCTGACACAAATGCCAGAGGAGCCATGGGCAATAATATGTGCTGATTTCGTTGGGCCACTGCCAAGAGCAAAACATGGAAACTCGGTGTTACTTGTTATAGTAGATAGATTCTCAAAATGGACAGAGCTTGTACCAATGAGAAAAGTATCGGCAGAGAATTTGGTTAAAGCATTTAGAGAAAGAGTACTGGCTAGATTTGGCGTCCCAAAAGTAGTAATAACAGATAATGGAGTCCAGTTTGTCAGCAAAGTATTTGAGAAAATGCTGCAGGAATGGAGGACAATACACCAGCTGACAGCGCCATATACGCCGCAAGAAAACCCAACCGAACGAGCGAATAGAACAGTTAAAACAATGATAGCACAATTCACAATAGAAGATCAACGACGAGGAGAATGAAGATGCCGAGATGGAGGAAGGAATTGGGGGAATGGCCGCAGAAAGCGAGGACGAGGGGATTGTACTAAACGATCTGGCGTTCCTACTGGAAGATGTGGAAGTAGAAATCCACAGACAAGAGATGATGTGGAATGCGCCCATGGAGGAGGCCGAAGAGCAGATGGTGGCAGAGGAGTTGCCAAGGGTGACAGAATTGCCGCCGATCCTCAATGAGCCGGTAGCTTATGTAAGCATAAGCGATACCGAGGAGGAAGGCGAGGAGCCGGGTGAATTCGACAGGCCACCGACACCAATGCGGAGGGCAATAAATCAAAATTTTATTGAAGAATTTATATGGCGCAGAGAAGAGTCGCCGGAGGAGGAGCTGGAGCCCAGCATTGAGCAGATGGTGGCAGAGCAACAGCAACCATAGCAACAGCGAGACCCAAGGAGACCAGCATACGAAAGGCAACGGGCTGCGCCGGTCGGCCAACCTCGAGCACCAAGAACCGCAACAGCGAACACACCCACGCACAAGTGCGTAAGCTACCGACGCACGAGACTGGGAGAGTCGGCTCATGCGTATAGACCAACGGGGAAGGCGAGGGGATACAATTCGGCAAGTAACGGAGAGCGGCCTCTCCGCTGTATGTAACATGTCCAAAGCAAATGTTTGAAAGGCGCTGGAGGTATTGGCGCTAAATTGAAATATATAATGATAATATATATTATTATATATATTTATATACAGGTATATATATATAAATAGATAGGCAGAATGTACTATGTAATGCTATATAACGTCGTATTATTCATGGAATGGGATAAACATAACATTAATATTAGTTATGTGGAAAAGTTAATGTGATACATTAATGCAGAGCAATTTTTATGTATATATAGATACAACAAAAGATAAAGGGAGGGATATAGTTATATAGTTATTAAATTGATTTAATTATAAATTCAGTATATTTAAGCATATATCAAAAAAACGGGAAACTGGGAATAAGTCAAACATTGTTAAATAGTATATAAGGGTGGATGTTGGCAAAGTTAGAGAGCAAAGATTGTAGCTGAGAGGCGTATGCGTGATTTCACCATGCATAGCAACAGGAGAGTTGCGTTGCGGGATCGGCCGAGAAGGCCAAAATCAAAAGAAAGCGATGGAAAGTTTTGGGCGGCAAATATTGGCGCGCCGTAAAGTACAGGCAGTGAAGTATCGGCAGTGAAGTAACGGTGTGAAGAGTCAGCAGACAGAAGAGCCTGGGAACTGTATTCCACCCACGTATCCCGAGGGTCAAGATGCCTATAAATAGACACGGCTGAGACGCGAAGGGGGCGGTGAGGAAGTACCAGGCGGAAAGGGAAGAAACAAGCGAAGTATCAATCAGAAAGCGAAGTAACAATCAAAAAGCGATGTATTAATCAGAAAGCAAAGATTCAGTTAGAAAGTGAAGGAAACAAGCGAAGTGTCACTTGGACCAGCAAGGTGCAAGTGAAATATCAACAAGTGAAGGAAAGGAAGCGAGGCCAACGAAGTAAAACATATATGAACAAGTGAAAGTGAAGGCGTGCCAAGTCAGATCGATAAAAGGATATCCATCCGTATCCTGGCTACACGTGAAGGTTTAAAGGCAGATTTGTTTTTGGTGGCAAGTACGAAGACTAGGAGCTATTCCTAGCAGGGTATTGAAAACTAGGCGCAAATCCTAGCAGATCACAAGACTAGGAGCTATTCCTAGCGGATCGTAAATGACTAGGAGTTATTCCTAGCAATATATAAAAGACTAGGAGTTATTCCTAGCAACATATAAAAGACTAGGAGCTATTCCCAGCATCATATAAAAGACTAGGAGCTATTCCTAGCAAAGCATTGAAGACTAGGAGCTATTCCTAGCAATTTAGTGAAGACTAGGAGTATTCCTAGCACAGTTAAGGAAGACCAGGAGTATTCCTGGCATAGTGGGAAAAGACTAGGAGTATTCCTAGCAGAATAATAGGAGCGTAGCAGACGACAGTGTAGATAGACAAGACCAGGAGTTATCCTGGCAGTAGGAACACTTGCCACAGCCAAACACAATCTGTCGATAAGTTTTCATGCGTGCCAGCGGTGCAGAGTGGATTTCACAATTGCCACAAAAACAAAGCTAACAGCCCGTGCAGAAGCTCTCTGGCCATACTAACATCCACCAATCGAATCGACAATAAAATTATAACGTTTTATTAAAAAAAAAACCAACTGTATCTTCTCATTTCACCAGCGCACAAAAGAAATTTGTTGTGTCGTACCCCTACACCTGAAATCCGGCTCTGCCGCAAGTAAGGACCAAAAAGGATCGTTACAAGTTATCAACCAAACTACAATCTTCATTCGTTTTTAAATTGTCATAAAGAATTTTGGTCTACTTTGGGGCTAAAAGCTACTTCTAAAATTGTTTAGCATTTTATTGTGAGTTCCGCATTAATCTTAGCTATGTAAACTAAAATTGTCTGCCAGATCGAGAACATATATGTAGATGTCTGTGTGATTTAAATGTTTGAAGATGCTCCTTCTATGTTTTATAAACTAATTACTACAAGTAAAATAAGTAAGCCAATACTTACTTGATCGAACAAAAATAAAAGTAGTTATATCATAATTAAAATTAACTGAAAGTGGATAATTTAGTTTTAAATAGCAATTTGTCACAGTTATCCTTAATAACACAACCGAGACTCCAAATGCATAAAACAATTAAGCGGGATTCTCACACAGTTCTTCTATTTATAGGTTGTGACTGCTTTAATTTTTTAAAGGACGTAGGCTAGGTGACTTCGTACCCAGAAGAGGTTTGTAAGGTTGTTCAGATTGAGTTTTAAAGGATTAAACAATAAGAGTGCTCTAACAAGTCGAACACAGTAAGAATAAATCCCACATAATAAGAAACGTTTTGGTAGCAATGGCGAAAACCGAACTTACCTGGCAAAGTTAATTATAATAGTTAACGTCTTCTCTTCGTACCACGATGATAGAGCCAGCAACTACCATCCTTAGACAACTCCTATATAAGTTTGATTCAAGGCTACGATTCGTTTAGCTTTCTTTGGCAAATGTGTTTGTATGTAGGCGCATCCCATTTTGTACTTCTATACAATATTAACTTACTTAAAAAACAGGTTGTTGAATTCAACGACCTCAATTAATTTTACAAGAAAGGCAACTAAAGCCAATGTAAGCCTCTGAAATAAGAGCCTAGAATCGAGAATATGTATAAAATAGAGGTAGAATATCCATATACCAGAGAGTGTTCCATTTTCTCTATTAAAATGTGATATGCACGTAATTGTTTTGTATTGTTTGTTTTGATTTCATGATAATAGATGACTTGGACTAGAAAGGATCCTTACTATTTATTTTATCCCTCCTTTAATATGCAAATCCTTTTAAAATGTAGCACTTTACCAAGTCGGCAAATTCCCATTGTAGGCATGCTCAGATGGACATACAGTGGGTCAAAACTTATTTAACTAGTCCGTCAGTTGATTTGAGTATATTGGTATCTTGGACTACTTACATGATGGTTGCCTCAAGAGATCCTTTGATAGAAAGTACAGTTAAAGCAGTTGCATTTGTTTCATTATTGACTCATTTATTCATTATATGTAATGTATGTACGTAATAATAATAATAATAATGGCTTAGACGCAACTTGACGGTAACATATTCTCACACACACACACATACGTACATACTATACAATCGCATGTATGTAAGTTTTTGTATGTATGCATGTAGGCATATGTATGTGGATTTGGATTAGTCCGTATGCATTTTCATGTATGTGTTGCGTGTCTGTCTGTTTTTGTATGTGAGAGGGGGGGGGGAGGAGGTGGAGGAGTAGGAGTTTTTAATCATCAACTTTCAGTATCTTTAGGCCACTCGAATTTATTTATTTTAATAACTTGTATTTGCATTTGTGTTGTTTAATTTTAAGTACGTAATGCAATAATTTATGTATGTATGTATATGCAAGATAATCTATAACCGATTGGAAGTTTCACCATCATCATGCGTATGTTTTGTAGTTGTGTTGTAGTTGTTACTGTTGTTGCTGTAGTTCTTGTGTTTCTATGTAGAGATGTCTTCCGCGCAGTTGCGATGTTGTTGTTCTTGTTGTTGAAATTCGAGATGGAAATTCGAAGTTCAGATGCGCGAAAAGGGAGTTAAAGAGTGCGACCGACTGGCTGGCATGTAATGATAACGGTTACTATAATGGTAACAGTAACAACAATAACCAACCCAGTCCCAATAATTTGGGCACTGTTTACCCCTTAATCCATTGACCGCTTGTGCTAATGGTAGCGATTGATTTGAGATTCTCTACAGATAAGCTTGAGGTTGAGTATGATTCGCATTTGGTTTCATTTTTTTTTTATCTTTTTTGTTGTTGTGGGCTTTAACGCTCTCGTTTACTCTGCAATATTTGTGTTTTTGTTTTTTATGGATTTTGTTTGTTTGTTTTTGGTTTGTTTCTCTTTTGCTCACTAATAACAAGTATGCATGTAGGTATGTCGTGTGGATGTTGTGTGGATTGCAGTGTGGATGCAGATGCGGATATTTGTTTTTTTTTTTGTAAATGAGCTTTACACAGCTGTTTCGGTGTGACTGTGGGATGATAACCGCTCAACATCGATTTCGGGTATGGTCAGCTCATCAGGTATATTATCAGCATACTCAATGGAAGATGTCTCCGAAAGGCGTTTGCTTAACGAAGTCTGCTTGCGCAGCACTTCCGCCAGCGAAGTGTTGGTGTGCTCACCATAACGGGCGTCGAGACCTTGCCGGAAGGCGTTCACCACGCGAATCTAATCACAAGTCGTCGAGCAAAAAAGAAAAGAACAACACCGATAACAGTGACAAAAGAGACAGAAACAACAATTTGAGGAAGTACAGGTACAGGTGGTACAGGTTTCAATCAGTCAAATAAAATGCGAACAGAAAATATAACGGAACCGAACGAATCAAAATGCGAATGCATAATTATGTTTGTGTACATTGAGTATGCGTGTGTGTGGGTGTTTACACACATACCGAAACACAAATAGGAAAAAAGCGAAATCAAGAATTAAAGAGAGCAAAAGCAAAGGCACAAAACATTTGGTTACAGCTGCTAGAGAATATTGGATGCAAAACGGACAAACGAACGGACAGATGTTTGGTTCGAATTAGAGCTGCCTTCGGGAACCAGGAGGAGATATAACGGCAGCAGCAGCAGCAGCAGAATCAGCATGTCCGACCGAAGCCGAATCATCTACGTTCCATTTTCTTTTTTTTTTTTTTGTAGCATGCACATAACAACAATTCTCAAAATTCCAAAATCAACATAATTTTTAATTACTACTTAAGAAGAATAAGAACTTGTTAATCAAAACACTTTCAAGCCACTATAGGTTACATATGAGGGTAGTCAGGCAATAAATACAAACTAAAGATTAGAAGATAGATATAATAAACAAAAATAGTCAAATAATTAAACCAAATATACGAGCAGAATAGTAGAAGTAGAACACACATCCAAACAATAAATCTCTTCGGTATGATCCGAAGCTGACCTACTCGATTAAACAGGCCGACAGACAAGAAGTCCCAAAAACCAAAATCGGCCGATCACTTTTCCAAGGGATTTCGTTGACTTCCATGGTTTCAAATGAAGATCCATTAGCGAAGTGACGACCGAATTCTGATTACAGGGATAAATACAAATTTGTCGTCCTGCGTTAATTAATATGGATACGATGTAACTACTATCCAGAAAGACAGATAGAGGATAAAGAAAGGGAGGTTATAGCAGGCAACTAGAGGACCAGGCTATATTTGTCAATTAGTTTCGATGCCATACAGTTAATTAACACAAAAATAGTTTGATTAATAACTAAAGTTTAGATTCTGATTGTTTCGATACGATACTATAAAGTCGGATTGATTTTACCAATATAATTGCTCGATTCTTAATACTAAAATCGGACGAAAACGAACTTGTTTCCTCTAGGAAACACAATTTGGTTCATTTTTGTAGGATATGAAGAGATTACTTTAGTTTGACGGACAAAAAATACGGATAGAATACTATTATAACCAATCAATATTGTTTTATCTTTGATAATTCATCAAAATTCGTTATCCTTTCATATTTATATAGGATACTCTTGGAAACTGAGCATCACTCAGGCTCCACTTGTCGGCTCTGTTTTTTTTCTTTTGTTTGTTTTTTATTAATAAAATGGAGAAGGGCTTACAGCTTGATCAGTGTTGCTCTTGCTATATGGGACCGGTATCAAGCGTTCTTGCAATTCGCCGCCTATTACCTTTAAAATTGGAGAGAGAGAAAGTAAAATAGAAAATAATAAGTGGGAAGAGAAATACAGATACAGGTTGAATTCGAATTTAAGTTTTAGTCAAGTGTTGCTACATAGATTTATAAATTAGAGTTATAGCAATATATATACATAAATATATATATATATATACATCTACATATATATAGTTATGTATATACAAATATTTATGTTTTGCATAGATTATAAATAAATTACAATAGAATAGGAAAAAGGCAGGATAGCATAGTGGGGGAAGGGGGCACTACAAGTTAAGGAATGGGAGATAGGTTAAAGTGGGAGCAGTGGGTGATATTGATGTTGTTGTGGTGTGCAAGTGTTTTGACTTGGATTGGATAACGATAACTAATTAAAAAACGACAGCTTCAGGTTCAGATTCACGTATGTAATTCAAAATAAACTATTACATAATATACAGCAGCATACAATGCAATATTGAATCGCACGATGATTCCATTTCATTTCATATTGTAAAGTCAATTTTTGATGTATCCGTTGTTACCGAAATCTAATTGTTAATTGCCAGATATAGATAGATACATACAAAATGAATAAAGCGAAATATTCGTCAATGTGTGTGTGTGTGTTTGTGTGTGTGGGTGTGTAAGTGTTTGTATGTTTCCTTCTATGTGGGTGTGTGTAATAACATTTGAGTGTGTGTGTGTGTGTCTGTGATAGAATGACTGGCTAAACTAAGACAGAGAGAGAGAGAGAGAGAGATATAGATAGAGAGAGAGTGAGCGAGAGATAGAGAGATCAATTTACCAATTACTAATGGGCCATTTTTGCTTACATGTCAATCAATGCCGTCAAATCCAATTTGTGGATAACGTCGGCTTTCAAAAGGAGAAAAACTTCCCGTTGTAGCGATTCGAGCGAATTGCAGCAATTACCACCAAGCTTATATATATATATAGGTATATATGTTTTGTAATATTCATATTGATTTTTATGTATAGTTTGTACTTGCCACCGCATCAGTTTTGGCATCCACCCGATGATATATACATATACTCGTATACATCCATATCAATATCAAGGGCGTAATGGGCTCGCGCTCATTCACACACACGCACGCACGCACGCAAATAGCAAATAAGGATGCATTTGTTGTACAGGTACAGTTAGTAATACGAGTACCACAATAGTAATATTAATTTATACAAAAATAAGAAGTAAAGAATATAAAAAGCATGCTCTAAATAACATTTTCTATGTGGTAAGTATTAATTATTATATATATATATTATTAGAGTACATAATTATCGGTTTCATCGGGAGCAGACTCGTGAATTCTCTGATATTTGTGAGCATATTGGATGGAGGAGTAGGAGGTCTTGCGTGTATATGGATCATCTTCTTTCGATAAATTCTTTTCGTCACCCGAACGGAATGTTAATACGATATGTCGGACAATGCTATTATGAATATTATGGATATTCATGTGGTTATGTTTGGATTTGGATTTTGGATTTGGTTTTTGGGTTTCGTAATATATATATTGTTCATTCGGTTCCAAGTTGCAGGTTGCATGTTGCAGGTCATACGACACAAACCACATTGACCATCTCTAGATCAGTGGTGACATTGCATTTGGTATACCAATTTAAGTTGGTTTAAGGATATAAGCATGTCATGGTCAGTCTGGTAGTCTGGTCGAGAGGTCAATTGTCAGGAGTTTTGGATATTTCATGGTTTCTTGGTTTCTTTTTTTTTTTAGCTCAGATTTCAAATAAAATAAAATACTCCATTCAATAATGTTCTAAATTCGGGTTTCACTCTGTCCGTTTCTATGCTGATTCTCGTTGTGACTACGAATTTGTTGCTGCAAAGAATATGCGATATCGGAGAAACCAGGACCAGGACCGGGACCGGGACTAGGGCCGGATGTAGATGCGTTTGTGGATGTCGATATAGATGTGGGTGCTTGGGAAGTACGTCCGTTGTGAAGAGTGCGCTGTTGCTGCTGGGGATCTTCGTCAATGTAAGATATGTCAGAGGGCAGCTGCTGTTGCTGTTGCTGCTGTTGTGCTGGCGACTGTTGCGGCTGCTGTTGCTGCTTGCTGCTGTAATTGGGGCTCAGCAAGTTAAGATTGTATAGCGGGTGGCCAGCACCAACAGTTGGCATGCCCGTCCTGGGACTGCGTAAGCTATGCAAGCTGTGCATTGACCGCCTTTCGTTTAGGTCTTCCAAAGTTGAGCGGAAAGCACGAATCACGCGCAACTGAAACAAACGAAATTAGACAACAAACGAACAAAACAAGAAACATAAGGAACTAATAAGCATAATAGCACTCAACAATGTGTACATGTACGTGTGTACACACTTACAACAAACATACATACATGGGGTGTAGATATACTCGAAATTAGTTCAGTCGAAATACTTAAATTTAGTTATCAATATTTCAATTTCAATTAAAACGTAAACGCAAAACAATCAATTAACGTATGCGCATACATACATACTTAATGTAAGCTTAATCTCCATTAGCTGTAAAATATTTATTTGTGTTAAATGGACCAACATAAGCTGCGTTATTAGGAACTAAGTGAGGTCGCGGCCACTAGTACGATGCGTATATAGATTGTATACAGTTTAAGTTTAAGAAACAAAAGAAAACAATTTGTATAAACTGCTAGTCTTTGGAAATGGAATTTGTAATAAAAGATTAAGATTAGATCAATTTAATTTGCTTTACATAAGGATCAGATCAACAGACCGACAGACAAATGAATAACTTAACTTTATCAATTCAGTTTATATATATGTATGTATATATTCAATCTATATACGCAACGGCTATCAAATGGGCATCATGCGGGTGTTGTTTCGGTATAATGGCTAAGACCAATTAACATTGCATACGGACAGATATTCGGACACTAGTAAAATAAGCAATGGATATTGTTGTTGTGCGGACTTGGCTAGGGGAATAAATATTGGTCATCGATATCTCGCCGTTTCATTTAGGCACATTTATTACAAAATCTGATTAAGAACTTAAAAATGTCCCGAAACAGAAACAGACAGTGTACATTGAACGGAAGCAAAAGCAAACTAATCAAAGAGTATAAGTATAAGAGTATAAGATAACATTAATGCAGTATAAGTAGAATAGTATAGTAGATAAGAAATGTCAAGAGGAAATAAATAAAATCTGAAAAAAGTGCATAAGTAACTCACCGCTGACATGGCTCAAACACGAAACTATATTTTCATGTTGGGAGATTTGGTCAAACGGATTTGAGCATTGCTTACTTACCCAACAGAAAGGATATATAACCCTTTTACAAACAATAAACAAAACATACACTTTGTCTTATTATTGATTAAAAACACTATTGAAATAAACTGTTGATGCAATTATTTATGCAATAGGCTGCGTAAGAAAAGGTGAAAGAGTTGAAATACAGTAAAAAAAAATATCATAGGATAATAGAGAATTACCAGTAGCAACAAAATAAATCAAAACATATAGCACACATACACATACACACATACAACAGCTCTGGGGCATTATCTTTTATACAAATGCAAGCACACTCACACGCATACACATACATCCACGCGCGCGCTCACACACTGATACACATACATACATATGCGCTGGTACAAACTGCAACCGACTTTGTTATATGTATGTATATAGTAATACTCAAGGAAAGGGCTCGAGAGTTGAACAAAGAGCTTTAAGTGGATTCTCGCCTCAACATTTCAACTGTAAAATTATATAAAAATCGAAAATTATACAACAACTGTACAAAATCAAGTAACTAACATGCAAAATCAAAAATAAACACAAAATTACTACAATTAAAAACCCTAAAAGTTATGGAAAAGCTATACGCAAATGATGATGATAGAGGGTCGCCACACGGATGGACAGATGGATGTCCAACTTCAAGTTGAGATAAAATGCATGCAAAATACTAATGTACTAAATGTTTGTATATGTTTATGTATGTACAACTGACGACTGACGATATCGAAAGATAGATAGACTCTCAGAGTTTGTAGACATCAAAGAGGACGGAGATCGAAAGCGATAACGGTACAAAGATTCTCACCAAAAGAAACAAAGGGGTGAGGGTGGAGAGAGTGTCCCAGTTTCTTAGCATAAGCAACAGGAGCAGTTGTGGAGCTGAGCTGTGGGTGGAAGGATGGGCGGGGCATATTGTCGTCTAATTGTGCAGGCCGGAACGGGACAAGGATGTGCCGCAAGGACTACGCACGATGCACGCAGACAATTGATTTATTTTGTGAATTAAGTATGTATACATTGTTTTTTTTTTTTTTGTTTTTTTGGAATTGGTTGTACTATATTTCGACTCCACGTGCATGTTTTTGTTGTTGTTTTTGTTCATTTTATATATTTGATTTGTTATGGGACATAAAATTAAACAAATTTATTTTACGTACGTTTCCTTATGCTCGTATGAAGTTAGCTGGACTACCTTAGCTGTTTTGTGTTGTAGATAGTAGTAGTAGTAGTAGATAGTAGTAGATAGTAGTAGAAGATAACAGCAAAAGTTGAGAAAGATTGATAGATACAGAGATAGTGGGGGGAGAGAAAGAGAGAGAGAGAGAGAGAGAAAGTACGTAACATACACGAATGTGGATCGTGGATTGTAGCAGAAGACCCCTTCTACGTTGTTGTTGTTCTTGTTGATGTTGATGTTGTTCTTATTATTGTTGTTGTTGGTTGTAGTTGTTGTTATTGTTGTGGTATCATTGTTGTAGGAAGGGATCAAAAAATAGTAGTAACTAGTTGCTGTTTATTTTTTTGTTGTAGTTGTTGTTGTTGTTGTTGATGGTAATGCTGATTGATAATTTGTTTTGTCAATGGAGGAGGAAGGAAAAAGAACGAAGAGTAAACTTGAAGGAAATTAATTTTGATTACAGTTCAAAATGGTGCCCGATGAATATTGTCTGACTGACCATTATTATTGTGGCATTATTGCATCAATCTGTACGTGTATTTATTATTGTTTATTTGTTTGTATGTATGCATGTATGTATGTATGTATGCATGTACGATAAAGTATTTGTGTCACTTTATTCATATCGATCATGGATGGGTCTAGTCCAATTTTTGGGAAACGAGTTCCGGTTCGAGTTTTTTTGATTTTGATTTTGAACAAATTTTTTTTTTGGCGAAAGTCTACAAACTACATAACAACATTTGAATTAGCATTAATTACCTATATACCATACACAATGCAACAATTTTTCAAGATATATCCCCCATATGAATATGTATATTATTTCAATGTATTAAACCAGCAAACGATTTATGTTCAAGTTACTTAAAGTTTTTAAGACCTTTTTCTTTTTAGGACTACTTGACGATGGTTTATTCTTGATATACATATTTACATATGTATGTATGTATGTACGTATGTAAAAAGTTACTAATGTACAGTTATCCCTGGCAAAGAGATTAAGGCAAAGGCATTAATATTTACTTGCAAATTTCTTCTACTCGAAACTGAAGTTTAAAAGATTTGAGAATTAAATATATATTAAATATATTTACATTTTGAAATTATTTCAGGTTAGTTTAGATTGAACGGCACTTTTGGTTTAAATTGTTCATATTTACAACCATTTTGCAATTTAATGAACAATTTCTGGTTTTTTTTATAAGAGTTAAACAATTAATAAATGATTATTGATTGCCAATTTTGAAAATTTTAGTTTAATTTTCGAGTTAACATTGAAAAATCATTTGGTGGTTTACCTACTGGTAAGATATATGTATATATATATATGTTGCATCGTGTCATTGGATGTATATTTTCTATATAATATTATTATTTTTTCATGTTGTTGATCAATTTGATTCTTATTGTTTTACTTGTATTACTTTAAACTATTTCTAAATTGCATTTTTTTTTTTGTTTTAGACATCTATTCACCGGAAAACAGGTATAGATTTTTCGGATCCTAACTAAATACATATATATATATATATGTACATATGTATATATTTTCTACAATTTTCATGTTTCATCTTGATATCTGGGTATTATTAATCTAATTGTAAGTGGAGTATAATTATGTATGTGGGTTATGCAGCAACATTGCATCGCATTGCGTCTTCTCCGTAAGGTGCGTGTCCGGAGTATATTAACGCAGATTCTTTACACTTTCATTCTCAACTTATTTCATATGAATATGTATATAAGAGATTCCATAATTTAACAATTTCAACAAATTCATGTTTTTCTTTTCTTTTGGAGGGCGGTATGAGTTGGCTTAGGTTTATGTATGTATATGAGAGAGCGAGAGCGAGAGAAATAGAGAGAGAGACAGTGTGTGAGTGTGCGAGGATAACTGCAGGTTAGTTGGGTTTTTTTTTTTTTTTTTTTTTTTAACATTTATGTAGAACTCTTGTTGCTTATTATTGCATTTGTCAATTACACTTCAGTCTCTCGTATTGGTTCCGCCGGCTTTAAAATTACAAAAATTAACAACAAATATCCGATAATTACTTTTGAAACAAATAAGGCTCAATTGAAAGCTTAATAATTGTATTGCCAAAAAAAGAATTCGAATCTAATCAAGAACCAAAAAGTTAATTAAAAAAATAACTAAAACCGAAATAATACATAATTGTGTGTGATAAAGCAGCAAATAGATAAATTTGAAGCAAAGGCCAAAAAATAATAATCGAATGCTGAAAATTTGAAAATGGTTCAATGGCTGTTTTGATGCCCAAAGGTAATTAACAAGACGACAATCCGAAGAAAGTCAATTAAATAAACTCTCAATCCAATTACACGCAACCTAAGTGAAACAAAATTATTGATCTAAATAAGCACAAATAAACCCAGATTTTAATTTAATTTTAGAATTAAACTCTTAAGAGTGTTAATTATAGGTCTAATTAAGTTACAAAATCTAATGCTCCAAATAGATAAGAACTTTCTTTGATTTCAATCGAGAATTATATTAACTTTGCTTGGGCTAAATGCACTCCACATCTTTTGGATTGAAATCTCCCAATATATACAAAAAGACAGCAGAAATTCTTGAGTATAAACTCAAAGGTCTATCAAGGATTAATATAGGTATGCATATATAAATATATATATATATGTATATGGTAACCGGTATGAATTAGTATATGGAAACTGAGAGCCTCTCAACTATCAATGCATGTTTTATATGAATCAAATTATTTAACCAGATAATTCCGAACCCAAATATCGTATATAGAATATATCTCGCTCATCATCTCTTTCAAACAAATGTATCTCAACATTTTCAATTTTCATAAACATACAACATACATACATACATACTTATATACATACATACTTACTTAGTATGTCTAATTAAGGATATATTATCCTTTGGTTTATTGCCAAATATCTCTCTGTTAATTGTGTCACCCCCCCGAGACCACATACTTAAACAGATACACACACACACACAAACATACTGTGACACACACACACACACTGACGCACACACACACATACATCTTTGCATTAACCCATGCACGCCAATGGGAGGTACTCAAATTGCAAAATTTGCTGTGATTTTTCGATAAACGATTAACATAAACGATAGTAGTAAAAACTATATATGTACATTTACAGTTTTCACAACTATGTATTTTATATAGGCATGTATGTACAATGACAAGAACACAAACAAAACCAAAACGAAATGGCACAAAGAACTACATACATATGCACATACATACATACATACGTGTTCATATCGATACGTACATACATATTGTACGTTAGCACGCAGATCGCACGTACATACATACATACATACATATGTAAATTATCGAACACGTAGCGACTATTCGATAGTTATATTATTAGAAACAAAAGCATCCAACGTCACGTCAATGTCTCGGGGTGTGAGTTATTATAATTATTATCATTATATATTTTTTGGATAGGAAAGCAGGATGAGAGCTTGGAGAGCTGGAGCAGGAGCAGGAGCGGGAGTAGGAGCAGGAGCGGGAGTAGGAGCGGGAGGCAAAGAGTAATAAGGGGTTAGGGAGTAGTTAAGAACAGGGAAGTGGAACATTACGCTGTCTAGTTGCCAATAAAACTAAATCATATAGACAATTCTTACCGGTACTGAAATCTGGACGTAAGTTGAGTTTTCGCGCAAATATTTAATAATATTTTACATAATTTTTATGGTTTCGGTTTTCAGTTTTTTGTTGGGTTGGTTTTTTTTTATACATTTTTTTTGTTTTTTTATTTTTTGATGTATTTGCACACAGACCACCATATGGGGCGATGCAAAATATTGATCGGTTTTGCAATTTATAGTGTTTATAGTTGAGTTGGTAATATTTATTTATCGATTTCGATTTGAATTTTTATAGTATGATATGCATATATGTAGTTATTTTGTTTATATTTGCATTTTGGTTTTTGGTTCAATCAATCGATCGGGATTGGTTAAAAGCATTTAAGAGGGACGAAAAATATGAAATGAATATTATCAATTTTATATTATTTATAGAAAAGAATTTGCATCAATAAAATGGAAGTTAGATGTTTTATAGGAAGAGTTTGGTCCACTACGTTTGATACACATATACTCTTTTACACCTTACATCTCACCTATGCATGGTATTTACAATTAATAGATCGGCTTTCTGTCTAAGTGATTTTCCATATGATGGATAAAGAAAACATTGACATTCTTACTCTTAATATGTAGATTATATCCGAAAGGTAATTCTATATACAACACCATCTTGAAAAGCAAGTAATTGATATTAAGTAATATGTGGAAATGGTTTGGAAACTCTTTATATTAAACTTTAATGGCATCTCTGCCCAGTCTTCAAGGATTCAGCACCACTAAGGACTTCCACATCCTTCTCTTTGTCTGACATTGTAACAAGATGACTTTGAAAGAAACGTCCAATTGGATTAACTCTAATGATTATTCCACAACATCTTTAAGGATCAGCCTTTGAAGACTTATTGTCCTTACTTGTCGGACAAATCCTGAATATATATACATATATGGTTAAGAATCTGTTTTCTAGAGCCAAATAGGCTCTATAGTAGATTAGTTGTTACAGGATTCACTTTAGATTTGCCAAATTTATTGTAATTTTATATGCCAAACAGAATTTATGTATATAAAAGAGTATATTATTCTTCGGATAACCGAAGAGAAAGTGTCAAATGTTTCGATTTATACGCTTGTACACAGTGTGTGTGTATATATGTGGAAGGAGTTTGATGGAATTGTTGTTGTTGTTGTTGTAGTAGATCGGTGTTGATAGCATATATGGTAAAAGACTTGTCAAAGCTTTATAAATTAAACGATACGCATGCAGTGACCGAGAAAAGTAACACGAAAGGAAACAAAAAAAAAAAAGAAAAATCACTGGGTAAACGAAAACGGAAAGGTAAAGTAACGGTAACTAACAAATAACGAAAAGAAAAAAAAAAAGAAACCTAAGAAAAAGAATACATTTAAAATAGGAAAAATATATAGTTACAATTCATAGAGTTGCGGAAATAGACGTGGGAGTTATGGAAAAGTAAAGTAAAGTTCACAATGCTGAGCACAGATGACCTTTGTAGAGATTCTCATTCAATAAATTGCCTAATTAGTGTATAAAGTGTGCAAGTGTGTGTGGAAAAGGACGGTTGGTTAAATGTAACTGTATTTGTCGCTAGCTGTCACAGTCAATGCAGTCACTACGAATACTGTGCGATACCCTATAAAAACTTTGCGCCAATTGGCAACGCAAAGGCATTTGAGTGTGTGTGTGTGTGTCCACTGTCGACGATCATAACTGGGACCCGTTTTTTTCTACCGTTATTCATACAAGTCAATTAACTATTATTCGCGCGTACTTGTAAGTATGTATGCATATAAATCTACATGTGAAGAGTTCGTTTTGGAATCGTTATTATTACTTATTTATCGTATTGCACATCTGTTCGAATTGGTGAAATTCCAAGTGGGACTACAGAAGAAATGATAGAAACACACCACCCAGCAACGTTCCACCGGCTCTTCCTTATCTTCACCCTCACTTCTCTGCACTTTTCATTGATATATATATATGTATGTATATGGATTTCGGATTGCAAAAACATTCGTAAATTACAATCGATTTTGGAATAAAAATCGTATATTAAACTAATCGTGGGTTAAAAAATGCATAACAATGGATCAGTATGGGATCCGAACATGAATTTAAAATATGTATACAAGAGACAGACATAGATAGATATACACAGACATAGAGAGACAGACAGAGAGAGAAAGAGATAGAGAGAGATATAGATAAAGAAAGAGAGCGAGAGATAGAGATAGAGGATAAAAAGGTAAGGAAGATATGTGGCTTGGTAATAGACAAACCAATCAAATTTTTCTACTGAAAAACAGTAAATACAATTCGAACTACAAAGTGTTTTTTTTTTTGTTTTTGTTTTTTAAAGCAGTAGGTACAGTATGTTCAATAGCAATTCAACCAAATTTTGAGCTAAATGAAGCCTAATTCGATTTATCTAGCTTGAGCTGATCGTCAGTGTTGACCAGAATTCATAACACATATATACATACATACATAGACGACATCTACATATTAATAAATTTAAGTTTTTTTTATATATTTGTAGTCGCTCTTCGGCATGCCGAAGCTTTATCTATTTGTCGTCTGTTTTTTTTTCTGCTATCCTTAACTAGGAACATGTATAGATGTAAATATATATATATATATACATATATATATATATATATATATGTACCAGTATGCGTATATTTAAGTATGTATGTACATATATATATGTAAAGGAGAATTATGCTTTAGCTTTCAACATAACTACCACGCCCCCGCCTAGAAACTGGTCTTACAAAGAGCAAGCCGAAGATACGTAACTAATTGTAAATCGAATATACGGAACGAATTCGATATCAAGATCTTGAATTCGCTCAAAAATAATACATTTCTGAACGAACTTTTGAATATTGTATGTATAATCTCGCATTGACGTTTGAAACACAGGCCATTCCATTTAAGAAACAGTACCACGAATACGAATACGAAATTAACGAAATAATGTTTAAATGAACCCAAGATTTAAGATAATTTAAATGTTGTCACAAAATTTTGCCTGCTTGTAGTAATGCCATTATGATGCAGAACGCAATCTCAAAGAATCGAGTCAAATACAAATTATATCGAACTAATCTCACGAAAAACAAAAATAATTTAAACAATTCGATGTGAAAATGCATTTTGCCGTAGAGTATGCGAAATCCTCATCGCTAACCGCAAACTCGCAAAATAAACGAAGTCGAAACTAATTAGAAAACAAAATATATATCACCTATAGGTAGGTAATAGGTACTCGTATCTGTGTAACATATGCTGTAGTGGTACATATATGGATGAAGTGGACATTCTTATGCCCGATTAATAAATTAAATGTTAAGAGAAATGCACGAGTTCAAATTATAAATAATAATAAAAACTAAAAATAAATTAAAATAAAATAAATCAAAATTGAAATAAACTGAAATGATTGTAAGTAAATAATACAACTATATATATATAATTGATTATATACTGATAATCAAAAAGAAAAACTTCACTCCTAAGCTGAATAATTAAGAGAACCAAATGTAGATATACTTACTTGAGTTTGCAGGCGAGTTAGACCGCGAATCCACAAAATTTGTCCGGCTCTTGGCTTCTTATCTGAATCAATGGAATCAAAGCGTTCCTCACCCAAATGCATGGCATCTGTATATTCCTCTGGATGACCGCGACCCCATCTGAAATATTACATTTTGTATAATGAGAAATTATATTGTAAAACAAACAAACACGTTATTCTGGATATAGTACAAGCGTTTCTAATGAGGTTGTATTAATGTGTATTTACTGTTAATATATAATTTAAGTTAATAAGTTATTTTATAACTAGTGAGTAATATACATATATCTGTACATATTTATAACCATCTCATTAAAACCCTGCATAAAATATACATACAAACTAATTTGAAAACGAGTCATCTAGTCTAGTTTGGATTATCTTTTAACGAATCTTTCTTATAATCTAAAATTGGAGTTATTGAAAAAGTTAAATTAAAGTGTATAAAACAGGCAAAATTAGTTCGTTGTTTTAAATTTTTAAATATTGAATTTGATAGAAGGATTATTGACGGACAATGATTAATAAGATTGTTTTAATAATGAAAACAATCATAATCAGAAAGTTAAGTCGTTGAAGTTTAGTTAGTTCCTTGAAATGAATTCCTTTTTCTTAACTCTTATAAGTATATTAGTTAATAATATTAAAGTACTTTAACTAACGTGAATATTTAATAATATTAATTAACTGTAGTTAAACGACACCCCGGTGGTTTTAAGGACTCCAATATATACATAAGTTTACACATAAATAATATGAATTTGTATCGTAAAATGTGAGATGAGTAAAAAATTTCAAAAATTAAGATTCCTACCAGAAAGTGTTTGAAACTGAAATAGTCGCTTTAACAGCGACTTATCTATGATAAATATATAGTTAAATAGAGACAATTAATATTATTCTGGATCGTTATTCTCTGATATGCGTAATAAAATTTACAATTTGTACAAATGTGGCAATTTATACCATAAATCCATTAATGAAAATATAATTGTTATGAAGATTATTAATACATATTTACAATTCATGGTTTTTTTTTTTTTTGGAATTTTACTCAGCCTTTCGTTTATATTTTGTTATTTATTAAATTTAGTTGTTGTAAGCAGGAATTCTTAATTGGTTGTAGATAAGAAATAACAAGTTGATTGTCCTTTTACCCAGAGATAATAAATATCTGTTATAGGTTTGTTACTTCCTTTTATAGCTATTTTCCGGGAGTCTCAAAATATGTGCATCAGTTGTGTTTAGCAATAAAAATATGCATTTAAATAGCTTGTGCGGTGCAATAAAAAGGGGTAGAAGTAGGTTTTAATTTATTGCGTACAATCTAAAATACTGGTCAATGTGTGTATACGATAATTACAATCATATTAGAAAAAAAAACACGCTTATATTTATATGTATACATATGTACATATCAAAAAACATATGTGGCTTAGAGTTACTAAAGAATTTCAGCATGCAAAGCAATTGGAATCTTGGGTCTAGCTTAGATCATCTTATTATTCTACATACATTTTGATTTTATATAAGTATTTGTATTAACGTACAACTACCAAGTGCAGGTGCCAGATACCAAATTAAGCTATTTGTGTATTTGTTGTAAATGGTAGTGAATGCGAAAGCGTTCAACTTAGAATTTAGATCAAGGTCCAGTTAACAGCAACATCGATTGTGATAATATAACATAAAACATTTACTCACGATAAGATTTTAGGCAATTTTCTAGTAGGCACAGATGTGATTAGTTGTCCCCAGACCAGTGTGCCGATTCCAAAGAATATGCACCAGAGCCATTGGTCGAGCGTAAGCGCTTTTGTTGAGAAAGCCATTTTACCGTATTGAATGATTAGAACCTAAAATTTAAAATTAAATTAACGTTGCTGCGTCGTCGGAACATCGAGATTGCTTTTACATACCTGCGATATCATCGTAAATATCCAAATAGTGTAGAAGATGGGATTCGTTAAAAGTCCTTCAATAACGTTGCGCTGGCCATGGATCTTTCTGGCATTAATTTCATTGAACAGTGTCATCATAACAAATGTGTTAAAAATAATGGTAAAGTGTTGTGTTGGTCCAGCGTTAAGTTCTTGTCCGCGTCCAGACTCGATATCAAGAATTAAATCACCTGTAAGCAAGGAAAACAGAAAATTTAATCATAATGTTTACTGGTTACATTACTAAGATACTGAAAAATTTGGTTATACTTATTGCTATTAATGTAAGAAAATTCGGGACTGGATTTCTAGTTGTTAATGCTTACCTACGAAGAGAAGTCCAAATATGATAACCAATTGATATAAGGCTTGACCCAAAATGTTTTTCATCATGGTGCGTGAAATCAATGGTTTTGTGCGACCATAGGGCTTGCGAAGCAAAAGGTCTGGAGTCGGTAATTCCGTGGCCAGAGCAAGGGAAGCCAGAGTGTCCATGATCAAATTAACCCACAACATTTGCACGGCCTAGAACGAGGAAAATACAAATCTAATAAGAAAACCAAAGGTCCCAAACTGTGATCAAACACACCTTAAGGGGAGAGTCCTGAACAGCACATGCACCAATAAATGCGACAATTACAGCAACCACATTAACTGTTAGTTGAAATTGCAAAAACTTTGCGATCGAATCGTAGACATTGCGGCCCCACATTACGGCTTTAACAATACTGCTGAAGTTGTCGTCAGTAAGAATAATATCAGAAGCCTCCTTGGCCACATCAGTGCCAGCGATGCCCATGGCAAATCCAACATCGGCCTTTTTCAAAGCGGGACCATCATTGGTACCGTCACCAGTGACAGCAACCACTTCACGGTTTTCGCTCACTGTACTGTCAATAATGCCTGTACGATAAATAAATTAAAAGAAAAAAATACATTAAATTAGAATTCCTTCACCATTACAGTTCTAGTATTGTAACTGACCTTTAACCAAGGTATATTTGTCTGTTGGGGAGGAACGAGCCAGTACACGCAATTTTGGCCAAACTTTGTCAATAAGATGTTGTTGAATCTGCAAATATAGTTTGGACATAAAGCATGTATAAAGAGAAGCATTTTTAAGTAACTTACATCGCCATTACTGTCCCGAATGCGTCGGTTGAACTCCTTGCCTTCCAGGATAAGGAAATCGTCGTTGGGTCGCAAAATTCCGCACTTGCTAGCAATTGAACGGGCTGTATTAATATTGTCTCCAGTAACCATGCGCACTGTAATGCCTGCACGCTGACATTTCCGAATAGCGTCCGGTACCTCTGGACGTACGGGATCCTCAATACCAACAACACAGAGACAGGTGAGATTCGTCATAATATTCTCTTCGTCGTCCCAGTTAGGCTCTCCATCAATGTGAACTTCATTGACAGCGGCTTTTCCGGGTACAAAATCACGGTAAGCAACAGATATGGTACGGAGACCGTCGCAGGCCATTGGTTCAATAACTTCACGAATTAGTCGCTCCTGCATATCCCGAGTGAATTTCTCTAAGGTTCCCTCATGTCCATAGATAAAGGCACACCTGAAAATTTCATATAGTCCGTGATGGTTTACCCGATGACTTTGGTTGACTTAAAGTAAACTCACTTCTTCATGATGATCTCGGAAGCTCCCTTGGTGTATAGCCGGAAGCCGCCATTGGGTCTGGGAATCACCGTTCCCATGCTCTTGCGCACAGAATTGAACGTGTAGACACGTGTAAATTTATCCTCGGGTATTTCATCACGAATTGATTGATATTTTACACCTAGTCCCTGGACGAAACCAAGCAATGCGCACTCGGTTTTGTTACCCACTTGGATGGGCAAATCACCGGGATTTTGACCAGCCTATATTAAGAAAAAGCCAACGTCATGACTATGACCGTTATATTAAGATAAACACTAGTATTGATATTACCATTATGTTTGACGTGTAGGCCGAGTTCACAGATATTCCCATGGTGATCAGATTTCCTACGTGTTGGGGTATGTCATTTAGAGTTGGCAGCACTTTACATAGTTTTTCACAAATGTAGGATTGCACAACGGTCATACGATTGGTTGTGAGAGTACCAGTCTTGTCGGAGCAAATGGCAGTGGCATTACCCATCGTTTCACAAGCATCCAAATGACGAACCAAATTGTTATCCTTCATCATTTTCTATATAGCGTATAAATGAAAGTTATAAATAAATATGCATTTTGAAAAAAAATGATCGCGTGGGTGGTCAACTAACCTTCACCGAATAGGCAAGTGATAGCGTTACGGCCAGCGGAAGTCCCTCGGGCACAGCCACCACTAATACTGTTACACCAATAATCAAATGCTTGACCAAATTATTAGCGTAGGTATTCTTCCAGGGTTTTTCATCAATCACAAACGTCTTAACACAGAACTGGATGATTAGAATAATGACGGTAAGTACGGCTATTGTCGATCCAGCGTATCCAATTTGAATCGCCAGTTTTGTCAGCTTAGCTTGCAACACAGACTTCTCCTTCTTATGCCCCGTTTCCGCCGTTGATGTTGACTGTTGCTGCTGGACGTGATTGCCATCTGACTCGGACTTAATAGGTTCGCCACCACCACGTCCTGATGAAGGAGCTTGTTGTGCCGACGATTTCATTGGAGTGCGACCATCGTTCTCACCTGCATGGTCATGGTCCGCAAATCAGTCACATTGAAAACATTTTGTTCAGTTATTAAAAAAAAAAAATAATTGGTAGTCGTAAACCCTATAATAATCTTCCCGCCCAATTTTCACATAATCCTTGTGTTAACAATTATAGAAATTTAACTTGAATGACTCAGTTGAAGCAATTTTTTGCATAAATTTTATGATCAAAACCCGATAGAACATGCTGGGACAAAAACTGTATAGATGGATTGGACCGGACATATGTATGTACATATATATATTTATATCTGTAGGGACAAATTTAGAATAATAAGAAATTCACCTGTCAAACTCTTGCTCTTTTGCTTGTTCGCCTTTTTAGCTTCTGAATGCAAAAGTCAAAATTACAATTCACGATGTTCAATCATTCCAGAGTTGATAATTTACAATTTACATTCAATAGGGAATTCACAGGTGGTTTTTATATTAGGTTTGTTGATTTTTGTAGTTTGTTGGTGTTTTGGTGGTTGATTGGTAGTGGTTTTGGTTTTTTTGATTGGTTGGTTGGTTGGTTGATTGGTTGATTGGTTGGTTGGTTGATTGGTTGTTTGGTTGAGGTAGATGAAGGAGTTCAATGATGGAGCAATCAATTCACGTCATGCAAATCACGTATGACAATTGGAATATGAAAAAAAATAAATAAAATAAAAACAAATACATAATATAGATTATTTATAATACTATAATTAATAGGATACACATTTAATAACACCGCTCAAAACTACTTTCATATGTTTGCTTTTGTTTGCTTCAAAAATCCACAGACTAACATTAGAATAATCTTTAAATTTATTTTAATTTAAATTCAAAAGCAGCCCCAAATAACAAAATTTAGGTAAGTCGAAATGGATCACATTTTTTCAACTCTTATTTCGATTTCTAGATTGCAGCTTTGATCTTCTCGTATTCTAAATTGCCCTTATTAGTACTATCCTTATATAAGCGACCAATAGGTCTGCTCAAAGACTACAGAAAACAATGAAAAGTCATGAGTTCGAATGAAAAAAAGTGAAAACTTATGTATACTGATTACAACTCTTATCTGGCCGTAAGATATGTGGCACTCGTTTAACGAGTAACTTTCGAAAGATGCGACTCAAATTGTAAATGTTACGTATTTACATACCCTTTTTCATCTTCTTTATTTCGGCCTCCTGCTCATCCACGGCAGCACCGAGAAGCGTAAATATAATGCCTGCCTGGGAGTTGACACCTACGGCGGTAACAATCATTTTTCCACTACCCTCCATAACATGTGTACCGGAAAGAACCATGGGATCGACATCCGTTCCCTTTTTGACATGATCTGATTCACCAGTTAATGAGGATTCGTCCACCTGTCATAAAAGGAGTTGAAACAAAAAATCAGAGTTGTTAAATTGCTCTCCACCCCATGAAGGCCGACGTAGTCCGCTTACCTTTAAATCGTTGCTTTGAATGAGGCAGCCATCTGCTGGTAGAAGATCGCCATACTTGATCTGAGCAATGTCACCCACAAGTATATCACCAACAGATATTTGGCACACTTCACCTCCGCGTATTACGGAAAATTTGTGCTCGCCCTCAATGCGGCTTTGCAGACCCCGAAATTGTCTTTCCTTTGAGTAATCATTGAACGCCGTCACTAACACAACCACAATAACGGAGATTAAAATTGCAAGACCTTCGATCCAACCATGATGTTCTTCTTCTTCTTGCAGTACAGCTATAGAATGATAAATTTGGATACATAGATTTACAAATGAATTGTGATATCGCCATTTGACAGAAGATTAAAACTTACGCGCATCCTCGTCGGCGGGTTTGTAAAACGATAAACCAAGTGATACTAAAGCAGCTACCTCTAAGATAATAAGCGTGACATCCTGTAGGGCCTCCCAGACTAGCGTAAGAAACGTTTTTGGTGGCTTCGGTGGTATTACATTCGATCCGAATGTCTCCCGTCTATGCTCTTCATCAGCTTTTGATCCGCTCAGGCCTGCAAAATGTAACCATCAAAAAGTTTATTTCACTAAACCTACCACAGAATCGCTTTTGCCGTATAAATTACCTTCATTCGGAGATGTGTATAGCTTTTTGCACAACTCATGAATACCACCGAATTCGCTGATTTTTGCTACACCTTCCCTACCGCGATGCTCCATGAGCTCGCGTAATTGCTTAAGTGATATCCCATATTGCGCAGGTCTTCCATCGATTGTGGCCATTTGTTATAGTATAATCTATAAAAGACAGTAATTTACCATTATCATATTCTTTGATCGATAAATTTCTGTTGAGCAGATTGTAGATTAAAGGTGATCCACTAGACAGATACAAACAAACACGTATATAATATAAAGACCTCTTTGTATATATTGAAGGGCAAATTTTTTAGATCTACAATAAAAAATATCGCCATTTTAACAATTCTTGTTTAAACTAAACATTTAATCTTTACCTAATTGTTTTGTTTTTTGTCTGAATTGATTAATTTGAAGTGCTCACTAAAAGTTTAAAAATATCATATTTACCAGGTTGTTGTAAATAAAAATCTATCTTTCTTTATTACCTCATACATATAACGTGCTTTTTAACTTGATTTTAACAAGAGTATGCGTAATTTGACGTAAGTTAGTTTATACGAAAAGTGATAACAAAGATTTATAATAGCAAATAATAAATAACTTATCTGTCAAAATCTCTGCATTTATGATTTAATGGAAAGACGAATAAAAGTAGAACTTAAAATGAAGACGTCATATAGATCAATACAAACATACAAAGCCTTGGCACAAAACTGAGTCATATGAGTCACTTCAAGTCATTATTACGTGTCGTATACGTTATTTTATTTAGAAACCTGAAAGATCTTTGCCAAGTCTTATTTTTCAAGAGAAGAATATATTTTAAAATTCTTTCAGTGTTAAAACCAGTCTAATGTACATACATCCATACATATGTATGGACATGTGCGGTGATTCGTGTCACGCACTTAACAATCGAATGTGTAGGTCAGCATGTGTGTGTGAGATACATATCAAAATAAATCAGCATTTCGCCTGGGAAGAATTTTCAATGCTAGACCAGACAGACTAATTCAGAGAGAGAGAGAGAGAGAGAGAGAAAGCGTAAAGAGATAGGAAGATAGAGAGAAAGGGGGAAGAAAGATAGCAGAGCAGACATCTGTAAATATAATTTCAAGCAATCATGGCCATAGGAACGAAGTGAATCGAAACGGACAGAACGACAATCATAGTGGACGACTGCAAGGAGGCGATAGGCCGTTGTATGGTCAGTTTTTGGATCTTGATGTTTTACCCTTTTGTATACATATACATAAATTCATACATATGTGTAACAATTCTATTTTTATCCGGTTCGTTTCCGCATGGTACGATTACATTCAGAATAGTCCAAGTCGTATTCGTTATTCTCTTATAATGATTTTGTAAATACAAAGTGTATGTACTACACTAATAATGTTAGGCGGATCATTTTTGTCTAAGTCAAAAATCCTATTTTAAAAATAGAACCTTCACCTGAGAACAACAAAGCTCCCCCGACTATTCGAGACAGCGATCGGTATATCGATGATACCGATATGTCTACATACATGCACATATGTACAGATGTATAAGTCGTTTATTAAGAGTATATGTATGTGTGCCTGTACCAAAAGATATATTTGTATGTCTTTTATTGTCATGACATCGAAAGTAATGCCGGCTGTCTAGTCGGGATTTAATGACGACATCGAATCAACTGATAAGTTTGTGACGCCATCATCACAATCATCAAGTGTATGCATTATGCTGACTGAGCGTGTTTGATTGTATTTTATTATCTAGAGCAAAGTGGATCAGTCCGGTTCGGCGACAGTCCGAATGACGGAATAAGATTGTGAGCATATGTAGTGCGGTGTCATGCATTTCTAAGATATCGCCCTGTTTCTAATGACATCATAGGCGGAGTGAGAAAACTTTTTAACAGGGCTTTATTGGTATACCACTACAGTCAATCATCGTTACAGTCAATCATAGTTATAGATTTTGTTTAAAATGATTGCAGATCTCTGAAAAAGGATCATTCATTTGATTAGGTGAACATTAGTCCACATTTCCATTTAGCCTGAGCAAACGTTAAGGTAAATAAACTGAAGTGCAAATTTTGACCAATGTGTACGTACAAGTGCTTTTACAAATGCATACATACGTTAGTATATATATATATACATATATATACATACATATGTGATTATTTTGAAGCGGGAAAATAACTTGTCACAATACATTTTGATATAAACAAGGTAAGAATAAAGCGGTATCAACTGATTTTAGTCGGCATTAAAGTGCCAAACTTGGTGACGTCAAAAACAAAAAGATATGGCTATTACGCCAATAACCAATCTAATCAGAATTCGATACAGGGGCATCAGCAAGACGTATAAACTATATGCATGTGTGTATCCTTCAGTTAAGAGTTTTGTAGTTTAAAGTATTTTTTTTACGAAATTGGGTGGAGAGTGGGAGGGTAGGGAGGAGAAGGCAAGGTGAGTTGGACGGTCTGCTCTGCCGCTCTCATTCTCTCTCTCACTCTCTCTATCTCTTCTCTATTCTTGTTGCTGTTGCCCGGGCGCGGGCGCCATGTTTCTCTACACATAATAATGTATATTCTTTGCCACGCCTCGTTACAGAAATTTTTTGTTCATATGTATGTGCTTATATACATACATACGCGTTTATTTCAACTAAACACACTTAACTCCCACAATTTCTATTTGAGAGTGCTGGCAGGACACGAACTCACACACAGCTCACACACAAGACACTGTTTTATACATACACGCGCACCCACACACAACTACATACATGCTCATACGAATATGATTGTATGGTCTGCATACATATGTATGAGTAAATGAACGTGGCTAGTCCACCTCGATTCGGGACTCGATTCGCTTGGCCAAAACTGACATCACACAGTGAAAACAAAATTACGTCATACAGCCACTGTTAAAAGTTGTATTGGTATGGGCATTTCTTATTGGCAATGTAATCGTAATGTCGGATTGGTCAGTAAATTTGTATTCTCATTGCATTGGAATTTGAATCGGAATTATTATTGATTCTGGCTTTAGCTTAGGCAGCGACCTTCGCCGAATTCAATCACCCATTCGAACTCAACCAGCTGGCCTGTGAGTGTATATGTGCATATCGTACATCAATACATATCAGTGTATGTATGTATACATATTTATGAACATGTATGCTGGGTATCGGAATGCTATTCGCAGGCGTGGGCGTAACATTCCTCTTTCCAACCGATAAAATACAACATATTACTTTAAGTTTAAGTTGGATTAACAACTATTGTCAATGTTCACTTATTTGATGCTGATGTTAAGCCATTTTAGGCATCTTTTATACGTACACGGCTAAATATTTTATTTTTTGTGTGTATATCGCCGCGACACGAACAAACTGCTTGACGCTTGCTACAGGCAGTGTTGCCAACTTCTCGCTGTATTTGTAAAAAAAGCTAGATGGTGCCTTTCTCAAAACAGACAAGAAATTAGCTGGAAATATAGCCTTTTTTTGGTAAATTTATAAAAAACTATATTACTTAAAAATGTTATTTGTGTTCACAGTTTCATCTTGAAGTCGACATAATATTTGTTCTATTGAAAATTATTTCTTGAAAACAAAAATTAATCACAATTTCCGTGATATTAAATCTACACAGTTCTAGTTCCTTGACAGTATACATATATACATTCGTTTTAATTTTTCAAAATTTTTACACGAAAAAAATTTTGTAAAATGCAAAAATTTAAAACAACATATAGACATTGTTATTTCACATTACACAAAACAGGAAGCTAAAAGGCGCAAGCGCCGAATGTTTTACTTGGTCACTATTTATTAGCCGTTATTTTATAATACTTTTTCCATACACTTTCGTCAATCTCAAGTAATGAGGTACATACATTTACACACTAAGCGGCAATTATGCGATTTGTGGCTATCTTTGTTGACGCTTTCATTAATATTTACGAATTTAACCGTGCGAGCTCGACTCGAACTAAACAACTGCGGTGCGGCTGTTCAAGGGATGGTCTATTTGTAGATATTTGAAACGATTTTGATATGCGGTATACTGGAGGGTAGCCAGTCCAGCTCTATTTGTCTTAGTTATCTCTTCTGTCGCTGTCGTTTGTTTGATTTCAGTTGATGTTGATTACACTGCGGTGTTACCTGAGCGCGTACCTGAGCGATAAAAGATAACAATTACACAAACAACCATGAAGCGTTCTTCTGATCATTGTCAGTTTTAGATGCAGTGGCGGATTTACTGGAGTTTGGGAATTAAAACTGACACGTCAATTCGTGTTGTGGTTGTAGCCGGTACCATGTGCATAAATAATAAAATAGAAGGTCATCAAAATATTCATATTAAATGTAACAGGTAGAAAACAACAAAACGTCCATTTAAAATAAATATTCATACATAAATATGTACATATATCCTTAATTCGCGTCGTAACCCGAGGCTACTTAGCCATGCTTTCGCCTAAGCATATATATGTATGCATGTATGTGTGTATGTATGTACAAGTATCCCCGACCTTGGTCATCTACGTTTGACTATTCTTACAGTTTTATATAGGCACAAAAGGAATCAATTTTGATTGAGTTAACACATAACACAAGACTAATCAGTTATTTTACTATTATGTTGTTCTTATGTTACTAATTCTATTTGTGCCCTCCAATGTTTTAAAGATTCTAAACTTAATGGAATTTACTAATAATTCTTGATTAAAAGAAATTCATCATCCGTATCACTTTACTACGTACAAAATAAATATATTCTTAGCTACTATCATACTTGGTAAAGGGCATCTCCGAATCTGCGCCTCGACTGACTAATAGGATATTTTCCTTAAGTTCCTGCAACTAAACTTTTCAGTTCAAGCAGTAAAGCCAAAGTTTTCGGAAACGAGCTTTTTCTTTTTTTTCTCTACACCTTCACTTTTTGCTTGGTGTATTCAAATGTGCAAAAATAAGTGAATATTTCATGTATGTAATGTACATAATATGTAATTAAGATTTAAAAATGCTACACAGTTTAATATATGTATGTATGTATTTTTTTATTTTTAATGCTTACTAAGAATTGTAAATTTCGGAGTTTTTCTGTCAGTTTTATTCCATTGATGAAAAATGGCGTGGTTGAATGTTGTATAATTCCACCTAGATAAATAACTGCGTCAATTTCGAATCGCTGGTGATTTTGGTATAACCGCTATAGTTTAAGTTTTTTTGCCATTAGGATTTGATTTTGGAACATTTTTTACGCCACAAACTTGAATTTTTATTTTAACCCGTACGATAACAAGAACTCTTGTACTTGTCACTCACCGCAATAACTTCTAAGTTATACTTTCACTCTCTCCAAGCGTAAAAACATCCCTTAGAATATCTAGGATAAATTAACCAAATTCCTTGATTTGAGCGTGAGCAGTCGCAGAGTGCAAATACCAATACAGTGTTGCCAGCTCCTTTCTGAAAACTAGCTAAGCCAATAAAAAAACGCTAATATTTAAGCAAAATATTTAAAACAATTTTATTAAGATTCTTAGCTGTTTGAATATTCAATATTGAACTATTTTATATTATAAATTTTAACACATCTTTTATGATTGTAATACTTTGACCAAAATTTCAAAAATCCATTTATGAACAATAACGTTTTTCACATTTTTATTTCGCGCCATATATCGATTATCACAATGAACTTATCTAGCGTATACAAACAGCTAAAGCTAAAAATGTTTGAAATTTGTGTTTTTACTTGTTAGACGACAAGTGATCATCACTGATAGAAAAATTAAATCGAAAATTGGCTAAATTTAAAAGAAGCTAATAGAAAATTTGAATGCCAATTTACAAGAAAGAGGTTCCACGAAAATTATATTTATTTATTTTTTTATTAGCAACAGGACCTCTTTTTTTAAGTACTATGCGATCAAAAACATAATTTTTATCGATAATATCGATTGTTTTTATTGGTATATCAGTTTGTGTCGAGTTGGCAGCAATAGCAATGCACAACGTCAACAAATGTAAACACGTAGACCAATAATAAATAATAAAAACGTTTAAAACTACGACTTGACATGGCCGAAGAGACCTTAATTCTTGTGTTACTGGTTCTCATGATGCTGGTGGGATCCTATATAGCGGGAAGCATACCCATGATGATGAGATTAAGTGAGGTGAGCCAACGTCAACATTTTAAGAAAAATCTGCTAAAAAGGCTAATCTGGCATCACTGTAGATATAAAATGACAACTTTCGGTTGCTTTCTTTTTTGGCATTAGGAGAAACTAAAATGTGTCACTGTTCTTGGAGCCGGCTTGCTGGTGGGAACAGCATTAGCCGTGATTATTCCCGAGGGCATCCGTTCCCTATATATGGACACCGAACGGACGCATTCGAACGAACAGTCGACCAGTCCTGCTTCAGATCCCATAGGACAACATGAGCATCAGGATTATTCGCAGACAATTGGGCTCTCGCTCGTTCTGGGCTTTGTCTTTATGATGTTGGTTGATGTATCTCAGCGGAGGAGCAGCAGTAGTAGTAACAGCTCAGAGAGAAATACGGCCACCCTTACGCTGGGCTTGGTTGTTCATGCCGCAGCTGATGGAGTCGCTCTCGGTGCTGCTGCAACTACAAGTCATCAAGATGTAGAGATAATTGTTTTCCTAGCAATAATGCTTCATAAGGCCCCGGCTGCATTTGGCTTAGTGAGCTTTCTGCTTCACGAAAAAGTAGAACGCCAGCAAATCCGCAGGCATCTTGGAGTTTTCTCCTTGTCAGCGCCACTGTTGACGTTACTTACGTACTTTGGCATAGGTCAGGAGCAAAAAGAAACGCTGAATTCGGTGAATGCAACTGGAATAGCAATGCTATTTTCTGCTGGCACTTTTCTATACGTGGCTACCGTCCATGTTTTACCAGAGCTAACTCAGGGCGGTGGTGGCCACAGTCACAAGGCTGGTGGCCAGTATGAATATCGCGTGCTGGAGGAATCTCGAGAAGGTGCCACCACCGACAATGGAAGTGGATCTCAAGCGCACAGTATACAAGGCTTACGGTACAGTGAGCTGATCATAATGATTTGTGGAGCTCTATTGCCGTTAGTAATAACTTTTGGACATAAGCATTAACATTCCCATAGCATGTAAATAGGTTAAAGGCAAATATGCCAAACATTTCTAAGTAAAAATACTACTTTTGACTTGGTCAATGTTAAAAAGCCTTAAAATATTCCCAATTTATCCTGTTAATATCTCTAATACAAAAGCGAACTTGTCTTTTTAATTTTCTTTTTTTGGTGCCCATAATGAGCTGGCACGTAGTTTTTACCCATTTTTTAAGGGACTGGAAGTTTGTCACTCATTAATCTTATTCTAAGACTATGATGGATGCCGGTCTGTGTACGCACAGTGGGGCGACATTGTTGTCAGAGCTATTAACGTTAAATAAAAACAAGTCTTTCGGAAGGGATGACTAAATTTCTACAAAAGTAAAAGTTATATTAAATATTGTGCTAAACAATGGTAACGTTTAAATAATTCGATAGGTCAGCTATCAGGTTTAAATCGGACTTCATCATCTGTTACGAATTTCAATGATTAACAGAATCTGTTGCTAATGGAAGATCAATTTAATTCGATTGTTAGATGTGTGATCTAAGCCAGCTACCAGAAACTGCTACACTAGAAACTGTAAAATAATTAACAAATAAGTTAAAAACTGGCTTCGGGTTAACTTATTTCGGGCCTAAATCTCGACACCCTTGCTATTTAAGGATTTCACTAAAGAGCACTATATAATTAAGTTTTTGTAACATATAGATTTTGATTTCAAGAAATGATACAACCATTTTTAATGCCAAAGCAGATCTGTAAAATAATATTAGAATAATATTCAGAATTATGCTGCAATCCTCTCTGAATCAAACCCACCGTAAATTAGGCTATAAAAAGTTTCTTAGTTTATTATATTTTATATTTAGCGTTATGTGGGTTAGTAAATTGTTTGGTTAAAACGATCTAGTTGATTCTCTCAGCGGAAAATCCAGCATTTTAAACCACTGTGCGACGTCTGCGCGAAAGACAACCAACACAGAGCGCGCATCGCATTCGCTGTTTGGTGTTCAGCTCAAACGCCTGTTTCTCACTCGTACCTTAATTTAGTGAGACATATATCTATATATAACGACATATATCAAATCGGGGATCGGAGTGAAAAACCTTAAAAATCGAATAAAAATTAACATTTTCTTGAAATATAAACTTATATTTCGGTAGTGCGTAGAGGACGAATATCCATATACCAACTTTGCCAACAGGAGCCAGATTTTCGAAATATTTCAGAACGATATACACAATATATTATAAATTTTTGGAGCTGAAGGTAATAGCCATGTGGTGGTCAATTTTAATTACTTTACTTCTTTTGCTGGGAATGCATGAGAAGGCCATGGGAAACATGGACTATGACCATATGGAACACGACGCTGGCGAACTTCAGCCGCAGATGGATAGGATGTCGCCATATGTGTATGCGGGAATACAAAGTGTTCCCAGCATTCAGGCAATCAAGTATGTAGAACCTGGCCGTCTCCAATCAATGTTAATTTGCCAAATTTTTAGGCGCCTGTCCCTCCCCTCACGGTTTCCTGTATATAGACGAGTTTGTATTCCTCGCAGTGGTTTATGTGATAATCATCCCCATGACTGCTGCTTCAATAGCTCCTGTAGGTGTAATCTGTGGGGTAATAATTGCCGTTGCCAGCGCATGGGACTCTTCCAAAAATGGGGCTGAAGTTAAGTGGGAAGAAGTTCAATGCCATTTCCGGATAACTGCTGCCCCCTGGTCAAAGGATACAGATTCAATCACCAAATATGGATAAGAAGGAATAAAAATAGGAAATAGAAAATAAAAATATGTATATGGTTGTGTATGTGTGTGTGTGCATGTCAGTAAAGTCTTGTAATTACGGTAATTGGCAATCTCTATTCATTCCCATTTTTCTGAGGGCTATTTACTCGATTTAACCCATTAAATTTATTCGGTAACGAGTTCGTTATATATAGAAGGTAGGTATATTGGGGATAACATCTTTCACACAAAGCCGATCATCTCAATCTCAATCATCGAAACTGGAGGACAGTAGAAAGTTTGCTGCCAATTCCTCGTCTTTTTCGCATGCAAAGTAAGCTTGGAGTACAAGGGCCTCTGGAAACCCAAGAGCCTTAAGCTGGAAAAAAAACGAATGATAAATGGACTCTACATATACACAATAATGTTTCCTATACCCTTTCTATTGCGTCTTGGTCTTGGGCATTAAGACGAATTGTGGCCACGCCTTCAGCAAGTTGCTGCTGTTCAACGCTTTCTCTTTCAGCGGCACCGCCTTCCGAGGCTGAGGGTGAAGCTGGGACAGAAGATACAGCTGCGGAGGATGTGTCTTGAGCGCCTGCAGCAGATCGTTGGGCAGCAACAGCGCCCTCCAACAAGCCAGAAGCCAAACCCTCGGCACGAGCAGCGCCACGAGTACCCTCGGCGTCTGGCGGCTGATTTAACATATTTAAAAATGCGTCCTGATTTTCTGAAATTAGCTGCAGCAGTGCTGGATTCGTTTGCCCAATCTAAATGGATATTTTTATATAAAACTTAAATCTTAAACGTCATGTCATGTCAAAACGTCATACCTGCTGCAAAACAGCATCCAGAAGTTGTGGATTTTGATAGATAAGAGAACGCATCTGAAGGAACTGCGGTTGGCTGCGCAGGAATTCAAAAGGATCTGCAAGAAAATATACAAATGTGTATCAAAATAAATGTATCTACACAATAAAGCTATTCTTGTTTTGTAAAAAGAAGCTCTGCAAATTAATATTACCAGCTGCGGATCGCGTTGAGGGAGCGCTAATCGAGGATGCATCTGCTACTCTGGGACTTGGATTAGATTGGGAAGCTGGATCAGCCTCATTGAAAAGTTGCTCCTCTTCAGCGGGTATGCCGTTAATCAGATATTCTACTGCGCGCTCAGGATTGTTAAAGCTAGCTGCCATTGCCCGTTCAACCTCTTCGCGTGGGTATCCCATTTCAACCATCGATGATACAGTGCGATTATATTCTTCGCCCATAAGCAGATTTGACTCGGCCCTGGTCTGATCTGTGCTGGCGAACGGTTGTCGAGCTGCTGCTGGTGACTCGGCGGTGGTCTCAGTGTTTGGCGAGTCGGAAGTGGTACCACCAGTAGCATCAGACGTGGCGACGTTTGCTGGAGCCGGTGTTACCACCGACGGTGTCGGAGTTGCTGCTTTCGCCTCCGGCTTTGTATTTTTCTCACTAGCTTTTTCGGTACTTTTTTCACTTGTACTAGCAGCAGCCGATGTCGACGTGGGCGCTGAATCTCGGGTTAGCATCACAACAATAAACTTCTTTTCATCTACTTTGTAGGAGCTTATTTTGTTGTCGTCCACTAGAATGACGCCAGCGTAGATGAGTTTCTGCTTTTCTGGCAAATATTCCGCTCCCCTCTCCTCAAAAATCTTCTTTTTCAGTTCGAGCACCTGAAAGGACAAAACCCAATAATTTATATTAATTATATATTTGAAAAAAAAAAAAAAGTTATTGGAAAACTGCTGCGAATCTAATCAGCGTGGGGTAACTATTGATCAATGCCGCAACTATTTATATTAGTTTTGATTTTTTTATTACTAAATTTGTCATTTTTTTAGGACGTGGGGAGCAGTTTATCCAATACCAATTGAAACCTAGCATAATCATTGTCATTCTAAATGATGACACGGCCGCTGCCGCCGCTATATATGCATTTTGCTTGTTTTAACAATAATTTACCGTTTAGTTCTTCATTACACTTGCTGAAGCACTACTCACCGTTTTCTCCGGGTCAAAATCAATAGTAAAAGTCTGCTGTTGCAGATTTTTCACGGTAATAATCATTTTGTGTTTTTAAGCACTTCCAAGATCAAAAATAAACTATTAAATTTTTATAGGATAGCAGGATGACGCAGCAGTGTTGCCAGAAGTTTTCCGCTAAGAGCGCTCTAAAATTACGCCTGAAATACAAAGTGTGCTGCCAAATTCCGCTGACGCCTGTGTGACACGGCATTAGTTTGGGCATATAGAAAGCGGTTTCTTAAAACAATTTTTTAATCGTTACTTATTTAATCAATAAGAAAAATTAAGCTATTCCATAATTATTAAGTAACTACTGTTAAGTTACTATAAGGATTATTTCTAAGTCCATGTAGTAAAAATGATTTAATATCAAGTGAGTATTGTTATAGAAAAATAATTAAATTTTTGTTTCATCAAATATTGTCGGTAGATTCCAAATTAATTAAAATTAGAGTGACCTTTTTGGTATGCGTTGATTTCTTATGTATCGTTAAATGAACTATTTCCAACACTATTTAAGAAATAAATTTAAAAATATACTGGACAAAGCCCACAATTCATCGCATAAATAATTTATCGGATGTATTATTTCTGATTTTAAAAACTAGTGAATTTGCGGAAATTAGTGAACCACAGTAAAAAAAACATATTTTAGAATCTATCTTTTGCTTCGACGAAGTTTTTATATCTTTTTAGTTTGACTTTAAAACAGTAATGGATGCTGAGATCTGTCCTCTTTTACATCATATAAGCGTAAACGTAAGAAAAAGAAATTTTGAACTTATTAACGACAAAATTTTTTTTATATAGGTCAAAGTTTAGAAACAAGGTGGATTTTATTGAATTATTTGAAAGACAATTTCTTTCGAAATAAGTTGGGGTATTTTATCATTTTATTACTCAACTTATGCATTTATGTGTCTAGGAAATATAAATTCATGTGAACGCTTCATTCTAAAGACGGTAAATATCTGACAGTATGCTAAATAAGAAGTTAAATAAAAAAGCATAAATCTTTGAATATTGTTGCACAAAAAGTTAAAACCATGGGATATTTATTTATTATAATTTATATGTTTATTATGATACACTAGTTATAATGTTTTAATTCTAGGGGTTTCGAACATTATGTTATTATATATGTATATATTTATATGTATATAGGCATAATTGTATGTACACATATTGTTATTGTTGGTATTGAAACTTCTGCTTTTACTGTTGCTGTTATTTCAGTTTACCGGTTTCACCATATGTACTATATAATATCAATTCAATGCTAAGCATACTGAAAAGCTATTTAACGAACGAAACCCAAAGTTAAATCGACGGCTCATGGGGGAGGTACAACAAAGATTTCCATAATATATGTATATTATAATATTATGTTGATCTCAGTCGATATTATCCGTGTTGTCTGCCCTCTCTCCCTTTCACTTATTATTTATACACAATTCGCTTTACCTTCGGTCCATATTGACCAAAATTACCCACCCGCCCAGCCTCCCCCACTCAACTGACAACCTAAACCACAGCGACAGCATATACCGACTGAGCAGAAGCACCCCCTTCACCCCCTTTGGATACGGATAGACTACGCTATGTTGTTTCATAGCTTGTAAGCAATGCTGCATCGACAGGCTCTAAACAACTGGGACAAGTAAGGCTCCTCATTAGCCAATCATCTATGCAATGTACATGATAAATATGCATGCAAGGCAAGTAGCGCACCGCCTCATCTCGACAGAATTCCACCATACAGATGACGCATTCGCGTGCCTTTTTGGTGGTGGCGTCGTATGTTCCAATTGGAAGGTGTTGCATCAGGCCGATGCGCTTCGCTATCTTAATTTGGTCTTCCTCCGTGAGATGCGAATTGGCAGCTGATGAAGCAGGCAAGTTTAAAGAGACGGAGGATGTTGGATAAAATACTTGTTGTAATTGTTCATGCGGAAGCTAAATTTAAAAATAAAAAACTTGAATCAAAACAATTATTTGGCAGGTGCAGGTTTACTCACCTGCTCCTGGCTGTGACCATGGATGCTGACACTGTCACCGCGAAGGAGTGAAATGTCATCGGAGCTGTTTATTTTAAGGCAGTTTCCCATGATGATTCTGCAAGAGCACCATAAGGGAAAAACAAAAATAGTATTGGTGTACAGACGGGCACGTCAGGCAACAACAACAATTTTAATGCGCATCATGGACAAAACAAAGACCACATCGGTGGGGTGAGAGGGGAGTTTTCCCAACGTTTAATCATGAAATACGGGCAAAATTAACTAAGGACATACCTACCACGGATATAGCTGATGGCAAAGGAGCTCGTGCATCAACCTACTTACTTCCACTTTCTATTGTTTTGCTTTTGGCTGGCCTTTGTTTTGCTTAATTTTTAAGAAACTTAGAATAACCAGAGTTGCCAGAAGCTAAACCGAAATTTCGTCTGAGTGCTGTCCAAAATTCCGCTATATTATCAGTTCCGCCAAATTATCGGCTAAATAAATTTATCAAAATTTTACAATTACCGATATAATTTCATATTCATGAAACTAGTCAAATAATTAAGATTAAGAAGAAACTACATAACCATTTCATTATTCAAATTAATGATTATGAATAAATAAATGCTTAAATTATATACATACAAAAGAATAAAATAAGCTTGAAATAATAAACCTCCCCCTCTGTTTTGCAAAAACCTTCTTGACGTGTAATCTGCGTTTTACCAAAGTTTTAAATAAACAACCAAAATCTAAAACAAAACTTTGCTTAGAATATTCTGCAAACACAACTACGACAAAGCCAAGAATTAATTAAATTGGATTAGATGAAAATTGCAAGCAGTGGATTCCGAAAGTTATATTGCTAATTAAGCTTTCGGATGATAGGCTTTTGCCAAAATAGTATTTTTAAAATTAATTGCATTGCTTTTTTTGCAATATGTATCGATATTCGAGTGGGCTTTGCGTACCGATTTTGGTATTGCACATCTTTAGTACGTCGATTTGGTCACTCTAATTTTGAGCTCTACTCTGCGTCGTCGTCTGCATACATTTCGGCTTTTTTTGCGCGATTTGAGTAAAGTGAAATACACTACTAGTGTCATCGGACTTGGAAACCCGGTAAGAAGCTGTAAATTGAAAAGTTAATTGAATAGTTATAGATGAAGAAAATTGATTTCATTTAGTTTTAGTTAACTAGTTAGTGGAGCGTCCATTGGCGGCATTGCCAGCCGATGGATTCTGAAGAAGTGTTGCCAGCTCAAACATTGTGTATGGCTACTGTTAGCTAAACAGTATCATTTGCGAGTTCCATTTGCTTAACAGCATCATTTGCGAGCTTTGTTTTCAAAGCAAAGACTCCTAGTCCGGTGATAGTGAATTTTATTTAATTAAAGATATTGTAGTTTGTATAAAGTGATTTAAAATAGTAGTCATGTGTATTTATCCAAACCTTCTACAACACACCTATATAAAAGTGGACAAATTTATCAATTATAAGATTTCATTCAGCATTTTGTTCAAAAATAATACGAATTGAAAATGTAAGTATAATAAACAGTTTTGTGTACATACATACATACATATGTAAGTACTTTTAGTTATGTATGTATGAATGAAGGATTTGTATTCATACATTAGATCCGAATTAAATGCTGATACTTTTGTTTTCTGAATTAGTGTTGTTGTTGTGCCCTATTTATGAATTAAATTTGTTTGTTTTTTTCAATTTTTGGCTTTTAGGTACAGTTTCGGTGTTATTTATATGTGAAAGGATGAATTCAGTATTCGATATTGTCCTTAAATACGCAGTCAATTGTATAAATAACTAAAAAAATAAGGTTTGAGATAACTCAAAATAAAAAATTTGGAAAATGGAAAGCGCAGATATTGCTGCGTCCATGGCCCCTGCATGTGGGGTTGGAGAAGCGGGAACAGGCGGTCCCGCTGATATAGATCAGATGTCTCAAGGGACAAATTGCATGACTCGCACTAACATGGATATCGAAGAAGAGGTTGGTCTCGATCAAAACTCTGCTGCCGGAAATTCAGGATTTCGATGGAAACGCGTACTAAATCCAACAGGACCTCAGCCTCGTCCCCGACATGGACATCGCGCCATAAATATAAAGGAGCTTATGGTTGTATTTGGTGGCGGTAACGAGGGAATTGTTGACGAACTTCACGTTTACAACACAGGTATAAACATTGTCAGATCATCTTTTGCGTTTATTATATTTGGTATATAAATTTGCTAATACAATTTACAGTAACTAATCAGTGGTATGTGCCGGTGCTGAAGGGAGATGTGCCTAATGGATGCGCAGCTTACGGATTTGTTGTTGAGGGCACACGAATGTTTGTGTTCGGCGGAATGATTGAGTATGGTAAATACTCGAATGAACTCTATGAGCTTCAGGCCACGAAGTGGGAGTGGCGTAAAATGTATCCAGAGTCACCTGACAATGGGCTCTCGCCCTGCCCGCGACTTGGACACAGTTTTACAATGGTTGGCGATAAGATATTTCTTTTTGGCGGTTTAGCTAATGAATCTGATGATCCGAAAAACAATATTCCCAAGTATGATTGCATGGCTTAGTCCTTGGACCAAACCCATCCTTACGATAATCTATGCTTTTAACTACAGGTATTTAAATGATTTGTACATTTTGGATACCCGAGGAGTACATAGCCATAATGGCAAATGGATAATACCGAAAACCTACGGTGATAGTCCTCCTCCCCGAGAATCGCATACTGGAATCTCGTTTACCAGCAAGTTGACTGGCAAACTGCATCTCTTAGTCTACGGAGGCATGAGTGGGTGCCGTTTGGGTGATTTGTGGTTGCTAGACACAGGTAAATCACATAATAATAGCATAATTAGTGTTTTAATTATGTAATAAAATCAATTTTTATAATGCATTATTGCAGACTCTATGACTTGGTCAAAACCACGTACGAGAGGTCAAGCTCCCCTGCCACGATCTTTGCATAGCTCCACAATGATTGCCAATAAAATGTATGTTTTCGGTGGTTGGGTTCCATTGGTTATTAATGATTCAAAGCCGACCACTGAGCGAGAATGGAAATGTACAAACACTCTTGCTATACTTGACTTAGGTAAGAATATATCAAAGTTTATTGATATTTAATTTGTTAGTAATAATGGTTTACAATATACAGACTCGATGACTTGGGATAACGTTACTGTTGATACTGTTGAGGAAAATGTTCCCAGGGCACGTGCAGGGCATTGTGCTGTTGGTATACAGAGTCGTTTATATGTGTGGTCTGGTCGGGATGGCTACCGCAAAGCTTGGAACAACCAGGTTAGGGTGAGATATTTTCTTCCTTACGTTTGATTAAGATGGATTGCTGTTTGTTTGTTTGTTTGTTCTGCTTATGCCCTGCGCAAACTTCAACAATCCTTTTCTGTTTTATCCATTTTAGGTGTGCTGTAAAGATCTTTGGTATCTCGAGGTGACCAAGCCTCTATATGCTGTTAAAGTGGCCCTGGTACGTGCTTCTACGCACGCTTTGGAATTATCTTGGACGGCTACCACCTTCGCTTCTGCTTATATACTCCAGATTCAAAAAATCGAGCAAGCTCCAATCACAAGCACTAAGCAGGCCAGCCAGAGTCTGATACAGCAGCAAGTGGGAACACCCACCAACACTCAAACGGCAAATGGTTCAGAAAGTGGCGTGGGAGTGGGCGTGGGAGTAGCCTCGGCCACATTAAAAGTAGACAAAACTCCAATTTCTGTCTTGCATCTCGGTGCATCTGGTACACCGGTAGCAGCTACGCTCGCCAAATCTGGCGAGTCACCCCAATTACAAGCGCCATCAGAAGCTTCACAGATTCAAGTTAAGTTACCCGTTGGTTCTGCGATTCCTCTGTCTACGGTTTCTGTGCAACCGCAAATATCGATCGTTAGCAGTACTGCAGCACCTGTGGGCACAAGTCCAACTACCAACATATTACAAAAGTTTCGTCCCAGTGTGGCAGCTACCATTCGGACATCCACTGCTTTGCCGGTTTCGACAACCACGACAGCTACTGTTGACACCCAAAATACAGCTGTTCGTGTAGCCAGCACCGTTGGAACTGGGTCTAATGTTGTCCTCACTTCAGCAGCACCTGGTACTGGAGGCTTGCGTTTTATACCTAGTGTGACAGCATCACAGACATTGCGACTGGCCTCTGCACAAAGTGGCATAAGTGTTTCAAGCGGCTCTGGTACATCGTCTACAACAACTATATTGAAGGCATCCTTGCCGAGCACGGCGGTGCACACGCAACAACACGCAACAACAACTGCAGGTGGCAAGCAGTACTTTATTCAAAAGCCACTCACTCTAGCGCCGAACGTCCAGTTGCAATTTGTTAAGACCAGCAGCGGTGGCATGACCGTGCAGACTCTTCCAAAGGTCAATTTCAATCTTGCCAAAGCCACGGCGACTCAAGGCCAGGGACAGACTCAAGCGACTATATCAGTGGCAGGTACACAACTGTCAACGGGATCAACCACACAAATTCAAGTGAGTAAAATTAAAAGAACACAATTCCAACTTGATATGATATTCAAGATCTCTGAATCAACAATCAATAGATTTCCAAACCCTTGGCAGCAGAACACACCGCTTATATGTTAATTATAGTAATATTCTGCTTCTTGCTTTCGATCAATCATATAAAACTATTTAGTGAATTTTTATCCATATTAGAAGAATGTCTGCTATTTTGCCCGATAATTTAGAAGGTTAAAAAAGAGATTTCTTTTCAAAAGAATAATGATTAATTGTGAATTCATTTTACTTACTAAAAGAATATTTCATATTTTAAGTAAGAGTATTGGTGGAAAATATGTATTTAATTTATGAAATATTTAAAATTGAGGTTTGGCGTAAATTATTTATATTTTTGACGTTGATGCGTACAATGTGGAATCAAGTTGCCCAATCATGGGCGAAGCCTAACAGACAGCAGAACAACAACTAAAATAATAATTAATATTAAATACGAGTTAGATAGTGTAGAATATAATTCATAGGATTATAGATCCCTGATCCAATAACAGAATTAAAGCGGTTGTAAGATTCGTGTATAATTAGAAATGAAACGTGGTAGAGGTCAAGGCTCATAAATCCTAGTTAGTTGCCAAGGGAATGGTTGATGGGCTTGATCTTACTGTTAAATAATTTTCAACTGTATATTAATTTGTTGAAATCAACCGGTAAAGATCACAATATAACGACCGATAAGTTCTTAACGATAATTTGAATTAATTTGACACGGAAATATTTCATTACGCTTTACATGGAAACACAAACTAAATCTAGTCTAATTATGACTGATAACAATGCAATTTTCGATGAGTATTTCTTTCTTGTTGTTTCTTGTCGAGAAAGGATTACATATTGTACTCTTTTAAACGAGTTTACCTTTTATTTTATTAAAAAAGTCTTAGAAATTCTATTTGGTTACGGATCTTCTCTTAATTGTTGAATGAAATCGATTGACATAAATGATAGCTAACTGAAGTCACATTTTTCTGAAAGATCGTTAGATAAAATGGAAGTAAAATTTCGCATTTGTTTTATTATTTTCAGGTTGCAACTGGACAACCGAAGACAGTTACGACTTCAGGTGCTTCTGTGGCTTCTTCTGTAGTGGGAGCAACGGCATCAGGATCTGGCACTTCACCAAAGCCGATCGTATCTGGGAATGTGCTAAAACTTGTCTCGCCTCATACAATGGCCGGCGGGAAGTTGATTATGAAGAACTCCAATATTCTTCAAATGGGCAAGGTGACACCAAATGTAATGGGTGGTAAGCCCGCCTTTGTTATCACCAACAAGCAGGGAACCCAACTTGGCAACCAGCAGATAATCATTGTGACAACGGGCGGTGGCTTGCGGACAGTTCCCGCTGCAACTGTCATGAGTACTGCAGGCTCTGGCCCAGGCATAGTCAGTTTAGTGGGATCAACGGCAACCACTGCTAGTCCTTTGCAGGTAGTTGGTGGGCCAAGAACCGTTATAGCCAACCAGGGTGGAGTGAAGATGTTGCGCAATATATCAACGACATCGACGACGCCAGGTCAAAAGTTGAGTGGCACTACGCTTTCACAGAAGACAGCATTGTATATAGGAGGTAAGCCAGTTACCGTAATGAGTGGTTCTCCAGGAGCCAATAAACTGGTGATGCTCTCCGGTGCCGGTACATCCACTGGAGGGACCACAGCTGGCGCAGGAACGGCAACAGCAAGAAAGAGTTTCGTAAACATTTTCAATGCCACAGGTAGCCACCGGGCTCTGACATTGGCTGCTCCGGCTAAAAGTGTGACGCCGGCCAAGACTGGACCGGTAGCGATTGTGCATCATCCTAAGGACAATAGCACTAGTAGCACTACAGTGGAAACAGCTATCATAGGTGATGCGTCGTTTGCAGACGCTGATCCGATGGATGATATCATAGAACAGTTGGATGGTGCAGGTGACTCAATAACCCCGCCATCCACAAGAGAGACACCCGCAGAATCCGGAAACGAAGATGACATTGACAACGACAGGGCAGCCGCTACATCCACCTCAGCGGCAGCAATAACAATACCAACGGCGACTGGTGAGGGAACGGGGGAACGAGAGCCGATGGAGGATGATATATCCGGTGTCAGCAGCACCACGGACAGTCAAAAGGTGACACCAATGGAGACCGAACAGCTGGACAAATTTACCACCGCCACTGGGCCACCTTCAGAGCTAGTATCGACGTCGGCGGAGATCAAACACAGTCGAGAGCAGCCAACAGCTTCGGAAACTGAAGCAGCTAATATACTGACCACCATTAAATCATCAACTGGCGACGTTTTGGCCATATCAACCACCAGCAATTCTGATGCCGAGTCCGATCGCCAGCCAGTGTCCCATTTAGATGCTCTAGCTTCAGCAGCGGTTATGCAGGCGGCAACTGCCGCATCCGCGTCAGCCGATTCAAGTCAAGCAGTCAGAAGCCTACTGGCAGGGTCAGGAAATGGTAATTTGAGTGCTTCCTTTAAATCGAATCTGGCGGAACGGACAAAAAGTGGACAGGATAATGACAATACCACAACCAATGCCAGTTCAACTGTAAGTTAATACCATCCACTGTTACCTGGTAACTACTTGTCTAATATTACTTTTTGGTCTTCCTTTATCATCTAGGACTCGCACAACGACAATGATAAATGGCACACGGTGGGCATATTTAAAGACCTTACTCACACAGTGTCCAGTTACATCGATCAGAAGTACTTCAACGAGGCATTGGTTGAAGATATTTCCGCATACAATTTGCCAGAACAGCTTAGTCAATATCCACGTACCAGTTTGGATCCGGGTACAGCATATCGTTTCCGCTTGGCGGCCATTAATTCCTGTGGTCGTGGAGAGTGGGGTGAGGTAGGTTAATTCCACTTTACTGAACTAGAAGTAGTCAATAGAAAACCATAAATGATGATGATTATGATCATAACTTGGTTAGAACTCTCTCACACAACAGAAATTGAGTCTAGGATAAACATCGTTTAAGATGAAGCCTATACTTTTTTTTGATCGTCTCGTTAAATTGATAAAGCCTGTGTTTTCTAAAGCTTAATGCTAATATGAGGAATGAAAACAGGGTTTTATTACTTCGTAAAATAAAATATTTCATTTATATTATTACATTTACATTTTCAGATATCCAGCTTTAAGACCTGCTTACCGGGCTTCCCAGGAGCCCCATCAGCCATTAAAATATCAAAAGATATTAAGGAAGGTGCTCATTTAACATGGGAACCTCCTCCGGCCCAAAAAACCAAGGAGATTGTCGAATATTCTGTTTACTTGGCCGTCAAGCCGACTGCCAAGGATAAGGCGGTAAGCTCACCACAGCTGGCATTTGTACGCGTCTATGTGGGAGCGGCGAATCAGTGCACTGTGCCGAATGCCTCGCTATCGAACGCACATGTCGACTGCTCCAACAAGCCAGCAATCATATTTCGTATTGCGGCGCGGAACCAGAAAGGCTACGGTCCAGCGACCCAAGTGAGGTGGCTACAAGGTAATTAACACTTTAATCCAAATACTTTTAACATGTTCCGAATATTAGTCGTCGATTCAGTCAGTTTCTTGGTCACTCTAAATGTGATTATAAGCTGGCAACTTTATAGTTCCATTCCCATAATAACATGCTAGTTTTAAAAGTTATTGCAATTTTTGTTTTTTTATAAAGCTTTAAACAGACGATCACAGAGAAATTTATGCTAAATGTTGTAGATTTTTTTTAAAAAATCGTTTCTTACCGAACCAAATTGCGTTTCCAAGAGAGAGAGTAAATTTCTAAACAACCAATCTTCAGATGGAGTTTAGTTTAACCAAATTCCAATCTTCTCCATGGAAATAAAACCTAGACAAAAAATTAGCATGTAGTCTTTATTTCATTCCACATACGCTGTATTTCGGAACTCCCCCGAACAGATGACTATATCATAAAGATCTTATAGGAACGATCGAATAAAGTGGAAAATGTTCACGAGTTTTTATATAGATAAATTTTCTAAATAAGTTTGAAATCAGCAGGCAACTACATAGTGTTGCTATAGAAAGGATCGGTTTTTTTTCTGACACTTTACTTACTGTACTGTACTTTTTAATAGTAAATACTTCCTGCTGGATTTAGTTCAATAGGTTGTCTATCATATCATATGCTCGTCCTGTCAATATTACAATATTAGTTCCTCAGGGTACCCTTTGTTGTCTAAGCTATCTTTAAGTAAGTTCCCATTTGTCACGAGATTCAAATCAAACGGCTACAAATGAACAAATGGGCAAAATCCTTAAAGAATGCTCGTTTTTTACGCCTGGTGTACATTCAATTCACTTGGGACTGAAATTCTGTGCCATGCTATTGTACTTAAGGGATTACCGATGTTATGTTTTATTACCCATTTATTAATTATATTTTTTACCCATTAGATCCAGCCACGACCAAGATGCAGAGCACAGGTGTTGGAGGTGCGACAGTGACCAGCTTAAAGCGTGCACAGGATAAGACAAGTTCTATTAGTGGGACAGGGGCCAGCTCCCCTCAGAAACGCGGCCGAAGTAGCGGCTTTCCAGGCAGCGATTAATTTTCTCCATGGACATGTGTAAGGCACATAGATAAATGCCACACGTAACGTAATTGATAATTGATAGGCATCGGCAATGCTCTCAGTAAATTAAGTTTAGCAGAAACCATCGCCTCGGATTGTCCAGCACTTGAAGGAACGATGGCGATAATTTTAACGCAGCTCAATACTTAACATAAGCGAAACCCCATTGACGGATTAACCCCGCAATTAACGAAATAGAAGCGGGATCTCGACCTCGACATAGTTTAGTGCATGACCTTCCTTCAGAATAATAATTTCCACAAGATCGACAATTATGACCAATCATAATGAGGGGGATTAAAAGGCAAGAAATCAAATGGAAATGATTGAAAATAAACTTAAATAATAAAACTGATTAAATGAATGTTGCGTTTCATTTTTATATATATATATATGTACTTGTATTTTGGATCCCCATTCCCCTTAAAACGTATTGCACAAAACACACTTTACTCTATACAATTTAAAAATTTGCATCTAAATTGTGCTCCAATTCTTATTGAAATCGATGGCCCAATGAATCGATGATTGAATGAATTGGATTCCGCTTTCTAATGCTTTTCTCTCTGTATCAATTGCAATTGAATGGACAGACATACATACACATACATCCATCGATATATCGATACATACACACATACTTAGGTAGGTATATTTATAGAGGTTTTACACATCAATACGCAATTTATAAAAGTTTTCCTTCTCTTATTGTAGTTGTGAACTGCTCTTGCTCCTGCATTTTGTGATGATGCATTTGATTCGATACAAAATCGTTGTACTTGCTTCAGCAGCTGCCCCTTATTGCTGTCCCTGGCCCGGTCCCTGGCCGGGAGCCGGTTCCTGACCCGGTCCCTGGCCTTGGTTCCAGTTAGCCAGATTTCATGAACTCGCAGGATTGGAGGCCGCTTGCTCCTGTTGTTGCTGTTGCTGTGACGATGATCCAAAGTTACTACTACTAGAGGCCGTTGCCGGTGTCTGATCCGACTCGTTTTTAACACCACCACTGGCGGCTAAGCGGAAAGCGGCCTCCGTGTGGGAACGTAGTATGGCTTCGGCTTGCTGATGCATCCGCAATGACGTCTCAGGATGATGATGGTGGGCGTGATGAGGTTGTGTTTGCACCTGTGAGCTGGGTGCTATCGCGTGCTGAGAATAGTTGGACGCGGACGCTTGATGATGCTGCTGGGGCATGGCATTCATATTCATGTTCATGTTGGGCACATTGATGGAAGGTGAGCGTCGCGAGTTACTATTCACCGAATGAGAGACCTGCTGTTGTTGCTGCTGTTGCTGATGCAGGTGGTGATGGTGGTGGGGATGATAGGGGTGTGCGTGTGCATGCGGGTGCTCGCCGTGCTGTGGAAAAGAAGAGTCTATGGAATCGGAATTCTAAAACGGATATGTCTCAGCAATCTGCCAAATCGACTCTTACGTGCTGTTGGTGCTGCAATGCCGCATGCGGATGCGCATGGGAGTGTGAGGAGTGGCTGACCAGACTGGAGCCATTGCTGGGGTTGTTCATACGCATAGCGGCGGCGAGATTCACCACTGCAGCCTGGACGGCCGCACTGGGAACTGATACTGCTGGAGCGTCGACTCCAGCCGCTGCTGCTGCTGCTGCCATCAGTGACATACGATTGGCCACATGTAAATCTGTGTCCATGGTGTATTGGTTGGCACTGGGCAGACGCAGTTCGTTCATTTTTCCTGAGCTGCAGTTGTTGTTATTATTATTATTATTATTATTGTGGTTGTTATTGTTGTTTGTGCAGATGTTATTGTTGTTTGTGTTGGCAATGTGGCGATTGTTGTTATTATTATTATTATTGTTGTGACTGCTGTTCTCATTTTCACTTAATCCGTGCTCATGATCCTGATCATGATCATGCTCAGAGGCAGATGATGATGAGAGTCGTCCGTTCGATGAACATTCCGAATTAGCTGACGGTGAGGGGCACTTTGATCCACTTGGATTATTGGCACCGATTGGCAGCAGGTTTCTAGCCTCGCCGATTCCACCACCTGCAGCCAAAGTGGCCGCAAGAATCGATTCACGCTCTCGCTGCTCTGCTGCCGCTCTCGACTGAAATGAATAAGATAGAATAATACAATAGTAAATATTTTTTTCTGACTAGTAGAATGAATTGCAAACCCATTATCCCCTTAAATTTGCATTTTGCTTAAGAAATCCCTAGCATATATATTTATGTGCGTATGGCAGAGTGTACAAGTTAAAGTCCTTAAATTTAGTGTATCTAGGTGGAATGTAAATCTTGGCCAGTTTCAACAGTTGAGCCATTTCCACCCAATCTGAGGATCTGCTTCGAAAGAGAAAGCTATCTTTTAAACCTTTAATTTTATTATTCAATTTTATTTTGGATAATGAGTTCAGTTGGTAGACGTATTTAAGAGATTTTCAATAATAAAAGAAGAATGAAAGTAGAAATTTTTTAAGAATTTAGGTAAATGATACTATATTTATTATTATTAGTATCAGCTAGGATTCGTTTTAATTGTCCCTATTGCTCTTATTATCTTAAAGCTAATAAAATTTAGCTATAGATTTGAGCCTTGGCCTTCTACAATCCTTTAAAAAAGAACTTTTCTAAGTTGCACCCTTTTTATTATTACACGTTTTTTACTTAGCACAAGATTATTAAGACTTACCAGAACATATTGCGCTGCAAACTGATGTTTAGGATCCATGCGCATTGAGTCCATGTGCGTTAAAAGGCCTAAATCAAGAAAATTTGAAATTAAAAAAAATCTAATTTAAGAAGGAGCCTTAGAACGTACCATTCTCGTGGGTGAATACCGCCTGACACACACTACAGGGCCACATACGGAGGCTGTTTGTTAGTTGGGAGGTTTCAGCATGGCAAGCCAAATGTTTTCGCAGGGATCCTTCGTTAACATAGTGTTTGCCACAGACTGGGCAAGGGTGGTTTGCCGTTCTCCGTTTTCCCAGGTAATTGTCGTTTAAATTTGATCCACCAGTGGCCGAGGGATGTGAATGTGGAGGGACCTGGCCACAGCTTGATTCGGAGACACATTGCGAGGCAGAAGGGTTAGCTCCGCTGCTAACACCGCCACTACTGTGTATTACCTCGCCGAATTGGGAAACGGCTGTAGGGCAAAGGCGTGGATAAGGGAGGGTTACTAATCAGTGGGCACATAATGAACTCACCAGTTCCAGACGGCGGGGGACTTTTCTCCTTATGAACGTGTTTCATGTGGTCCACTAGCGCCTCAGTGCCAAGGAAGAGCTTGTGGCAAACTGGACATGAGGTTGCGTTAGGACCGCCAATCAGTGCCGCATGCTGCTGCAAGACACCAAGATGCAGCTGTAGCTCCTGTCATAGGCGGGATTGGTTGATATTGATGACATTTGGCACGTGCACGTTAAAAGAAGAAATGGTCGATGGTCGGTGGAAGAAGTCGAGAGATCGAAAGAACAAATGGTGGGCAAAATAAATGAAAATGAGTTGTGGAATGGGTGGTTGGTGTTCTGAAGATTGGTTTTTTCTCTTTTTCTGGACATTAGTGATCATGCAACTGATTCTATACATACCTTAGAAGTGTGGGTGCGCAGGCTTGACTCCGTAGCGAATCCCTTACCACAAATGTTACAATGGAAGGGTCGATTTTTGGCACGTTCCACTTGGGCATCATGGTTGCGGAGGTGCTGCTGGAGATTGGAAAGCTGAATGAAGGCGCGCCCGCAGTCCGGCAAGTGGCATTTGTATGGGCGCTCTCCTGTAAAAGTCATTCAAAAAAATATTTAACCGATGTAAATTTTAATAAAAAGAAAACTTTATGTGCCACTCGAAATCAAATCTTCATAATTGTTGTCTAAAATATTTGTTTGACTTTAATGTCTTTTAAGGGGCAACAGCGTAATTGACTGATTGACTTCATTTTAACAAGATTAAAAAGTAAGTACTTGAAAATGATGGGGTAGACAGTCGCTGAAAATCCTTTGGGGCCGCATCGGAGACATGCAACTCGCAGAGATGCCGCACTCCAGTTTGGGAAAACGTTGCAGCTATGCGGCAATTACGTGTTTCAGATTTGAAGCAAAATTAATTTCATTTGAACGCGCAATTAAATGAAAAGTGGAAGGTCAGGAAAGTGGAAGTACAAGTAGAAGAAGGACGATGACGACGGCGACAATGAGGACAACGGCAAGGGCGAGGACGAGGACGTGGACTAAACCGTTTAAGCTACTTACAGTCACTTTGCTCCAGCAACAGCAACATTAAGTGCAAATATATAGTTACAAAGTGCAGTCGTGTAAACGAAGATGCGGATGCGGTCACTGTCGCGAAAACGAAACCCTTTCCCTTCTCATGCTACGTCCAGCCGTTGCCCAAAACGGCCGCGATGCCAATGGGGTTGCGAGTGGTAAGTAGTATGGCATGGGGTAGGTGATGGGGATGCAGCGCATTTTCACACCTTGCGGCACGTAGACTTGGCCCTTGGGTGCGGGCATGGGCCTCTTACTTTAAGCGCCTTCAACATGCTTTCAACAAAATGTTGCTTTCTGTGGCTAAGGCTATGTGCATTGGAACTGGACGCCTTACTGCTAATGGGCTATCCATTATCCGTATCTGTCGTTGAGCCGTAAGTGTTGGAGTTGATGCTGGCTTCTGCCTAACCCTCTCAGAAATCGCCTGGGACGCGACACGCCGTTGTGTTGTCTAATTACCCGTACCAGTACCAGGGCTGCAAAATGTGACTGTTAACCGAAGTTAAGAAGAAGGCTTGAAGGTCGTCGTCGTCCTTCTCGTTCTCGCCATCGTCGTGGCGGGGCGCAAACTGGTTTTCAATTAAAGCGTATTTGATTTCTTTTCCAGCATTCGAATTTCATTTCCACAAGAAAGAAGGACAAAAAAAAAAAAAAAAAAAAAGGAAACAGAAACAAGAAACGAGGTACAAAAGCAAAAAAAAACAGCGGCAATTGTGAAGCTGCAATCAGGTGTGAATATAATTTGCTTGAGCTAGGGCATAGAACATAGAACACTCTACCGGAGAGTGAGAGAGAGCTGACAAAGAATGGGCCTGGGTGAAGTTCGTTAGGAACTGATATTGAATGCAGCTAATGACGTTGAATAATTTTCGTTACTGGTCTAAGCTAACGCTCCATATTTTTCGTCATATTCCTTTTTGTCCTTAAAGGCGGTCGCAGCTGTTGTCGGAGCTGGAGTCGGGTCGCGTACGGGACTGGCTCTAAGACAGTCAGTCGCGACGAAAAGCACTCCAAGTTTATTTAATTATCATTGTCATTGGCATTTGCATTTGCAATGCCGACGCCGATGCTTACTTGAGTATTGCGACGCTGTAATAAAAATATTAGTCGTGCGCCGGATAAGATGCGAAGATGAAGACAAGGATGCAATACAGAAGAAAAAGAGAAACAGTAGAGCAGCAGTGACCAGGGACTAAGTAGGAAGGGGTACGGGCGACCTGCCACTGGGACTGGCGGCTGTTTTTAATTTGTCACAAGTAGAAAGCATTTTTCATCAGCTTTTTAATTACAATTACAAGCAGGAACAGGACGAAAAAAAAGCAAATCATAATAAAAAATTGTAGCTCAAATTGCGAAAAGAGCAAATATAAATTTACCGCCAAGGTTTGGGTGTGGGTCGTGGGATTGGTATTGGTATTAATATGGGGATTGCACCTGGTACTCTATCATTTCCGTACTTACCGGTGTGTAGGCGCGTGTGTTGCTGGACGTGGGACAGCTGCTTAAATCTACGATCACAGTAGGAGCATTTATATGGCTTCTCTCCAGTATGGACACGAATATGCTGGACCAGCTGATGATTGCTGGAGAAGCTCTTCATACACTGCTGGCACTGGTGTGGCTTGGTATCGGCTCCGGGCGTACCGCCCCCCAAGCTAGTTGCGCCGGGTACGCCGTGTGTGCCCAGTCCGACGCGGGGAATCTGTTGCTGGATCTGCTGCATGGCGCTCTTGTGCATAAAAAGCTGCAATTATATGAAACAGCCAAATGGGTTAGAAGTCAACACGAATACCATACGAATTCTCCTTAATATACTGGGCCATTTTAGCCTAATATAGAGAATTATTTCCCCGATTTAAATTCCAATTTGCAAAGTGTAAGAAAATTGGATTAACATTATGTTTCATTTAATTGAACTTAAAACTAATAAATACGGTTTCCCGAATATATATATTTTATAAATCTAACAAGATTAGAATTGTTTTTTTTTATGGAATCCTTTATAGAGGTTGTCTCCGCAAAACATTTAAGCCCACCCTCGCCACCGAAAGAAGGAACTATTTTGTGTCTATGTTTGATTTTTGTGTGTATATGCATGTATGTATGTATGTATGTTTGTGTCAAGGTTATAGACGAATCTGCAAGTTTGGACTTTTTAGTTCTTACCCCTACCTCCATAAGTAAACTGTTAACGCGGCCCTGCATCTGGTGTCATTTATAGATTTCTCAAGTCAATTCTCACAACAAATTATATAAATTTTTTGCTTATAATTGTTCTCTCTTTTGCCCGCGTTTTTTTTTGTCACATACATTTTTTTGTTTCGCATGTATTTTTTTTAAAATTAATATTTTTATAAAAATGTGTACCGTTGCATGTCGAACAAGTTAAAAACAAGTCAGCAAAAGAAAACAGTTTTTGTTGAGCGAAAATGCGAGCTTATAAACTAAATTATAGTATAGAGTAATATGTATGTACATCAATATATATATATATATATATATATATATATATACGAGTATTTACATATATAAAATTATATTTTGAAGTCGCCGTTCTCCGGCGGAGGCCGTCCGAAATTATTGCTGATTTTTATTAAATTTATTGCCGCATTGTAAAGCAAAAAAAAAACTAAGATTGTCCAAAATCGAAAGACCTTCATCATATTTGTTTCAGACTCTGAAGGTTGTGCATCAATCTATTTATCTATATTAACTTTGATATCCTATCTTTGTTTTAATATGTCATTAAGTATTTGGATTTTAGAACTTTCTTATCTTAAACTATATAAAACATATAAAGTCTAAGAAAATCGTATGCACAAATAAAACCTTTTACTGCATCAAAGAGATTCTTGGATTAAAGTCGACCCACTTTAATGTTTGTTTTAAACTACATAAATAATCAATAATCAGATACTTTGTCTTACAGGTGAGTCATTCGAGTGAACAATTTAAGACTTATTAAAAAACTTAGTATGAATTTTAAGCAAAATAATATCAAATCATTTTTAAGTAAGTCAAAAAGCTTCATTCGGATCTATTTATATATATAAAACGAAAAAAAACATGAACGAAAATGAAAATTTGGTTTTTGACTTTAGTTAAATTAAATTTTAAACTCACTTTAAGTCGTTGATTTTATTTTCAATTTTTTACTTAAAAGGTAAAAATTAATCTCAAGTGCAAATAAAAAACAGTTTTGGGGAAAAAACAAACTTTAGTTGTGATATCTATAAAAAAAGGAGTTAAAGTTTTTTCTATCAAAAAATAAAATTTTCATTTTGATACTAATTTTTTTAACCAAAAAAAAAACTAAGTTTAGAAGAAAACAACTTAAGTTTTTTACCTTAAAACGAGATAAATATTTTTTCTGTTCAAAAATAAAACTTTTAATTGATTTTAATTTTTTCTGATTAAAAAAAGAGAAGGAAAAATCAAAATTTGAAAAATATTTTAGCTGATTACTTACAAAACGTGTTGAGGTTAGTTTCTTATAAGAAATTATATATAAATTAATATTAATATATTATTGATTTTTAATTTTTTAACACAAAAAACAAAACGTAATTTTGTACTTTAAATTTTTAAAAATTGTAAAAAAAGTTATCTAGGGGAAGAAAACTCATTTTTTTTGTGAAAAATGTAGAACTTATTCAGAATCTGTTGAAAACAGTTATTTACGGACCTCTTTGATAACATAAAGAATAGATCAACCTAACTGTTTATGAAGTGAGTCTTCAGTTATTGGTTGGTGTTATAATAACATCCTAAATCATCCAAACATCCAAAATCCCTACATAACAGCCTAATAGAACTAGATGGTAGATCTTTATTTAATCGACGATATTCGTTTTGAGATTAAAATAAAGTTTGTTACTATTTAAATAAAGAATCTTTTGTTAAATGCGTAATTTTTGAAAATGTATTAGTTTCATACTAAAGAATAAGATAATACGATTTAGAAACTTTGAATTTTGCGGTGAGTATAATTTGTCAACAATTGAAAACCAATCGTTTACTCTCCAAACAAAAAAAACTTTAATAGTTTAATTGATAATAAAAAATTTAAAAATTTATTTGTGCATTTTTTTGTATTTTAGATTATGCACGGACTTGATTTTAATACTTTCTCCTGGATTTGTTAAAGACTTGTTTTTCATTTAAGGTCTGTGTTCATAACGGAAAAACATGAGGAAAACGGCATGTATACAGTTAGAACTATATATTCGGAATAACTGTTTTTTACTGTTTGGTCAAGTTCGAATGTAAAATGTGTGAATAAACATCTGTTTATTTTTTGATGTAAGTATTGCAATGAACTAATGTTACCTGACCATTATCAAGGGTATCCGCATGCAAATACAAACTTTTGTTAAACATCTTTCATGCATACAGACGCAATCCTACCTACATCGATATCCCCGTAATCTAGCGGGAGGGGAAAAATAAAAATGTAGGTGCAGTGTGTGCGGTGCTCTCTGGTTGGTTGGCCGCCAACATTTTTTATTTGCACGAACAACAGCGGTAACAGTGGAAACAGAAACAGGGAACACCGCCCGCCTATTCGCCACTCGCCGCACGTCATTTGGCCGAGACACATCGCCAGTGCTATTGCACTTTTTATTCATTTGGCTAGCACTGGGGGCCTTAGTCCTTCGTCCTCATAGCATCGCATAAAAATGGCGAACGAGCTCTGGCGGCCAACGGCAGTTCTGCGAATCGCAAATGAGATTGCGATAATAGACGGCGAGGCAACAAAACCGAAGGCCAGGACCAGCTCTAGCAGTGCAGCATTTGCTGGCTCTCGGTGTCTTTCTGTCTCTGAGTCTCCGTCTCTGTATGTGTCTGTATCTGTGTGTGTGTGTGTGTGTGCCCAAAAGGATGAGGATGCGCCTGGACGCGGGTCAGTTAATGTTTTTGTGATTGTGAGAGTGAATGGAGGGGAAAGCGGACACGATCCACAAAAGCTAAACTTATGTTGGTCGCAGCCTAGATTGGCTATGGGTTAGAACAAAAGTGTCCAAGTGGGAAGTGGATACTATGGACCATGTTTTTGTAATGCTCCAGAACTACTACAACAACAACAACAGCAGCAGCAACAAGAACAACTAACCAGGACCAACAAACTTTACTTCAGCTCTATAGTCAATCTTGCGTTCGTTCCCATTCCCGTTATTCGTCCCCTTCATCTGTAGAGGGACAGAAAAAGAGAAAGAGAGACAGAGAGGTAGACAGAGAGAGAGCGAGAGAGAAAAAGAGAGGGCAAGAGAAAGTGTGAACGAGAAAGAAACAGTGAGTTGTGTACCTAAATCTTTTCATGTATGCATTTCCATTGTATTTGTATTTGTGTAGGTACAATTTTTTCTACTTTCTTTTCCCAATTATGCTGTCCCTTTTCTCTGTTTTTGTATGTGTGTTTTTTTTTTCTAATTCTTCGACCCCGCGCCGAGAAGGACGAGGGATGGACGGCGACGTGACGAGGAGTCGCTGCGCCAATGAATGTCTACGTATTCCCCTGCCCCTGTCACCCTCGGACTACGGCTACCGAGAGTCGAGACCGGTGTTAGTAGGAATCTTGTTAGGGTGAGACACACATACACACACACACACACAAACACCAGCATATACATGTTTATATGCACATATAGGGTAGAAGGAGGCGTATTCCGCTGCTTATATATAAAAAAAAACCGAGTGGTCGAAGGCGAGTAAAAATGGTTGCAAAAAATGCGAGGGGTGAACATGAGTGTGAACGAATGTGAATGTGCTTGTGCGTTCGTCCTTAGACTCTGTCTGTGTCTGTGTTTATGTCTGTATGCCTGCTTAAGAGTCAGTGCTGTAGTAGGGGTGGAAGTAGTAGATGATATCGAAGACATGCGAGGGTGGTTCCAAGACTAACTCCGAGAAAGTATCATAATATTCAATTATATCAAAGTTAAAGTTTCTTTAACATTGCAAATACCAACAATCCCTTTAAATAGTTCGTTTGGAATTGCATTTCGGAGTATATTGATGACTCTTTAACTTTGGGAAAAAAATGATAATTAACTTCAAATTACTCTTAATAAAATTTTTGATTATAATCAATTGATTTCAAATTATTTAGAAATTATTTATATGTAAAATATATGAAATGGTATTTATAAAAGTTTTTTCCAATATGAAGTTTACAAAAACTTAATTTTGTTTTAGCCTCCATTAATCGTCTTAAAAGTGTCAAACTTGTTGAAATTGTGTGCAAAATATCGGTTCCACAGCTTAAGAACTGAGCAATCAATCTTCTCAAATAGTTAGGGTATCAATGACCTAAAGCTTGTAACATCAATTTTTTAATATTTCGCCTTAAATTGATGGAGTAATTTAAATTCTAATAGAGAGTTTTTTTTGGCTTATCACACAACAAAACTTTGTCTACTCAAATTAAGTAAAAACTGAATAAAGCGAATTGGTCAAAGAAACTGTCATAAAATTGGTTCATTAAAAAACCCTGATGGCAGTTTTTTTTTAATATTATTAAGGTCATATGCTATCCTAAGAGATAAATTAAAATAATCGTCAATTCATTTACTGTTTTCTACATTAATGACACACAGGATGCTTTTTCTTAATCGACATTTACTTCTTCTTTACCGACACAATGATCCTTTCTTTTATGTATATATATACATATTTATCTGTATATACCAGCAGAGTAAACAACTGTTGCCGAATTTAAAGCAAATGACAGACAAGGACAGACATATCAGATGACATTGCTGTTGAAAGTGTTTCGATCGGAGAATTTATAACTAATTAAAAACAACTAATTAAAAAAAACTAGTCTTTGATTATTCTTTTTACACTTTGATGTCGTAAAAATATGGTATATATATGTATGTATTTGTACATATATACACATATGCATATACATTTTCGATTATGGAAATTGTTTCGGTTAATATTTATAAATATGTAGATCTTTGGTATAAAGACATCCTGCATAAAAGAGAACGTGGGTGTACGGGTTGTATTGGATTTGTGCGTTTTACTCCTACAATAAAATAATCAAAATGACACCAGTCAAACTATAAAATAATAAAAGAAATGAAAAGACAAAAGTTGTAAAAGCCTTATGGCAATGCTGGGAATAACTGAAAAGTTTATTTTACAGTTAACTGAAAGTTAAACTTAAACTAAAATCAACTTTAACTTAGAAATAATCTTAAATGCTTGGGAAAATAAATGCTATGTGAAAAATAAAATAATAAAATAGGAATATTACACATTTCTTTGAGAGGTCCTTCGTAGTCCCGGACCCGGACTCGGACTACATATGTATATCTACTTGTGTTGGTGTACGTATGCGCCCAATTCAGAGTGTGTGTGTCTGTGTGAGAGTGAGTGTTCTGAAGTAACAATAACTATTTGCTGATTGTACGTATTTTTTTGTTGTGGTGGTGGAAATTGTATTTGTCTTCGACGTGGAAGAGTACTATACACAACGGAAGAGATGCCAACTCACTCGTTGCAGGGTTGACCAACATTCTTCAAGGGTGCGTTCACTGATCGCCGCGGCGCTGCTCGACCTGGAGAGCTGAAGCTGCAATGGGACAAATTATAAAAATTAATTACAATTTGAAGCTGAATTTTATTTCGATGGTTGGGGTTAGTTTTTGTATGTAAAATGAACAAACGAAAAAAAAAAAATAACAGAAAATTCGATTTCATTTCGGAGTTGGGGATGAATCCAAATGGAAATGCAATTGGAATAAACAATAGTAGTCATAACAACAACAACAACAATAACAACAACGACAATATCTTAGGTTAATGATAGTTGTAGAAAATGTTAGTTAATAAATCAACATTACGTGCTTGTTCTCATTTGCCGTGGCAAAAAAACGTTCTGTTATTCGTTTTACTTTTACAAAAATGAATTAGTATATATGTACTATATATGCACTAAGTACGTCCTACGATTTGCTCACTTTAAGAAACTTAGAAATTGAAACCATAATCGCACAGGTTCGAAATTAGTTAACTGTATGTATGTACGTATGTATGTATGTCCTGTCTGTTTGTCTGGCTGTCTAAGAAATATTGTCAAATTATAAACGAAAACCTAGAAACTACACACTATAAGAAGCCAATTGTTTTCCGAAGGCAATACTCTGTAAAACTTTGTTAAGCATTTTAAGTGAATCTTAAAGTTGAAACCGAGTCGTATTCCATTCCCGATCATTAAATAAAACTCGTGAGCAAGTCAAGAGACAAACAAAATAATCAACAGAAAAAAACGACGAAGAAAACACACAGCGCGCAGGGTTAATATAATTTTGACAGATTTCAATTGAAAATAAAATTACATCGTGCTCCTCCTCACAGTCAAGTGTCATTATAAAAACGATAACGATTCGAACTGGTCGATCGCAAAACGAAACAAAACGGAACGCAAATTTTGGCAGGGATTGCAATTTTATATATTTATTTTTTATATATTTTATTTGCAAACTTGAGTTTATAGTATCGCGACCGTTTTCTGTATCTCGGGGGATTAGCTCTTGGACTGCACACGGGTTGAGAAAGGACGAGTACGAGAATCAAATGCAAACGTAATCAGTCAGGATACCACCATCACCATCAGTAACGACACCAACGACACCTTGCTCACGTGCTCGTGTCCTGTGGCTGTGTTCTTGCTCAACTGTTTGATTGTTTGCTCGTTCCGTTCTCGTTCTCTCGTACAACATATGCATTTCATATGAGTAAACCCATACCGAAACCGGGGAGCGGGAACATGAACAAGTTAACGATAGGCACGGGATGGCGGCAGGGCAAGGACAACTTTATTTAGAGCTAGAACGCTGCTCATATATGTTCATATATATATAGATATATATGTTTATGTGGGTATTGGTTTAGGTAATGCAATTTTTGTTGAATTGATTTGGCATTTATGCCGGCGCCAGCACGCCCAAGACGACGAAGACCAACACTCCGGACGCGACCACGAATTCGCAACGGACTTTCACTTCACTTTCAAACGCGGAATCGCACAACCTAACGGCCCGATGTCCTTTGAACTTCTGCCGGCAGTACTTGGTGGCAATGCAGACGCCTTATCATCCACATCCACAAACGGGACACCGTCCCGGCGCCAGCGCCAGCGTCTTCTTCTTACACTATACACTACCGTCGACGTCGGCTTCTAATTTTGCGTCTCTTTCTATGTGCCAGTGTGTGCAGGAGCGGGGTGGAGGGAGGTGCTATTATTGTTTTCTTGAAGAAATTATGCGCGAGTTCAAAAAAAAAAATAGAAAAAAACCCCAAAAGAATGAGAAGAAAAACTCTCTTGCTCTCTCTTTTTATTTTTATAAATGCGGCGCGGCGTGGAATGATGGCAAGACAAAATAAAAACTGCGACGGCGGCAGCGGCAGCGATAGCGTCCGGCGCAGGAACACCGAGCAGAGTTTGTGTGTTCGTGTAGTGGTATAAAACTAAACTTGCACCCACACCCATTACCTTACTCACCCCCTAACCTCTTTCCTTTTCCTGCTTCTGCTGTCCCATTCTATTCTCACCACTCACACTCACCCTCAGTCCCCGCATACTCACAAGATACAAATGGATTCCAACCCAGTCGCTCAAAAAACACACACACACACAAAGGAGAGAGGAGAAATTGCAAATGTTAATAGAACGCGGATACTTACAAAAATGGGGGTTACTTGAGAAAAAGCTTAGTTAAAAACTAAGCAAACGATAAGAATTCGCTTTCTCACTCGCACTGGTACCTTTCCGCCTTCGTTTGCCTTCCCGTACCCCCTGAACGTTTCCCTCACCATAGCTCTACCCCTCCGGCCATTCATATTTCAAACTCTGTCACTCTTTCGTAGAAAAATGAATTAAATCTCAAACACACGCTGCAAAAAATGTCTGCCAAGACAAAGAAGAAGGACGTTGCCGCATCCGCAGCAGAAAAAAAGGAGTTGGCCAAAGGTCCAGCAAGACAGATGAAGTCAAGTCGAAGCTTACTTCCAAAAAGCACACTCTCCCATATACAATCCCCGCATACAGGGTTATACAGTACAGTTTACCCCTCGAGCTTTTAAGCAAAAAGGGGTAAAAGTAACATACGCTGAAAAATGGGAAATTGTGAGAAACGCTCTTTTGCCAACTCTCTTTCGACAGCTGGGATCAAGAGTATTTTCAACCTTATTCTCTTTGGCCACTGTCAATGGCTGCTCTGCAGCAACGGCATTCGAACTACAACTCTTACACACACTAATTCATCAAAATATCAGCGGTCAGAACTTAGCTGTAGTCCACATTGAAACTTTTTGGGCAATGATAAAAACTTCCAAGGACGTTGATATGGCAGACGCGCGAAAACTATTGAGGATAAAATGTGGATAAAAAAGAAGTACGGGGGAACTCACCTGAATCTCGTTGGCTAGTTTGTCGTTATTGTATTTGATATCGGGCGTCGAGCTGCCTCCAGACGGCGTAATGGAATGTTGCGGAGAACCTTGGGACAAAGGCTTGGAGCCTGGACTGCGTGGTTGCTGTGTCTGACCTCCACTTATAGGCTGCTGCTGCTGTTGTTGCTGTGTTTGTCCATGTTCCTGATCGGCGATTGTCCCGGTCGTAGCCGTGCCGGTGTCGCTCTCAACCGTGCTTGTTCCTACAACCGTATTCGAACCAAAAAAGTCCGATCCGTAAGATGTGGGATCGGCATGTTGCTGCTGTTGTTGGGCGGACTGCTGCTGTTGCTGGTCATGCTCCTGCTTTGGTTTAATTCCAAGACCAGCGCTGGCAGTAGCAACATTGATTGGATTGTGAAGGGGTAGCGTCACATCCGAAGCAGAGTTATGAAGGGCCGTGGATTTGAGGTGGGCTGCTGCCGCGGCTGCGGCGGCTGCATTGAACAGTAAATGATGGTTACTCAATTGTGCTGTGGGTGCGGACTGCTGACTGATTCCTCCGAAGGGTTCGCCGCCAAAGGACGGCTGCTCAACATGTGACTGCAGAAGCGGATGCTGGTGTTGATGCTGGTGCTGCTGCTGCTGTTGCTGTTGCTGCTGGTGTTGCTGTAACTGACTAGATTCCAGTTTTGAGCTGAGTTGAGGAGAATTGTTATTATTATTGGTAGCTGCAATTGGGCTTGCATTGATGAGATGCTCGTGGTGCTGGGGTGGTGGCTCGCCATGTGAATGGTGCTGGAGCTGGTGATGTTGATTTAGAGTCTGCTGCTGATCCTGCTGCCCGAAAGGTGCTCGAGCCTGATGCCAAAAATCAGCGGCATCCATTTTGAACATTTAGCACCGGCGGCGATGCCAGTACCCCAGTGGTATGACAATTTGAATATCTTTCGATGTTGCTGTTATAGAAGACTCTTGCAACAGTTAAATCAATTCTTCAGAACTCAGCACTTAGCGGTTAGTTCCTATTTGGCATCGAGGTTTTGAAAAATGAACATGCCTGTAAACAAATGATCGACTTTTTAATTACTTACACTTCTCAGATTTAACGATGCAATACAAAAAAAAACTTTTTAATTTAGAAAAATCTTTGAATTTATTGAATTTTTAGTAAGCCTGGCAAAAAACTCCTTCCCCATTTATTTATAACTTAAAAAATTTGAATTTGATTTTGATGAGTTTTTTTTAGTACTCTTTTTTTCCTCCTATACTATTCTTAATCTATACACTAAATCAATTTTCATAGCTCTTTAGAACCTTCTTTCCTTTTTTTATAAGACTTTTTAGATTTTTTTCAGAGAGTTTTGATGGAAGTAAAATTAGCAACAAAAAATACTGTTTCTTCTATCCAAATATAAAAGCATGTTGGATATCCCCATCTCCAACATTTTTTACTAAAAGGCAAAGCCTAATTCTAGTTTACAAACCATCTTATTGACATTCCGAGGAGTAAACTATAATGGATTTTGGACGAGGAAATATATTTTTCTAACAATAACATTTCAAATTCCACAATATTTAATTGTTTCCTAGAAGTCCTGTATCCGTAGAGACGTTAGCGGTTTTGTATTTGGTTTTAAGAGTTTCAAGTTAACAAATATTGAGAAACTACAAATGATTTAATGTTAAAGTTTATTTTTCTCGACTTAGGCACACAGGACACTGCATAGGATTAAACCCTTTAAATTGGTTTTGACCAACATTTTCTTATATGTAAATCATATATTTGCCTTTATACTGTCGAGTCTTAAGTTCTCATGGAATATCCAACAATAGAACTTGGTGATGCATTGTAGCATTATTTTCACCTTCACGTATTCTTTCGTGAGGCTTTCGCCAATTCACACGCGGACACACGGTTTGTTCCTGCCTAACTATAGATAACCAACCTGGCGGCACGCGAGTCATTGAAAAACTAATTTTGTCGCTGCCTCGGCCAAGTATAAATATGATTGTCGTTCGTTGGGGGTTCAGACACATCTCGCTTAGAAATAGAACTTGGACAAAAGCGCGTATCGACGTTGGCGCTGTCGTAGGCGCCTCATCCCGCCTCTCCACGCCTTGCCTTGCCATGCTAAGTAAGCCAAATGTCTTCGTCTTCGTCTCGGTTTCGACTTCGACGCCACATTAACATCTTCGGCGACTCCTGTTTGTCTTCGTGCTAACAGGAACATCCTTCGCTTTCGCTCGCTCTGGCCGCATTGCTCTGTCAGCCTCTCTTAACTAGTACTCTTGCTACAAAACCAAATTGTACACTTTGGTACCAACTTAAGCATTTAGACCAGACCGGATCTGAAGTTGGTACGGGCGTGGGCCCCAGTATTAGTTCAGTTGTTGCGGCCGGTTAGGCTGCTGCTACTGCTGCTGCGGTGCGGTGCGGTGCGGTACGATGCGTGCGAATGCGCTGACCTTAACTGCAAACTCCCCCTAACAGGCACATTTATTACCATATATCAATCGGAGAAAGTCCAAAAGGATAAACAAATGGATAAATTGTTTACATTCAGCAAATATTCAATACTGTTAAATATTGCTCTCCCTTCGAGATGACGAACTTAGAGACTGTTAATAATTTATAGAAAAGTAATATAGCAACAGTTATTCTAAAACCTCTGAATCAACCTGGTAATTATTGATAAGAATATATATCTAGCTATTAGAGTCAAACTAAGAACAGAATATTTTTAAGATTTGGTAAACTTTTGGTTAAAATAAAATTATTTTTCATATTTATATAGACATTTTAAATAATACATTTTAAAGGACGATGCTACTTACCATATAGACGAGTTCATTTTTGAGCCTGTACGGACACAAATGGCGCTTCCATTGCAGCGCCTGTGTCTTAACTGGCCTAAATTGAGGGACTTGGAGGATGCGGAGTGGGGAGCTGATGACGTTCAACTGGTTATTTGTCCTAGTCCTGGCTTAAATGTATTGACGTTTTTACTTCCAATGTGTATTTGTATGCATTATTGAAACTAATTTGAACTTAAGGCCGGAATAAGGCACGCGTTTCGGTCGTAACTTGGTTAATGACTCATGTGTACGACGGTATTCAAAACTCACAAATTTATTGATTGTTCGCTTTGACTTCATTTTAGTTTTTATAGCTTGAAAGTTCTTTCTTTATGTTTAGTATTAGTATTATTAATGTTATTAATATGTTAATTTTTTTTTTTATTTTTTGGATTTTGGTTTCTTTTTTATTTTTTAGTTTTGGTAAATTTTAGATCACAATTTGTTGTCGATTATTTTGCTTACGAGTAGGCCAAAAAATATCACCCAAATACTATTCTTTCCGATTTCCCCATACCGTTACATATATAAAAATACACATTCCTATTAACTTAGATGTGTGGTACAGAGAGTGGGACTACGATTGCGAACTATTGTTCGTCCTTTTAACTAGTCTTCTAATGCCTAAAGGTTGCGATTTAGGATAATAAAGGAACTAAAGGAGAAAGCAAAATGTACAAACTGTTGCAGAAACTTGTCCAAAATATTCTTAAAAGTATGTATATATGTACACTTGTTACTTCGGAATTGGATCTTTTGTTGATCTTAGTATCCTATTAGGAGTTTGGAGGACTCAACTCCTTCTGAGCTTTATTTATACGGTGTTTTCTTACAGAAATCTAAATGGTAGGTGTCTATGTGGAGTTTTGTTTATATGTATGTAATAGTAATACGAATAGTAATACTCTTTATTAATGGACTATTTCTAACTATTACGCTGGCTATTGATATTTTCGATTATCTTGAAAATTGCAATTTGGATATTGCACTTTGTTTGTTTTAGAACTATTTGAAAAGTGATGTAATGGATACTGTTGAGTCTAAATATATATATATATATATATATATATATATATATATATATTTATGTCTGTATATATACAATTACGGAATACTATAATCTTGTGGTAAGTGTGTGTTGTTGTTGGTGGTGTGGTGAATGTGGGTGTAGCTAGCTGTATGGTAAGTGGTATTCCAAACTGTCTGTTCCGGTGTCAGTGTGTTTTGCATTAGAACTAAGTGTCCGTATCTTGATGCTGGGCGCTAAGGATACGTAGAGAGAGGGATTGAGCTCTTCTCGATCGAAACTATTTTTGATTTGGATCTCGATCTGTATTTATGGCTATATCTGTGCTGATCGCTATAGCTATGCTTAAGCATGGAATTGAATAATACGGATAGAAACGGAAATGCAGAAGACGAAAACGAAGTGATCGTGCTGTTAGACCTAATCAATTTCAGTTGGCGCTTTGCGATCTCATACTCATATCAATATATTTATGTTGCGTTCGTTTTTTTTTTTGTGTTTTTTAGTTTGTGAAATTTTATTTTGATTTTGATTTAGGAATATTCGATTGACTCTTTGAAGTCAGCTTTCATTTGTTTCGGGTTTGGTTTTTAGTTACTTTTTTTGGGGTTTCATATTTTTGAGTTGCTTAAAATATTTTTCAAAAATGTGAGTTTTGTTTGCTTATTTGTTTCTAGGCTTGTTGAATTTTTGTACTTTTTATTTCAATTTTGCGAAATTCTGTCGATTTGGAATTATTCGTAATTTAATTTTGTTTTTTTTTTTTTTTTTTTTTATATTTTTTCAAAAAGCGCCGTTGAATTTGGTAAATTTTTTCTTATCTTCTTGTATTTTCGTTTTTTTTTCTAACTTTAATTTTTTCAAAATTTGGAGTTTTGATCAATTTTGAACTTTTCGTTGTTTTTTCGTTTTTTTGGTTGTTGTTGTTGATGCTGTTGTTATTGCTGTTGTTGTTTAAGTTGAATTGTACAGGTCTAAAGTTGATATATTACTTCCTTGTTGTTGTTGTTGTTGTTGTTGTTGGTGTGTTGCATACATAAAGAAATGAATAAGTATAATTGTATCCGTTCTATTGCGTTTTAACTGAATTATGGTTGGGTTAGTTGTGGAGTTCTATGGTCGTTTGCTTCTTGGTTGCTTAAAAACGTTTTTGGTCTATTGTTTTTGGTAAAATTATGATGATCTGTAAACGAGACGAAGAGAAGAATGTAGAGGAGAGGTCAGTGTGCGCACAATACGTTGATTCTAAAGATTTCCCGAATCGAAAGGCAAATTTTATACATAGAGGTGAGAGAGACAGGATATGGAGAAAGGGAAAGGGCGGGATAAACAGGATTTAGGTTTCAAGTTGTTTTAGTTTTGTTTTGTGATTTTTCTATATTTTTATGTATATGTATATATATTTTTTGGGGATTGCTTGTCACACGCGATTAACCGATCAAAGTATTCACATTTGAGAAATAAAAATGCTCCGCGTGGTCTGGACGATCCGCAGTCGGTTGTTCTACTCCATGGACTATTGCGTGAATGCGGCGACCAAATAATTGAGAATAAAAATCTGCTGCTCAAAAAACGTTGCCGACGTCGATGTTTGTCGGGATGGGAGCGGGGGCGATGATGTGGACATGGATGTGAATGTGGACATGGACAAGGACAAGGGACGAGGAGCGCAACGGTATGCTTATTATAAGATAAAAATTTTGTGCGATAAACAAAAAGCGACAGCGACAGAAACAGAACAGCAGCAGCAGAGTCAACGGCAGCAGCGGATGTGGATGCAGAGTCAGAGACTGGAGAAATTGCACTTGCAATTGTAGTGGCAGTTGCATATCTGACAGCTGCAGTCGCTGTCGCCGGCGTAGGCATGTGGAGTACTCCTGTTATGTGTCTGTATGTGTGTTTATGCGTGTGTGTGTGTGTGTGTGTGGAAAGGGGCCACAAAATTCGTCTGCGTCTGCCCCATTCCGCAATTCTCATCCCGATCCCGTTACTCTCACACATACACGCACACACAGACACAGCTGCAGTGCAGCGTCAAATGCAGTTTTCGGTTGCCAGAGCTGCATTTGGATGCAGCTCCCGCTGCACTTTCTGCAGTAATATCATCCCTTATGTTGCGGCGATGACCACCACCAACACAACAACAATGCCAACAACAGCAAAAGCAACTCCACAACCCATTCCCACCCCCACAACGGTTCATGTTGGCGGTATGCAAATTTGTGCACGATTAAATGTCTGCGTCAAGGCCTCTCTATCTCTCTCACGTGTGCCTAGTCTTTCTCTTTCTGTCTGGCTTATGTTTATGCGTGGCAGCGGTCCTTGTCCCTGTCCCAGTCCCAGGATGCATTTCCGCTTGTCGTCACAGCACTGCATGCGTCTGTATGCCTATATATATGTATGTATATACAACTATATATACATATGTATGCATGTGTATGTGTTGTATGCAGTTATGTACACACATACAAGGTGCATGTGCATGTGCATTGGGTTGGACTCGGTTTCTGTTTCTGTTTCTGCATCTGTATTTGTGCATGCATTTTCCTATGTACAACTACAACATTTGGGAACCAGGCTCGAACACTTACATGCAGAATGCACATGTACGTCCACACACACACACATACAATAATACATGCATACATGTGCGCAAACATACATACATACATATATTATTATAAGCGTCTTTGTGTGAGTCCATGTGTGTATGTAGAGTCCATTTTTAATGGTCGCCGACGCAGCTGCCATTTCATCGATTTTCGTCTAGCCAGTTTTCTCCCTCAACTTTATCGATTTCCCCAAAAAACATAAGAAAAAAAAAAATTGGAGTGCAGCCTTAATGTTTAATACGGACTTGAGTCTACATACATATATGGCTCTTATTTTGTTAACAAGATGCAACTACACGAAAATGTTAGGCAACTTTTGTGTGCAAACAGCAGAATATTTGGAAATAATTGTCAGTAAAACTGTATTTCTATTATACCGTTTATTTTTTTCAATATTTTATTTTATCCAATTATCTTACGATCTTTGTATCTACATATGTAGATGATCCTGTATATTTCTACATATATACATACATACGTATGTATGTTTATCTATTTCATTGGAACATCGTTAGAAAAATCTTTTACATAACTGTTCGCTAAGCATTGTTTCATTTCCAGTTGTTCCCCCTGTGGTCATTTTGATGTTCAGTGGAATAAGTTTTAATTGAAAATCTTAAAATCTCGTCGATTATGGTTAATAAAGATTCCTGAATAAAGAAATGGAAATATAGCAAAACACACAAATATTTAAAATTATCCTGAGAAAAAAAGATATTAACGAAGTATATACAATAGTTGACTATAGTTGACTTTGATTAGTGTTGCTAAAGCTTCTGTAAAACTTAAAATTGGATCGGTTTTTTTTATTTTAAATGAGTGTGGATGAAAAATTCTTGTTTTAATCTTTTTAATTAATTTTGTACAAATGGATGAGGAATTTTTACATTTTGAAATGTCCTGAACCCTCACTCCCACCTACTGGGGCTAACTGAATTAATGAGATATTTATTTTTCGGATACGGAAACAATTGCATGCAATATGGCGCCCATGTATTATATGTGGCCATATATCTACATATATACATACATATGTATACATATATATACCTACATATAATTTATATAAAATACATAACAATGCATATATAAATAAGTATGTATAAGCCGACAAAGGAGCTGACGTTTAAACTGGCGCTGACGTTGAAATTCGCGGTGGATGACGGCCAACATTCCCCACCGTGATGTCTACATAAATACATATGTATATATATATATATATATATGTATATACCTCTGTATATACTACGTGTGTATATATATGTAGATGCATTTGTATATATGTATATACATTGAGACACATGCACATGCAACTGTTATATATGCACTGATGCTCATTTATTAATTTATATTAATTTGTGTGGACCCGGAATGGCCTAGCCTGGCCTGTCATGTCCTGGCCTACCCCGGAGTCGAAATGCAGTCGAGAATATACGAATTATATTCGTTCTTATATACTTGTCGTCAATGTATGTGCGTATGTATGTATGTATGTTGGATTGGTCATCCAGGCTATTGCACCTTGCACCTTCATATGTATGTATGTGCAATTGTGAAATAATAGAAATTCATAAATTTTGCTATACTTAAATCTTACAAAACTGTGAAATGTTTATTTTTTATTTATATACTCAATTTTAATTACACAATAAAAGATGCACAAATCAACCCAATATTCGATTGGTAGTAGATTATCGATATAGATATTTATAATTAGAAAAGTACATTTGTAAGAATTGACAAACGTTGCCAATTTTGGTTAGGAGTCAACTAAACCAACCATTTGTGGTCAATATACAACTGACACTAGATGAAAGATCGCGGATATAAAATGGGAATTGAGCGCCAATAATGTCCTTTTTTGGTGAATTTTGCCAATGCTCACAGAGGACAACCTGGCCCCGCTGACTCTTTCGTTTTGGGCTTGGACGTGTCATAGTTTGCAGTCAAGGCCTATGTCAAGGTTGTTAGCATTCGCTAGACTAGACGCACAGCTTCCACATCTGCCTCTCTGCCCTTGAAACTGAAACTGGGAACTGTGCATAGTTATGTGGGATGAGGGATGGAAATTGAGTTGGGTGGGGTAAGGGTAAGACCAGTGATTGTCTTTGTCTCGGTTGACCCGTTTCTAACTACTTTGCTGAGCGCAGGAGCAGTAGCTGAGGCAATGAAAAGCAACAGAAACAGAATAAACTTTTGGCCAGTGAGCTCTGTGTTTTCCATTTTTATTTTCATTGCCTTGAATCAGTTCTCGTTTGGTTGGCTTGGTAGCACCGGATACCGGATGATGAATTCAGGAAATTTTGGAATGTCTATGGGTCCATTGAAGTATTGCCAATAGTGGGGTAACATATTAAATATATATATGTATATGTATGTATATATAATCCCATGGGATCCTTTAACGTATTTATTAGTTATACTGGGATAAGTATATGTATATTTATATACATATGTATATAGATAGATATATAAATATATACATACATATACATATGTATAGAAGCAGTAGATGGTGCCAAATGCGTGAATCATAAATAATTGAAGTGGAGTCAATGCGAATTGCAAGTATATACTTAACTGTACATATGTACCATAATCATCTGCATCTACATATATTTATGCACACACACACACACATGGATATGTATGTGTATGTATACGGATACATAGGAATGACTACATGACGATGGCCAGAAGCAGACGCACTTTCTCCTACTCCCACTCCATATCTTGCAAAATAATGTGGGGTGTTTGAATGCAATTTGTTGTGAATAAATAATTGCGCTGAACGAAGAGGCAATGGCAATGCATTTGAACTGCACTCGCCCAGACCATACATACATATAAATATATATATGTATGTATGTATATGTGTGTGTGTATACATATACATCCATACGTTTATTTACAATTCATTTGCAATGCGGTCGCCATTTTGTGTGCGATAGGTGTCCATTTGGACGTGGTCCCATGTCCACATATATATATATAAATACATACATACGTATTTACATATATACTTACATATGTGTACATATATGCACATTAATATATATATATATATACATATGTAGAAAAGTATATAATTATATATATTTTTATGACACTTATTATATACATGTATAAAGTTGGTAAATACCAAAGGAAACTTCTGGAGAATCCCTTGATTTCAACACATTCATATGAATCCAAGGTACCAGTGTCTTAGGACACTCTTTGCCCATCCTCATCTCTGTACATAGATATATAAAGGTGCATTTACGCGGGAGCGACAGTGACTTTGGTCCTGTGCTGATGTTTTGCTGATTATCAGAAGGTTGACCCTACCTACTTTGGTCCTGCTCTGTTGGATTCTATTCTCTTCTGCTTAGCCACATACGGATTCTCCATTCCTAGCGAATATTTGAAATTCATTTAAACATGCACAAACACACACACACACACACTTTGGCATTTAAAATGGAATTACAAGTACATACTTATGTATATACTTGCAAATGTGCATACATATGTATATACATACATATATGCACATACATACATATGTATATGTGTTTGTCTATTAAGAACATGGGCGCAGCCAGGATCTTATTAATTGGTAATTGGGGGCCTTTCAAACACATTCAGTTTTCACTTGACCATCGTCTTTTAAGGAGGAAGCCACATCTACGCCCATATTGAAGAATATATGTAACTACATACACATGTACATACATGTATGTACATATATATAACCGGACATATGAGTACATTATGCTTGTAGTAGTAGAAATGTTAATGTGCCTATGACAAAACATACAAGTAACTAAGTATATACTTCTAATAAGCACGTAGCCAGTCTTCAGTATATACTAGTCAGAATAAGGAAGATGAAAAGGAGGTGAGAATTTAAACAAAAGAACTATATTATTATTTCGATACATCATGCGATCAAACAGATAACTACGATCATAAAGAGAGTTAATAACATTTGCGATTTCCCCCTATACCCACGCACGGATATAGTAATGGGAATGTACTTGGCATTCTAAAGCCACAATTTACAACTATAACGGCAGCACCGAGACGCGATCATCGCACGATTTGCGGTCAAGGGAAGCAGATGGCGCACTACTGACCCAGCAAAGGTTCATCGCGCGCGCCTTCATTGAGGAACCGATTGTGAAAAGAATGCATAAATTCAGCGGGGGCACAGATGTTTTTATCTACATATACATATGTAACATTTACTTACACACAGACAAACATACATACAGTCATCCGCATCTGCTTCCGCAACATCTCGACTCCGATTAAAAACAAGAACAAGTGGAACGACAAGCTCCCCTGCAACGTTACAAGGGTCTGTCCTCTTCAAGTTGCCTTGCATGGACAACAGGGGAGATCAAGCACCTTGAGGCGTTTTCGAATGCAAAAAAAAGGAACAAAAACAAACCAAATATCACGTCCCAGAGATCACAGTGGTATTTTCTTATATGTTTCACATCCTCCATTTCGTCATATTAGCTTCCTTCTTAACTGCTAAATTTGTATCCAATAAAGTAATTATTTAGCAAAATAATTTATTAAGTGAAAATAAAAATTGAATAAAAACAATAAAGTTTGTATACTCTTATTGAACTTTACAAACTTCAAAAAATCAAAATTAATCGATTGAAAAAGTTATATTTATCAGAAAATAAAGCTTTTCAGAAATATTCAGAACAAATAGTAATCTCACATTCAGCTTATCGTGTGTAATGTGGCTTTTGGATTTATTAATTTTATATTCCGAAAACGATTGATCATAAATAATGAGTTTATATAAATATTGTAATAGTAACGGCAAAAAATTCAGTTCTAAACAGGACTTTATCTTTTTATTGGACTTTATCGAATTGTTATCGAATATCGTTCACAATAATAGAACAGTACTTGCTAGCCCAGATGGACAAATAATTTTTTTTTATTTTCTAAAACCAAAACAAATTATATTTTATTTTCATCATAAAGTTTCCTAAAGTAAGGGTATTAAACTATTTTGTATCAGTTTCATGTATTTTAAACTATTCATCGATTAAATGCAGATCTATTAAAAATAGAATTTGACAACTCTACAACTTTAGTGATGGATAATAATAGTGTTGGAAATGAAAAGCTTTAAAAAAACATTATTTGATTGTTGTTTGTGTCCTTAACAGTTAAAGAAGGGTGTATAAAAATTTGTTCCAACGCCATGTATAGAGGCAGATGAACGGCCAAAAGAGATTTCCCTTTTGAAAAGCGCAAGCGCAGACGACTCTAATGTAGATAAGTCGTATATTCATTTAACCATCCAATTCCAATCCCAATCCATCTATTCTCTAACAAACAACTGCAATATCAGAAGCAACCCCTGGCTCTGTCATGGTCAACCCTAATCGTGAAAGCTGAAGGGGTCAGAAATGCCCCAAATCATTATTTTTATTATTTAACTGTGGATGAGCTATTCAAATTTCAGCGTCGGCCGTATCGTCGCCAGATGGTGTCATGTCAGGCCGGTAACGGGTCCAGCTTGGTCTCGCGTTCGGTCTCACCGCGGCTCCAGCGGCTAACGGGACCAGCGATCACTGTCATCAAAAAGTCCTGGTGCCGGGTGCCTGGTCTGCTGATGCTGATGGTCGTTCGCTAATTTATGCGTAAAAAAGGACAACGACAGCCGCTACCGCTCAAACAAAAATCAAACATTTGGACAGGTAGGCCGACCCGGAAGAGAAGCCTAGCACCGACAACGAAGCACAAAAAGGGTTGGACAATGATTGTGATTTGTTTAGTGTTGAGCGGACAGGATCGTCGGCTGCGTCTGCCACCACCGCTGCCCATGTCCATCCCCTTGCTCGCTTACAGTTAAGTCATTTGCATAACCCTCGTTTACGGTACTACTACAACGTACCCAAGCCACAGTGCGGCGCCAGGAGAAAGGTGTGCTCATCTCATTTAGGTAAGCGACTGTTTGTGCTTTTAAATTCCCGAATTATTCTTTTCTAAAGCCACAATTTCTCATCACGTCTTAAATTTCTTGTATTTCTTTTGAATTTTTTTTTACTAATGATTTTTTTAATAGATTCATTATTTTTGTTTTCCAAGACTTGGCCTTCTACTCTAGTGGAGATCAATCTAGACGGTTTTGCAAAATTATTAAAATTACATAAAAAGTGGAGTATCTTAAGAGTTATGGTTTTATTATATTGGCTTTTCTTAGAATGTATAATTGGCTACAGCCAGGACTAATATTATCATATTTAACTATATAAAAGTACATTAGATTAAAATAAAAAGATGTCAGTGATATTAAAATAGAGTAGTTGAAAGGGTCAAGACACTATATTTTGAATAGAAGTAAAGGAAGATGATGATACCAGAAACTCTTTAATTAAATCAAACGCGAAGAAGAGAAGGCAATTGAAGCAAACTGAGTAGTAGACGATCAATTAATTTTTCGAAACTAGATGGACGCGATATTATTATGATTTTTGGCAGAACTTTTACAAAATTATATAGATTTCAATATCTACTTCCGTGTTATCAGATAAAACCACGAATGAACCAAAAGGTAGCTTAAAAGTAATACAGTATTCGAAAAGGGTTTTAAAATATAGATTATCCTGTTATAATATAGATACATTCAATTGACAGTCGGTTTATATAAACAATATTTATCAGTAACGGAGACATTTTTGTATAAGTTTTCAATAAAATACAAAAGAGTGATAGGAACAGAACTATTTTCAAATCACTGTAAACTTAAAAAATACCAAATACCAAATAGAGCAGATTCTTACTCAAAAGTCAGGACATCATAGTTTTGGGTATATTATAATTGAATAGTTATGATTTCGTTAAATACATTCTTACAATATTTTGTCAAACATGATTTATATATTTAAATTAAAAATAAATATTAACTCTTAGTAAGCAAGTTTAAAAATACAATATCTCTTTCTCCATCCTTGTAGATGCAATATGAAAGAACATAAATGCCACTTTTAATCTGAGAAAAGGAAATCCATTCGGCTCTGGTTCTTCTGTTATATTTTATATATATATTATATAACTTTTTACTAATTGAAAAATAGAGTGTTTTTAGAGTAAATTTTTGTTAAATGGCAGAATAATCAAATACTTACTTATATCATATAATTTGGGCTTCTGTAACTATACAAAAATTCAATACAGTAAATACAAAAAACCTGCTAATAGATTCTTTAACACATCCCAAAGCATCGATCAACTGCATCCAGCTAATTTATGTATTGGGATTTGTCTAACATATACACAAATGGGAATTTTTTGTCCATAGCCATTCCTATATTAAAACGTAATTAATAAATTGTGTACTAATTTAGCAAACACATTTATATATACATTTGCTGTCATTTTAGCAATTCGTTAAAAGGATAAGGAAAAAAACGGAAATACATGTATACATCTGTGTATATAGAGGACAAAAATGGCTGGCAAATGGCGCCAGGGCATTGATATGTCAATATACATATAAATAAATAAGATTTATGCCTTTGATATTCCGGCATTAACGATGCACTAAATGATTAAGTTATTGGCAAATTCAATAGTGCGAATGTTAACTTACCTCATGTAAGTATTCAGTAGAAGTGGAATCCTTAACTCAACCCAGTCCTTGACTCTCTTTTATGTTTGTATCTAAATTGTTAATTTCTTTTCAAAACTACGTTTTTTTTTGTAAACAATTTAAGTAAAACATAAGCTGAGGTTTTTCAGAATCTCTTTCTTATTGTTGTTGAAAGTGAATTAAGAATTATTCATATGCAGAAGAAGTTCTCAATTATAATTGACTTGCTGAAAACATTTTAAAACAGAATCGTATGGATACTTTTTTCGAGATTCTTAATATTTCAATTAACTAATCATTTTGGATTATAAAGTTTTGCATTATATAATCATTCAAATGTTTTTAATTATCTATCCAACGGTTCTTGCACTTTAGGATAATTTCCTATCCGTTCAATGGGTCCTTGTAGTAATACTAGTAAAACATCTGTATTATTTTTAGTGTCGGATAATCTATTCTAAAGTAATTAAAGTTTGTTTTATATAATACATATACATACATATATATAAGCCTAATTTGAAATAAATACTTTGCTTGACATTTATTGATGGAGTCAGCAAGGACAAGGAACGGGTCTAACAATTGTATTCTGCAAACTTATCATATTTTTTTTAACATTTGAAATTTTTTGTGGGCTATCAGGTCGTGTTTTGTTTTGTTTTTTTACTTATTTTTTTCCATTGCTCAGTAAAAATAATCAATCATTTGTCGCAAAACAGCAAAGAAATCCTCGAGATCCTGCAGGAGGACACTGGAAGGGGCTAGAGGGATAGAACAGGAGTTGGACCTGCTTCATGTAACGAGAAAGAACAAGAAAATCGTAAAAAGAAAACACCGGAAGAAGTGGGAGAACGAAGTGGAAACACTGCCATTTTGTTTGCTAGCGTTCGTGTGGGTGTGGACGAGGACGTGGGTGAAGCTGACGGGCCAAGCAGCCCTCTTTAGTGCACCGCACCTCACCGCACCGCAGAACCACCCCAGCACACCAAACCCAAGTCATCGTTAGTAGTAGTTGCCCTTTTTTTCTGTTTTTTCTTTTTTTTCATTCTTGTATTTTTTTTTTTTTTTTGTGTTTCTCGCTTTTGGTTTTTTCTTTCAGCTGGTGAATGGATGTTGGCATGGCGCACTTCCTTCCGCAATGGCAACAACAACAAGCGTTGATGGATGGCGATGGCGATGGCAATGGCAATGGCCACGCTCTACTCAAAGCTGGGACAGAGGCAAAGCGAAGATGCCGCGCGAATAAAATGTAATTGAAGGGAGGACCAGCCCTTTTCCCCAGTCTCTGTCTTAGTCCCAAAACCAGGAGCAGGCCTAAGAAGGTGCTGCTGCTGGCACAGACAGAAAATGGAATTGTAAGATGGGGATGGGGGAAGGGGTTGAAGGGGTCGGTGGGCATCCGAAACCGGACTCGCCCAGTTGCCAGTACTCACTGCTCAAAACAATTTAAAATTTAATTTTGCCGAAAAGCAGAAAAATCAACAGAACTGGGATGTGAAAAAAAGGGAAAGCTTGGGGGGCAAAGGCAACAGCAGCAATAGCAACAGAAACGGCAACGGGAAGGCGTCCCACTTTGGCATCCCCTTTGTTTTGTCCTCTACAATAACTACCGGCCAGCATGGTTCTGTTCAAATTATTTCCATTTCGTTCACACACATTTGATAATTGTAAGTACCGCATACGAATACCGAAACCAAGTAGGGGATTTGCCGTTATGCGAGACTGAAAGTTCTCCGAACTGCAAGTGTAGAGTGAGTTTGTTGTTTCTGTTTCTTTTTCTTTTCTTTTCCATTTTATTTTTCTTTTGCCTTTTTCGTTTTCTTTTTCTTTGCCTTATTTTATCTTCACCAGCTTGTTTAATTGTCCGAAAAGTGGCGCAGTGGCCGAATATGGAGTGGGTGTACAAACTGCGGGGAAGGTGAAGAAGTGCGCAACAATAACTGCCGCAAAAGCAGGAGTGAACGAAGGAAGGGGGGTATTTGAAGTACAAGCAGCACACAGGCAAAATGATGGCATGATAGGGGGGAATTGGTGGGGGATAATATTGTAAGAACGTAAAGTCCTGGGCAAGTGCCCATCTCAGCCACTCAATTCCCTTTCCCCCTTCTTATACTCATTTCCATGCCCTAATATGCACACTTGAAAACTAGAACTATTTGCTGTTTGCCTCGGCACATTTAGGCAAAAACTAGAATTAAGGGCGAGGACAAGAACGATGACGAGGACAAGGCTCAAACTAAGGTAAATGTCCCACCACGATTACCACGATTGTGCGTGTGTGTGCCATCATCTCAATGTTGGAACAAAAAGCAAACCGCAAAGTGGTATAAAAACCATAACCATAACTCGTAAATATAGCTGCCTCTATGAAACGCTAACAACAACAACAAAAAGAGAAAAGAAAAAGCGCCTATAAATGGGCGAGCCCGCCACTTAACTATCTTTTTTTTTAATTTTTTTTTGGGTACCTTACTAGAAATAATAATACAAATTATAATGCGAAACCAAACGAAACCCTTTTCCTTATACAGGATTGTGCTGGGAATAAATGGTTTTTTTTTTCTTATTTTTTTTATATTTTGTTATTATAAACTGTAACCCTTTCACGCACTTTTCAGCGAAAACACTCACTCGCGCACACATACACACAAACACACACAAGGGCACATACACGCACATGATAGAAATAATTACAAGTTTATGCTTCAGTGTGCAGTGTACCGTAAAAACGACCTGGACCCGCTTGCTAGCCTTCCGATTGACTTTTCGTCAAAATGTCAATGGGACAAATGCAAAGCTATTACACATACACACACACTGACAGGGGCACTATCTCAGGGTATTTTTTTATATCTATCAAGGAGTAAAGAAAAGAATTCTTATCTACTAAGGATATACATGCATCCTTTGGTTTCTGGCAAAGTTTAAACATTGCTTTAAAAAGTTGCGGCTGGATTTTTTTCATTTTCCCAAATCAGTTACTTTATGACAATACGAATATCTTTTTGAAGCCGCATACCAACACTCTGGGAAACCAACCCCAACACCCAACCCCAATTCCAACAGCCAAACTCCAACCCAAACCCCAAGCTCAATCCTCAGCACAATCCCAAATAACCCAAACCCTTTTTCGCGTACTTTTTGCGTTATTTTTCATTTGAAGTCTTTTCTTGTTGGGCATCAAAATTTGTAATAAATAATATTTTTATAAAAATAAGCAAATAAAAAGTAATCAAAACTTTTCCAACTGTGAATCGGCACTGAAGGTGTGCCGCGAAACAAGTCAGCATAAAAAGTAATGACCGCAATACCCGCGCCCACGCCCATGCCCACAAAAAAAAAAATTTAAGTTGATAGATATACATATAGATATATAGATGTATATATAGATATATAAATATATAGATACAGATATAGATTTAGATTCAGATTTAGATTTAGATTTAGATATAGATATAGATATAGATATAGATATAGATATAGATATAGATATAGATATAGATATAGATATAGATATAGATATAGATATAGATATAGATATAGATATAGATATAGATATAGATATAGATATAGATATAGATATAGATATAGCTATAGATAAAGATATAGATATATAGATATATAGATATATAGATATATAGATATATAGATTTAGATTTAGATTTAGATTTAGATTTAGAATTAGAATTAGAATTAGAATTAGAATTAGAATTAGAATTAGAATTAGAATTAGAATTAGAATTAGAATTAGATATAGATATAGATACAGATTTAGATATAGATACAGATTTAGATATAGATATAGATATAGATATAGATATAGATATAGATATAGATATAGATATAGATATAGATATAGATATAGATATAGATATAGATATAGATATAGATATAGTTATAGATATAGATATATATATAGATATAGATATAGATATAGATATAGATATAGATATAGATATAGATATAGATATAGATATAGATATAGATATAGATATAGATATAGATATAGATATAGATATAGATATAGATATAGATATAGATATAGATATAGATATAGATATAGTTATAGTTATAGTTATAGATATAGTTATAGATACAGACAGATATATATATATATATATATATTTATAGATAGATATAAGTAATTAAATTTCTCCCTACTTCAACTCTATTCTCATTGGTATGAATGTATGTATATTGTCCAGGTACATATGATATGGACAGCACCTTTGTTTGTTCGATTATGGGTTAAATTGATGTAGTTGATTTTCGGCCGTTTTTCCACAAATTCAGTTGTGGCAACCCCCAAATGCTGCAGTGGTCGCTATTTATGTATGTGAAACACACCCTACGGAGGACAACATTGGTCATCCAAAGAAAAATGATTCACGGTAATTGGAAACGAACTTTTTTTTTATTCAAAAGGGGAGGAAAAAATGTTTTCTTTTTATTTATTTTTTGTATATCTACTTGACAACATTTTGTACAATAAACAATATGACGTATATCAATTTTAGAATATATATTTTGTATGTAAAAAAGTAAAGATACATATTTTTGGCCAAAGCAATTGAATGGAAACAACTTTCTTATCTATCTGATAATTATAATTCTTAACAAAGCCAAATATAAGGAATTAACAAATTCATAAAGTAGACGATTATTTTCTTAGTTAGCTGAATTAATTTGTTTTTATATTTGTTATATTTGGGAATATTATTTAGTAAGTAATTTACGATAACTCGCAACTTCTCCTTATAAAATTTACCCAAATTTTGTATTTTTTATTACTAAAAATTATTTAAAAATATTAGATAAAAAACAATGATTTAAACCTATAGTAATCTTCATATATTCATATATATATGTATATTTTTTTTTTCGTTTTATTTATATAGGTATATATAATATATATATATTTTTCTATTTATTTGGAATTCAGCTGATTTTAGTTTTAGAGCTTAATAATATAGTTCCATGATTCTGATGATAATCTCATTTAAATTGAATATTTGGAGGCAACATCTTAAAATCCAACAATTATATATATATTTTTGTGGGTCTATTGGCTTGACCTAAACTCAATGGCAACCAAAGTTAACGAACTTTTGCAGGAGCACCTAAAAATTACAAAACATAGCAAAATATAGCAACAAAAACATCTTCAATCTGTTTGGGAAAAAATGATGAACAAAGCATGAATAAATATAAGTAAACTATAAAAATAAATATATCTTCTCTTATATATATAACCATTACCATTTCAGTTACTCACTTCTTACCAATTGCCTACCTCCATCCTCGAATATTTACCAATTACCCCACATCCAACACCCGCACTCAATTTCTTTTGGGCATTTTTAATTTAATCCAAAAGAGAGTACAAAGAGAAAGAGAGAGAGAGTGAGAGAGCCATTGTCCGTTCGGCATACGAAAGAGAAAATATCCTTTGGTACTTTGCAGCGTATCAGAGCGAGAAAATGACCAGTAAGCAATTTAGCTTTAACAGATCCTTGACACTTAATTTTTGCATATTTCTGGTGTTTGTGGGCACGTTTCGGAAGTGCCTTCAGCGACCCGGCAACCATAAGTATGCGATCCAACACATTGATAAAAAAAAGTTATTCATTGTGGATTCTCTTTTCCTTAATTTTAAATATTTCTTTTATTAATTTTCTTCATACAAATTTCTTTGGTTGCATTTCACATAAGAAAATGTGTTGAAAATACTTTGAGAAGTGTTAAAAAACTTTTGAGAACTAAAATGTTAAAAGAACTAGTTTTAAAATAAAAAATATTTTTATAATATATAAATACAAGTCATGGCTAAAAGGATTGCAAATTAATATTATGTATGGTAAAGGTATGAATTCTCCTTTATTTGTTAAAGAAAAAGAGACCTTATTTACATAAATATATTTATATTTTAGAAATATATTCTTTGATTATTAAAGTATAAAAACCGTCAAACAATTCCAAAATATTTTTTATACTGTATTTGCTTTCACTCCATTTCAAATTAAAAATCAAGTTGATCTATTTTATTAAAAGTTTCTAATTTCTCATCGCAAGTGCAATCAAATTTTTATTTTTACTCCTAAATTATCTTTTTGAGTGATTATATTTTAATATATTAATATAAATTATTAACTTAAATCCATTAACATTTTAAGTATTAAGCATAAATTTATTTATTTCGAAAAACTGGAGGACATTACATCACTATAGATATAAAAAACGTAGCATTAAGATCAACATAATTAAGCTGCATTAAACGACGGTAAATGGAACTAAGCGCCAGACATAACCTCAAAAGTTTTGCTCCAAATGAGACATTTCTTGGAATTTTTTTCAATAAAGCTAAAGTTATACGGAGTAATATTTGAAAATCGAAAACCATTTTTATATTAAAAAATATCAAAGAAGTGTATGCTCATGTATGTATATATATATATATATATATATATATATATATATATATATATATATATATATATATATATATATATATATATATATATATATATATATATATATATATATATTTAAATGACATACATATATGACAAAAGTTTTATTTACAAAAGTGAGAAATGTGGACACATCATCTGGTAATGTTTTTCTGACCATTTTTTGTTTTGTTTTTTATTTTACATTTTAGTGGCAAATTGATTTAAAAAGTCGTAAAGCCGCAAAGCAATTAATTTACTTTTGATAGCGCCCCAGACATGGTTCAACCAGTGGCCCAGGGCATGGAGAGGACTGGGATGGGGTCCAATGAAATCCGATTTACCTTTGAATTGTGCAAACAAACAACAGCAAAAAAAATGTTACGCAAAAAAAGCCGAAATAAAGGAAAAAAAATATGGGAGCACTCAATGCAAAAAATGGAAAAAGAAATTACAAAAAAAAAGGGGGAAAACGGCAAGTGCCAGTGTAAAAAAAATTGACGCGAAAATTCTCAGGGGATCAGGACACGTAATTGCCGCGATTTGCCGCCTTTTAAATTGTTTTCATTTTCGTTTTCGTATTGCACACAGCAGCAGAAACTGGCCAGTATCCGAGTCCGAGTTCGAGTTCGAGTCCGAGCTGGAGTTGGGGATGAGGACGGGCCTTTGGCATTTAAACAAACACATTATGTTGTTGGACAAATATTGTGCGGCACCGGCTCTGGGAACGGCCTACGAAAGATTCAGCGGGGGCTACGGTACTTGACCGCAAAGTCATGTTAATTAACATGCGGGCTGAAGCGAATTCGTATGAGCTTTGGTATGAGAAAGGGGTCATCAACCGGGACCAGAACGAGGACGAGACCAAGGACCAGCGAAACGGACAACGGCAACGCCAATGCCAACGGTAAGTGGTCATCAGTGTGAATGGCTCTCCTGTTGCTTCAGCTTCCGCCCAAATTCGCAAGTGTGAAAAAACCAGAGTTGGTAAAAAAAAATGAAGACAAGGACAAACCCATACCCAGCCTTAATACCATCCGTATGCCAGTGCCATGCTACTGACATTGAACGAGTATTTTTTCTGCCACAACCAGCCAATTGAGAACCAGAATCCAGAACATAGTCATGCTTTTGCTAGTGGTAAAGGGGTAAAGTGGAAGGGGCATCGCCGAAGGATTAGCTGATGGTTTTGTTCGATTAATTGGTTCGCTCTTGCCTCATTGCCTTGTAATTGCATAAATAAAATCTTAATCTTTCGGCGGTGCAGGAAGGAAAAGTGGCAAGAAGAAGAAAAAGTGGCTGGAGATAAAGGATAAGAAGCCTTATCTGTGTCTTCCCCAGGGACTAAACTAGAAGCAGCAACAGTTGCAGTTGGATTTTGAAATTGCATCGAATCGAGATCGGGCTACATCCGCTGGTCCAAGTCGTTCCTACCAGGAAACAAAGTAAAAACTTTTTGCGTTTTCCTTGACATTTAATTAAATATTGCTCTGTGGAGCAGTGTCGCACTTTCAACTTGCTTGCAGTAGCAAGTAACGAATTTTAATTCTTTATTTATTATACCACACATTAAATTAAGGACAAGCAACACTTCTAAAAATTTACAGCTTAATATAGTGGAAAGTGAATGCAGACCAAAGGTGATTGTTATAGAACTAGTGACGGACAAACAAAATTCTTCTGCATACTTTTCGGCGCTCAATGATAAATTTCTATTGCCTGCATGGCGGGATGTTCTCTTAATGCAAACTGAATTAAATTTTTAAATTCATACACACCCTCTCTCATTCAATGTATTGAAATATATAAGTATAGTTTTTTAATTCGTTACAGGTTACTACACACTGCCTGCTGCCGGCATTGTCCTTGGACTATCGCCAAAGAGACAAGGTCCGTGTAGATGCTCCTTCATAAGCATGTTGATACTTGTTCGCATACTCCTGTTAGATATGGTACATAGACATGTGTAGTAATTGTAAGTTTTTCCAAATGTGTGTGAAAGTAAGAGCAGAGTAAGAGAAGTATCGCGCAAGCGCCAACTCTCTTGCTCTTAGTCTAGCCCTAACTGTTCCAATAACTTTGTGTTTTAGGAATAAATAAACAATATTTTAAGTTTAATTCAATTTACTGGGAATGAGTAAGCAGAAACTATCCCTCGATATGTGATACAAGTGACCGATTTAAAGCATTGAACTATCGTTTATAATCAATAAGCTTGTTTACTTTTCTTTCTGTTGGTTCGAGATGTTCTTCTCGTCCTTTTCAGTATGCGGCAACTTCAACAAAAATAAATCAAATTGCCGCAATGAAAAACAATAACCAAATTCTGTTACCAAAACAAAAAGAAAAAATGCCCCAACTCCAATTCCAGTACTACGGGTCGAGCCTTTGGTCCGGGCAGACAAGAATCAACAGGCAGTTAGCGTGATAAAGACCATTTCCCTTCCTGTCCGTTCAGCAGGGACATCCATTTTTTTTAATCATTACATACGGTTGTTCCTTTTTTGTCGAACACTTTGTATCCATTATCACATTTTTTGCACGGTTTTGGCGGTGATTTTTTTTTCCAGCACGTGTTGCGTCGCAAAAAAAAAAAAGGGACCTTCAATCGAGGATGAGGACGAACCGCAGCCGTACACACACACATACATATGGGCCCCAATTATCTTATAAACTGCACGCCGAATAACGGTCGACAGGTTTAGCTGTCATTGACGAAAGCAAATTGGAAAAAATTACAATTAACTGTTGGAAAATGAAAAGGCTCAACTGACTTTTGGAAGGATATTTCATTTTCATTTACTTCAACAGCTAATTCAATTAATCTCGACGTTAATTCTGACCATTTGTTAGCGGTCAGTTAGCTTTACCGCTAAAACATAAATACCGTTGGACTACCCAATTAAAGTTTTGGGTGTTCCAAGTGGGGGGACCCATTTGGTTGTTTACTCACTCCCGACTAAAGACTCGGCATTGTGAATATTTACTACAAATTTAATAAAGTTTACTTTTGTAATTATTTTTTCAGTACTTGAAAAAGCATATTACTTTAATTTTCCATGGGTTTGATATGGTTGAATCCTTTTTTCTAGTTCACATTTCCAAAGTGAGCTACAACTAAAATCCTCACCGTAGGGAATTGGTTTTATTTAATATAATTAGTGTAGATATAGGAGTCCTAATACAAGTTAATTTAATAAAACTATTGTAAAGTATTTACAAAGAATTAAAAAAAAAATTGGAAAGTCTATTATCACAATGTACAAAATGTAACCATTAAGTCGAACAGTTCTGAACTTGTGGCACTCGAGCTGAATTGTCAGATACACTAATTGGTTTGTAATAATCTATTATATATAGAATCTTGTATATACATATTGATCATATTGATCAGCTAGCTTTAAAGATATAAATTTATTGCTTAAGTTTTCCAAAATACTTTGGCTATATATTTCCTATACTGAAATTTATATTATATTAATAAAATAGGTCAAATTTAAAAATGCTCGGTTAATATTACCATTGTATCATGCAAAGACTTACAAACGACCAAAGAACAGTATAAAAACTACCGATGAATCCCGAAAAAAGGACAGTTTGGTGTGGTTTATGGGCTGGTGGCATCATCGGTCCAATTTTCTTCAAAGACGACCTTGGTAGAAACATTACCGTCAACTTCGAACGATATCAAGCCATGAGCGACTTTTTTTTGCCCCAATTGGCTGACTTGGACTTGGTTGACATGTGGTTTCAACAAGACGGTGCCACCTTCCACACAGCTCGTGAAACAATGGACATGTTGAGGAATGAATTTGGTGAGCAGTTTATCTCTCGAAATAGTCCTGTGAGTTGGCCGCCAAGATCATGTGATTTGACACCTCTTGACTATTTCTTGTGGGGATATTTCTTGTTGGTCTATACGGACAATCCGAAAACTATTAAAGCCTTACAGGATAACACGCGTATTTCGTGAAATGCTCGAAAAAGTGCTGCAAAATTGGACTTTTCGAATGGACCATTTAAAGCAGACCCGCGGACAACATTTACATGTAGTCATCTTTAAAAAGTAAATGGTAAAGATCAATTTATCGATCCCAACAAACATTTTGAATATATGATATCAATTTGTGTGTTTTATTCGATTTTAAAAAAACTACGCCTAAAAAATCACCCTTAATAATAGTTTTTTACCTTTTAAATATATCTACACAAATCTACAAAAAAATGAATGCTTATTTTATTAAAATTCCTACAATGGATAAAAAGAAGCACCTATGGAGGATATATATATATGTATGTATATTTGTTTTTTATCAGCTTGTTCAGGTTTATCTCTCATCTTTGTCGGTTTTCTATAAATTTTTACTGTAAAAAAAAAACCTTCTTAATATTTGGTCCTTGCTGTGACATGTTGGTTTTAACAGAAGTCGTTTTTTTTTATCCTTACATATAGACCAAATTGTAATAATAATAATCCAAAAAAATGTACAATTAAATATATCGTACCTGTAAATAGGAAGATTGGAAATCTTCGTTATATTTTTGACTATTTTTTAGGGGACCGTTTTGCATAATACATATCTATTAGCAGCGAAGGAATAAATTAAAGGTATATTCTCTTCTCTTAGTATAAATTGATCTAGAATCTATCGGATTTCAATTGATAAGGTTATAGTTATTAATTGATAAAAAAAATTGAACATAATTTTGCAAATTTCCAAAACGAAATATAGAAAACTAGTAAAGGGAGCATCCGTTTTTTTGGAAAATTGTTCTTAACTTTAACAAAATTAAAAAACATTAAAAATCTGAACAACGTGCTTATAAATACTGATCTTTTTTAGCATTTTGACATAAAACTTATATTTCTAACGAAATACCTCGCACAATTTCTCAAACAGGAAAATCTTAAACTAACCGTTAAGGTTAATTATTTTATAGTGAATTATTAGATTTATTTAAGATTTTGGGGAAAATATTTGTTCTATGGCACCATGAAAACTTACTCTTAGTTAAAATTTATGTTTTTTTTTTTTCTATACAATTAAATAATTATCTTTTTGGACATAAAAGAAGGAATAAAGGAAGTAAACGCTAAGTATAAAGGAATTATAAATTCCCAATTAGTATCACAGAATAAAATAAAATAAAATAAAAAAAAAAAAATCTCTATATTATCGTATATATAATACAATTAGAAGAGGGCAATTTATTAGTTGTGTAACTGTAAATTATATTAGTACAAAAAGGGCATCAAAACTGTGGACTCTAAGTTGTGCAAATGTTTTGGCGAAAATCAATCGTTTTATTCGGAACAAAGGCAGTCTTCCAATCTTCGTCACTGTTTGACGGTTTAGGTCATGATTAGGGGTAGAGCTCTTAAGTGGGTGCATACTAGGGGCAGTTCGTAGTTTCCCAATAATACGACTTTCCTTATCTACAGAGACAGATTTTTTCTATAAAGTAGACATATCGAAAGGATAACAAGACAGGTAATGGCCTCTCCAAATTACATTTCGAAAACTCGAGAGACTCAAATTCGTGTCATAGGCCAAGCATTTGATTTAAGAACATCTAAGGTATTTTTTATCATTGCAGATAGTAAAGTATATATATTTTTGAACTAGCCATGTATATCTGTATGTCCGTGCATCTGTCTGTTTTTTCGCACTTTTTAGACCTTAAATTTTGAGCTGTGTAAATGCAACTTTGTAGATAACCTTTTTAGATGACTAGGTTTTCCAAGTCTAAAAGTAAGTCGGATCGGACTACTATAAGATATATTTTTTTTTTTTTGAATACCCTTGTTTAATTGGATCGGACTATATATAGTCACTTGACTTCAATGCCATAACAAAACAAACATTAACAAAACTTTAACAGAAGAAGATCCTAGTTCAATTCAAGAAAGGAAAGAAAACTCGAGCACGAAAAAGAATATAGGTTGCATTGCCATATTATAGCCGCAGAAATGGACCGGATAAGTTATTCGTTGGTCCAGAACTGAAAGAATTTGGGCAAGGCCAAAGTTAATATCTTTTTTTTATCCATTTGTTTTTTGATCGAATAGAGAATAATATTAATAAACAAATGTTATGTTTGCAAAACCACTTTACCTATCGATAATTACTTCAAAGTTCCCGAAAACGAGAACTTTCTTCTATTTTCCTAATAAGAATTTGATTATTAAGGGAGTCCAAATGTAATATAAACTAGAAGGATGGGCTACCTTCGGCCGCGTCGAAGTTCCAAGTTGGAATACGTTTGCAAACTGTATTTTTCAATTACATATAAATTGCCAGAGTCATAAAGAAGTTTATACCACTATTCATATCTCCGTGACTTTAAAAGAAACTTATAGGTAAAAAAATTGATTGTTCCTATGAGAGCTATAATATATAGTCGGCCGATTTTAGTAAGACTCAGTAGGCACATTTCTATATACGCCAAACATACAAATAGCAATTTCGTAAGAATCGCTCTTAAAACAACCAAGTTATTCATCTAAAACTTCATTCTTGACCGTTCGTTCCGATCATTCCTATGGGAGCTATATGTAAGCCGATTTTACTAAAACTTGTTAAAAAATTTCATAAAACTCACAAACACGGGTTTTCGTGGTATTCGATTGGAATACAACAAAGTTATTGATGTTAAAGCTTATTTATGACCGATCGCTTCTATGGGAGATATATGATATAGTCATCCGATAGGAATGATTCCGAGATATATAATGCCTGCAGCAAAAAGAAGCCTAGGTGCAAAATTTCAGCTCTGTAGCTTTAAGGGTCTCGGAGGAGATTGCGTTGATCTAGACAGACGGACATGGCTATATCAACTCAGCTCATCGTCCTGATCAAGAATATATATACATTATATAGTCGGAAATGCTTCCTTCGATGCGTTGCAAACTTCTGACCAAAACTAATATACATTTTTTGCAAAGGTATAAAGGAAGCAAGTCGTCCCGACTTGGACTATAACTTGTTCCAATTAGAAAAACTTTATAAAATCAAATTCCTTCAAATTTGCTGTCAGTTTAAGCTGATATTCACCTCACAACTTCGGAATGTCGCACCTTAATCACACAGCTTAATCTGTGTAGACACTAGATGAATGCTAAGCCCATATTTGGTTGCCCTGGCTTTGATAGTCTCTGAGAGTCTCTGATAGGTGTACATATGGACTAACGGACAGAAGTAACTGCCTCAATCGATTTGGCTGTTGATGCTGATCAAGAATATATATAGTTTATGGGGTCGCATTAATGACATTAATATACCGTTTTACCCTATGGGTACACTCCAACGGATCCATCAATCATTGATATCAAATCAATATATAGGAGACAGGCAGCACCACCCCTTAAAATTTATCCACTGTATTCAGACTTGAGTTATTTGGAATATTTAAGAACAACGTAAGTCTTCTGCTTCATAAGAAGAACCGCACAAAACTAAGACGGGGTAATTTCCTTCAACTTATTCGGAGGTCCTTTTTGAAAAAAGGGGTTGATATTTTGGTGTGGTCAAGCCTGCTCTGCCCGGTGGCCAGTTGACCAGCGGTCAGCAATTCTTTTGTGTTTTCTTTCACGTTCATCTTGACATGTTCTAATCCCAAGGCAACTGGAAAATAGGTAAGATTTTTAATAGTTGTAAGCAATGGAATAAGATTTGTGTCCCTTTAAGCAACTGACCATCGGACTACAAAGTGACCAACACGAACTGGTTTCCGCACGGTGTGAGCCAAATGCTGGGAACGGAAACCCGTTTTCATCCGTTACAGCCTGGACTGGACAAGAGTGGACTAAACTGGACTGGAGCTAAAAATTAGACATTCAATCGCAGCCGGCGTTATGCGTGGTCAAACATATTCTCTCAACTTCCTGTCCTTTTTTCGGGGTTTTTCATTAGAATTTATTCAGCTTTAGCAACCCTTTCCCTTTCGTGGATTTTATTGCAATTTTGAATAAATTTCTTTTTTCTGGTAATTTACATAATATTTGTTTGTGTAACACGAAACCGGACTGGCACTAGCCTTCGGTCTGGACATTGGATGGACATCTGCCTGACCCATGAACTCGTGTGCCAAGATACCTAATTTTTAAATATGCTTAAATAAGGGCGAATTGGTAGGATTCTATTCACGATTCTTTGATAAACTTTTTTTGAGTAGAAATATGTATCGAAAAATTCCACTCATCGGGAAATTCCACTTATTGGGGGATTCATTAAGGCACAAGTCAGTTGTAAAAGAATGAATTATGAATTGATGAATAAAATAGAATTATGGATGATTTAACTTTACAGATTTCTGAATATTATATATGAAGACTTAATTTAAGAAACTCTCAAATTATTCACAGAAGATCTGCTAATCAATACCAAATATATTTTAGAATCTAGATTGATGTTGATGAACAAGTATATATATAATATCAATATATAATATCAATGTCCCCAGAAAGATTTTTAACTATTTACCATTAATACATTTATTTTCATTATTATCAATATTAACACCATATGTTTGGATCAATTGGTATTACTTTCTTATAAGTAAATCAAAAACAAGATAAGAATATTCATATCCCTTATGAAAAATATGGTTTTTGAGAAAGTCTCATTAAATTTGGTTTGTCTAAAATGTTTGTTTAAAATGTTCTCAGAATAACCAACAAAATCTATTAATTAAGTTATTATATGTTAGTATCAATCCAAATGTGGAATTAAATCTAGTTTCTGCCATATTCATTTAAAATATATGATACGAAATTCCCAATAAACTTTGTATCTTATAAAAGATTAAAAATACTTATTTACTATTTTATTTATTTACCATTTGTTTACTATTTAACATTGTATTGTAAAATTATATTTACCATTCAAATATTTATACATTTATATTGAAATCGTTCCTGTATATCCTGCAAAAGTCAAGCATTACATTTCCCATATCCCATTGGTTACATTCGTCTCTCTCTCTCGTAAAGGTCCTGATCGATCAACACGATCAATGATTTTTCGGAACTCTGTTAAGCTTTCTATAAAGGAAATTTTTATTATACATTAAAATGTATTAATATATATAAGTTTTCCCATTTCCAATGCATCACAATCAAAAATCCTTTTTTATATATTATCAGAGTTATTGATTAAATTCATATTAGGAATTTAAGTTATTTAGGTAACAATCTTGATATTAAAAAATTTATATTTTTTTTTAATATTTGTAGAATTTGTTTATCTAAAAACTTTTAGTCAAAATGAAATTTATTAGAGAAAATATATTTTAAAAAGTTTAAAGAATTCGCTTAACTAACCAAGCTGATTATATTACGTAATTATATTACTTTAAATTGTAAAAAATTGTTAAAATTACTTGAAAACATTAATTATCAAAAAAATCTCTATAAATTTGGCTGTTATTGTAAATAATTTTAGTTGGATTTCTTCACCCCCAAAATTCAACTTGAATTTTCTTTTGTCATCGTTGTATAAAAGAAAGCTGCGAAACAAATGAAGGAACATCAAGAAGGTGAGGTGGGGGAGAGTTAAGGCAATTCTACATAAGAGGGTGGATTTTTATGGAGTAACCATCAAGAGTCCCGAACGTCGTTTTCGTCCCACAGTGTGACAAACTCAATTGGTATTGAAAGAATAATAAGGTTTAGGATTTTTATAGAAGAAGACAACTTTTTCTAAAGTTTTTGACTTAACTTTTTATTAATCAACTGCAATTTATTAACCTAAATTATCAACCTTCAATTACCCAACAAATATATTCTAAAGAATTTCTATTAATAATAAAAATTTAATTTAATTTAAAGCACTGGCCCCACTGTGTGCCCGGTCTTGGTGTTGGTGGCTTTCTCAAAAAATGTGTAACCAGGCGAAATGTATGGGTAAGGGTTGCTCCACGATGTTTCAAGCACTTAAAAACTGGCGTTTTATACCTCATTTTTGTTGAGCAACAAAGCAGCCCGACCTACCCCTACCCTTACCCCTACTCCCACCCCTACCCCTACCACTAACTCAGAGTACACCCGGTACCCTGTAGTACTCTTGTTACCACCCGCTGCGCACCCCCGAAAATACAATATTCCAACAAAACGCCGCCATTTTTGTAACCCCGGCGCAACTCGACTCAACCACCAACTACCACCACTATCATAGCCATTTTTTCTAAGGAAAAGAAAGAAGAATCAAAAATGCTCATTTACTCTTTGTAGTGGAATGGCTTGAGCTTGGTCTTGGGGCTTGTGCTTGGGCTTGTGTGTTCGCTTATCCTACAAGTGTATATACTCGTAACTGTACATGCAAAAAGGAAGTATGAGTGTAGATGTGAATGTGGGTGGGGGTGTGAGTGTTGTACGGGTAAGAAAACTGTATTGATTTTTTTTTTCTTTGGAATGGTCGTAGCCGTTTAGGAACCAAGATCCAAGTTAGATAGTCAAGACTAATATAAGGTAGAATGAGATGCCAAAGTAAAGTGCCAAGAATCTAATGAGGAATAAATAATAAGCTTAGTTTGACTCAAATCAGGTTCAAGAGGCTTAAACTTAAATATATATGAATATAAGTACATACATATATTATTTCTTTTTTAAGATAATAAGCAAATATTTATAAATATTTAAACATAAAAGGTAATTCAATAAATTATTATCAAACCTAGTTAAATTCTTATAGACATGTTTTTTTGTAAGTGGCAACATAATAAAGAAGAACTAAATTATTATAATTTTGTAATATTTAAAAATTAGTTTTAAAATAAAAGTAAAACTCAAATTATTAGAGTTCATACGAGTACAGAAATATAGAAATATGAAAAGTTTAAAATTACTAAAAGTTATGGCTTCTGTTAAGAAAGACAAAACGAATCGATCAAATGTTTTTAACCCCAATTAATTTTTCTATTCAATATACATAAAGATTATGTTTCGTCAAAGTACTTACTTTTTTTTTAAATCGTTGTTTAAAATATTATTCTAAACAAATTACTATTTCTCTTATTTTATTTTTATTAAAATTAAAAAGTATTTTACATTTCGAAACAGTGTTCATAAAATTATTTCCTTGGGGATCAAGTAAAAAAAATCTATATACCAATAATAGTTATTCCACGCCATTGTAATACCGTTATCGACAATAGAAATATGTGAGTTGAAAGTTTATGAATGGTCCATAAGGACATCTTAAACGTACATCTTGTTCAGACGTTCATTGGCAATATTATTAAGGAATTAGCCTACCAATTTTAAAAAGTTTCTAAAAAATTTGATGACCATAAAAAAAGCGTACCTAGAAGCAAGCAAGTCGTCCCTGCCGACATTGAGTATACCCTGTACCAAGTAGAGAAACTTTATAAAATTAAACTTATTATAGAATTTTCCATAATTTCAAGACCACATGATATCTCGCTCACTTTTACTACACAATGTCGCTCTTAGCTCTCAGTACAAGTTGTATATTGATATATCTCCAATATTTTTTGCCCGATTTCGACTAAATTTGTCAATATTATTGGGTGTGCTAAATAAAAATACGCTACTTTTAATATAACTCTAGTTATTCGGTTTTCCTAAATTGCGGGGGCGGAAGTGGGTGTGGCAAAAATTTAAAACAAACTTGATCTGCGTAGACACTACACGAATGCTGATACCAAATTTGGTTACTCTAGCTCTTGTAGTCTCTGAGATCCACGTGCTCATACGGACGGACGGACAGACGGACAGACGGACATATGGACATATCTCAATCGACTCAGTTGTTGATGCTGATCAAGAATATATATACTTTATGGGGTCGAAATGCTTCCTTACATACATTTTAGCGACTTTAATATAACCTTTTACAGGGTATATTAAATATTTATGTACAGGGTATAAAAATTTTAAAAAGAAAAAAGCTAGAAGAATCAAAAATATCCCCATTTTGAAGACTGTCCTGCAAAAGCTTTCTTTTATGAATCCAAATTTTAATTTCAAATTAACACTGATCTTTCGACTTTAAACCTACAAAAACTATTCAGTTTGCCTTTCAACAGAGAATCGCGACGATAATCTTTAATAAATTCCAAATAAGTTTTGGACAATTTGAAAAAACTAAAGTTCCACAAAGTTACAATGTTTTTTGAAATTAGCAACATACATTATGATTGTTTGCAGATGAGTCAAATACTGTTCATTGTAAAAAAAAATTATAGTAATTAAATGACGAATGTTTATAAAGCTCATTTCCAATCCGTCGAATAAAAATTGAAAATATTTCTTAAGGCTAGCTGTCATCTGGTACAAAAAGGACAAAACCTATGGCAAGTTTTATCGCACATATGTACATACAAGGACATTACTTAATCAATTTCCTAAAAAAATTTCACAAAAGTAAAATGACATGACAGTTGACAGTTAATCAAAATTTCAGAGTCCATTTTTAGTAGTTAAATCGGCCATTGATTCTTTAATTTTTTTTAAATAAACAAATATACAATAACAAAGCAGACTATGAATCAAACTACACTGGTGTTGGTACAGTCGGAATAAGAATACAAAACATTATAACCAAGAAACCTTCTTCGTTTTTTTTTTAATAATTTTGTTTATAATTTCACAGGAACCTTGTTCACTGGGGAGTAAATGGAGCTGAACCCCTCTCAGCTGAAGTCCTTCAGCTTTTCAAGACTCCAACTCCAGGACACGCATAATGAGTTTCCTTTACTGAGGACTGGCTGACTCTCCTTTTGCTTACTACCCCAAAGTTTTATTTCCATTCTCCGACTCTCTTACCTTTTTTATCCTTATTTTTTTTTGGGGTAAGGGACTACAAAAAAAAAATATATATGTATTTTTCACTTTCTTCAAATAGCGAATTCTCTTTTAGATGCTCAAAGAGATGCGGAGGGAGACCACCTTCTGTTTGTGTCCCATCGTACGCATATCCCCATGCCCATACTAGCACACTCTTTTAAAATGGCATAAGGACCTGAAAAACTAGAAAAGCACAGTATCCTTATATACATTCTCCTGCCCGCGTTTCCCAGAAACATGCGACAAAAGCACATACTTTCATATATATTCACATTCAAACCTAAACCTGGAGTTGCCATGTGGAAATTGTGGCAGCTGATGGAGTTGCCATAGAATTCTAAGACTATTTTTTTGAAAACTTGAAATAATTTATAAATTTAAATAAATTGGTAAATAAAAACGATCTTTTGATTTTGAATGCTATTCCTATTAGCCATCTTTTGACCATTTATGTTGATTTTCTTTCATAGTTTTCCTGTACCATTTTCCACTGGGTATGCATGTGCAAAAGCAACAAAACCAAACCACATTTTCGCGCATGAAGATGGAGACGGTGAAGACGGAGATGGCGATGGCTGCTTACATACAGGCACACACACACACACACATAGAGGCATTTGTATCCGTGTAGAAGCGACCCACACACAACAGAACATTTCACCCTTACTCTTTCCACCGCACTTCGGTTACCACCGCCAAATAGCATAACATTTTTTGCTGAACATTTTTGAGCAACTTTTCTTCAATTTCTCCGCCAGCGTTGGATTTTTTGTCCTTCGTCGTTCTTCTTGCTCCTTGCCGGATTCTGTGTTATGTATGTATGTATGTATTACATATATACATATATATATAAATAGGTATAGGTGGTACATATACATATATATTTATATCTATGTGTGTGTATATATCTATATATGTATGTATGTATGTATGTATGCATGTGTGTACGTGTGCGCGTGCTGGTGCTGTTTTTTAATGAAACACAACCCACTCAAGTGGCGGCTTAAGTTTCAAAATGCCAAAAGGAAAATGGGCGAAGCGACTGTGGTGTGACTGAGTGATGGCAAAGAGTGGGCCGAGGGCCGAGTGGTGGTGCTACTGGCGACGTTTGGCTTGGCGTTGGCAGCGACAGCGAAGGCGAAGGCGAAGGCAAAGGCGAAGGAGTACCCGTGTCCCGTTGCTGTATTTTAAAAGAGTGAAAGGGACAACGACAGCGGCAACGGCAACGGCAACAGCAAAGGCAAAGGCACACAAAAATACAAAAAGGCAAAGCAAGTTTTGAAAAATTAACGCAAGCTTTGGGGATAAGATAAAGGATAATATTATGTATGTATGTATGTATATATGTATGTTTGTCTGTACATATGTATATGCACATAGAGTACATAAGCATAAGTGAGTAAATATGCACAGTCGTCGCAGTCTCGTACGTGTTTCTCTCCTTTTTATGCACACTCCACGATTCCACATTCACAAGAAAAAGGAAAAAAAAAACAAACAGAAAAATCAAATTAAAATGGAAAAAAATAAAACCAGTTTAAAGTATTTATGTTTCCTACGAAACTTGCTTATACCAGTTTTCAAGCAAAGACGATGGCGTAGGCGGAGATGGAGATGGAGATGAAGAGAAAGACGAAGACTTTACCTGTTAATGTTTTGTTCGTCCAACTTCGCCATCTTGTCTCGACCGAAACTCGAGATTCGGTCTTAGCAACATCAAAGAAACGATGTAAATTCTTTTTAAACTGCCTAATTAGTTATTTACAATTGTTTAGTTCGATAGGAATAATATAATAAATAAAATTTTCCTTTTCATATTTGTAATAAACCATCAAAAATATTGTACTTGAATATTCTTTTATTAAAAAAATTATATTATATAATTTGAAATTTTTAAATTACAATATATTATATTAGATAGGAGATATTTCGATTGTGATATTTTTATATGATAGAAATGTTTTCGTTAAATCGTTTTAGCATATAAATCTTGTAATTGTTTATACAAAAAATGATCAATGTGATCAATTATAATTAAATTGTTTTATTATACATAAACAAACACTACACATATACATACATATGTAAATATATGTATAACAAATAGCATACAAATATATACATATAAACACAAAAACAAAACTATTTAATTTTAAATTTCTTATAAGTTATATAGTTTTAGTTATAATCTTTTTTGGTTTTTGATTTGTATTATACTTTTGTTACTCATCGATTAATCCTTTGCTTAGTATCCGTTTGTAGTTAACTTTAGTACAAAGTCACAAATGGATCAAACATTAATTAGCCTACATTTCTTACTTAATCGTAATGGGACACCAAGTGGATGACTTTTTTACTTTTCATCTTAGCCCCGCGGCGCCCTCGAATCTGAATTTTTATGGCCCATGTGTATGTCCGAGTTACTTACGCTAAAATTGATTTTCAAATCTACTGAAAACCTTCAAGAGGAGGTGGATGCAGCACTTTATTATTTAACTTCCGTTTTTGGTCATGTGAGGTCTTTTAAATTAATAGTTTTTTTTTTTAAATTAAGTGCCAACCACAATAAAGGTAAACAAATTTATTAATTTAATTAAATTTCAGTATTCGCTAATTTCTAGATGTCAGATCTACGAGTTTTTACCATAAACAGAGGAGTGTCATCACCTTATGTATTATAAAAGCAGTGCTTAAACAATAAATCATGTTATATACACAGAAACTGTTATCAGCACTACATTAGCTTTGGTAAAGAATAGAATAAAATATTAAATATTAGACAGGTTCCATTAAATCATAACAATAGTTTATCCTTTATATTATTGTACCTAATAAAAATGATTAGATTTGTCTAATTTAAATCAAAAAATGTTTAATCTTTGTTTTAATTAAGTTTGCCAAATTTGTTCATTTATCAATCGCTAATCTGCCACTAAAGGCTTTTCCTATTGGAAATGGGGGCAGCATTTGCTAAGGATAGATTTGGATTGCCTTGAGAGGAACATTTTTCTTGGCATTTAAAAAATTTAATGATATACAGAGAACATGTACATACATATGCAAATTATAGCATCTTAACTGTACCAGCAGCCGCTTGATATTTTTGTTTTTTCTTTCTATTAAGATTTCTCAGCGAGTTTGCCATCGCGCTCCCACCCTAAACAGTTTCCCCTGCAGCCCCATTCACCCTCAACACCCTCAACTAACGGCAGATGGCAACTTCACCAATACATGCTGAGAAAAACTACAAAACTAAGCATTCCAACAAAAAGGAAGAACAAAAAAGAAAAAGAAAAGGAAAAAGAAGGAAAAAAAAAGAAACGGGGAAAAAAAGCCGGAATCCAAATGCAAGGGAAACTTGGGTTAAGAGCGGGTGCGCCGCAAAAAAATGTCGGCAAGAAAAACGCAAAAGCAAAGAAAGGCAGAAATAGTTGTTGGGGCGGAGCTACTGCCAGTATTACTTGAACTTGATGCGAACACCATGCCATGCCAGGCCAATCCAAATCCGAGAGAGGAGCTTTGGCGCTCTGCGCGCACTTTTTTTGCCAGCCCCAACACTTTCCACTTTCTTTAATTTAAAATTTATTCTTTGCATTGAAGTGGGGAACGCAAAACCACTACACCCGCACACAATTTTTCCATTCCATGGCAATGGTATGAGTGTTTCTCCGTGTGGGTATGCATGTGTGTGTGTGTGTGGCTTTGTGTTGATGTGCATGTAATTTATCCGATACTTTTTTAAAATATTCCATCTCTAACAATTCCCATTTTGTGCTCTAGTTTTATACATAATATATATACATACATATATATGTATATTATATAGTATAAAAGAAAAAAAATCAGAAGAAATCATGTTGTTGGTGTATATGAGGATAAGTTAGTAATTCATTAAAGAATCTATGAAATGTATATATATCTTAAATATTTAAGTGACGATTATTAACAAATTTATGCCAACTTACAAACGGCTTAGAATATATATATATATAAACCATTAATCCAAAAAACCTTCAAAACGATACTAATAATATATACGATATACTAGCAATACAATAAGGAAAGTCAAAGGGGATATAAATGATCCACAACATTTTCTTACAGCTAATTTAATCAATTAGTTAAAGTTCGTATTTTTAAGGTCAATTTATGAATCTATTTGATTATGGGCAATTTTGTGTGTAAAAGTATTTTCTTATTTCTTTTATAAAATAAATTTTTTAAAATTTACATTTATTTTATTTATATTCTTTACTGTTAGAAGCAACAAAGTACTGGTTTATTTTTACATTTTTAATTAAAGTCAATTTATTTTATTATGTCCAAACTATCCGCCTCAAGTAATTTATTTCGCCGCCGCAAAGTATGCAACAGAAAGCTACATCTTCTTTAACAGCAATTTTTTGGGCGCTGTTAATCTAACAGTAGACCTTACAGCCCCCTTAAGCTAACAGTGACGTGATGATATCACGTAATGTAACAGCAACGAAATTTGAGCGGGCTTTTTTAAACTGAAACACACCCCAAAGGACAATTCAGTTGCCGTAAGCAATTGTGATTTCAATCATACATTCAATAAGAATTCCATATAAATTTGAAATTGCACCTTGGATAATTAATATAGAATGAATATATCTATTATTTAAAGAATCGTTGGAACCAATTTTTGCAGCTCAAAGAAAAAGACATGTAAATACACATGCTTATGATAAACTAAAACTTTAATTATTCTTTTTTAATCAGCTTAACTCTATTTGGCCCCAATAGAGACGCTCACTTGCACAAAAAACGTTTTATAATGTAAACACATTATTTTATCCAAATTGTATTAAGGTTTAACAAGGCATAAGAATTTTGAGGATTTTTCCTTTTTTAATCAAAAGGCCTTAAGACACTTACCTGGGACGCTTTGAAATCAAATGTCCGTCGGAAAAAGCGCACATTTTACGTATTAATTTAAATACTTCAATAAAAAATTAAATTGTCCAAATGACAGTAGAGATGATATAATTAATCCAGAAGAAAAATTGATTAAATAAAGCAACAACAAATAGTTTTAGGATTAAAATTAATTTTCTATTTGGATTCAAATAGTCAATCGAAATAATAAGAAACCAAAAATATCAACTTCGGTTAAAGGTTGCTTATAATTATTAATCTGAAAAGCTCATTCCTGATTGATTTGTTCAATGAAAGACATGTAGTTATATATATATATATATATATATATATATATATATATATATATATATATATATATATATATATATATATAATATATATATATATATATGTATACATATGTATGTAGTAGAATGAAGAGAATAGAAAAATTTAACCATATAGTTTTTAGGAGTTAAATATAAAAAAGGTATTAGATAGCTTACTCCGTAAGAACTGTAGGTCCAATAAAATTTTTACTATCCAGGCTTTTCTAATATTGAACGCTGTCTTGCTTTCTCTTACACAACACAAACCTAGCGTCCACGAGCGCACCAATCGGACTCTCCTCTGCACTTTTAAATTTAAACCGATTTTAACTATTTAATATATATTATAATAGATAATCGCTTTATGATATAGAATTTTTTTAAGATTGGATAAAATCTTTTAAAATTTGAACTATTTACAGTGATTCTGAATTTTTACATTTTTATTTACTAGTAATTAGACGGCTAATTAAGTAGTTTTCGTCGATGCTGATACTTATATACCAAATACTTTTTTTAACAGCTTTTTAAAACAAAACCAATTATTTTTGGAACTATTTTCTTGGGATTCCCCTACTTACAGGTAGCACAGAAAAGAGATTTTTTACACTTTTTACCTTTGACAGAAACTTTTCCAAAATTGACAATTCCCCGTTTGATAAGTTTGTATAATTTTATTAACCCAAATCGTAATATAGTAACTTACAATACATTAAAATCTGTTGTTTACAGCTTGAGACTAATTGTTCCTGTGGAACTTTATCATACATGTTATATAGTCGTTCGATCTAAAGCAGTTTTGGCATAGACTTTTATCTAAAACTCTATTCTCAACCCATCTTTCTCACGGGAGGTATATGATATAGTCATAGAATTGAGTTGCAGTTTATTTTAAATCAGTAATCGTTTTCCTTATTTGTTTAATTAAATATAAAATACAAATTATACCATATACATATACAAAAATACCATAGCATTTGAACTTAGGACACCATGTATTACCGTAGTAAAGAAACGTATTAGTTACACAATACTAAGAGTGAATAAAATAATAAATTACTGTTAAGGGATGAAGTATTTTTTTTTAAATTTCTACTAAGTATAACTTTTTAAAAAACCTCCTAACTATTCAAAATAATATTTAAGCTAACAAATTTCGTAAGTTTATATAAATATAATAGAATTTATCGATATTCAAATCAATATGTTTAATATTCTCGGTTAACTTTGACCGTGCCTAAGAAAGTGCACCAAATTCTTTCTTTTCTCTGATCGGTAATCTTTTAAAATTCAAATATTGAAGAATTGCCACAAAATCGATACTTTATCACGTTCATATAGTAGCTACATAAAATAGTCAAACGATTTCGATGATATTCTGTAGAATTATAAAGATGTATATTAAACAAATAAAATCTAAATAAAATGAAGCAAGCAAGTCGTCCCTGCCGACTTTGAGTATACCCTGTACCAAGTAGAGTAACTGTATTAAATCAAACTCCTTCAAATTTGCCTTTAATTCAAACTAAAATTCTCCTCACAAGCGGCAGCAACGAACGCATGCTATCTCGCTCACACTTACTACGCAATGTCGCACTGGGCATTTCAGTACAAATTGTACATAGATATATCTCCGATATTTCTTTTCCGATTTTAACGAAATTTGGTCTGCTGATACCTTTTAGTCATATTATTAGGTGTGCCAAAAAGGAATACGCTACCTTTAATTTTACTCTAGTTATTCGTTTTTCCTTAATTGCGGGGGCGGAAGTGGGCGTGGCAAAAATTTGAAACAAACTTGATCTGCGTAGACACTACACGAATGCTGACACCAAATTTGGTTGCTCTAGCTCTTGTAGTCTCTGAGATCCACGTGTTCATACGGACGGACGGACAGACGGACGGACAGACGGACGGACAGACGGACAGACGGACAGACGGACATGTCTCAATCGACTCAGCTATTGATGCTGATCAAGAATATATATACTTTATGGGGTCGGAAATGCTTCCTTCTGCCTGTTACATACATTTTAGCGACTTTAATATACCCTTTTACCCTATGGGTACAGGGTATAAAAATATTCTTTTTAACCAGTAAATCGATTATAATAAAACTTGATAGATCACCAAATCTAAACGATATGGAATACATACCCATATATAGCACGGTGGGGCAATTTGTAGAATTTTTTCCAGGGTAGTTTTTATACTTCAGTTATAAGTAGTTGGCGACATATATCACCTCATCGACCAAAAATATATGTACATATATATATATATATACATTATAAAGTCAGAGAAGTTGCATTCCTCTATTTACAAGGATATAAATCGCAGCTAAGCCATTCAGTGAAATGATTGTCACTATGATTTCGTTCAAAGTTAAATCACCAAGCGAAACTTAAATTTTGTTTTTGTCGAAAGCTTGCAAAGCAAAATTATATAGTGAGCCGATCCAAATAATTTAAGACCCTTAGCGCAGAAACTACTAGAAACAGACAGACAGTTTGATTTGGGTTAAGTGCTAATAAAAATAAAGCAAGCAAGTCGTCCATGCCGACTTCGATAATACCCTGTACCAAGTAGAGTAACTGTATTAAATCCTTATTTTGCCATCAGTTCAAACTAAAATTCTCCTCACAAGCGGCAGCAACGAACGCTATCTCGCTCACACTTACTATGCAATGTTGCACTGGACATTTTAGTACAAAATGTATATGGATATCTCTCCGATATTTCTTGTCCGATTTTTACCAAATGATGATACCTTTTGGCCATATTATTGGGTGTGCCAAATAAAAATACGCTACCTTTAAATTTACTCTAGTTATACGTTTTTATACCCTGTACCCATAGGGTAAAAGGGTATATTAAAGTCGCTAAAATGTATGTAACAGGCAGAAGGAAGCATTTCCGACCCCATAAAGTATATATATTCTTGATCAGCATCAATAGACGAGTCGATTGAGACCTGTCCGTCTGTCCGTCCGTCCGTCTGTCCGTCCGTCCGTATGAACACGTGGATCTCAGAGACTACAAGAGCTAGAGCAACCAAATTTGGTGTCAGCATTCGTGTAGTGTCTACGCAGATCAAGTTTGTTTCAAATTTTTGCCACGCCCACTTCCGCCCCCGCAATTTAGGAAAAACGAATAACTAGAGTAAAACTAAAGGTAGCGTATTCTTATTTGGCACACCCAATAATATGGCCAAAAGGCATCAGCTGACCAAATTTTGTTAAAATCGGACAAGAAATATCGGAGATATATCTATGTACAATTTGTACTGAAATGCCCAGTGCGACATTGCGTAGTAAGTGTGAGCGAGATAGCATGCGTTCGTTGCAGTCGCTTGTGAGGAGAATTTTTGTTTGAACTGATGGCAAATTTTAAGGAGTTTGATTTAATACAGTTATTCTACTTGGTACAGGGTATAGTCAAAGTCGGCAGGGACGACTTGCTTGCTTCATTTTTAATTACATATAAATTACCATAATCATAAGAAAGTATATAAAACTATATATGTCATGCCGGTGGCTCCAAAAAAAAAACTTTTAAATAAAAAATTTTTTTGGTCCGATTGTTCCTATAGGAGCTATATCATATAGTCGGCCGATTCTGTTGAAACTCAACAGACAGATTTTTATACCAAAGTTACATAAACCAAACTTCGCTGTTAAAAAATTCAAGATTTTCATCTAAAACTAATTTTTTTGCCGATTGTTCCTATGGGAGCTATATGATATAGTCAACCGATTTTGATAAAACTTGATGGATATGTTAGGAAGTATATAAACCTCACAAATACTTTTATGATATTTCGTTGGAAAACAACAAAGTTATTGAGGTTAAAGCTTATTACCAACCGATCGTTCCTGTGTGAGCTATATGATATAGTCATCCGATCGAGATGATTCCGAGATATACAATGCCTGCATCAAAGCGAAGCCTAGGTGCAAAATTTCAGCTTTGTAGCTTTAAGGGTCTCGGAGGAGATTGCGTTGATCCAAACAGACGGACAGACAAACGAACAGACGGACATGGCTATATCAAGTCAGCTCGTCGTCCTGATCAAGAATATATATACTTTATATAGTCGGAGATGCTTCCTTCTATGCGTTGCAAACTTCTGACCAAAATTAATCTACTTTTTTTTTGCAAAGGTATAAATATATATTATTATATGGAATACGAAATTCTTATATTAACGGTTTAAGATTTCAACTTCTTAACCAATACCTAGCAAAAGTATTTGAGAAACAAAGAATTACAAAATCTAAGGTTATAAACTCAAAATTTTGTACTTCATTTTTCGTCAGTTCATCTGACTTACTTCTTATATCTATCTATCCTCAGAATGGTATAGAATATTTTAATTATTTTAGATTAAATTATTAAATAATTTTATTATTTTTATGAAAAATAAATAATTTACAATATAATTCTGTAGTTAAATTTGGTATTTAAGCAATTTTCTGTAATTAAATTTGGGTTAACCTGACATGCAAATTTATATACTAAATAGTTGATTTTTTTTTATGTTTTCTAGTTTCTGTTAGAGATTCTGTAACAAGATTAAGTGAGATATTCTCAGTTGGTTTTGCCAGAAAAAGATAATTTCATTTCAATTTTGTTGTAAATTGAAAGGATTAAAATTTTAATAAACTTTTTGTTTTGCTGTACTATTCATGAAGATCTTTTGTATATATATCTCTCTATGTTTGCTGATTTCTGTAAAAAAAGAAAAGTTAAACCAAAAGATTTTCCTCAACGATTCGTGAAAAAGCAAATTCAATTTTATCAGCGGTCACTGGTTGTTTCCGGTATGAGAATGTTGTTAAAGACACGTTGTCATAGATATAGATTTTATGTACCTAAAATATGTATATATGTATATATACCTATATAATGACATTTTATGGACAGGGGGAAACCGGGCGTAAAGCAACTGGCTGTTAAATATTTATGTACGTCTATGTACATGAACAGTTCTCCCGCCTTTTCTTGTCGTCGTCTTAACTTTTTCCGCGACAACAAAAGCACAGCAAGGAATAGGACTAGGACTAGGACTTGGACCAGGACCAAGACCAGGAAGAGGAACAGGAACAGAAGGAGTAGCAGTACCCAAGACCCACCACCAATAACAGCAACCGTCGCCGCCATGCCTTTTGCTCAGTCGTTTCTCCCCCGCACTTTACTGCCGAAATCTTTCGGCTGTGGCTTTGACTCTGACTACTTTCTTCAGAATCGCCCCAAGAGTCTGACTGCGCTGCTTAGCATAATGAGGGTGTTTTATATATACATATACTTATATATATATATATATATAACATGATATGGTATATACTTATACCCAATACATAGATGAAAATGTGTGTATGCTGTGTGTGAGTCTGCACATAGGTATATAAGTATATATATGTATGGATGTATATGTATGTTTATAGCAACGACTGAGCAGCGCATAGTGGTTCCAGGCATGACAAAACTTCAACATTTCAACTAATATATACACTTGGATTCGATATTAAATCGACAGATGCCAAAAGTTGCCTCGTGGTTACCTAATTTTGTGTTAAAACAATAATAAGTCTTCTTCTTTCCTTTTTTTTTCAACCGGTATACAGCAGTCACCCTTACGTCCCGAAACCCCGCCCCAAGTACCGTTTCGCTGTCTGTTCCCGTTCCGCGCCTGTTCATGTGCACAGTGCCAACCACTATATTTGTTTGTATGTATGTATGTATGGGTGTGAGCGTGTGTCGGTGTGTGTGTGTGCACATCGGTGAAGTTTTTCTAGCGGCTGAGGCCACGCCCAGCGAGCATTGGCGAAAAAGGATACCGAAAGGATACGCCTTTTCTTAGAAACTTTTCGTAAACGTGAAGGAAAGGAAGCTTTTTATTTATTAACTTAATTAATTTGGTCTCTGTTATTATTCTGCCAAAAGTAATCTTAAAGTGGGTGTGGTTGGAGGCTCTCCCAACTAGAAGCTGGATGGGGTTTGATGGTAGTTACAAACTTTTCTAGTCGGGCATGGAGATGTAAATCTTTGTAGCAAAAAAAAACCCTCTATCGCAAGGATATGCAAAAATTTCTTCAAAGCGATTTAATTATAATCCTTGCAATTAATTGTAACTCACAAAAGAAATCGATTCCATTAAAACAAAAGTCACTATATAAATTCTATTTTACATTCAGCATATAATTTATATATTTATTACAAAATATTCAATTGAAAATATGTATTTTAATTTTAAGAAATACTCTTTACTCTTGTTTTCATTCTAAAGGATATTACAAATATATTGAAACTAAAATAACTCCGATTACTTACTTAATATAAAATTGATCTAAAAATTATTCAATCTTTTATCTAACTGCTTGATCAGAACTTTAATGATTAATATCAGATGATACCGATATGAACTAGGTAACATAACCTTAATAGCAATACCTCTACACAAACTGTACCCATCTAAGATTCTGTTAACTACTCTGAACTCGTTTTCCAATACTTAAACGATTTTTACTTGTTTCTAACGGAGAAATTAAATTTTACTTGTTGCCAATTGATTTACCGTTGGCCGATTGTTACAATTCCAGAAAACTAGTCGCAACGATTGGGATTTGACTTGGATACTAGGATATGTATGTCTGAATGTCTGTAGGAGAGAACTCAGATAGAAATGAATCCGGAAACAGACTAAAAATAGTCTCTTTGGCACGAGCAAGAGAGTGCATCAACACTCGCTCTCTCTCTCTCTCTCTCTCTGTCTCTCTTGGAGTGACCACATGTACAGTTTACAGGTCAGTTTGGTTCCATGCGCATGCTCCTCCACCCATCTAGCTCCTGCTTTGGCATCTCTACCATGTGAATTAGAACTTAAGTTGCCAAATAACAGATACAAATGCTTGACCTCAGCATAGACTGGCCCCTCTATAGAGGAGTTAGGCATTTGTTGTTTCTAAAAGCATCGTCATTTTAAATTTGTTGGTATCCTTCCCGCCCCCGAAATCTACTGCATTACTAGTGCCTCCACCTGCAGCCGAATGAGAGTTCTCCATTACGTCCAAGCGTCACCCATTCACATCCCAACCGAGTTCTTCCTGTCTCGAATCTGACTATTGCAAATTGGTTTGCATTGTTTTGATGAACAGGAACACGTCAACTGCCACTGACCTTGTCCTTCATTTTTGGCCTTGGCCTGGTCAGTCTGGCTCTGACTCGAACTATGGCTTTGGCTTTGGCTACCAAAAATGCAAACAATTCGTTCTAATACTTTACGCCCAAGTGAAGTTCTGCATTTGTCCTGCTCCACAAACTCAAAAAGTTTTATTTTAAACATTTTGTGAAAATTTTTTCTATTTTAAATAACAATTTTTGAACCTTATTAAGATTCATTTTTAAACTTTAGGAAAAACCGTGTAATAGTGACAAGTTAAATTTGGAAAACGAAAAAAAAGACCGAGACCTAGACGGTCAGTGCACCGCACAAGACTGAAGAAAAGGTAGGCGCCGGCAAGGGTTGGTCAAGCGTCCGCAATGCAAAGGTCCTCTTTTGGCCGGCTGGCCGATGTCAGTAGATTTTACGTTTTATTGTCTTTTTGCACCCAAGAAAAGTATTTAAAATTGTGAGAAAATTTTGTTGAATGACTGGTTTTTGGCTACTCTCACCCCACCCCTGTCTACCAGTTCGTCTTGGATGGTCTTAAATCAATCGAAACTCGCTTATTTTCTCATGGTTTTTACAGCAAATAAAGGATATAGAAGAGGAACTGGACTAGAACCAGGATAGACACATTTTGTGTTCTGACAAAAATGGTTGTATATCAACATCATGTCCTAAGTGAAAGCAGAAGCATTGCAAGGAGCAAGCACAAACCTAATCCATAACCAAGTAACGCACAAGGGCATAAAATGTGTAAGTTTCCGAAGAAGAATTGTAAGCGCGAGAACTGAATTGGTCCTTAGCGCTGGTTCTGATAGGAGTGAAGGTGTTGGTGTTGCTGGGAGTGCGGGTGGCAGTGGGAGTGAGAGTGAGAGTGTGGGGTGTGGGTGTGCCAAAAGCAGCTCCATAGAGTGTCTGCGCGAAATATGGGTAAGGTATCCAAGAAGCCAATAGGCACATCGCCATAGCCATAGTGTCGGATCACCATTGGTGAACATTATTTTCAGCGTTTTTCCTATTTTCCTTTTTACAAGACAAGAGTTTTCAAATAGAACGGCTCCCTGTCTATGTGTGTGCACCCTCTTCTCCTCACCCCCCTTCTTCATTTGCATGTATACGTCGGCGTCGACATTCGGGCCAAAAACTTATTCGCGTTACCAAATTCACCATCTCCACCCAACCAAAACTTTTTCGCTGACTTGAATATACACACATATATATATATATATGTATGTATATATATATATTTCTATATACATAGCTATACATGTATTGTATATACATATATACAAATATACGGTTAGAAATGGCGGTTTTGTTTTTATTTCAACAAAATTTCAAGTAGAAAGAAACAACTTAATATTTCTAACAAAACTTATTCAAAGTTGAAATTCATGTGGATATAAAATAATATAAAAGGTTTCTTCTACATTTTGAAACGTATCTCAATATATGATGTATGGAATAATCAGATGATTTTCTAATGTAGAAATTTTTATAGGTCTAAAGTTAATCTTAATTGATTAGATAGATTTAGTATTAGATGTTCTGAAATAAATAAATTCTATTAACTCTAAAATTTAACCTCTTTTAAAGTTGTTTCTGATTTTCACGTTACTCCATCCATGTTTTACACATATTCAATAATGAACTGTAGAACATTCAGAATGAATCAGTTATAAGTCGATATATAAATCTAGATCTATAAACAAGGTATTATAGGGCACAAAACACGCGATGTTTTTTCTCACAAAGTGTGAAATTATTTTCTATTTTGTAAAATATTTCCAGTTTTAGTAACCGAGACCCGATATTTCTGCTTGGTAAACCAACCAACCATTTTCATTCTTCAAATAAGAGACAATTCTTATATAATATAGAGAGAATCGGAAGTTTCGCAACTATTCCAAGTCGGTGGGAAGGTGTGTCGGTGACCTTTTAGATTTTCTTTATAGTTTTACATATTATATAATAATCTCCGACTATATAAAATATATATATTATCTACCAGTTCGACGTGCTGAGTTGATATAGCCATGTCCGTCCGTCTGTCCGGATGAACAAAGTCGCCTCCGAGACCCTCTAAGAAAGCTACAGCTACAGAGCTGAAATTTTGCACCTAGGTTTAAATGTCGGAATTACCTTGATCAAATGACTATATCATATAGCTCCCATTGGAACGATCGGTCAAAAAAGTAGTTTAAAAACAATAATTGGGTTAATTTAGGAGATATTCTCAGGAAAAACATTTTTCTTAAGAAGTTTGACTAGTTTTATATCATGTTTCTGCTAATTTACATATAGCTAAAAAGGCAGTTTTCAAAGGTATTCCCAGCATCTATTTACATTTTTGTTAGCGAATTCATTTTGGTTTGGCTTTATGGAACATGGCAAATCCTATTAAATTAACCCGGTTCCGATAACGTGTTACTGCTGTTCGTATTTAATAATAGGGTAACTATATATACGGCTACTATAAATATATCCAATAGATTTGCATATTAAACTGTGTCTTTGCCAAAGATTAGATTCAATTTCTTAGAACATTTGCATTATTACTCAAAAAGTAAATGTAAAATTTAGCAATGGGTGACGTTAATTAATCAAAAACTAGAAGGATGGTCTAATTTTGGCCATGCCGAAACTTGTATACAGTGTTTACTAGTTAATATTTATTTCTTTTTGGTCCTTATGTTCCTATGGGTGCAATAGCATAAAGTCGGCTGATTCTGGTGAAACTCAATAGACCCATTTTTATATATACCACAATTTCACATACCAAATTTCGTGAGAATCGCTCGCAAAATAACCAAGTTATTCATCTAAAACTATTTTCTTGTCCGATCGTTTCTATAGGAACTATATGATATAGTAAACCGATTATGATAAAACTTGCCAGATATGTTGAAAAGTATATAAAACTCAGAAATACCAAATTTAGTGATAATCGCTCTTAAAAAAACCAAATTATTGCCCGAAAGCCATATTCATGCTCAATCGTTCTTATGGGAGCTATATGAAATAGTCAACCGATTTTGATAAAACTTGGTGAATATGTTAAGAAGCATATAAATCTCACAAACATATTCCATTAGAAAACAACAAAGTTATTGAGGTTAAAGCATATTCACGACCGATCGTTCATATGGAAACTATATGATATAGTCATCCGATCGGAATGATTTCGAGATATACAATACCTGCAGCAAAAAGAAGCCTAGGTGCAAAATTCAGCTCTGTAGCTTTAAGGGTCTTGGAGAAGATTGCGTTTATCCAGACAGACGGACGGACGGACATACGGACAGACAGACAAGGCTATATTACTTCAGCTCGTCGTCCTGTTCAAGAATATATATACTTTATACAATCAGAGATGCTTCCTTCTATGCGTTGTAATAAACCTTTTTGGCAGAGGTAATTCGGTTCTAATTATTGTTAAGACATGAAGTGGTAGCTTATAATTTATTTTAAAAATTTAAACTTACTCGCTCTCAAATAATAACAAACTGACCTACGTAGCTTGAAGAATCTCTTCTAAAAAGAACAATTTGAACTTTCTTCGTTATTCTAAAGCAAATCAATCAAGATTTAAATAAACTTTGTTTGCCAATATCAATTAAATTTAATTTAAAATGTTAAATTGGTCCTAGTTAAGAGATTGGACCTGTATATGATTATACGTCATTATTGCTAATTATTTCGAAATATTGGGACAATTTCATATATCAGGAACAAGTCATTGAAATTAATGGAGATTTCGAGTTTTTTTGTTTTATACCTTTGCTTGATACAGGGTATACTAAATCGACTGGGATGGCTTGCTAACTTTATTTAGATATACCACCTAATCTAATAACAAACCAAAGTACAATATGACTTCGCTGTAACCAAGAATTTTTGAAATTTTAATTTCAAGATTTTAATTTAAAGTAGTTGGAGTTTCCCTAGTTATGGGGCTCTGTTGATGATTTTAGTAAATAAATATATACATAGCTTTCTTACGATGTATAAATTATAAATATTAACTATTTTTCAAACAATCATTTTTTTGGTTAATTTTTAATACCAATTCTATAGAACATAAAGAAATTATTGGTTTCTTTATCAACATAGTTTCTTTTAAGAAAAAAAAGGTAAACTTAAACAAATTTGTTGAACGAAACTTCTTCAATCGCTTGATTCGAACGCCTAGTTAAAGTTTTCCACCCTTACATTTTCAGCAAAACAGATTTCACAAAATGGTTCCAAAACATGGTCGCCCACCCCTGTAGTGGGTGATAACTGTTTAATTATATAATAATAAATAGACATCCACGAATATGAAAAATATAGCTTCTGTACAGTAATAGATAATAATTGTGCTTCCATAGAATATTCAATGATTGTCTTTATCACAGATTTCAATTAAGAAATTTCAGATGAAAATCAATTATTATAGTAAATAGTTTTCTTGATTTTCCAGAGCTTAGAGGATTGTACTGGCCAGGCTCCTATCATGGTTTTTCTACCTTGTAAAGTTTGCAGAAAGAATCCTTTAGATATTATAGGATTCCTTTATGCCGCAGGCATTGTCTGTCACGAAATCATTCCGATTGGATGACTAAATCTAAGAGCTTCCTTAGGAATGATTAATCAAGAATATGGCTAAACATCAATAATTTTTTGGTTTCCTAGATGAATATCAGGAAAGTCGGCATTCATGAGTTTTAAATACTTTTTAACATAATCACCAAGTTTTATCAGAATCGGTTGTCTATAGGATATAGTTCCCACCGGCCAAGAATATAGTTTAACATATATCAATAACTTGGTTCTTTTAAGAACGATTATCACAAAATTTAATATATGTTGTTTCATATATATGGAAATGTCTCCATTGGGTTTCAACAGACTATAAGCCATAGCTGATATATCAAATTAAGGTTTCAAAAGATTTTTATACTATTTTTATAATATTCGAAATTCGACATCGCCGAAGTAACCAATCTCCAAGTTTTTATAGAGTATTAACTATATACCAATTTTGTACATTTAGGCCTTTTTATACTTTTGCAAAAAAGGTATATTAATTTTGGTCAGAGGTTTGCAACGCATATAAGGAAGCATCTCCGACTATATAAAGTATATATATTCTTGATCAGGACGATGAGCTGAGTTGATATAGCCGTTCGTCTGTTCGTCTGTCCGTCTGTCTGGATCAACGCAATCTCCTCCGAGACCCTTAAAGCTACAGAGCTCACATTTTGCACCTAGGCTTCGCTTTGCTGCATACATTGTATATCTCGGAATCATCCCGATCGGATAACTATATCATATAGCTCCCATAGGAACGATCGGTCGTGAATAAGCTTTATCCTCAATAACTTTGTTTTTTTTTCGATGAAACGAAAACTGGTATTTGTGAGTTTTATATACTTCTTAACATATTCACCAAGTTTCATTAAAATCGGTTGACTATATCATATAGCTCCCATAGGAACGATCGGACATGAACATGGAATTCGAACAATAACTTGGTTCTTTTCAAAGCGATTATCACGAAATTTGGTATTTGTGAGTTTTATATCCTTTGTTACATATCTACCATGTTTTATCAGAATCGGTTCACTATATCCTACAGCTCCCAAAGGAGCGATCGGCCAGAAAAATAGTTTTAGATGAATAACTTGCTTGTTTTAAGAGCGACTCTCACCAAATTTGGCATGTACTAGTTTGGTATATATAGAAATGTGTTTACTTAGTTTCACTAGAATCGGCCGACTATATGCTATAGCTCACATAGGAACAATCAGCCCAAAAAAAATTTTTTTTATTAAAAAGTTTGCAAAGGTATTCAAAGTTAGCCCATCCTTCTAGTTTTATTTGATACAATACATGAAACAAATTAGTTAACAAAGACAAAAGAAAGATGTATATACAGTCTGCGACTTTGGAGTAACCCAGTTTGGAAACAAATTGGGAAGGGCTAATTTGATGTTCGTTGTTACAAGAACGTACTCTTATGTTTTAAGTCTTAGCCTTAATGAACGGTGTGAAAATAGCCGTTTACCCAAAGGCAGTAGGTTATATAAAAGTATATTTGCAATAGATAATTAGGCCCGTTCGAATTTTAAAATAGTTATTTTTTGTCCATTACAGTTTGCAATGGCTTCATCGGATCTTCCAGACTTCTTTTAAACCCTCTAAAGGAACATATCAGAGTCGTAAAAAATTACGGGTAGAAGCAATAGTTTTAGACATTAAAATAAAATAGATTTTCGAATATTATCAATATCCGGGTATGTGAGGAAGTCCGTCTATCCATCTGTTTATATAAGCAGTTAGATTTTGAGGACTTCATAGCTAGAGCTACCAAATTTGGTAAGTGTAAAATATATACAATCACAAAAATGTATTGCTTAACCAAAGTTTAGTAAATTTATTACGGAGCAATAGTTTCCAAGATAAAAGTCAAGAAAAATAAATTTAGATGTATTCCTTTTATAATTGGAACATTTTTTTTTAAATCTGCTTATTTACGTTATCAACGCACTTTCATTATAATTTACAATTAATTTAAAATTCTTTGAAATCATTTATATTAAACATTCCACATTTATCTCCCATTTTTTGGTCTGATTTACAGATTTCGAGTTAGTTATATTGAATTTACCTCTCAGGACTATATGTATATATATAGGATATATAGTAAGAAAATTTTATTTAACTGGTTTTTTTAAGCTCTCATTTATCAAATTAGTTTTAAGACACAGGCAAAGGATTTACAATTACAAGTGATAGCAATAAATAAATTTTCAGTACTTTTAAACTAATTAAGACTGATACACCTTTATATATAATATATATATATAATATAATTTTTTAAAGTCGACATATATAAGAAACAATCGAACGAACAATTTCAAAAAAATTATTGAAGGTGTTTAATAAATCTATATAATAAATTCAATTTTCCTGAAACAAAATGTTAAGTCGATATAAAAACTAAATTATGTTTTAAAAGACAAACAAATATATAAAAAACTTTTCCTTATTTGTTTCTTTGATTCCTAGTATAAGTGAATATTTTTAAAGAAATACCCATAAAATGCTAGTTAGGTTGCATTTCTTTTTAGACACCTGGATTGGAGCCCTGTCTTCCCTTACCCCGACATAAGGTTATAGTTGAAAAGGGGATGTAAGTTGGAATCCCTCATGAACATATATCACTGTCTTACTAAAAATTTAAAACTTTGCCTTATTAAGTTATCTTCAAAGGATTTGAACATGGCCAAAAGAAGCAATTGGTGGTAGGGGGACATAATCCAAGTAAAAATAAGGATATTTCCATATACATATGTGTAGGTATATCTGTATATTGGCAAAGATGGATGGATGGAGGCTGGTGATGCCTTTATTTTATAGTTTCGGAGAAAAGCCTAGTTAGCTTATTTTAATTAAATAAATAATCGTATTCATCTTTTTGTAGTCAAAGTACTGTCGCTATCGTGGCCGCCATTTACGTTAAAGGGAACGGGTACAGTTGTGTCTCAGCAGCTAGGTTGCTCTGTCGCTGCTTTTTCTGAAACTCTCGCAGGCTGCGGCCAAGTGTCTTAAAAATGTTTCTAAAAGTTTCTTTCCGCTCTCCTTAGATTCACACACATGTACCAATACCAATCCAGAGCTCGGTTATATATATATATATGTATACATATATACAAGCGAATACATATGTAAATGTGTATGTATGTATAAGTTCTTTCCATTTTCTTTTCGTCTTTTACGGCAACTCAACCAAACCACATCGCGAGATTTTCCTCATTATGTTGTTTTCGTACATACATTCATGCATACATACATATACACACACACACACACACACACATAGCTATCTGTATGTATTCACCCCTACACAAACACACATGCACACAAACCCGGACAAACAACAACAGCATCAGCGACTAAGGAGGCTGCGAAGTCGAAGGGAATCCTCGACATTTTGATTGGTCGTTAGAAGTCGCGTTGCCTGCGTGCCTAGGCCATTCAGAAGAAAAAGGACAAGGAACGGAACGAGTCAACCAAGATGCCAGCGCCATGAACAAACGCACATCTTTCCCGAGATACGAGAGAAAAACGGTGACGGTGTCGGTGTCGGTGTCGGTGATGGTAATGGTGATGGTGAAGGAGGCGGAGACGTTTCCCTCAGCATGAGGGCGGGTGACTGAGTGTGAAGAAAATGGGCGGGAAGGCAAGTTGAAAACAGAGATCCTTGATGAAAGTGCATTTAGGTATGTTTAGGGGGGGAGGGCGCCGGTTACGGGTTTGTGGAGATATGGGGATATGGGTGTGGGCTTTGTGAGTTTCATTAAGACAGTTTACAAAAATAATTTAAGAGCGGCAAGGGTTTCCGCATGAATCTTTTTTCAGCTTTACATAGTGTATAGTAATCATTGAGCAAAAGTATTTTAGATTTTTCCTTTCCGAGTCATAAATTAGTTTTTCATTCATTTAGATTGATGCTTTATCTAAGGATGCCCAAACAATAGAGTCTTCAACATAAATTCTAAAAGTTTTCTTTTATGCCCTTTATAAAATTTATGTTGGTTTTGACATTCAATAATTTTTATAATAACCGGAAACTGAAGCCAACCTTTATTCTATAGGTCACTAAATATATAGATAACTTTGATTAATAATAATAATGAAAATGACTTAGAAGTACCGTTAGTTGTTATATTATTATAAAGACAAAAGATCTTAAGGCTGTTTTATTGGCAACTCAATTTTGATTCGCAATATAGTTAAACAATATTTTAAAAAGGCTTTCTTTGTATGTGTTTTCAAAGTTTTTAAAGATTAACATCATAAAGTTTACTCGTCGGTTCGACTCCTTGAAAAAGTAATCAAAAGTCAAGTCGATCTCGATACATCTTTATTTCAGTCGAAACAATTCATTTTATTAGCATGCATTTGTCTTAAACATTTGAGTTAAATATAATTTTAAAAATTTTACTTCTGTAGATGCAAATTTACCATAAAAAATTTCTGTGTTATTCATTTTCATCTTCGAACTTACTAATAGTAAATCTCAAAAACAAAAGTGATGGAAATATTAGATTTATTACCAAATAAGAAAGTTTTTGTATAGCAAAATAAAAAAGTGTTAAGCATTTCATCACAATATGTGTTTGCTCATACAAACAGTGATGTAATAAAGTCCCAACCAATTCCAAATTGATTCTCTTAAATTACGTAAAATTGAAAATAAAGTAATCCAGTATACAAGCGCCACAAACATGACCAGTGTAACGGTTGACTCAAAATGAGCAAGCGAGTAAGCTAAATGTTGCTCGCAAAAAATAATAGATGGCGCTAGTAAACAAAAAAATGTTGCCTGTATTCAGGCGTTACAATTATGCAGAATCAAAATATTTATAAATACAAATAGTTTCATAGAACTATAATAAAAAAGTATTATAAATTAATATTATATACAACAATTTTATTATGACCACAACCAAATCTTGACTATAAGAAATAAATTTAAAAAGGGAAATTGTGGACACATGCCGAACACTTTACAGTTCTCTTCTCTCTTGTCTGCAAAGGACCTTTTCTCTTTTCGTGCATTTGGATATTCTCTTTAAGGGTTGAAACTTAAAGGGGTGAGCTTTTTGGTTTTCCCCTTACTAACCCTTAAAATTCCAGTGAGGGGAAGAAGAGAAAATGTCCTTTGGAATCGACCAATCAGAAGTCTCTAATGCCTAAGGTGGTGGAACTGATTAAAATTGATCTCGATGTACTTCCAGCACAACATTATGTTAGCAAATAAATCAGCTTTTTTGGATTTTTTAATGCAGTGTTGAAATCAGAAGGAGATATATAAATCAAAGGAAATTTCGTTTTCTATAAAACCAAAAATCATTGTTAGCTAGATCGTTTACTAGCGATCAGTTTGCATTTAGATGGAACAACGTGATCATCAGAATAAAATTTAGAATTTAAATCCAAAGAAACTTCACAGAAGTTTGTTAGGTTTCCCGTTTATTTTGCAATAATAAACAACTGTTAAACGAGTTAAATTAAAAATATTAGAATTTCGGCCAAGGCCAAATGAACACTTTATTTTTTATAGCTAGCCCAACTCTGTTTTCAAATTGTCATCTAGTAATAAAAGTGCAAAACTAACAAATCCCCAAAAAATCGTCAATTGAGCAAGAACTGGGGAAAATGTATATTTAAATACAGCAGCCCACGGCGAGCTTTCATTGCTATTGTTTTGCAAGTGCCAAGCCAAGTTTATTGAATAAATTTTTCTACCCGCGTAAAAGTACTTAAAAGTTACAAAAAGAAAAAAAAAATAGAAACGAAACGAAAGGAACGGAGAGGAAAGGGTGATGGGAGCAAGCGACGTCGAAGCTGGCTGAGCTTGATGATGATGGAGCAATGGAAAATGGGACACAGTCCGACTGAAAGAGTTTGCTCAAGGCAATAGGTAAAGGTGGGGATGGGGTCAGCAGCATCAACACAAAAAAAATTTGAATTGTGTTGAAAGGTTTTAGTCAAAGGACAATAAGGTAGCCACCTTCCGATATTCAAACTATATTTAACAGCTCTCATAGAGGAAATATATAGAGAATAATAGAAGAATGATTGAAAAAAGTAGAAAAATTTAGATTTTTCCATAGGTTTTTCTATGACCAATTTTTTTAGATTTAAAAAAAAAAAACAAACTTTCAAATTTGAAATTACTATAAGATAAAAGAAGAGTACTAGGAATTGCTTAATCTCAAACTCATGGACAATAATGACTATTAGTCACTTGAATTTTATTTAATTGAGCAATATTCTTTCAAGTCGAAAGTATTAAAATTAAAAAGTTTTTGGGGATTCTATAAAGGACAACGAACGGCTAGGCAGTTATCCAAGAATCGATTATATTTTTGGACACATAATCGATTTCTGGAAATTATTATTTTTAGACTAACTAAATAAAACTCAAAGATAACTTTTATTACATACCCTTGCAGAGGGTATAATAAAATTGTTCAGTAAGTTTGTAACGCATAGAAATGTGCGTATATAGTTGATATAGGTTTCATTATCTTTTTAGACCTTAAATTTTATTTTTAAATTAAAACCAAAACTCAAAATTCACAAATAAATTGAAAATAATACATTTTTGTTATTAATCGAAATTTTAAAATAATAAATAAATACACTGCTGAAAACTTATTAATTTTATTAAACAGTTTAGACTGAATTATACTTTTATCTGTTAAAATTCTAGAAATATAGAATCTATTATTACCTTGGTCTATAAATATATAAGAGATAAGAGCTTTTTATTTTGAAAATCTTTGTCGGGGAATTCGAAAGATATTTTTACTTTAATTCGTATAAAAAATCGGAAGAAAACAAAAAATTTAAGCACTTTTTTTATAAATTTTAAAATTATATTTAAATCAATAATTTTATGAGTAAAGTTAAAGGAAAGCTTCTTTGTTTAAAAAAACCAGGGCCTGTATTCACAGGCAAACAATTATTTAATTATTCTTTTAAAATGATTAACTTTTTCTTTGAGTAAAATAATAAAAAAACAGCAATCATTTTTATTTTTGGAGTATGTAATGAACATGAAAACATAATTTATACAATTATTTAAAAGTAATAATAAAAGAACCTTTAGTCGGAAAACTAGTTATAACTGATGGTTTCGTAATCCATGAACATAAAAAATATATTTGTTATCGCACCTAAAACTCATAAATAACAATTAAAATTTGAATGTTCAAAAAACAAAGCATTTAACTTTTCCTAATAAGTATAAATAAACAAAGAAAAAGGTATTAAAAAAACATGACCAATTATTCAAAAGGTGTCAAAAACCGTGGTTTACCGCCTTTTCGCCGAGAAAGTGTTTAATTTTTACCATTTTCTTGGTTTTTGTTGGAGTTTTTGAGTGTTTCTGATATTTCTTAATTGACAAATTTAAAAGTGAGAACAAAGCTAACCGATAAATAAAAGTATTTATTTTATATAAAGTGATAATTATTTTATGACTGGACTACTTTTTCTTTGAAAAATCAAAAATTGATATTATATTTCTAGAAACTGCTAAATTAAAAATGGCATACTGAAGTTTTTTCTTGGACGTCCATCAATTAGAGCGCAGTTTATTGGCAAATGTTTTTCACTAACTTATTTATAAGGATTTGCGATAGGAACTAAATGAAAATATAGCATTATATTAAGGCCTGATTCTATCTCTTCCTTCGGCCGAATATAGTATTCGCTTAATTACGTCTTATTGCATGGCATTTTTTTTTACAGATTTCGACCGTCTTTGTTGAGCTCGTGCTTTTGGCTTCGTCGTTTCGTCGACGCACTTTTTTCAAAGACGATACAAAATTTCCAGCTACTAATTCTGCTCTCGGCCTGAAGGAAGGAAGGAAGGAAGCAAGATGATGGGGATGGGGTGGGGAGTCCGTCCGCGTCCGGGCGACCATTGCGCTGGTGTTTTTATAAAAAAAAAAAAAAAAAAAAAAAAAAAAAAGGGAGAAAAAAGAATTTGAATAAATACAAGTAAGATGGAAACCAACCACCAAACGGCAGCTTCAGGCCCAGATAGCGCAATTGGCATCGCATGAAGTGAAACTCAGAGCCCTCGCACCAGGACAGCGACGAAGCCAAGAAAAATCGTCCTTACGCGTTCCCAGTTTCACTCTGGACTTTGATGCCGAGAAAAGACTCCGTTCTCCCCGTCCTTGTTTCTTTTACTTACCATGTCCTAGTCCCTGGCATCTCTCTTACTGTCCCCCGCCCGGGCACGGTGTGCCGTCATCGTCATCATCAATATTTGAATTTAAAATTTCTTATTTTGCAAAACACGCGCCATATTTATTTCTTCTTTTGATTTTTCTCGCCTCCCTTGTTGTCGCTTTTCCTTCGGTCAAACCGTCCTGCGCACACCGCCGCTCATCATTCTGTCCCCACCCCACTCCACTCCACACCACCCACCCATCCCTTACCATCACTCCGACCTGTCGTGGTCCTCAATGCCGTTTTGTTTTATTACGCGAGCATTTTCCACCATTAATAGCCGCGAGGCATTAAATTTTTAAATCAGCAGCAAGACGCTGGAAATGGAAATGTCGGTGGGTGGTATGGGAGTAGGAGTAGGAATGGGCATGGGTTGGTATTGGGGTTGGGGTTGGGGTGGTAAGGAGGTTTTTCTGTTCATGGATGGAGTAAAAAAGTATGGGCATTGGCAATGGCGTGGGCTGAATGGCGTACTGGAGAACGAAAGAAGTCATCGCTAATGATGTTCCGAGTACAGTCGCGCAGAAAAAAACTACATTTTACATTTTATTTTTCCAGCAGTCAAAAGCAAGCCAATGCCAAAGCCCAAGTCAAAGACAAGACCAGAGCCAGAGCCAGAACCAAAGTGTGGGGAGTCCAATTTATTGTAGAGAAATCATAAAAATTCTCCTAATGTAATACATTTAGAAGATGTTTAAGGACTTTGCCTGGCGACTCACTCTCCCTATTTCTTGGACTAAACGTTAAGAAATGGGTATGAATAGCTCTTGAAGATGCAACTAGGATCATACATGGAAAAGGATACTTTAGGGGATAAAGATAAGGCCCAGCGTCCGATGCAAACATATGCAAATGAGCTTCTTCCCGAAAAGTAACCCTTCTCCTTGGCAAATTAGGCGGCAGCTGCGTTGGCCACCGGACACTCCCTGACCAAAATCAAACAAATGAGCTAACGGTCCAACGGGACAACGGCCCATCATATTCACATCTGGGAAACTGGTTTTCTCACGAGTCAACAATAGGAGGCCTCGGCATCGGCATCGGCAACGGCTTTTGCATGGGCAAGGGCATGGGCATCCCTATCCCTTTTAAGGACATCACGGTAAAAGCCACCGTGCAAGTATTTAAATTTGTTTATGTTTGCTGTAGAACATGTCAGCAAGGACCGCGGGGAGCGGACACGTCTAACGGACACTGGACAGGGTTAGGGCTAGGGTTACTTACATCTACACATGTATGTATATTTGTGTGTGTGTGTGGCACCGGGTTCAGGGCTTACGTTTAGGTCAGTTGCAGGCAATCGCAGTCATGAAATTTGCATATCGACCTTCAGCAATCGGAAACTGGTCAAACCGGTCACTCGGCCGCCATCAACCCTTTCCCCATTACTTTCCCCTTCCCTTGTTAAAGCCGTTATCTACACACACATACTTATGCATATGTGAATGAACACGAGGGCTTCCGTTAATGTTTCACTTTATAGTTATATATACATATGAGATTGTTCTATCAAGTTTTTAATAAATTTAATTAATCATACAGATTACATTGTAGCTTAAACTAAAAAACTTTATTAATCAGAGTCTAACACAAAATCTAAAAACTTATAATAACTTAACAGATTATTTTGTAGAGACTTTAAAATTGGAGAAAAATTTATCTTAAGATAAATATCAAATCTCAATTTTGATCTTTGTTTTATACTATAAAAACTAATTTCTTTTTAGAGAACTATTAACTAATTTCCTATTAGAGAACCTAAATTCACGTAGTCATATGTATAGGTATCATTTGCTTTAAAGCTAGCAAAGAATATTTTGTCAACTTAAAGTTGGAATTTTTAGGATCAGGCATAAAGGACTACAAAACGCAAGTTTCTTTATTCCAATTCGAACCCAGTCTACCTAAAATAAAAGGGAATATTTATACCTTTTTGTTTTGTAGAACTTTTTGAGCACCCTATCGAATGTTATCATTTGCTAAACCATGGGCACACATCGCTTGTTTTCATCTTCGCTTACCATCAGCTTTCTCGGCTTTAAATTTTCATAGTCTTAGTCTGGTCCTTGTCAAAGGGGTAGAAACAAGTTTTATACAATTTTCTCAAGTAAAAACGGAGACGTTTTTCTAAACCAGAGCAGTAGCAACTTAGAAGTATCCAATCGATTACTAACACTCTTTGCAGCATATTTTTCCTTTAAGGAAGTAAAATGACAAAGTTAAATATCTCTCAAATCGGATATCTAGACATGTATATCGCCTGACAATCTCAATGATTAAATATACTACGCCAATATATTATCTAAAGATGATTTAGATTTTCTGATACTAATGCGGCTTCTTTAAATCTTAAATTGAATCAAATATATGCTTAATAGATGCTAAATCCCATTTGTTTCATATGTAATTTTGGAATCCTTGAAATTTCTTCCAATTCCAAAAATCTGATTCAAAAAGATATATTTCCAAATTATGTTGAACATACTAAAATTATAATAATAAAAGATATATAACACAAAAAGCTTCTACTTGTATGTAAGTTGTTAGTTTCCATTTATCTTAAGTCTTGTACATTTTTGGGTATATTTAAAGTTGAAAGTCGTATCATTATGAGTATTGGTAGTACATCTAACAAATTTAAATTGAATCGATTTAAATCTTCTTGCTCATAGCTTCTTTTTCTTACATCCTTGTTTTAATAATAAATAATTATTAAAAAAAAGGTTTTTACCAATTCATTTGTTTTAATATGTATTAGTTAGTTTTAGAACAATCTTACTATAGTTAATTTGTGGAAATGATATTATCCCATTGAATTGCAGGTTAATCGAGCATTGGGAAGAATAAAGCAAACACAGGACTTCCATTCACCCCTGTGCTTACGCTTATGCTTATGCCACCGACATGCTTCAGCTCGTTCGGCACATACGGCCACATATGATACGGGTGCATGTGTTGTCGTTCGACTCGTTCGCACATTTCATGTCCTGGAGACCTGACTCATTTCTAGTTTGGTTGTCAGCCGTGCAAGTTGAATCATTTTGGGTACCGGTAAGTGAACATCGAAGGATTGCCAAAGAAACTCTTGGAAATACGGATAACATTGCGACACATAACGTCTTCAAACTGGAGCCAACTATGAACCTCTGTTTTGCTTGACCAATAGGAATAAATTGCCGTAAATAAACGATGAGTTCCACAAAAGGAGCAGCAAGTGTCAGGAAGTATTTTGCTATGCCGAGGATACCGGCATTTAAAAAAAAATCACTTCCTAATTGGAAGATTCATTTATCAGATAGTTCTTGTTGATCTTATTGAATAATAAATAAACATTAAAGTGCAAATCCAGAACGAGTTCAATACTTAATTCAAATAATTAAACAAATGTAAAAAAGGACTCACTTCCTCGCGTTAAAGTTTCCGTAAATTAATCAATAAATTCGAGCAAGAAGATGAATCAGTGAATTAAATTAAAAAATCTTCATCCTCCAGTAGGAATATGAGCATAAAAATATATATCTCTGATTCCCTAGTTGGAATATAAAGACGATCAAAAAGGATCTAGATATGCCCATTGGTCATCGGTTCCTTTCTTTAGGAATGGATATTGTGTAACGTGCTATTAATTATTTGGGCTTTGGTACAGTTTGACCCAAATTGTGTACTTGCGATAAAAATTTCACCCTCTCTTTGGACAGGAGGGACAGGACAGGTCGTCATAACCACACCGCACCTTTAATATCCTTGCAGCCATGCCAACTTATATACAAAGGAAGAGAACTTTGTCTAGATGTTTCGTATTCTCAAACCAATGGGGCAAAAAATAAAGAGTGCCTCCTTCGCAGAAAAGGGAAATTAAAATTTTCTTCCATTTTTTTGTATATATTTTTCTCTACACCATTTTGTGTAACTTGAAGGGAGATTGCCTTGTCTTTCCCCCGTTTTTTGTTTGTTTTCTGTTTTTTGTTTTTCGTTCCTTTTTTTCTTTTTCCCTTTTTTCGCTTTCCTTTTTTTATATTCTTACGCAACTTGGGGGTGGACCCGGACGGATTCCATTTGTATTCGATTGTGTGTATCTATGTGTGTGTGTGTGTGCGAGCGTGAGTGTATTGTGTTGGACAACCAACCATTTCGTTCATTCGTAGTTCTCACCCTCACCACTGCTGTCTCAAACACGGTATGGCCAGGGGCGGGGCGCCATTAAAAACGGGGCCAGAGTCCGAGCCAGAATAACTTCGGACTTGGTCGGCAAAAATAGGCGCCTGCCGACCATTAAGCAGCAGGATATAAACTCATCCTTAGTAACCAAGCCAAACCGCTTGAAACTATGATGAACTTGGTTCTTGAATTTTTTTTTATATACCTCACGTATGTATGTACACATACACGCACACACATACATAAATGTATGTAAAGTGTCCCTTGGCTGGACATAAGGTCATTTCGGGATGTTGACTGGATTTTCCGACCAACTAACTCAAATGAATTAAGAATTTGTCGGAAATTTAAAATTTGCAAACTTACCTTTACAAAAATTATAGAAAAATATAAAATTGATAGAGCAATTTTGCATTAATTTTCGGGGGTTTTAATGGAAGAATTTACACGCGTGTACAGTCATCTTAACATTGGTTACATTAGAGTGGGATTGGATTAGAGTAATAGTAATCGTAATCATTATAATATATTAGGTAAGTTAGGCAAATTATTTTACATACACTTGCTAAATTGCATTTAACACAGAGAGCAGCGTACAGATTATTAGAAAACTGATTGGGTATTTCTTTCAAGGATTTGTACATACTTGCCAGGCCATCGATCGCACTCAAGTGGCGGGCGGTGGCTTGTCTAAAACACATGTACTTATATATATATATAAATATGTATATGTATGTATATGCGTATATGTATGTTTTATGTATGCATTTATAAAATATGCGGATTAAAAGCAATGCGTTGTGATCTGATCTGATCTGCTTTGACTTGATCTCACGGTTGATCATGCGCTGTGGCCACTTTCAATGCGGTAGATTTCAATCGATCGCCTCGATCGGTGGCCTACTTATTCACAAAGAATGCCGGATTGGGAGACAGGTTGGGTGGCATGGCAATCATGTTGCCCTGCTGCTGCATCTGTTGTTGTTGCTGCTGCTGACTCCTGGTATTTGTGGCGTACAGTTGCTGCTGGAAGCTGTGATATTGCTGGGCATACTTTAAATCGTTGTTGGACAAATGTCCAACAAAATTCACACCTGATGCCCCATTCGGCGGACCGCCACCGGTGTTCATGTTATTGTTATTGGGACCCATAATCGGCTGGCCCTGGCCTGGCCCCGGCCCAGGTCCATGTCCTGGCATGGACTTCATGTGTTGGAGCTTCGGTTGGCCTTGCTGTTGCTGTTGTTGTTGCTGTTGTTGTTGTTGCTGCTGTTGCTGTTGAGATGCTGCATTAAACATCGCCGAGCCAGGGCCAGGCGCTGTGCCAAACATAGCCGTCGGATCACCGCCGCAATCCAAGCCATCCGGTGTGCCAGCATGGGGGAATTGCTGCACTTGCTGCCTATTTATCCCGACAGGTGCCTGCAGACGGGCGCCCATTCCCATTCCAACTCCATGCTGGCGCATGCCATGTGGTCGCATACCGCGAATCATTGGCGGTTGCCCCACCATACCTGGTACCATTCCCATATCATGTCCCGGCATACCGCCACCGCCAACCCCCAATGGTCCGCCGGTTACTTCATCGTCCATTCCACCTACTTGATTACAATTTTGGAAGAAATTCATGCCGTTACCACCTCCAGGTCCACCACCTGGATTATTAACCATCTTGTTTTGCTGCTGTTCACTGGGTGAGTTCATCATCATAGGCCCGGGGCCAACACCACCTCCAACTTGCATCATCCCACCGACGCCACCACCGGATTCGGGTCCAACTCCCACACCACCAGCCATCTGGGGATTGGCGTAACGCTGTAGAAACTCCAGACTCGGCGGCATTCGTATATTTCCGCCTCCGTTGTTGCCGTTCCCGTTATTATTGCTGCCAGGGTTGCCGCCGCTATTTTGCGGCCGAACTGGCATGTATTGGATGGTATTCGGTGTGCTTGCCTTAACCTGTATATTTGGGTTAAAATTTGGGCCAAAGTTAACCGGCATTCGTCCCATCATGCGTGCACCAGGAGGCAGAATTCCATGAAAATTTGGTCCTGACACTGGTCCACCTGGTCCCGGTCCTGGACCAGGGCCGGCGCCCAAACCATCGCGGATTCCACCATTGGCAGCATTTGGATTGAATTGGCCAGGTTGACCACCAGGGCACATTTTCGGATTCAGCATTCGCTGGCCACCCATTGAGTTCATCAAAGGGTTCATGGCTGGATGGCAGTTACCGGGCGGTGCATTCATAGAATCCATGCCAGTAGATTCCATACCCGGCAGCATTGCATGCTCCAGGTTCATGTCCACCGATCCAGCTGGACCACCACCCATCATACCGCTCATTGCCCCGGCACCGGCAGGACTGCCCACACAACTCGTCAGCTGTTGCGACATTTGAGCAAGCGATGAAATGGGATCGAAGTTTTGTGCCATCTTATTCTGCGGTGGACGTTGACCACCATTCGGATTCAACGGCATATTATCGGATCGACGACCAAATTGTGCAGGACCGGAGTTTTGACGCTAAATGAAAGAAAAACAATAAAGGAAATAAGCAACGTTAAAATCAAATAGTTTTTTGTATTAAAATGAAAATAAAATTGAAACTTATTGCAAAAATTACAACTTATGGCTCGCTTAAAATATAGATTATCTGAGCGGAAACTTCTTTGATTCAACCTTAATCCTTACTTCACCGCAACTCAACTTAAATAACATACATAAGCACATGCGCGTAGAACGTTCGGTTTAAGCTGTACCACTTAATGGAGGACTGATTGGTATGCAAAAAATGTTTAATTATTTCATGAATATTTTCCCTGACGTACGTCCCTGATTACGCCTTCCGCTCTTTTTATAGTTCTAAAATCAAGTAAGAAAGACCGTGCTGAAGTTTGTCTACCCTTAACAATATTCCATTTGGCATATGGACAAAACTGTCAGATTTATTTGAAATCTATCAGCAGTGTATTTGAATCTTCTCATAATCAAGTTCCACGAAATGGATTAAGTTTTGTAGTTGATAATTTAGCTTATATTATTAATTTTGCATATATATTATCAGAATTTTGCAACGCATAGATGAATGAGTCTTCGACCATATAAAGTATATATATTGTTGATCAGCACCATGAGCTGAGCTCATTTAGCCCAGTCCGTCGGTCTGGATCAACACTATCACCTCCGAGACACTTAAAGCTACAGAGCTAATATTTTGCACATAGGCTTTTTTTTTGTAAGCATTGTCTGTCTCAGAATCATCCCGATCGGGTGACTATATCATAAAGCTCTCATAAGAATGATCTGACGAGAATAAGCTTTAACCACAATAACTTTGTTGTTTTATAGTTAAATATTACGAAAACCGACAGCAGAACAAGCCTAGCAGCAGCATGCAAAAAACGAAGTCACGTGGACAACGCACGATAAATAAGTGGCGAGTTAGAGGGACACAGTTTCCTGTTCGTCTATAAGTTATAGATAGATTGACCTGATTAAAGTAAATTAGGGGAATATTTGTCCATTCAAAATCTTGAGTATAAACAAAGTACCAGGTAGGTAAGGAGAAAAGATTAATTAGAAGAAGTCTCTCATAATACGGGCTAACTTAAAAATTGCTAAATTAGAAACTTAGAAATTGCTATTGGACGGATTCCCTTTATACTTGGTGTGATTGACCTTGACTCCGGAATAGGGCGGACCAGTGAAAAGGGTTTTGGTTGTGCAATAATCATATAATTCATTCGGCAATCGGAAAACGAAACCAAGGACACTCATTTAAGAGCGATTTTCACGAAATTTGGGTAAGTATGATATATATAAAAATTGATCTATTGAGTTTCACTGGAATCGGCTGACTATATGCTAAAGCTGCCATATATGTAATCGGGTCACAAAAATTTGTATTATGACATCTTATTCTTAAGCAATGGAGTTTGGCTAGTTTTTATTATGATTTTGGTAGTTTATATGTAAGTGAAAGGGGCACTTTGCAAGGGTACTCGAATACACCACGCCCGAAGTTATTCCATTCTTCTAGTTTATAATCCAACAACAAGGTTTTCATTCTTTCGTCTAAATCCGTTATTTCCATCACAGAACTACAAAAGGAAAATATTGTAGAAATCCAGAAGTTAAAAATAACAACAGAATGAGCAGAAAATTTAGAAACAGTCAGTAAATGAACTTAAATTGTGGCATTGAAGAATTATGTATGTAATATTTTTGTATTTATATTAAAATGAAATCGTCCCTGCCAAGTAAAAATATTTTATATAGTCAAAATTTTTTGAAGTTGCCATTATCAACAAAATTCACTGAAATGCAACAGCGAATATCGGTAAATGTTACAATTATCATGTCCTTGATTTGAGAAAAAATGTTTATCATACTAAACATGTTTTTTTGTTCGATTACCCCATGCCAGCTATAGCATAGTCGATCTATATATAGTCGATATAAATATAGAGATATTTCTCTACATTTGGAGTTGACGCAAGACCTTAGTAAAGAAAAGTAGTGAAAGATGCAACTAATATAATTGAATATAATTCTGTACCCATGCGAATTAATTTTAGGTAAGGTCATGTGCACTTGATTTGTTGACAATCTAGTAAAATATCAAAACCAACAAGATCATTGATTTGAAGTTGATCATGAATATATACTCTATATAGTAAAGAACGAAATACTGAAATTTTAGGACATAACAGATTTAAAATTCATATCGAATTAAAAAAGTTGAAATTATTAAGTAACAATTATATATTACAAGATAGTTATTAAATTTGAGTTTCCCTTTCAACTTGAAAAAATCTTTTTCAATCAAAAAAATTGACTTTTTTTTTTAAAAATTAGAAAAAAATTCCTAAAAAAATAACTGAAATCGAAATATAATTTTCCCTTAAGTAGTTATTATTATATTTAGCAAATTTCAAATCATGACAGTAATTTAATTTGAGGATCAAACAATTAGGACTGCTTTGGTACAATTTTCGCTTTTAAAATATCAATGTTTTTCTTAGGAAAAAAAAACAATAGTCCTAGTAGTTTCTAGTAAGACATAAATATAAAAGCTAGCTAATTAAACCGATTTTCGAACCTACTTTGCTAAGTTCTCCCAATTTGTTTACTTGAAAATTAATTTATGCAACGAGAGATTAGCAAGTAAGACATTACGCCTCCATGAAAATTGTATATATAAGGATTTATAATACATATATATAACATATAATATACGTATACATATATATATACAACAGAATCTTACCTCCATCGGCATATTGGAACTAGGTACCGGTCCCTGTCCCGGTCCCTTATAGGCATTCATGGCAGTGTTTGCATTGCTTTGCATATGTGGATGCGGATTGAAATTTAGACCAGGACTCGACGCTGTAAATCGTCCTTCCATATTGCCTGGTTCAATAAGGTGGTTAACTGGGGAACGTGGGCGCTGAGGGCTGGGCCGTGCACCCTTTAAGTTGTTGTCACCTGAAAATATATAAACATTTGAACGTTCGAATAAAAAATGTATTAAATAACAATTAAATATTGCTATTAATAAATATATATAATTTTATTTAAAAATATTAAGTATTTTAAATAATATCAATGTAAAATCATTTTTATCAGAATAATATAAATTTAATATAAGCCTTAATTAACTAATCGAACTAAAATAGGTCCAAGAACTATATAATATAAGCTTTTTTACTAAGTAAAAAAAAGGTAAGATAAATAAATAGAATGCCGATTCCACCAAAGTTAATCAATAATTTAAAAAACTATTAGAGAAATTATTACTTACAGCTGTGAGCAAAAAAATAGTAGTGCTATCGACCATTTTAGTTATAGCATCAAAAGTTATGTTTTTAGGGCTAGACTGAGATTTTCTGGTATGCAAATTATTTATTAGGAGTGTTATTGTTTATTTTATGAACAAAAATAACCACTCCGTCTTTGTTTTTTGAAAATAAAGAAGATTTTCGAAAATGGTACCAAATTGAGGCGAGCAAAATAATAGTAGTGCATTTTTTTGGAGTTTAAAAAATTGTAAACTAATGAATTTTTTCCCTGGGAAATAATTTTATATTAAAGATTGATTTGATATTAGCTTATTAAAATTTAGTAACATGTCCATTGTTTGCAAGTACGGCTACGCAAAATCGCGGCATGGAGTCAACCTGTACTTGGCACCTATCAGGTGTTATGGCCTTCCATGTACGATGTATAACAGTCCAAGGGTCCTTCTTGGTAGTTGGTTTTGCAGCATCTACTTCCTTCTAAACATCCCACCACAAATTTTTCATCGGGTTCAAATCTAGCGACTGTGGAGTCCACTTTTCTGAGACTACTCCGGACTTCTGGAAACAAATTTTTGCCAATTTGCTTGTGTATTTGGGGTAAAAGTCTTTCAGAAAAACCCAAGAAAGTGTCATCTCCTTCTCGGAACATGGTAGCATCACTTTTTATACAATTCGAGCGAATACATGTTTGTCCATGATGATTTGGTCCGCAGTACATGGACCCTACACCGTTATTTGAAAAGCAGCCCAACACCATTACACTGCATCCACCGTGGTTGATCGTCTTGGTGGTTGACTGCGGACTATATTCCGTTTTTTTCGGTCGACTATCATACAGACTATTTAATCCAATTAATCCAAACATCACAACTTTGGACTCATCTGACCACAGTATGGTTCGACATTTCTCGACAGGCCAATTTAGATAAAATTTCGAGTAGTCAACCCGTTATGACACGTACTCTTGTGAAAGAAAGGATGTTTTCCGATGGCTGTAAGCATTTAAATTATTTTCCCTTAACACTTGCCTCTCTGTACAAACACTGGCAGGCACCTCAAGCTCTTCCTGGACGCCCACGGCAGCTTGAAACGGACGAGTCCTTGAGGTTCGCACTATACTTTTTCCTAATTTAGGCGAGATTTTACGCTTTTGTCCACGTATTCTTGCTATATTTTTATTTTTTAAGCTATTTCGAATCACTGTTAAGGACAACGTTGGGATATCCTTCACTTCTCTATATGTTTTGCCCCCAGATATGAGGTTTTCAATTTGAATCCTCTTCTTAAGGGAAATGTGTTTACCCCGGCCCAATATAACTTGCAAATGCTGATTTTTTAATGGATCTTATATTGCGAAGACCTAGCACATGAAATCGAGTAAAAAAAACCAACTTTCTAGCAAAAGTTTGGGATTCCTGCCATGATAGAGTCTTCACTACTATTATTTTGCTCGCGGCAAATTTGGCATTTTTGCGTAAAAATGAATTTGCAACGGCGTAGAGGCACCAAGTGAGAATTTAATGAATTGGACATCTTTTAGACATTTCAAGTAACGGTTCCTAGCAGTTTTAGGCAGATCGGAATATTATCTTGCAAATTATAGGAAAAAGTATTGACGTGTCTTGGGCACTACTATTTTTTTGCTCGCAACTGTATATAGAAATAGACACGACGGAAGTGATCGAATTGGATATCCATTATGAATTTATCTGCTGCAAACTGACAAGTTATAACTAATTTATGCCCACTTTTTGGAATTTGCATAGTGAGAAAGTTATATTAAAGTAACAATTTAAATTAAGTTTGCTTTTGCTTAGTCTTACCCCCGCAGAGAAAGTAATTTAATATTTCATACTTATCAATGCAAAATCCTTTCTATCAGAATAATATAAATTTACTGTATTTACGAACTACAATAGATGCATGGACTATAAATCTATGGAAAATATATTGATAATTATCTTGTTACTTAAGGTCCTTTTAAACGGATGTTCAATGCCGATACCAACAACTTGTTGTCAGTAAAAGTGTTCATTAAAACTTATTTGTAGGAAATAGTTATAAATGTAAAATAATTGGTTTTGAAGAACAATTTAGTCCACTAATGAAAATTTATAATAACGGCTTGAAGATCCTTTCATTTGTTTTTTAGATTGAGATCTATTAAAATATTATTAATAATGGGAGATAATTCTATCCTTAACTGTTAAATCAGTTAAAGAGTCATCAAATCAATCATTGGATCGATTTTTCAACGGAATGTCTTGGGTACAAATACGGTATCACTAGTAAGTAGTAAATAAGTTCCAAAATGATTTCATTGGTGAATGGAATAGCTATGTCTACTTTAAACTTATGATTCAGTAAGAAACTCACCTGCGTTGGACGTGGGCTGATTAAAATTGTCCAATTCCTTGGGAGACATATGAGACAGAGGTGTACTGGGATTACTGTTCATGTGATTCATGACGGGTCCAGTGCTACCGCCACTTCGATTCCGACTCGAGTTCTGCAGTTGATTTGGATTCGCATTCGGATTCGATGGGGACGCTGCGTCTGTTTGGAAGCAGCTTTTCGATGTGGCGTTTTGTGCGGCGGATGTGGATGTGTTGTTCGTTGATGAAGGAGCCATACTGGCATCCATGTTGGGCGAGGCAATTGACGGTAGCCCCAAACCGGCAGCAGCTGTGCGGGGAGAGGGCAGAGACAGATTGTTGGGACTGGAGGGATTCGGCGATTGTATGGCAATCGGTACCGAAGCAGATCGTTGGGTGGGGTGGTAAGGTGGTGGTGGTCCTTGGACACTATTGCGCATGCCAGGCGGATTGTTGGCCTGGCCAGGACCTTGATTCGCTGTATTGCTGCCTGGTCCAGGTTGTTGCTGTCCCGCCATTGATCTGGACTTGCCTCCCTTAAGCCGTTCCTCGAAAAACTGTTGGTGGATTTTCGACCATTCCATTTGAGCCATTCCAGCTTGAGGTGGCATTGAACCGTCTTTAGGGATATCCGATCCAGGATTTGGACCCTGTCCCGGCCCCATAATTCCCACGCCGCAGCCTGAGTTCCCAAACGGACCAAGCAGGTCGGGAGGTGAATTTGCCAGCAAATTGCCGTTTGGAGCTGGCATGTTACTGTTAATCGCTCCCCCTGTTCCAACTACAGGTCCTGCTCCCGGCAGGTTATTCTTTGGACCATTGCACGACATAACAGATCCGATATCAGCCATTACGTCTCCCGGTAGTAGCACATCATCGCCAAGTCCAGGCACAGGACCTGGACCGGATCCCGATCCTTGGCCTGGTCCAGCTCCGGACCCCGTCATGTGCTCCTGTTTCATGTGCATCTGTCGCATTTGTGGATTTATTGCTCCACCAACTCCCACCCCACCCGCACCTGGCATTCCCATCATTTGCCCGCCAACACCAACTCCGACTCCACTCTCGTGCTCCGGAAACAGAAACTGATTCATTTTCTTCAGTTTGGCCAACTGCTCCTCTCGATGCTGCCGCTGCTGAGGCGTCAAATTCTCGTCCGGCACTTTGACACCTTGAAGTGATATTATGTTGCTTTCATGCTGGCTCAAGCTAAGGCCCAACTCGTTGCACTTGCCCTGTCCTTGTCCCTGTCCTTGACTATGTCCTTGTCCAATATCAACGCCGGCTGCCTCCAACAGTTTCATAGCCTGCGCCTCATTCGTAACGTTACTGACCTCTAGGTTGTTACGATTGGCAGTAGCTCCTCCACTGCTGGGTCCGGTGGTACCGCTACCGCTGCCACTTTCCCAACACATGAGATCATTCTCATTTACCAATGGCTCGGTCTGATCGGCAAAAGAAGGACCAGAGCCAGGACCGCTGCCACCAATTGTGTTTCGTTTACTGTTATCAGCTGGATTGAAGTGCGGTTTTGTTAAACCACCTCCACCACCTGATGGTTTCTGTTGCGGTTGCTGAAGCAGCTTTGATACCAGATTCGCACCGGATGTACAACTTGATGTGGGTCCACCAGCACCTGGCCCTCCTCCAACTCCTCCCATCCATGGCATGCCCATCGAGTTTTGTCGCTGCAACTTATTCATCTTCATGGGATTTTTCATAAAGAAATCTTCGAGAAAACTCTTAGTCGCTGGCTGAGTGCAATGGTAGGCAATAATGGTTTGAAATTGCCCGCTAAGAACCGATTCGGCCCCTTTGTTCGCCAGCTGAGTGGAGAAGACAAATATGTGATTCTGCTGTTGCATGTAATCCAAGCAGTTGCCCATGCCCAGGCCAGACCCTGATCCCGGTGGCATGAAATTGCCCGCTGATGCACCTCCTGGTGGACCTGTTAACGTTGCCTGTCCAGCACCATGTGACGCATTCATGCCATGAGGTACCCCTGCAGATACATTGCCACTTGGAACTGGAGCATTACTATTGTTCGAAGACTCACTCATCATGTCTGATCCTAGTTGTCCGAGACCGATGTCATCACTGCTAAGGCCCATCGTAAGGTGCGTCTTTTCTGTGTTGGAATTGCCGGGAACCCCTTCCAATTTCACTACATGAATGGAAAAAGAAAAAAGTTTTAGTAAAAAGCAAACCGAAAATATTAACTTTAAAGGATTGATTCTGATTTTGCAATTTGAATCACAGTTTCCACCGATTAAAAGATTAATTCCAAGATTCTTCCAGGTGGACATAAATTTGATAATGGCGCACAGATGGATAAACGGACTGCAATCCTTTACTATAATCCGATTCAAAATTAAATAAGTCGGGGAATAGAAACAGAATTTTTTCAAATTCCACCAAACTTTAATTTGAACCTGTTTCACTTGTAGTAACTAATATTGCCTTATTTTATTTGCCAACAACCTTCGTAATTGAAAGTAAGAAATGCAAATTGGCGTTTGCTTACCGGGCGTGACCGATCTGTCCTGGGCCGAGCCAGATGTACCACCAATTGATCCGAATCCCACTGGTGACATATTTGGCGACATATTATCCTCCTTTTTTAAATTCACTAGACCGCCTAAAATATCCGGGGGTTCCTCCTTAATAGCAACACCTGCACCCGACCCTCCACACGAACTCGACCCGGGCGCAGATCCAGGAATCATATTCTTTGCCTTATTGACAGTCTTTTCTGTCAGTGCTAGAAACAAGGAAATTGGTACGTTGATTAAAGTGTTTTTTAGTAGACCGATTCTGACTCACCCGCATCTTCATCCTTGACACAAATTTTCTTTGACAGCTCTTGCTCCTGTTGTCCCAAATCGCCCTCAGCCATCGGGTTTGGATTTGAATGTTCGTTGGGCCCGGCATTGGTGTTGGGAGATGCAGCTATCCCAGCCATAGAATTAACGCTGCTTGAAGAATTTTGTCTTAGCATTGGTGCGCCTGCTCCGGTTCCAGGTCCAGACGATGACATTCCCGATGTCCCATCAGCTGAGCCGGAAAGATTCGTATTTCCACTTGACATTGTGCTATCTTTAATATTGCTATTTCCACCGCCGTTTTTTACATTTGCTTCATCTGATCCGGACATAGAAACTGGCGCGGGCATTGTTTTCACTTGGTCTGAAAAAGAATATGTATTTTCAACTGTTTGCAACGATAACGGGTTATATATAAATGATTGTATTACCTGGTGATAGCGTGGCTTGGCTGGTCTTGGAATTGGGAGAGCTGCCGCTTCCGTTCCCAGCTTCGCCCGGGGGCGGGCTACGGCTACCTGGCATGCTTGTGGACATATGGACAGAAGTTTCTGGCCAGGCCACTATAGACTGTGATCCATTGGAGTTCGATATCGATTCCGATTTCCAATTCCAAATACGAACAAAAAGGGCGAGGGCAGGAAAAGGAAGCTGGAAACTGATGTGCAGAACAACTCCAAACTAGAGCATTCACGGGGCTCTGTTAAGGAGGCGAACGCGTAATTGTGAGTCCCAATTAACTTGCCAAATAATTAATGTGTTGCCAGCAGCAGCGTTTTCTGTTTTGGCCCGTCGCGATTATCTTATTATTATCTTATTATCTTTTTTCCACTCTTTTCTCTCTCAATTTATTATAATTTTCGCGTCGCGTCGCGATGTTAAAAATAGTTAAAAATGTTAACTAACATGCAATCGAAATATCGCTGTTAACTATGACTACTCCAAGAAATCGCTGTTAGGCTCCCAGTATTTCAAATGTCCCGAAAACATCGCTGTTAAACTTACCAGAGGTGCGAGTTTTATGTCATGTGCTGGAGCATAAATATTAAAACACGTGACACGCGCACATTTATATCTTAAAATTGCTTAGATTTTTATGAACTCTTTCTAATTCAAAATTCAGAATTCACAAAAATTATTATATTTTTTATTAATTTACTACAGCTTCTTGTGATTCCAAATTCGAAAAGTTTTATCAAATATGAACAACAGACTAGTGTTCCAGCACTTCATATTTTCAATCACCGTTAAGAATTCACCATCGCTATTGGGTGTTAGATAAGAAAATACCATACTACTAAATTGGTCACACTACGCTGGTTACAAAGTTTACGTGCTGCCTTTCTAGCGGATTCTAGCGGAATTTCAAGTCCAATTTAGCAGAAATTGAAATTTACCTTCTGGCAACACTGAAAGAAAGTAAAAAGAAAGTTGAGCTAAATTGTTTTGCTGCATTTGTTGCATTCGTATGCACCTGTGATCTAGTATGCACCATCCAAACATAGTCAAATACAAACAAATGTGCACGAGTTCTAGAAATCGATGATAATGTGAAATAGTATTAGTGTATTTACAGGGACGAGGACAGGGCCGGATGTAAATTTATTTAAGGGGGTGGGAGGAAGTGCAAATTTCTTATGGACTTAATTAGACAACGTGGTTAACAAATTGTGATTGTTTTGTGTTGTGTTGAAGAGTGGTGTAATAAAAAAAGCAATTTTATGTACGAAACGTACAATTTTTAGAGACTTTCGAATCCCTAAAAAGAGCCATGTTGCGTCCCTGAATTCGTATATCTTACTAGACGTAGATATACAGAAACTAGGCAAAAATTAGAGCATACAATAACCAAAAATTAAGCAGAGAAAAACAAGTGAAACAAATTTTAATCTACTTTTGAGTTTTAAGTGCAAAGCTTCATCGCATAATACTTGCATATTTGTATGTATGTACGTATACATAAGAACATACATAAACATACGTACATACATACATGCATATAAATTTGTATGCATGTATGTATGCGTGTACATACAAATGTATATAGACTTTCAAGGTTTTTGCCAGAGTAGTTAAATTGAATCGAGTAATAGAAAGGGAAGGAGTTAACACTTCCAGATGATGTCGATGGGACTGCAGTTTGTTGTGTTTTGTTCTCGTTGATTGATTATTTCCATAGGACGGGACAAACCAAGAAATATTTTAATTGCTAGCTTCAACAAAGCAACCCAAACAAAATACACCAAAACAATAATTGCGCTAAGTAACATTTTCATCCCATTCTCCCTAGCTGACAGAGGAAAATTGCAAGGTTGCAAGGAGACGAGGTAACGAGGTAAGGAGCAGTCCAATCCGATCCGTGATTAGTGAAGAGGAAGGGAAGAGGTAGAGGCTAAGGCAAGATTGCATATAGACGGAAATTCGTAATGTCTGATCTTGGAAGCGGTGACGAAGGCATTTCAGGATCAAGTATGTGTTCTAATATAGTGTCCTTAGATAATTATTAATTATATTAATATGCCTTGTTGCAGAATATAATGCAAGCAATATGGAAGGTTCCTCAAATAGAAATGACTTTGATTCCGCTGGCAAAGGTAAGCGAACGGAGAAAAGAAGACAACATTTTTAATCTGGTGATAAGTGATTCTCAGTTTGTCATAACATTCGGTTTCATAAAATAATCGGTTACATATCTTTTCCATACGATGTGGTGCAAAGTTAAAAAAATTTGATACCATTTATAATTTAAAATAAAAGTAGTGAGTCGTCCTTGTTGGTATCCTTGAAAGAACAAGCATGAAGCGGTAAACATTTTAGCTATCAGTTCTACGCATGATACATTCATTTATATCGTGTCTAGTCGTTAAATTGTATCTTTATGGTAATACAAATTTTCTAAAATTCAATCTTCAGTTGCTCCAGCGCCAATACAGCCTTAAAGACTTTAAACAATATTTAGGATAATAAATTAATCCTTATCATTTGTTAATTTTTTTGTTACAGCCGGTAATGCCGTGGAACAGGAGCTGGCTACAAAAATGCTTCAAATACAAGCAAAAAGATTTTATTTGGATGTAAAGCAAAATCGTCGTGGACGTTTTATAAAAGTTGCCGAGGTAAAGTGCCGAGTAATTCATACTAAACTGAAGTTTTTCCTTAGCCACAGTTTTGAACATGAAGCAACATAAGGTATAATCTATAATTTTGTATATTTCTTTATTTAGATTGGCGCCGATGGCAGACGCAGTCAAATATATTTAGCGCTTTCAACTGCTGCTGAATTTCGCGACCACCTTTCGTCGTTCAGTGATTATTATGCATCTTTAGGTATGAGTTTTTGTTTGTGCTCTTGCAGATTAGCGCAAGTGGAATTCGATTTTACAACACATTAGTAGCAGCGTTTTTTTAATAGTGAAAAAAATATACCATTTCCATTTCTCTTATTTGTAATATTGCAATAATGCAAAGCAAATGGAAACGAGTTTTATATTATCGTACAAGTTGCGGTTTTCTTTCTGTCACGTATAAAACATGCGTTTATTATTTGTTTCATATTTATTGAATGCGCTTTGTTGTCTGCAAGGGTACGTTGTCCTCGGCTAGCCGAATTGGACAATTGTTTTTAGTTAGATTTCTTTGAATTAATTATATAATTATTAACAATAAGCTGGTCAAAACACAGGCCCTCCAAACACAGACAATTTACCAGAGGATGGTAAATTAAAATCCGAGATGATGATTAAGGATAATAGAAGATATTATTTGGACTTAAAAGAGAATGCACGTGGACGTTTTCTTCGGGTAAATGAATAAACACACACTCACTCATACACTTTTATATTGCAATCCATGCCAGTTCCTGTCCGCATTAATCATTTACAACTCAATGAACAATTTTACTATTCGATGCAACTAAATTCACATTTTCTTTGTATTTTGTAATAGAACAAGAAAATAATTTTAATACAACAATATTTTGGGTTATTAACTACGATGGAACTTATCTTTTACAATATGTAAAATATCGGAATATGGGCAATATAGACTCGGTCATTGATAGGGATTAATCACAAAAAACGGGGGAAAAACCATGTCATTCATATTATCACAAAAGTCAAATGTTAAAGATTATATATTTGTGTCTAAACTTTCATTTTAGGTCTCCCAGACTATCACAAGAGGTGGTCCTAGATCTCAAATAGCATTACCAGCTCAAGGCATGATTGAATTTCGTGATGCGTTGACAGATTTACTAGAAGAGTTTGGATCCAACGATGGCGGGTAAGTGTCCCGCTTCGTATGTATTAAACAATACATCTGTCCTTTCATACATAAATGCTTTCCTACTGAATTGATGTTTATTAAGCGCTTAAAGCAAAGTCTGTTTTTATAACATTTTTGTCGAATCAGCAAGTTGACAATAATATGCAATTTCAAATATTATTTAATAAAAATAAAAAATTTCAAAGATATGAATCATGCTGTACATATTTAGTCCTTCGGTATGTTAAATCTAATAGTCTTCTCTTTCCTAGATTCAAAGGCGAATTGCCCGAAGAACGTCACATGAAGGTGGATAACAAGAACTTTTATTTTGACATTGGACAAAACAACCGCGGAGTTTACATGCGTATAAGTGAGGTGTGTTCTTTAATTTGGATTTATTGAATTGGTTAAAAGAACTTTAAACTTAACTTCATTTTGCAGGTAAAGAATAACTTTCGAACTTCAATAACTATCCCTGAAAAGTGCTGGACACGCTTTCGTGATATTTTTAATGATTATTGCGACAAAATGAAAAAATCGTCCGATTCAATCACTGCCGATAATAATCTACCGACAACTACAAATAGTCTAAAATAAAATGGATGGCAAGGACACGTGATTTCAGCAATTATGATAGATAATGCACCATATATATTGTAAACAAATGTAATGAAATGCTGTTTTTATTTCTGCCCTCAAATCGAACCGAATCGAATCAAATCGAACCGAACCGAACCTAAACTTTAAATTTCACAAATATAAGTAACATAAGCTTGTCGGATTAAATTGGAAATATGTGTACGTCCAAGCCGGATAAGGACAAGGCAACATACATATATATATCTATATATATATATATGTATATATAGCAATAGACCTTATTATTTGTTGGTGTTTGAGCGCGCAACCTAAAACAGCTTAAATACCAGCATATATACACCCACATGCATCGATACACAGCATACACAGATGCATGTGTGTGAATATATGTATGTGGCATACATATATTTATTTATGAACATTATATATTGTAGCATTTAGCGAATAACGAACGTATTAGTAATTTTTAATTTTTCCCATTCTTATTTATTAAATTTAAAACTAACAGTTTAATGTTAAATAGGGGTATATATGTATATATACATATATGTATATATATATATGCATGTATACCTATCTATACATATATACATATATGTATATACCGATACATAATAAGCATATGCAATTAGATACAAAATCTATTCAATCCTTTTGTCACTCTCAGCTTGTGTTGTAATAATTATGTTAATTGCTCATACTATAGACACACATTCAAATTGGGAGTGCAACCGAAACGCATAACGGTTTTGCAGGAATTTCAAAAGTAAAGTTTTTTTATTTTTTATTTTGGTTCGGTAATATTTGTGAAAATCGGTTTATAAAGCATATTTTTTTATCGTTACGTAATGATATTTTACTATAATCATAGTGGTAAATACATCTTATCAAGTTTTATTTTGTCGGTTACCGTTTTTATAACGTTTTTAATTTTTTAAAGTGCACGGTTTTTGTTGCAAAACGGTTGCATTCCCTGTCGCAAATACAATGGCATTTTTCTGAAGAAGGGTTAGGAATATATTTAATGTACTTGGCTTTATGGACCAATAATGCCCACTATCAGAATGCCGTATTTTGACAATTGTTACTGTCGTATTTTTCTGTTTTCGTTAGTTACTAGTTAAGTATGGAGTCGGATAGGTCGCGAACTAGAGAAAAATGAGAACCATCACACCACTTGGTTGTTGGTGGATCTCTTATAGTCTAATTCAGGTTGATGTAATTTGAAATTTCATAGTATATATGTACGTTACAAATTGTTAAAGCTTCTAGAATTAATTATAATTGGGATTGTTTTGAGTTCCGATTTATAATTCCTCCAAAACTTTTACATATTCTTAATTGTAACTATCAAAAATATAGACGACTTTAAAATCGGACAATTGTTTTGGATAACATAGATAATAAGCTTCTAGGTCGAAATTTTAAAATTATTTTAACTGTTCTAGAAACAAATTTGGAGGAATTACGAATCGGAAACCCGAACAAACCTAAATATGTTACACATTACTACTACTAAAACGTTTATAAAACAAAAGTTTCAATGTGATCACGTAGATTAAAACTTACTAGGTACGATGCATAGCAAAATAAAAACTAAACGAGGCGCAAGAAAATCACCGCAGGTCTCAATATTTTAAAACACCGAAATGAATGCAATATTGGAATTAAAGTCACCTCCAATTCTAACTAGAGCCAAGATTTATGTGTATATGTACTATATTTATGGTTGGTCGATTCCATTTGCCTCTGCGGTGCATATGCGTGTGTATATCAAAACCAATGTATGTATTGGAATGATATTAAAAACGAAATACAACCAAAACAAATTATTTAGTGTTAAACTGTTATGTATCAGATTCAGATTTAGATTTCAGGTTAGTCAAAGATAACTACATCTACATCCCCCCCATAAAATGTTTATTATTATTAAAGATAACGATGATAAATAAAACTAAAAACGGGCGCTACTTCATTACACACAAAATAGTTGGTATACGAACAAGATTCGAGTTATAATTTTTCATCTATGCGATATATGCAAGTTTAACACGTTTATTCTGAGATACAGTGGCGGATGTATGTAGCTTGAGTTAGGGAATTCAGAAAAATTTTAATTTATTGCAAAATAATTTGGAATATAGTGTAGTAAAAGCTAACACGCTTATTCCAAATCCCCCCAATCAATCCAGCTAATTAGGTAAGCTGAGGACTTAAAAAACTATATTAAAAAATTAAAGATAAATCGGTATGGAACGTAGTTTGCTTCAACACCAATTAAATAAAAGAAGATTAATAAAAATTTGATTTTATTATGATCTTTAAGGGGATTTGGAGTCCCGTAAATCCGCCACTCTAATAATAAACAGAAATACAATTTACCTGGTAAAACATAAGCAGCAGCAAACGCAAATTAAAATGATACAGTTCAATACATTAAAATACACTTAGTTTATCTTTGATGTTGTTTGGCAAGCATGCATACAATACATATGTATATTACTACTTTAAGAATTTTGTGAAGGTAATATGGAAAATAAAGTTGAATTAAACGCAAACTCAAAGAAAGTACGGGTTGACTTTAGAAACAAGTGAATAATATTCTTTAAACTTACCGCTATTGGACCTTAACGGAAAACTACTTATCAATTCTGTGTATATTGATTCTCAATACAAAAACGAAGTAAATCGTATTTCTTTACTTGTTGAATACTTTCTTAAGTACGAGTACAAGAAGAAACAGAATAGATTCTGTTCCTGTTCCCGTTTACAAAATGACGAATTATATATTCAAATTAAAACATTTTGATTAATGGTCAGTAATATAAAAAGGAAATGGTAAACTATATCTGAAAATTATTCTCGTCACATCAACTGATGTACATTTTTATGATACTAAACATGATGATCAAATTTAAAAATTTGACAAACGTGCATGTGTTTCCAATTAAGAGCTCTATTAATATTGTGTTCTGATCCGGTCAGAATGATCGACCGTGCAATTGCTCGGATCAAGATTATACATATGTATGTATATACTTTATAAAGTCGAAAATATTTCCCTCTCTACGTTGCAAACTTTTTTCAAAATGAATTAATTAACCTTCTTCCTCAGGAATATAAAAATGTTTCCACCTTTTTGAAATTTTGGGCTTTTATTGAAAGTCTGGTAATTTCAAAATCGTTAGTTGGTGTCCAAACAACTAATAAAGGAAAATTTAATAAATAGAAGCAAATGATAATATATTCAAAATAAAGCACGCACATGGAGAGCTTCCAGCTGATGGCGGGAAAATCGCATATATGTAAGTCAACTGTCAGAACAACCGTCAATTGGGTTGTTATTGTAAAGATGTAACAAGCGTAACTCTTCGATGAAATTTAATCGGAATCTATCTAGTTAAATGAATGAGACTGGATTGGAGGTGTGATAGAAGGGCACTTCCTACGGATTCGATGCGCCTGTGGCTTCGGAGACTCCCCACACAAAATAGGTCGTTTTGCTTCGATACCAACTTAATAAGATTAATAGTAATATGAGTAAAAGGTGGAATGAAATTCAGCAATTGCAGCATTCTATTCGCTCTGCATAGAAATCTCCTATTTGTTTAGTTGATGCTGGTATGTCGTACAAAAGTTTTAGCTAAACGAAATTTTCTTTTGTAATTTGCAAATAGACCAAAATGTTGTTATTTTATGTCCTTTCTACCAGATCTGTCTCTGCAATGGAAACTAGAACTTATACAAAAGTATGTGAATTTACATGTCGACAAAATGTTTGCTGGGCTTACTATTGAACCCCACGGGAGCGACAGAGACGACTAGTGCGTGTCAGGTCATCCTCCACAACAATTTCAATTTATGTAGTTTATGTTTGCTGGGCTATCTTCAGAAATAAGTCTGTGATTGCATTCCAAATATAATCAGCGGGCCCATCATTAATTTTTTTTATTGGCAATGGCGTTTGCCAATATCGTGAGACGTTCGGTTGGCACCGGGTTGGGACTCTTCAAGGGACCACCAGCTGTGGCTGCAGCGGGGACCACTGTATTTGGGTATAGTTTCATTGTTCCTCCAATTGTTCTTACATAATCTTAATTATTCCCGTTTTTCAGGTCGCAACAACATCGCGGTGCCGCAAAATGGTATCCTGATCCCGAGTTTATGAAGCAATTCAGCGGTGCTGTGATGTATCCCGATGAGGTTACCTCTCTGTGGAAAGTGCCACCATGGAATAGTTGAGTATATTGTTAATACGTCTCATTATCATGTATTTATTTTATTCTGAAATCCTTATTACCACGCGACAGGTAAGATCACGCCTGTGGAGAAATCAGTGCGAAATCTGACGCTCAACTTTGGCCCGCAGCATCCAGCAGCTCACGGCGTGCTTCGACTGGTGCTTGAGCTAGACGGCGAGACTGTAATGCGGGCGGATCCCCACATTGGCCTTCTACACCGTGGCACTGAAAAGCTAATCGAGTACAAAACGTACACGCAGGCTCTGCCGTACTTTGATCGCCTGGACTATGTGTCTATGATGTGCAATGAGCAATGCTACTCTTTGGCTGTGGAGAAGCTGCTGAACATCGACGTTCCTCTGCGTGCAAAATATATTCGAAGTATGTGCGCAAAGTAACATATATGTAGCTTTTTTCATATCGTCAATTTTTTAAACAGCTCTCTTTGCCGAGATCACACGTATCCTCAATCACATAATGGCAGTGGGTACTCACGCTCTGGATGTGGGAGCGTTGACACCTTTCTTCTGGCTTTTTGAAGAGCGCGAAAAGATGATGGAATTTTATGAACGCGTTTCAGGAGCACGCATGCATGCTGCCTACATTCGACCAGGCGGTGTCTCGTTAGACATGCCCCTTGGCCTAATGGATGACATCTATGAGTTTGCCTCGAAGTTTGCTGAACGTCTGGACGAAGTAGAAGATGTGCTTAGCACAAACCGCATCTGGGTGCAACGTACCGAAGATATTGGCATCGTCACAGCGGAAGAAGCACTAAACTACGGCTTTAGTGGCGTCATGCTACGAGGCTCTGGAATTAAGTGGGATTTGCGTAAGCAGCAGCCATATGATGCATATCATCTGGTGGATTTTGATGTGCCCATTGGTATCAAGGGTGACTGCTACGACCGCTATTTGTGTCGTGTGGAGGAGATGCGTCAGTCATTGCGGATTATAGATCAGTGTCTTAACCAAATGCCGGCTGGAGAGATTAAGACGGATGACGCTAAAGTGACGCCACCCTCTCGGGCGGAAATGAAAACTTCCATGGAGGCTTTAATTCACCACTTTAAACTGTTCACCCAAGGATACCAAGTGCCTCCCGGTGCCACATACACTGCTATCGAAGCGCCCAAGGGTGAGTTTGGTGTCTATCTAGTTGCGGATGGCTCTAGCCGACCATACCGCTGCAAAATCAAAGCTCCTGGATTCGCTCATTTGGCAGCACTGGAGAAGATTGGTAAGCAGCACATGTTAGCTGATGTCGTTGCCATTATTGGTACTCTTGATGTGGTATTTGGCGAGATTGATCGATAGAATAATCAAATGAATTGTGTTTAAACGAAATATGGATTATTAAAACATCGTAATTACTATGAGTATGTTTATTATGAGTGTATTTGCTACTGTTCTGATGTGGAGGCTGATTAATGACCAAGAATGTGCCCCAAATAAACCAAGTACACTCCAGTGATTGTTATATTTTGAGAATATGTGTGCATATTTTTAATAACTTATATACATTTTAGATATTCGGATTATCCATCGGAAAGTTTAATTTTAATTCGAGTGACAAAGCGCAGATGCTGAATTTTACGCTGCCTTTGGTTTCTTGTTCGGTACAAAGCTGGACGACTTAATGCTGCATTTGTGCTGGCCATGCAGACCTTGGACTGGCCAACAGCGGCATTCACTAACAATCTCGGTCTTAAAGAGGGTATCGGCAATGGAGGAAGTAATTTGGTTTAGCACCTTCTTCTGCTCGGGGGCCTTCAACTTGTCGAAGCTCTGTGTGGCGAATACCCAACCACCGTTGTTCAGTACAAAATCAATGCCCATATCATTTTCAAATTGCAGTTTGGTACGCTTCTTGTTGTCCTTGCCATCAGTAGTGGCAACCAAACGAGAATTGAAGCCTGCAAAGATTAGAGTATAAAAATTTAAATATGTACCAAAGGAGGGGAAAACTATTTTTCTTACCAACTAATTTTTCGGCTGGAACTCCTTCTAAAGCTAGTCCTTTCACTGGGGCAATCAGATGAAGCAGAGCACCATCGAATTTTGTAACTGTTCCTGTTATTTGTGCACGCACATACTTCCACTAGAAAAACGAAAAGCCAAATTAGACTAAAAACTTGAAAAATACATTGCATGAGCTAGCGCTACATACCCAGTTTTTGTATTCAAGCGAATCACTACGAACTCCAACGATGCTCTTAGCTGCGCCAGCACGGAATGGATAGTCCAGGGCAAGATGGAAAGCCTTTTCATCAGAACCAGGAACAATGCTCTTCACGAGCCGCTCCAGGACATTGTAGATCTCTAGAAGTCGTTTCTCGGTGATTATCTGGTCAACACAGTTATCGCAGAAGTTCTTTGGACCGTTGAGTTGAACATTCGCCACATTTCCCTTGTAGTTGATTTTGCCGTTGTCGCTAGTCAGCAATGCGGGGTAGCGTTTCGTTTCATCAAAGACAACGACGCCAACTTGTACATCGGTAAAACCGCGTGACTTTAATGAATCCCGGATTTCGTTTATTGCGGGTGCAACAAGATTGCTCAAAACAGCTGGTGTAACGTTAATATCGACGACAAAAACGACGTCGGCCTTATTGTTCGGAAGCTTAACAGTGAATTCTTCACCCAACTCACGTTGGCCAGGAGCGCCGGCGCATTTGAGGCAACGTGAGGGCAACAAAACCCATCTGTCTAGTTGCTTCAAGGCCGAGCCATAAGCCAAAGCGAATGTGCAAGCAGCCGCCTCCTTGTCCTTTTCGGCCACATTTTGTAGGGCAATGTCACAAGACTTGCGATAGGTCCTAGAGTCCAATGTCAAATAGTGGATTGCCAATGGCGATTCTAATCCGAATAGCTCACTACAAATGTCCTCGCGTACCTGGCTCTCAACCTGATCCTTATTGAATGCCACGGGCGCACAGTTACCGACGCCGTAATCGTTGCCCAAGGCAGCGGAATCAGCAGCCAATGTGCCGTCAACAAGCAAATAGTCATCATAAGGCTCAGCGTTGCCGTTACCCAGCAGACCACGAGTTCTGCTTGTGTAGAAACCATTGACATTAACGTGACAGATCTTCAAATCGGTGGTGCAGACAACGGTGACTCCATACTCTGAATGTAAGTGTACTGTATAGAAGCGACGCCATGCGTGAACGCCGGGCAAATGCTGTGGGTACTCTACAGCTTTACCATTCACTTTAAGAGCAACGGTGTCTGATACTTCTACAAAGTTTGCATCCCGATCAACCAGGGTAATGGACTTAAGCTTGCCGTTAGTCAGTTGGGCGACCACCGTAAAGTTATTGTCTACGCTATCCTGCGCTAGGATGTACTTGCAGTTACCTGGGTATGCATAGTGCTGGCCATCGAATGTAAAGACATGCTGACCATCGACAATGCGGCCGCGAAGCTCAAAGTCTTGGAAGAACACCCATGAATTAATAAGATCCTTTTTGAAAGTAGTTTCCCAATTTTCATTCAGAAGGAAGTTGATCACGCTGGAGCGGAAAGTGAGAAGAGCTGGCAACTTGGCAAAAGCATTGACGGAGTGCGGCAAGGAACTAAACCACGCTTGGATATCTCCAATAGGTACGCCGGCAGCAGGGGCATTACTCTCAATTGATTGCCAAATTGAGCGAAGTGCCTTGATCAACAGCTTGGCAAGTTCGTCCAGAAGTTTCTCGTCGTTGATGGCTTGCTGCTTCAATTTGGCTTCTAAGTACTCATGCAGCTTCTGCAACAGTTCGTTTGTTTCTGCTGTTTGTGGCAAAATGTGCAGCTGGTCAAACAAGTTGTTAAGGAACTCTAGGGTCTTTTCTACAAGTTTTAAGCTTTGGACCTTGCTGTTGAACTCAGATTGAATGCTCTCAAATGAAGGTAGCTGGGCCAAGTATTTCTTAATCTCCTCGAAAATTTCCTCAGCTGCAGTCACCAATACCTTGATGACTTCCTGAGCCGCCTCTTGTACTGGCTTAAGGCTCTCGTTGATTGCCTTTCCATAGTTCTTTAGTGCCGGTCCGTATTTCTCGAGAACAGCTAATAAGTCCTTCAACGCCTTTGTGTAAGCATTTACAATTTCAACGCGTAACTGACCAATCAGCTTAGTGGCAGCCACAACAAACTGCTCCCAGGCCTTCAGCACAGACTCCTGCCACACCGCCTGAAGCTTATCGTAAATTTCGACCAAAGTCTTGTGCACTTTTTCGTAAGCGACCGAAGTGGCCTTTGTAACTTCGTCTATTATTTTCGAAAGTTTTTCATACAAGGTGCGGCTGCAAAAATTTTAGATTTAATACAAAGTATACGACCCAAATAATTGTGTGCAGCAACTTACATGCTTTCAATGATCGATGCCAGCGAAGGGTCCGACTCTAGCTCTTGAATAATTGACTTTACATTTCCGTCGTAGCTGGCCTTCAGTTTAGTGAAGTCTGGAGAACTTTCTTTAGCTAGTTTCAGTTGATGATCAGCAACTTCACGTAATTTTTGGAAGCGCTGTTGGATCTTTTCTGAAATTTCTGCGGTTTCCTTTTTAACTTCAGTCTCGACATTGTTCTGTAAAAATGGAAAATAGATTAGTTTCAATAATGTGATGGATATGTAAAATGGTCTCACCAGGAAAGCTTTAACATCATCCTCGTTAGATTTGTAGCTAGTTTGGAGGAAGTTTGCGCCATCCAAAGCCACGCGACCATTGAAAATTGGTTTGCCACTGCCGACGACATCGAACTTCAATTCCTTACCCAGTTTGATTTCGGAGGTTGCATCGATCAGTTCAGAACGTTTTAGTGTGACCTTAGCCCAAGTTGGCTGGAATTCGCTTGTAACTTCTACTGGCTTTTGACCAAACAGCTGCAGTTTGGAGTTCAACTTGACGGATCGTTTCTGCTTGTTAAAATCGCCGGCCACTTGGAGTATTTGCTCATTCAAAGCGTTTACTGAAATATCCAACTTTTCCTTGTTTCCGAATATGTAGGCACTAGCCCTATCGTTATTACCGCTCTGCAGCTCAGCACCAGCACTGATCTCATGAGTCTCAGTATTGACTGAGGAGTGTGTGTTCAACTCATACTGCAATTGCAAGCCAGTGGAGCGCAATTTATAATTGGCTGTGACATTGAAGCCATTTTGCTCTTGGATATTGCGGATATCACTGGTCACAATAACCTTTTGATCCGCTACTCTGAATATGTCAAATATCACTTCACCATTTGCAATGCGCTGATTTCGGTTGGCATCCAGATGTCCAGAAACAGTAAGTGGCCTAATAGTTGGATGTTCCAATTTAATGAGGCCCTTGGCGTTAAGAGCAACGCGTTCAACTCCTGAAACGTCTAAGACGGCTGATACACTGGCCACATCGTTAGGACGCTGCAGTTTGTCAATATAGAAGGAAGCCGATTGTTCATAATGACCAAAGAACTTGCCATCGCTGGGAATCTGTTGCTTAGTCTCAAACAGAATTTGACGTTTGGGAAGTGAAAGTTTAACCGTTGAACCAGTGGGCAGAGCATTAGCCTCGATTTGATACTTGAGGTTTTTGCCGGAAACAATCAGACCATCAAGGCTGTATTGGGACTTGAATCCCTGGCGAATGGTCTGTGACTTCAATTCAAATTCGTAAGGATATCCCAGCTCTCGTAGATCAACCAGGATGATAGCGGAATGCTGCACAGAGTCCAATTTTTGTTCGTCAACGGTAATAATCGACTGGACTTGGACATTGGTGCACTGTTTCTTCTCCTCGCACACAGAAAGTTTAGTGTTAAACTCCTTATTGGTTATCTTTAACGTGGATACACCATTCTTGGGGCCAAAGTTGCCATTGAATATGTAAGCGAATCCTACTTCCTTGTCGGTGTTAAGATCGAAGAGTTGACGTGTCAACTTGAAGTTGCCTGAGTGTGGTTTGCCTTGGTACTGAACCTGTCCCTGGCCCTCAATGATAGCCTTATTCTGCTCCTTTTTGAGTGCATACGTGGCAGTTCCTTGGAAAACTACTCCCTGGGCATTCTTCAGTTGAATCTTGATGTTCTTGCCTTGTGCACGTGCATCCAAAACGTATCCATCGAGTTTTAGTTTCTTGGAGTCCCAGTTTCCAACAATGTAAAAGTCGTCAATGCTCGTGTAGGACGCCTCGGTGTTGAGCTTGTAGTCCAAATCGACCAGATTTTCAATATCGATAGTTAGCTTAGCTTTACGCTCACCGAGTACTTCCACAATGGCGGTAAGTACAATGGGTTGTCCTGATGGTAGTTTAACGTGTACATCTACTCCCTTTTTGTGGGTGGATCTGTATAGTTTTGTATCCAGGTCGTACGTCTTGCCAGCCTGTTTAGCTTGCACTGTAACTACAATTGTATCTTCGGCTCCCTTGTGGCTACGAATGTCAACTTCAATACCTTTAGCGGATTCTTGGCTCGAGTCAAAGGTGAAATGCAAAGTTGCCGTTTCTCCGGCAGCATAGGTGACATCAGCGTTTGTCTTTATATATTTCTCACCATATTGAGCATTAAATCCGAGCTTTTGCTTGCCGTTAGCATCACCATCCCGAATAGACCCCGATTGTTCACGCTGGTAGCTTCCATCGAATTTAAAGGGAGCTGCCATGTTGTTATTTTGAGCTTCAAAGGAGTAACTTCCCTGTTGCGGTGTACCCTTCCAAACGGTATTAATGCGCTCAAAAAGCCCATTTCCGGTCTTACTATCTATGAAAAATTCAATATTATGGGCACCGTTGTTATCTTCAGTTACCGATGGTTTCAGCAGTTTGCCATGGCTTGTCACCTCCCAAGACTTAATAGTGGTATCGGGGGCTTGGATGTTACCCTGGAATTCGTAGGTAGCTGGCACATTGTTTTGACCCAAATTGTACTTGCCATTAAAATTGGCCGATAGACGTTCTCCATATTTGCCTGACACGCGTCCGATTGCATGAACAGCACTGTATTCATCTACTACGATAGAGATCTGTGAAGGCTGAGCAACAGAACCACCATTGGATGACGACTCTAATACAAAGCTCTTGCTGCTGCCCTTGACTAGATGCTTAATATTGTTGTTGATTTCCAATTTTTGACCTTCAAATGGAGTGTACACTAGCTGGTTATTGGCAGAAAACTCCTTGGTCTTAACGTTGAAGTTATCCAATTTGCCCTTGATTGCCAACGATCGCTTCTTGCCACCGCCGGGCTGCTGCTCCCCGATTTGAGCATCCAAGTTGCCCTGGGTAATGCCCGTTTTCGGATTGGCAGTTACCTTGCGATTAATACTGCCATCAAAAACGCGTCCTTCAGGAGTCGTTAGAGCAAAGGTACCCTGAATTTCACCGTTTGTTCGCCAATCTCCCTTGACGCTGCCAGCCGATTCGAATGAAAGTTTCTTATTGTTTGCCTCTGCAACGTTCTTAGTAGAGAATTTCAGCTTGTCTAGATTGTTCTCAGACTTAATCTGCAACTTCTTTTCACCATCTAGGGTAATAGTAGTCTCGATGTCATATTTGGGAGCAAGGACAAGGAATTTGGACTCAAGGTCCAGTTTATGTTTGGGTTCCGTCTTTTGAGTCTCAATAGAGGCAGTTAGTTCTCCTTTTCCATTTTTGGCCACCTTATAGTCCGCCTTGGCATTTAGCAGATTTTTAACAATCAAGTTGACCTTAGCTGCTGAAATTTTATCTTGAGGATGTTGCGACTCACCGGTCAACTTGATAAGCTCACCACCATCGCGACTTAGATGGAATTCACTGTTGGTTTTCTCTGGCGCACCAATGATCTTGAGAGTCCACTGGATAGGTTTATCCTTTCCACTAAATTGGCCACTACCTTGAAGATCAACGTGGATATCCTGTGCCGTATAGCGCTGGCCCAGTTCACCCTTTAGCGTCAATGAAGTTCCCCAACTAGTGGTCAAAACATTGTCGACAACAAATAGGTTTCCATTGATGTCACATTTGGACACAAGGTCGACAAAGTGCTTGTTAAGTTTTACATTGGCCTCCAGAGCAAAGTCGCGAACTGATCGCTGGTTTTTCTGATACTTGATGTTTACGGATCCAACCTTCTGCTCTCGGGTGGCTTCAGCCTCTACCTGCCATTTATTTGCATCGAAAGTGGATTTGACCTTCAATCCTCCGACTGGCTTACTCTTATGTTGAATTGCAACTTCGTGTGAGAATTTTCCTGAACGTATAGCATTGGAATTTTCTGCCTTTACAAACTCAAACTCGGTAGCACTGTCGATAACCCAGGAAACAGCTTTGCCTGTTGTTTTAAGAGAGTACGACTGATCACCAACGGTTAGCTGAGCGGAGCTTCCATAAACATTTTCCGGTGAGCGCTCATCGTTGACGAAGAAGCCGACAGCGTACTGTCCGTTCTCGAGTTTGAAATTGCTCTTCACCAAGAATGACTGTTGCCCAGGAGCGACATGTAATTCTGTGTTAAGTGAGGCGGGTCCGACATCTGCCCATCCGTTTACAACAACACGTTCATTTTGAGCATTTGAAATTTGGAAGTTTTGGAAGTTGTACCTGGCCTGCTTTTCGCCAGACTGCTGGACAACGATCTTGCCATCAGCGCGGTAGCCGTTTATGTTGTTAATAACACCATTTTTGTCCTGGATCTCGATCAGTGGTTTGTATTCGTTACCGTTCTTGGAGAATCCGATTTTGCTCTTTTTGATCTCCTTATCATGCTCGTATTGACCATAAAGTACCAACTCCTTGTTGTCGTTTGACACTCCAGCTTCCACTCCAAAATGATATTGTGGGTTGTCGAAGGAGATACGACCATAAGTGCGCGGCTTAGATCCCAACTCAAAAGCTAAGCTAGTATCGTGTGAGACCTTGGATCCCGGAGTACTGTAGTCCAATTTCCATTGCTGGCTGCCCGATGGCAAATTTGAGTGGGTTCCCTTGAAGTTGAACTTGCGTTCTGTTGTCAAATAGATGGCAAACGTGAAAGGGCGTGATAGATGCAGTTCATCAATCAGAGCATGACCCTTTCCAGCTCCGCTTCCTTGATTGGTAACCGAGGTAATCTCATTTAGACTAGTAGAGCTAACTACACATACATTCAGACCAACTATCTCCAATTGGTTAAAGCACAGCTCACTGGGTGGACTAGTCTTTTGTTTTTTGGCACCCTTTAGGGGGACAGTCTTTTGCTTATCCTGTTCAGCGACAAAGAACTCCGTGTTCACATTAAGATCAATCAGTTCAAGCTTCTCGCGTGGCAACTCAACGTCAACGTTGAAACCTTCACCGTCCTTTGTAAGTGCAACTGTTACGTCACTTCCAGTTGCTGAGTGCGCGCTGGACACAACACGCAAGCCAGTTGACAGAACTTGGGCATTGAAGCCAAGTTGGACATTCACGTCTATATCGACACTAGGTACGAATTTCAAGCGATATTTGGCCCTCTGCCAGTTCTGTTCCAGAATGTCATTGACGTCGATGTTAACGGCAAAGTCGATTTTGTTTGCAGCGAAGCCCTGGGCAGAAAATTCAAGAGGAACACCAGCGCCAGTTGGGTAAGAAAATTCAGTGTCAAGGAAGAGATGGTGACAGGCGAATTGTTTTTCAAATGAAGATAGCTCCTTCTTCACCTTATCGAAAGCTTCAGAGAAATGTTTGATAATGTCGGCCAAAGTGCTTGGAATGTTGTCTCCCAAGCTAAGGAATCCCAGTTCTGAGCCGAACAGTTTCAGTGATAGATCCAAGTTCAAGTCCTGCGCGTTTTTGCTGCCGTATGTCTTATATTTCTTGGCGGTCTTGGTTGTATCGTCGGCTATGGATCGCTTAGAACGGCCACCAGATTCAGGTCCTCCCACTTCAATAAGCTTGACAATTTCCTCCAAATCCTTGTTTAACAATCCCTTTGGTCCCAAATAGTATTCCAAGACGGATTCCAAGTTCTCCTGACGCACGCTTGCTTCAAACACATTGAAATTTGTGCCAAAGAGTTCGGTTGTCACATTCAAACGTGCTGATCGGGGAAGAAAACCATGCTGGGAGTAGATTAATTTGTAGTCCGAGCTTGCTCCGAAGCCCAAGGCGTCGATTTTATAGGAAACCTCGTTGTTGAAACTGTAGCGCCTGTAGTCACGGGGGAACTGCTTGGTTACACGGATGTTGGCCAGATGATACCGTTGCGCCTCTCGCGTGGCATCTGTGGAGTCTCGTATGGCCTTCAAGTTAGAGGCAATAAAGCCGCCGACCTGGTATACCTGCTCAGAGTTGACGATATCGGCAATTTGGTTAGCAATCTCTCCGTTGGGGCATGTAATGGCGGCCAAGTATGCTTCAATACGAAGTTCAGAATCCTCATTATGATCCTTCAGCAATTCGATAGCCTTTGCCTGGAGTCCATTATTACAACCAATTGTCGAAAATGCTTGCAAAGCAGCAACACGTATACGGTTGGATCTACCAGTAGACGCGCATTCGGTCAGAGCTGATGCAATATTCGAGGCCAAGCTCTGGGCATTGCCAATACCCTTCAAAATGTAAACAATGCGCTCCTCATCCTTTTTGGTGGATGCTTTGCAGTGTTTAAGATTGTCGGCCAATTTCTTGGAAATTGGTTCAATCTCACTAGGCTCACAACCGTGACGAGAGCAGTATTTAGCAACTAGACTTCCGACCACCAAAAATAACTCTTTTGGTGCATTTGGTGTCAATTGGGCTGTAGCTTGGGTAAGAGTCTCCTTATCGACTGACTCTACCAAGTTAAGTGACAATATGGCCAAGACTTTCTCCTTTTCGTCCAGTTTGTTCAGCTGCTTTAGTATGGCTCTGGCCGACTCTGCGGTGTTTGTACGGAACAGAGCATCAAGGTAGACCTTGCGTGCCTGCACTTTGTTCTGGTGGGGGAATGCTGACAATTCCAGTAAAGTATCGCTGTCGGATTGGCGTAGGAGACGAATAAGCTCTACGAACTTTTTGGCGCTGTCTTTTTTCACGTAATCGCTGGTGGCATCTACCAGTTCTGAAAGAGCCGCCTTTAGGGCGTTGATGTTCTTAGCAGTATAGGTTTCAGGCTTTTGGAAAATGATGCTAGCCTTGTCTGATCCTGTGGCTGGAGCTGAGCCGGGTGTTCCGCCAACATTTTTAAGTTTCAGGGTTGTAAGCACCTTAGCGCTGACGTCGGAATTTCCCTTTGCTGTTCCGGTAAACTTGTATGTTTCCACCAACTGAACATTCTCAACTACACCGCGCTCAACTTTCGATTCCTTGGTGTAATCTGCTTGAAACAGAAGGCTGGACGATATTCCAGCTTTCTCATTAACTACGCCAGAAACCAAGCCGCTGTTGATTTGTTCCCGATGGGCGCAGTTGTTCAGATTACGTACTTTACTGATAGCATCGGCGTTTCCAGACTTCGATATGGATGTGTGGGTCGGGCACTGGCCAAACACGTCGACTTCGTTTCCTGACTCCGTTCCTGATTGAAGAAGTGAGATAATAGCACGCTTAATGTTCAGCGAATAGGCAGAGTCTCCAGAGTCGGTGCAAATCTCAGGCTCTACCTGGCCGTTTGCCAAAGTGAAGTGTACAGGCTTCTGGATGTTGTTCACTATCTTTTTCTCCACCGACTCTTTGGTGTTGGTTACTTTCACAGCGCCAACTTGTAGAGTGTAACCACAGTTGCCCTCTGCAAAGACCTTGGCTGTACCAGTTACCTTGAGGCTAGTGTCATCGGCTTCACTGACGGCGCCGGAACTTAGTCCAACCGTTAAAATACTGTCGAACGAATATTCATAAAAGTTTCCTGGAGTGTATTTCAAAAGACCATTGTCCGCTATTTAGAAACATGGGGAGGAAAAGGACAGTTGTTAATTGAAAATGTTTATAAATTGTTTTTTATTTGTCTTACATTTGGGACATCCTCTGCTGCAGCTGCCATCTGCAAAGACAAAAAAAATTCATATTCCATAGAATTGAGAACTTATTTTGATATACATTTGTTTATTAGCTATTTACATTTATTTATTAGCTATTAGTTTATATTATTACAAATAATAAAAAGGGTAAATAAACATTACTTAAAAAGTTTAAGAATAGCTTCAAATTGTCAGAAACGTTGAACAGAACTTTATATATGATAAAAAAGGTGTTTAAGAAAATAATTCACAAAACAAAAAACTACTAAGGATATTAAATTATTTTTGTATTAAAAGTTCTCACTTTTTCGCGCTTATCTCGATTTAGAAAAGACCCTTAAAATTTATTTGCAGTTTTTTTATCAAACCTGATAAAAATTAACAGTTTTCTAAATGTATGAGTTCTAATGTTTCATTTTTAGCCAAGTAAAAAAAACTTTATTGTCTTGTATAAGTCTTTTATTTCAATAGCTTTTGGCATATATACTTAATTATTTTAGCTAGGTTTAGGTTTAGCTAATGCAGAGGTAAGGTAATGCTGATCAAAAATACTGATCTTAAACTATTTAAAAAGAATTATTTTTTTCAATTTGGAAAATTTTTTAAAAATAAACAAACAGAAATGAATCGGCACAATAATCGTCTAGTCATTTTTATAAAAATAAAGAAAAGGATAATTGCTCGTAAGAGTTTATTAAATATATTCTTAATTGAGATCAACTTAACTATTTAACAATTTTTTAACAGGCATATTAGTTTTATAAAAACGATAGGTAAAACTAAATTTAAAAAACTTGTTTTTGTAGTACTTTAAATTCGGTAAACCGAAATTCAAAATATTTGATCATATTTCTCATTCCCGATTCCAAACGGTCGTACCGGTAATAGTTAATAACGTTTTTCTATTGCAACATTAATTAATTTATTTGTTAAAGTTACACAAATATAAAAATTCGTGTACCGCTTACAAATTATTATTTAATTAAAACAACTTATTCAAGTGAGAAAAACACTTCCATTAAATGGTAAATATGTATTTTTTTTTCAATCTTAGAGACCGTGCGATTTAGTACTTATTTACTCAAACATAAATATATAAATATCCATGTACCGGAAATCATTGGCATAAGTATATATCATTAACCCAAGGATGATCTCGTTGATTAAGAGCATTTTTATTACTTGTTGTACAACGTAGTTTCATACATAATATAATGTGTATACATATATACAATATGAACAATCTAGAATTAAATTATCCAATAGTGCAACTTTCACTTACCGGCACTTGTGGCTACCGCGAATAGCAGACAGAAGAGGATTCCACCCAAACGGCAAGGATTAACCGTCCTGGCCATTGTGTTGGATCCTTTGGTACGCCTACAGATAAAAATGAAAGATATTTTTGAGCACCAATTCTAAATTTATCTCACAAAATTTCTCGAAAATTAAACAATATTGTTTTTTCCATGTATAAAAATACATATGTGTGTATATATATATTTAATTAGAAACGAGCTTCAGTTTTTTAATTGCTTTTGATTTTTAATGTTTTACTTTATCCTCGTGTTGCACAAAATCAGGATATCATTGCTATACCTTAAGCACCACTGTAAAATGCACTTTATTCCTTTCACAACACGGATTTAAATGGCATATGTACGCACGACTCTGACTTCGACTTGAACTCTCTACGGAACCGACCACGACTACTTTCGAATTAAGCCGGATTTCAGCTGAACACCCACTTTAAATACCTCGTCCACTCAGAGTACATTAAAAGACGGGGCAACATATGTATATGTAGGAATATATGTACATCCATATGCACATAATGACATCTCTGCCTGCGCCAGCGGCAACGCCAGCGTCAACGGCAACGCGTGAGAGTGAGAGTGATCGCTCTGGGTGGTTGCGGCTCCGGATTCCCTAAATAACTCAATTCTCATGGGCAGCTACGACCCCGGTACCGTACTGGACTGCTCTCATGCACAGAAACAGAAATCTAAACTTATCAGCGTTGAAGGGTGCCCGCCGTTGCCCCTGCTCTGGTGCTAAGTACTTTCTATTATCTCATGATGATCCGACTTGGACGCATTCGACCCCAGACCGGGCTCACTACCCCGTAGCACAATCTCTCTGTTTCATGCTATCATACATATTATATATGTACATTGTATATGATCAATTTCTTTGTATGGGTGTAAATTATATAGAAATGTCGATTTTCAGCAGCGGTTACCTGCAGTTGAGGGTGTGGATGAGACAAAGTGGTAGCTGTGTCGAGGACAAAGTTGCTGTTCAATGGGAACTCTTTCTTAATTCGCACTACAATCACTTGCTTGCTCCCAATCAATAAAATTTCCATTACATTCTTTGTTATAAATCATTAATTATTATTTAAAGTCAAGCTAATAACAAACTTCACCTTCTCTTTTACATTCTGTGTGTTTATTTTCTGATAAACTATCTTAGATTAATTGTGAGAATTACGGATATCATAAACCTGTGTACGGGTTTCAAATGGTTGGGGCTAGTGGAAAATTTTTCGAAAATTTCCATTTAGGTATTAGATTGTATCGTTTTCATTTCTTTAGCTTGATATATTGGATTAGGCCTCCTGGCTTATACAAGTATTTGTGTTTTGGGTTGACTGCGTACAAATGTGTATGTACATGAATTGCAGTAATTCTTGATAAGAAACTTTAATCTTTAATTAAAAGTAGCTTGAAAGCAAAACGCTGCTCGATAAGCACAAAATGACTCGCGCTCAAGCCTCATGTACCTGACAGAAAAAATTACAGTTCGGCTCGAAAGAAATTCATTTGTAGAATGTAGGAGTGAAGATATTTTTGACCATATGTTTTCTGAAATTCATAACCGACACTGACATCGGTTTGTTGTCGGTACATGGGTCTCATTCGGCTCTGTTCCTTTACCAAATTTCAATAGCGTTTGTTGTGTCCCTTTCAAGAAATTTATTTTTATATTCATAGGCTGTATTCCAATTCCTCTTGAGTACAAAACTACTAAAAATTTACAGTTACGTCTGAAAATATTACAGAAAACACATTAACGATGTTTAATATTTATTTTAAAACATACTAAATTAATGCATCACATTTGTTTTTGTTGTCCAATTTTATATTTACTTTTATTAAAATTTATACACAGATTGGGGGAATGGCTGAATTAAAGCCGTTAAAATTTCATTGAGTGTTGCCACATTTACCATGTAAAATATTATCTACATATGTCATTTTATTTTGTCTGCAGAAAAATTCTAGATTTTGGAGATTGTCGAGGCCGCGTTTAAATTATTTGGTTCATAAATAAGATAGTTTTTGTTTTGTTTATTAAAATGTAAAAAGGTAAAGGAAATTTAAAGAAAACATATTTTTTATGGGCCATTGAAAATTCATGTTCGAACTATATCTTTACAAATTCAGTCTCAATTTTAACAAGTAATTAATGATAGCTGAGCCTTGTCTTGTGTATTTGGCACACATTGGTGTCCCGACATTTATATATTCTAACAGAAAATAATAAACAAATAATTCAAATTTCTTGTTAAAATACATTGATATTTCACTAGATAGTGTATCTTTTTTAAAAACACCTCGAACAAGCCAGAATCCACCTAAAATACAAACTGTCTACATTTTTATAATTTTTTTTAAATTCTTATTTAAACTGTCTGTTAAATTTATTTCTAGACGGCGGGGACTATCGCACCGCAGTTTCTATACTCTTCTCAGTCAACATTAAATTTGTTTTTTATGTTAATACATATCCCATCCCTTTCCCACAAATGGAGTTACTTCTAACAAAATTCTTTTTCATAGATGTAATACAATTTCTTTTGCGTAAACTTACTTGGCTAATCAATTTTGAAATTGTTCGAAATAAAGATAATGATCAGTGAATCCACACAAATGTACACATGAAAGATAACCTAGACAGCAGGGACAGGGAGTAGGAGTAGAATGAGGAGTGAGCACCCCTGCTGGGTGGGTGTATAAGTCAATGAACTCCACTATACTCAAATAAATCTGAGTGGAAAGGGGAGCAGACCAATGCGCCGTTGATAAGCAGAGATTGATATTTATTTCGATAGATCGTTGCTGACATAGGTTGGAATTAGACTGGCTCTTAAAATCCAAATTAACTACACTATCAGGTAATTGTTGGTTGAATTATTTTGTAACGCAAATCGAAACCAGTCTAATGTACTCATCACGATAATCTAAGCGCTTAGAGGACTTTGACCTTTCCAAAATTATCAATTTGATTTATTGTCATCAAATATAGACATATTGATACGTATAACAGTGCTATAGCATATCAGAAAACTTACATAAAAACTAAATTGGTTTTCTAGACCAGGAGGATAACGCTTACCTTTACCTTTAGAAGAGAAAAAATATAGACATAGTTTTATTATAATTGTGATTTAATTGTCAATGTAGTTTTATTGTTTTGTATTTGTGTGTTTTTTTTTTTTTTTAATTTAAGATAACTGTATCTCATCATCAGCAGGGTATGCAAGCTTCTTTGCGTTGTAGATAGCTTAATATTTTATGTATAACTTTGTATGCATTGTTATTTTAGGCACTTTTGTAATTTCGAATAAGATAGAGATAGATAGTAAATATATTGTCCACATACTTATAGATTTAGTTTTACAATACAATTGAAACTAAACTATGAGAATAACAAAAGTTCATATGAATACACGCCTTCGCTATGCGCCGTGGAAATATTCGAATGTAAGTAATACGACTGCAGATTACATAACATTGTTATATTTGTATATGTATGTTTGTATGTATGTATCTATGAAAATCTATTATTACTGCTTGTAAAGCCACTCCAATTTTCCGCTTTCCTCGAGCTATGAAACTAAATTTACCGGACGGAAACTCGAATACCTTCAATGTTCTTTTTTTTTAACCATAAGTAGAAAAATCACCAATCAGTTGCGCAAAGTTTGTTTTTGGCATATTTCATCATCGAACACCATCATCCATTTTGGTTATATAAATTGAATTAAACAATTTGGCAATATGCACATTAAATTTTAATTTTCAAATGGTCTCCGCAGAGGTTTTGGAGTTTTTTTTCTTTCTATTTTTCCAAGAACTTAAGTGTTTAACTTCATGTAAATCCAGAAATCCAGTTTCGGTAGGGCAAATATGTTAAGTATTGCCCAAGGCCGACTTAAAATATCTTTTTTAATCGTTGCCTTTATTGCTGGTTGGTTGGCGCAAATAACCATTCACCAGAGAACGTAGAATTACAGATTATATTCTACCACTACCTGCGCTAACAAGGCACTTGTGTTTTTCATTTGATTAACTATAATCGTACAAATAGCCAACGATTGATCATAATGATCTTGCTGTTTCCGATCCTTTTGCCTATGATGTATAAATTATAGTGATCAAATCGAAACCTCCTTGGAGCCATTAAAAATTAAAAAATACTTATTTTTAAATTTCTTATTTTTACCCCCCGGCACTTACACGTACTTACAGGCCCATGTTCTAACGTTCTATGGACAGCCGCACTCATCGACAACCATTTTTGGCAAGTCGCGTTTAATTATGCCATCGTCTCCATAGTATATTAAGGACATGCTGGAGAATTTGACTGGCGCACAACATGGTCGCATTCCGTTCAAAAGGCCCATCTTACGATACTCTTCTATAAAGTGTGCATGAAAGGTTTGAAATGTGTCGGGCGTTCGAAACGGACCCGTACAGTCGCCCCTGCAGTAATTGGCAAAGTATCCTCTTGGTGCAATTATCCAATCGTCCCATCCGAGGGCTTTAAAGGATACATAAAACGATTCCTTGCAGCATTGACCGCTTAAAGCGCCACCGCAATCCACTGCCCTCCTTCTCACCCGACGAGTTCTTGTGGACTCAGTATGGATCACAAGAAATGGTCGATATGGGTTCAGATTTGCTTCGACGCCTTCCGGTTTTGCTTTCATCTGAGCTCTAGTGCTTTGAGGCTTTGATGAAGATAAGTGTAGTGAGTAGTGATTACCGCATCCAGTGCAGTCAATTAGCAGTCTCAGATTTTCCTCACTGCCGGTGGCCGCGCCGCTGTACCATTCCCGTATCGTCTCGGTCAAATCAAATTTTTGCCATCCCATGTGCTTAGTGTTGACCTCGAAAGATGTACGGAATAGAAACGCCTGATCTGTTCCCTGGTGGCAATAGAAATTTAAGGAACGACAGTTAAGTAAGTTTTGTAAACCATATTCCCATTATCTTCTTACCTTTTCAGTTATATTAATTCCCGCCGATAACTGGAATACCCAGATCTTGATTCGCTGCTGGGGTACATTGGCCCGCATTTTTCGTTTATTGTTGACATTTAGCTGTAATTGGAGTCTAGCTCTTGACTTTCCAGTGGCACCACCAGTGCGCTGTTTGTCCACTCGAATGTGGAGTTCGGCACTGCGTATGGAGAGTTTCTGGTTAGGAACACGGGTTCGTTGCGGTGCAAATTCCACAATGCGATACTTCCGATATTGCGTTCCTAAGAAAAAAAATTTGATTTCGTAGTAGCTAAACCTGGGACAATACTCATAAAATGTGTTGGGAGAGTAGAGGTAAGTCGAATAAGGGGTGTATCAGCCAGCCAAGGATTTCTCGCATTTTTGCATTTTTAATTGTTTACACTGTCTGATGGTCTTATTTCACACCTCAGAACAATAGTGAAAGTACTTCAGAGCCCATCCACAGACACAGTCTGGAATAACGACTCACACTCAGACTCAGACGTCGTCGACAGTACTGCACTTTCACGCGTAAGTGGATAGGGGGTTGAAGGCTGGAAAGGGTGTTGCGTATGGGCCTGGGGGCTTGTATTACGTTGTCTCGGCTAGACGCAGACATACTTACACCTACATACATAAGTGGTCACTTAAAGAACACTGCATGCATGCACAATGGGTTAAAATGCAGCCTTGGGTCAAAAGGATTCCCAATCTAACTCTAACTGCCCAAAATCCACTGTCTCTGCTTTAACGATATTGAGCTATTAACATTTTAAGAAGTTTAAATTTAAATCTTTTATAAGGATGACAGCTGATGAACTTTAGAAACGTCCTTCACTTGTCCAACACCGTCTTTTGCTTTCTACCAGCCATCCCAATCTGCGTACTCTGATTTGCACAGAAATTTCCCCACTCCTACCCGTGTTAGCCCGTAGCCTTCAGCATTGACTTGCCTCGTTTTCACGTACACAAGTATTATTCTGCCCAGACAGCGACATGTTGGAGTTAGTGGGAATGAATGCAGATACATGTGTATGTGTACACTGTATACATACATACATATTCTTACAAACGCAGAAACATTTGCTAAACACAGTGGTGGAGATAGGGGGTTAATTTTGAACACCCTTGCTATATATAGGATTATAGGAATTAATGAATGAAGGACGGAGCAAGTTTTTAAACGGTTATTTTGAAAAAGTGGGAAAAAAACCCAAAGCCCCCTGGTCTCAAGGTAACTACGCCATTGATGAAAATTGTAACTGTATGTAAATTAGGGTGGCTCACAAATTATCTTTTAGGACTTTGAATTTGTTGACCTAAAAATGAAGTTTATTTAATTTGTATTAGCAAATTATTTTTGCCTAAATTCTATATATGTAGATAATTGCATAATATCAAACTTAACAATTCGATTGCTTTATGGATCGAAACAATAGTTAAAAGTTTTATTGCCAGTTTTTCTTCACTTTTTAAGGATAGTTTAACATAATATTTAAAAAGTTATACCCCAATTAGGGGCAAAATACTAAATATAATATTTAGGCTTGAAAACTTCTTACTAACTTGAGCAACCCTAATGTGCATACATGACACAAACGCAATATTTTTTACATTGTTCCCTACGTTACAGTTAGTTTAGTATTATCCAGACGGTCAGTGGCATACACAGACAGAAAGGCAGACAGACAACTGGGGGCCAATAGGCTTAGGGGAATACTTTGGGAATGGGGCAGATGTGTGATAGAGACGGTGTCAACGGTACGATTAGCTTACCTTCTTCAGCAAAGGTGATTATTTCCTGAGTATTCCCAAAAAAGTCTTCGCGATCGGAGAGGTCCTGTTCGTGCATGGGGATGCCATTACTATCGCTTAGCACGTTCATGTTCATTGGCCTGCGGCTTGAACTCTGGCTGGGAGAACTGGGGCTGCTGCTGGTGCCACTGTAATCGTTAAAATATACATAATCATTGGGTCCGATGCTGCCATGAATGCCCCTATTGATGCTACTATCACTACTACGATTTATATCTATCAGATATGTTGATTTACTGTACGCATTCGAATTGCTCTTTCGTTTGTTTTGGCTATCGTGACTCCTTTGCCTGTTTGCAATTCGTGAGGTCGTTTCGCCGTGGTTATGAGATTGAAAACTCGTATATTGCAGCTGGCGCACCTCTGGCCAATCTTCTGGGCTTATATGGTTCAGTTGTTCAGCTGCATTTCTGTCTCGTGCACCAGTTCGATTTCGTTGAAATGTGCCGAGAGTGTGTAGCTCTCTCGATTCCAGGTAGCTATCTTCAGGATGTATATGTGAACGATCATAGTCATGACCATTAAAATCAAAATCGCTGTTTCCTTTATCGAAGCCATCATTGGCAACCATCCTTCCGCCATCAGCCCGATATATTGTCTCAAAAATGAACTGTTTTGGGAGCGGATGCGAAACCTGGGGCTTCGCCGAGAGGCCTAATTTCGTTAATATTTGATTCTTTATTGACTCTAGCCGGGCACGGTCGCTTGGCGCAATGTTGTAATGGTTTCTGTTAGTTTTTTTGTAGTAATAATTGTTGTTATTGTACTTGTTGTTGTTGTTATTGTTGTTATTGTTGTTGTAGTCTGTGTGAGGATTATCTGTGTAAATGTGACAATTGTAAAGTGTTATGTGAGTTACAAAAGTTTGTTGATTTGCCTTTGTTTTTGTGTTGGCTTGAGTCTACTTAGTATTAGTGAATTTTATGTATTATACTCGAAAGATAACGAATATCGGTATTTCTATCTCCTAATACCAAAAAACAAAATAGTTTTGGAAATTTCAGAAATATTATATACGGATTTTTTGCAGTACAATTAACCAGTTCAATTCTTTTTTAGTAGTAGAAATGTTAATGCGTTTTTTTTTTCTATTGATCAAAAACCGTTTTTAGACCTTGAGCTAAATGGTTAAAACTTGGTAGATAAGATATTAGACTTATAACAACTTGACTTCAGCCCCACGCACAAAAGGCGCAGGTTCAACCCCCGCCTGAACTAAGAAAGATAGAGATCATTCTCGCAAAAGCGAAAGACCCGGGTTCAATTCTGGGTGAAAAGAATGAAAAAGTTGAAGATAAAATTTTTTTTTTTTAATTTTTTTAAATTATTTAAATTTTTCAATGACTCTGAAAAAAGGTTATTAGTCTAAAACTGCAATGATATACAGACTTCGGCAAGGCGGAAGTTAATTTCTTTAATATTTCAATATAAATTTGTTTGACGCTCTTTCCCCTTTAGTTTGGATAAATTAATTTAAAGCAAATTACAGATAATGTTCGCACAATGATTTATTTATGAAATTCTTTTATTCGCTTGTTTCGAGTATAATTCACTTATTTGTTGCTGTAATTTGTTTTTGGCGTGTATTTACAATGGACATAAAGTATTTTGTATTTTGTAAGTGTATTAAAGTGTTTCCTAGTTTTCCAAAGCCGATTACAATCCATTTTAAAGTGTTTACCGTGCGCTACTAACAATAGAACGATAATTCAGAATTGAGTGAAATGGAAGATCGGATTTTTCATCACACAGAGAAAAATATTACACAATGTTTTCTCATAAATTTTGACCAATTTACCGTTCTTAACGTAACATTTTGATTTCGTGTTATTGTCTATATAGGATTTAGAGGTAGATATATTATTTTCTCTGTGTATTTGTAAGCCAAATCAATTTCGGAATGCAACTGAGATCTTTAGCTAAAAGTTAGTTTTTCATAATTCTATGGGATCGACTATATACACTATATAAATACAATATGTATATGGAAATGTCTTTGCACTCACCTTTATCGCTGTAAAAGTTGCCTTTACCCTCCTCGTGGCACATAGTACAGCCCCTATGGGCCACGATATTTGAGATATAACCACTACCACCACCACTTCCAATGGCATTGCAGTTGATTAGCTTCACCTCAAGCCAGACGAGTCCAATTAGCAACCATACGAGATTGGCCCGATTACGCTTGTTCTTTGCACAGTGCCTAATAGTGGTTCCATTAGAAACTGGCCACGACGATACCAAGTCCTTTAGCGATGACACACGAACATCCACATCCGTGTCTGCTGTACTCCGCATCCATATTCGAGTCAATTCCGATCCTTGGTCCGTTTCGTTAATTACCTTGAACTTGAATGCTTTCAATGTGGGACACTGGCGCTGACGTTTGCGACCGTTGCAAAACATTTTGCACAGATTGTTCGACTTTATTTGCTGGTTATTAGCTATATCGTACGAAACGTGTCCGTAGAGCATTTGCACCTTCAGTTTGGTGGCCGCTGAAGTGGGAACTGTCACGGAAACTGGCTTGCTATTGGAACGGCTATCGGTAGTTGTCGGTTGACTAATCCCTCCGTCCAGTTCCAAGATTATGCAGCTTGTGAGCAAAGTGGCCAGAGCTGTAGTCCAGCGTGCGAATGCAGCAGCTGTGCCCAGAAGCTTTGATATTCCCATGAATCCGCCGAGAATGGGAATGGGGACTTTCTTGCGGGCCATTGGGGGCGGGCAGTGGCTCGATCTGGAGCTGGTACTACAGCTAAGGCTAAGGCAGCGGCAGCAGCAGCAACAGCCCACGACGACCACACAGCATCCTTGGCGACAACAGAAGCATGGACAATTGTAAAAGCATTTGTTGGGACTCGCCGGCAGAGGCGCCTGCTGTTGTTCGAAATCGAATCTCATCTTGGTTGTGGCTCTCTATTTCTATTCGTGATTACATTTCCATATCGCATAATCTTAAATGCCAGGCCGACTTTCGGATTTCTTTCTCTGCTCTAAATCTTATTAGCCGCACTTTACATTGGTTTTTCTTCACCTTTGACTTCACAGCCAGTTTTTTGGCTAATAGATATTTCCTGTTTGTAAATTTGTTAATACTGGAATAGGAGAAATGGGAAAAAAGAGGAACAAATCAAAGTTGCAAAATTTAACAAAAGTTCTTATCGGTTTTCATTTGATGCTTTTTTCTTGCTAAATTATACAGTAATAATGATAAGACAGAAAGGTTATCGTATTCAAGGCATTTGTATTAAATTAATTTCTTAGATTATAGTCAGATTAAATTAACGGAAATGGCTGGTAGATTTAAAAATTTATTCTATTATTATAATCTATTATCTGCAAACTGGTTACTCAACTCAATGAGAGGGGGTATATTCAAAGTCGAACCCTATAGAATATTCTCGCACTAGATGAGACAACTTTGTATGTTTAAATTGTTTAATTTTTGTTTAAAAAATGAATTATTATATAGAATTTACTAGAGGTGTTAAGGTTTTCCTGTTGGTTCCATTAATTGTATGACTAATTTTCACTCTGTTCTTTAGACAATTTCGGTAGGCCCTCTGACCATGGCACACATTTTTACAACCATAGATTGACTCTATATGTATGGAAGATTTGTACATATACTCGTAGTTACATATATATACATATAGTAGTATGTGTGTGTGTATAGAAATTTGTGCTACCATGCGGTATGAGGATACAAATACACATCTTACACGAACAAACACACACAAACAGACACACACACACACACACACAAACACGCGCGCGAAATCTAAATGATATGAGCCGACACTCAGACCTCAGAAAAAAGGATGCGCCGAGACGACGCCAGCAGCGGCCAAATACGAGCTCAGCGGCAGCGAAAAGGGCAAACAAAATACAAGCACTGTTCCACAATGTGTTGGAATGGGTAATGCGGATGAGGATGGGTGCTGGGTACGGGGATGATGATGAGGGTGGGTAACTGTTAGAGAAATCGTTATGTGGAAGCAGAATACATGCCAAAAAATAAAAAAAAGAAAAAAAGAAGAAAATGTTAAAGAGGTAATGTATGCGGGATTCTTACTGAAATTCTCAAATTCGATTACTATTTATTTATCAGTCATTGAGGAGCCCAAATTGTTAACCGGTCGGATTAATATGCCTTTTAGTTATTCCTGTCGACACCTTCACACCTCTTTAATCACTTTACTGCCACTGACGTTATTTTTCTGCAGCTTCTGCAGAATTCGAAGTCGTTGCAAACATTGATTCATGCACTGGCAATTACATATTTCGATGACACTTCGATAGATAGATGGATGGATGGATGGATGAATTGGTTGTATATTTCTTATTGGTCGTGAATATATATATTTAAATTCAAGACCAGCTAGAAGCGCGTTGTTTCGTTATCTCCGCGTGATGGTTACGGACTGAGCTGGGCTGTGCAAAGTCGGAAGAGAAACCATATCCAAGCAGGGACAGGGACAGAAACGGGTCAGGCTGAATGTGCTGTCTGCTCTCTTCGACCCAGGGGGATTCCCTATTTCTCTCTCCCTCCTCCTTTACCACTCTTACCTCTTTTCAGTTGCCATCAATTTGAAAGTGCCGGTCTCTCCATTTTACTGCGCAGGTCCAGCAAAACGATAAGTTAGACAGATATAGTGGGCAATTATTGACGGAATGTTCTTAAAATATGATATAACTATATCTTAAATATAGGACAGAAGATTAGAAAAATTTTACATTTTATCAGTGCCAGACGCAAGAATACTAACATTTTTCGCAAACCCTAGTGGTCCGCACTCGAAACTCCTGAATCCAGACCCCTACATATTGATGCCTCTATATACTCGTTCTTTGCGAGTAATTCTTCTTCTTCTTTTTCCCACACTTTTGCCTGGAGTTTGGTTATTTGTCTGACTTGAATATTATATTATGTTTACGATTTGTATCGTTAAAACGGGTCGAATCTGTTTGCGAAGTGTACTACAGCAGTAAAAACTACTTTATTAAAGAATTGGTTTAAAATACTCTAATAACTAAAAAGACTGATATGCTCATAAATAATTTTACAACTAAAGGTTCGGAAGAACTATGTGGAACATAGTTTAAGAATTGCGACCGTGCAGAGTGAGAAGAACAGTTAGATCGACTTCGTATTGAGTCTACCAAGATTATATACACTTTCCGGAGTGGTAACCATTATATTCTTTGCGTTATAAACTTCTAAAAAAATATACCTTTTTTAAAGGGTAATTTTAAAATTAACTTCAATCGGATGAAAACTAGCTACATATAACTACTGGGGTCTTAAGCTAAAAAAAATATATTACACAGTTTCCATTGACAATTGTTTTGATTATTTAATATTAGCAATCATTCTAGCTGAGAGGAAAGAAATACTATAATGATTACCCCTCCCCTTATGGTATTTGACTAAAATAAAAATGTTCTTTAACTTATTTGTTGTTATTAATTGTGGTGCTGTAAATTTTGGTCTACCTACAGGTGATGTAGTTGAAAAATTTTTCAATTCGGCTATAAATTCAATATGCCGAACAGAATTAAGATGTAACGTTTTTTAATGTCCTCGTCCTATATTAAATCGTTTCTTGACACTTGCACAGTTTTGTTAAAAAAAATCAGGGCAAATTGAAAAAATGGTTTAAATATTTTGTTTTCCAGGCCTACACTAATTAAAAAATGCAACACTCATAATAAGATTAAATGAGAGGAGCGACTCAGCAAGAAATATAAAGAACTTTAACTTTGTTAACAAGTTAAATCTAATATTGAAGAACACTAAAAGATATCAAGTGTAGATTATTTTGTAAATAAAATGTAATTATATTTTTACCATAATTTGTATTATCTTAATATAATTCTGTGAACTTTACTAAAATTATGCCCAGTATTAAGAAATTTGAAATTCTGCCACTATTTTTGCTTGCCCCTATTTTAATTGTCAAACAGCACTGTGAATGGTAAATTTCAATGTGACCAGATTAATTTGCTCTAAACATTTCGTTGTTAACTTTATTTGGGCACACTTTTACACATTTATCGATTTTGTAGTCCAAACTGCGCGGCAAAAAATCCATTAACAAAATTTGAATCCGAGTCAACATTGAAAAGATATGTAGGTAAATGTACATACATCATACATAATGTTGGTCATGTACAGATATTTTATTTGAACGTAACTGTTTTGTAAAATTAAAAATGTATCTTTAAAATAATTTTTATTATCCTATATATCTTATATTTTTGTAACATAACATTTGGAGTAAGAAAATGTTTCAAAAATTCGTCTGCTATTGAATTTTTACTAATAGAAATTCAATAGACAATAGACAGGCTAAATTCTTAAAAACTACGTGTTGTCTTTTCTCAAATCTAAGGCAATTTGATAAGATTATTTATTATGATATATGTATGTATTCCATTACAATGAAATTTTATCTATTCAACTTTAAGAGCATAATATTGTCTTTATATTTGTTATATAAGAAATAATAAAGAATTATTTTTATAAAATTGTTTCTAAAAGATAAATTAGTTTTTACTTTATAATAGTTAAACTTATCCGTTTTTATTTGTGTGTACATGTCTAAGAATATATGTAGGTCAAACTCTGCATTTATCTAAATCAAGAATGTGTGTATATATGTACATACTTTGCCGTGGTTTATTTTGGTGCGAAATTTGGAAATTTTATTAATGGTACTCACACACAACCCGTGTCCTGGTTTCTAATTTTCGTTTGAATGCCTTTTTTTTTATTTAATGTTAAATAATACACAAATTTGGTTTATTTTTGCAGGAAAATCAATCCGGATAAAGCAACAGGCATTTCCGTTCCCTTAATGATGTCTTTCAATGCTCTGTTTGCTGGTCTGTTAATTTGTGGCGTTCACCTGGCAATCAAATATCTGATATCCAAAATCAGTCTACACTTTGTACATGACGTAAAAAATATCGCTGCGGTGTTGGCATTTTAGGACATCTTCATTTGTTACATTGACCAATTCGTAACTGCGATTTTTTTTGGACGACTTGGGAAAAGGGTTTCATTCTGCTTTCAATTATTATTCTTTGGAAAAATGAAAATAACAAATTTAGTTGGAATATTAAAACCCACATTAGAAATTTTAATTTCAATAAAAAGTTTATGTTACAAACTAGTTTCCATGTTTCTGATTAATATGTAGGAAATTTTATATCTCACATGAAGGAAATCTACCATAAACAAATTAGATATCAAATGTTACAACAATAAAACCATCTTAAAGTTCCTAAGTTAAATATTTTAACTTTTTTTTTGTTGAAAGTCAAATTATTATAGAAAACAAAAAAAAAAAAATAAGATCTAAATTGTTTGTTAATTCAATTTATATTAAATTTCTGATAATTTATTTGTTAGAAGCTTATAGCTTAGAACCTAAAAAGTACATAAGGAAAATCGAAGAGGACTTTGTTTGCAGAAATCATTTTTTTTAATTGATCTTCGAGTTGTTTTCACAAATAAATTTATCCACGTAAGATCAACTTATAGTTCATCATCAGTTGGCGCAACCTATTCAAATATGAAATTTATTCCTTCAACAAGTATAATAACTGGGAATTTGGAAAGAGGTCTTGGCAATTGCTGCCAAACTTATGTACTTACATATATATGTATTTATGTAGATATATACATACAAGTTAATATTGACGAGTCTGCTAGCGTTCCAATTTTATATGAAGTGAAATGACCTGCCGGAAGATTTCCCCTTTCATTCAAAGTTCTGGTTCTGTTGAATGTCGGACCAAAGTCGGAGCCTCTTTCTGTCGCCCCATAGTGTTCAGGGGAATATGGGCTTCATTGTGTGTTAGTGTTAGTGGTTTGAGGAATTACGGTTCGCTGATCATTTTCCTATAAATATATGTACATGCACACACTTACATTCATATATATACATACCCACATACGTTCATGTGTGTGTGTATGTACCTACATACATATATACATACATACATATGAATAAAGGTAAGTTGGCAGAAATATGACCAAATATATCCAAGTTTTCTCTGAATTAAATCAGTCATCATTAGTTTACTATAATATATCCTTTTAGGATGGAAAATATAGAAATAATGTTTCAATATGTTTAATTCCTATCTATCAGTAATTGGTAACAATTCAAAACCGGAAAGATTTAACGAGTTTTAAACATTTTTTTAATTCTGAATGAGGAAGTTTTGTAGTTCTTATCTATTAACTGAAATCCAATGAATGGGCTCAGTTTTGTTTGTTTTTTGTTTTCTATTTTGCTTTTAGATGGCAATTGACAATTTTATTCGAATGTCATAAAGGTATACACATACATATGTATGTACATAAATATGCACATGTGTGTGTAGTTTAATATTTGTAGGTATGTAAAAAGTCTGTAATTATTATTTTGATTATAAGTCTGATTTACTTTGTTTTCTCTTCTATTTCTTTTGTTTTATTATTATTTTTTTTTGTACATTATGCCATTTTCTTTTTGTCTTATTAAATTATTGTTTTCTCGAATATAAACTTGCAAGCTACCTGATGACAGGGGCGGTTCAAATGACAAGGAGTATTGGCCGAGGGTCATTTAAGAATATTGTTCTCAATTTTGATTCCGAATCGATTGAAGTGTTTTGGGCTATCAAATCAGAAATAAGTTAAAAGTTAAAATTTAAGATGTTTATAGCTTTAAAGGATTCTTAATTTACCATGAAAACAAGTACATATACATATATTTTTTTTCTTAAAATCAATAAAATATAATAATTCAGTTTTTTTCATTCAAAAAGTTTACTTTTAATTGTTAAATATTTTTTGTTCACAGTAATCGATTGACTTCATCTACTTAGAGTTAAAAAAGTTTTTTCTCTGGATTTTCTACAGATCCGATGAAATGTTATTTATCCAATTTGACTAGAATATTAAACTTTGTCTATCTTAATTTCATTTAATGCATTTTCAAAGGATTTGAATCCTTTGCAAATGTCACATACATATGTTATATGTATGTATGTATGAATATACCATTGTCCGTCCCTGGAAGAAGTAATAAAACCAAAACAGCGAGATGCAGCACAGCCCTAGTAAAAAAAATATAATAATAACAACAACAGCAACAACAGTAATAGTAATAGTAATACGCAGTACATAACAGCAACAGCAACAGCAGCAGCAACAACCAAAAGAAACAGCAGAAAAGCTAGCTGTCTCGGTTGGCTTGCAGACCGTGAAAAGCCACGAGCCACGATTGAAATACCGAATTTCATACCGAAACATATGAATACTGATTGTTCAAATAAAGAGCGAGCGCTATGGATGATTCCTATACCGGTGTGTCTGTATATACATATAGAAACAAATATATGTAAAGTCTGCGTGTGTGTGTGTGTGTATGTTGGTAGACTCGAATAGAAAAGGGGGTCTGGATCCACAATAGCAAAACCTAGACTGATCCAAAAGCCACACAACTATGGAAAACAAGACTGTATCTTTGGCGTGACGACGGTCCATATAAACACACACACATGTAGCACACACATATACCGAAACATACATATATAGGTTCATTGAGACTACAAATTTACGTATTAAAAGGAGAAAACATCATGAATACCTTTACGTTCCTTTAGTATAAATATATTCCTAAAAAGGATAATGACAACTCTTACATAAACATATGTAAATGTATATCAATTTAAATTATTTTTGACTTATTCATTATTCATTTCCAAGATTTATTTCTTAAGCATTGTAAAGTTCTGACGTTTCTAAGATCATAACTTCAACATTTTTCGATAAGGACTAAAAACTTTCCCGCTGCTTTGAATTGGAAACTCGGAAGATTCTTCCACTTTTTAAACCCCTTTTTCTTCCGTTATTAAAATTCGAAAATATTGGAATTTTTTTTTTAAATTTGACCCAAAACAATGTTTTAATATTTCCTTCTTGTGTTTAAAATATTACAATTTGGAATAATTTTTTATTTTTTTTTATTTTTGACCAGCCCTAAAATGCAGACATATCTCTGTATAGTAACGATCGTTGAACTTGGGTCGTTGCAGTTGCACAGCGAGTTGGCCGAAAACCACAACACGGCCGAACAAAAGGAACATGTCTCAGAAATGGGGTGGTTTTTTTTTTCCTTTCCTTACGATCACCAACATCGCCACGGTTGTTTCCGTCTAACAGGTGTTCGGAACATCAAGCGCGAACTTAAAGAGTTTTCACTCAGAAAGGAAGACCAAGAAGATGGAAAATATACTCACATAGATAATTTAAAATAAAAAACAAAAAAAAGAGTGTTATGAACTAACCCCGTGTCTTAGGCTGACAACCCTCCAGCTGCCGTTGGCTTGCATTTATGTCTACTTTTCTGTTAATATTCCTATTTATGATTAGCTTTTCAAGATAGTGTCTGGTAAAGCTACTTAAAAGGTAGTGCATCTTCGATTTGGATGGAGGGATTTAGGATCGACACCTATCAATCACATTTCACTGCTTACTCTCACATATATACATGCATATATTTTCTTAGACTAAATCGGGTTCATGCAAGTCGTAAATGACTGTACACTGCGTATGTATATGCCAAACAAATGTACATACTCTAAGCTAGATTAAGAGACGGTTGAGTGATCCGTTGCCCTCCCGCCCTCCCCTTCTCCACCTGTACTGTGGTTTCCAACGGTAGTCAACGATTTGCTTGGCACGCGCCGTTTTCGTTTTGCCAGCACCTGCGCCAGTTTGCGTGTAGATAGTTGGCCACCAGGTAAATATACGGTATGGATGAGCACACTGGCATCGGTTAATATATAGCGCCATAGCTCCATCCTAACTTCCAACTTCTTGTATCTAATACCTTGGAGAATGCTTATGGATCAGGATCTGGCAAAAGACTTAAGGCTCCAAGCCGTATACAAAAACCGATTGGTTGGTGCGTAACTGTACCACTGGTTTCTAAGCTCTACGAGCTTTGAGCTCGATGTTTGTACGCTAGTATATAAGGGAAGTTCTTACATATGTCTGCCATTAATAGTATTTACTACAAGTATATGTATATGTATGTATGTATATTGAATTGAAAATATTTCGTCAACCTGTGGAGTTGCACCTGAATTCCGTAACATACCAGTAAAAGGAGGGTTGATGTTGACGCTGATGTTAATGAGGTGAGCAGGCTTCACTTCCGCTCGAAAATTTTGTTGGGAAAGTTTGTTTATACATACATACACACACATATGCACATACATACAAACATACTTACATGCATACATACATACATACATATGTGGTGGACAAGCTCGAGTTAAAGTTGATGCCGCTGATTAACATTGCGGCAACGACTGTTGCTTATTGCCGTTCTTAGTTAAAAGCCGCCCCCTCCCCATGTGATCAGACTTAGTCATAAGCCACAAAATTTTCTACATTAAGCACCGCTCTGGTGAAATCAAGGGCTAGGGTTAGAGACCGCCCCGCTCTCACAAGCGCATAAATGTCTACATATGATATGTATACTATATAGTATATAGTATGCTTGTTTGTATGCATGTACATACGATACATACATAGTAATCATCAATGTACATAACCACGCGCGGCGTCCGAACCGAGAATCGCGTCGTCTCTGAAGCCCCGTCCGCAATTTACCAGTCCCCTGTTCAAGTCAGAGCCAACTCTCCCGCTCCCGATTAGTCGGCAGCCAGTTTGAGTGTATTCGAAGCCGACCAACCGTAAAGCCAACTCAGACCAGGTTTTGAGCGCGGCTCAAAAGGTGCGCGCAACACATACTCACACACAGACACACATACGCGGACATCATTCACACATACATACCAGTTTTTGAGTGAACAAGTTGGCTTGAAACGGCTTCCGCCGTCCATTGCCATTCGACAATTCAGTTTTGCTCGAGATCTCTTTGCGCACGGTCAACCGATCCATTTACCGATCAGTAAAAAGAGCTTTTACCAATATTATATGACCTGTATTATCTATATCGTGACCGTCCAATTGGCCATTTAGCCATCAAGTTCATCACCGCGCACCAACTTCAAATTGAATCCGAACGATAAAAATATAAAAATTACAAAGTGACAAGTGATCTCGTTGCCGATCTCCGTACGGCCGAAGCTTACGTCAAGTTACGATAACACGCCACATACAAAAAAGAAAAAAAAAACATTTTGGCCAAGTTCCTCCTCCCGCAGTTCGTAATCCGCAATTTTCAGTTTCGCCGTACCTAATAAAAAGAAGTGCGTATGTGTGTGTATGTGTTTGTCTCTTCATATACGCGTATGTGTGTATGAGTGCTGTGAATGCATTCGAATAAAAGTTAACTACTTTAACTGATACAACCCCAACAATGCCGAACCCAGCCAGACCGAGAGCCTGAATCACAATCATTTGTAGAATTCGAATAAAGAGAACATATGTACTTATGTGCTAAGTATTGGTAAGTATATAAAGTCTTGAGTGGTAATTGTTATATGTATGTATGTATATACATATAAAGCATACTTGTATTGGTATATACCTACATATACACAAACAACGAAAAAAAAAAACAGTTTTTGGACTGCGATCACATTTTGTTGCTGTTATTTTCATTTGTCCAACTTTTGAAATTGATGGAACTTTAAAAAAAATTAGTAACATTTGAGCACTCAAGGATCTACTTGCTAAGATCCTCTCAATTTCATGGAACTTTTAAAGAAAGATGGAACATTTTATCAATCAAGGATCCATTAGCTGCGAATCAGTTAAAAAATCCTACGAAAGCTTCAAATTAAAAAAGTTAAAAGTTTTATTATAACAAATTCGTTACGTATCCGAAAAGTGTCTCCTAAAGTTTAATTAATTGACTAAAGATAGCTACTTAAAAAGATCTTAAGCAGTTGATTTTGTGCGGGAAAATGTTATTTAAGTGTTTGTTCAAAATTCTTATCTAATTCATGGAAAGTACGAATATTTGGAACTGCGGTTAACCAACTCACACCCCTGACATTAAACTTATGCTAATATCGCAAGGGCATGGCGGGAATTACTATATGAGTCCGTTGTCGAGCAGACGATAATTATGTATATGTATATATATATTTTGAAGATCGAGACTCTGCCTGTCATGGCATGGAGCCCGAGTTGGAGTTCTCTTTGTTCTTTGTGTAGGTATAGGTAAACCTGAGCGCATAATTTTTACCCACGCTTCTGACCTTGAGCTTATTTTTCCCGTTTTCGTAGAGTTCGGCTGGAGCGAGCTAAGTTGACGCTGGCGCTGGGTCTGGGTCGTCGTCGCCATTATTCGGCGCGAGTGTGTGAAAATGCGCTTACATTTTCCCACTTTTATTTTCTGAATTGAATGTATTACGCGACTAAAAGTGAGTGAGAAAAGAATACTCAGAAGACACTAAATATTGCTGCGGGCTCTGGCCGCGCCTGTGACCGACCCTGACTTTAGCAGTTAAGGCTACGGCTGCGATTACGGCTACTTATGCTGGCCCATGGATTCATCTTTGCATTTCTATATAAATGACATCATGAATCATTTCAATTCAAGTCAAATTCTAATGCAAAGAAGTCATTTTGATTCCATTTCTTGAATGTATGTACAATATTTAGGCAACAGTTTTGATGGCTCATTGAGTCACCCGCTATTGAGTTTCCCGCGTATTCGCCACATTGGGCATGGGAACACGAATGTTGAACAACAAGTGTCAGTGTCAAGGTGCAGCAAGTGTAATGTAAATGTTGGTAATGGTGGTGGGGACGGAACGGAACGGGACGGTGGTAGTTTTTGTGAGTGACAAAAGCGCAGTGTCGGCGGCTCAGGTTCTCACGTTGTAACGTATCCTGGTGGCTAATGCAGGTGACTATTTTCAATTGCTGGGAACAACAACAATATTGATCAGCTGATTTGAGTATTATCCAATTGAAAAGCGATCATTTAAGCGTAACTTTAATAGAGGAAAACAGGACTGCACGGTAGTTACTTGATTTCTTTGAGTGTCTAACAGGTCACTTGTTTGTGTATCTGTGTGAATGCATTTGAGTGTGTGCCTGTTTGTGTCTGTGTGTTTTTATGTTTTTTATCAATGACAATAAACAACCCTCGGGGCTGGAAAATGTTACGCAGGAACATCGACAACCCCCAATAGCAAACAGATGGCACTTTACATAACAGAACATCAGCTAGACCCAAGAAAATAGCGCAACAGCAGCAAACACCATCCCAAATAGCTAGCACGCACCCAGGCAGACAGTTACAGATGATGCAGTTTGCGCGGGGGTGAGTCATGAAGTATGAGCACACTTGACTTCTCGACTCTCAAACTGTGTTGACCCTAGAGGAGGGTGAGTTCCGATGAGGTCAATTAACAACAGGTGAATGAGCTGAGCGCCAGGAAAAGAACGCGCGCGCGGTCCTAGCTCGTGCTGTTGCCGTTGCAGTTCCAGGTAGACAAAACGGGTACAATAAGGAAAAACGGCTATAAGGATAGGGGCAGATTGTGATAAAATAAGCGGGAAAATGCACAATTCGCGCACAATTCTCAAATACAAAACGTTAAATGTAAAATATATAAACGTTGAAATTATAAGTATCTATCTATCTTAATGCTGGCAAAAATTGTCTAATTTCCTTTCCCAAAACAGATCCCAGAGCTTTTTGATTGCTTACGAGCTTTATGTATAATCAAGGAAATTAAATCAAATTTGAATTAGTTTTAACTTATTTTGGAATACCTAATACCTGATAAATATACAAAATAACAACATAGGGATATGCAGTCGCCGACTTTGAGTTATTCTGTATCCTTTGAAAAAAAATTGCCACATGTCTTTCGTTCACACTTATGTCCATATTCCGCCAGTATTTGAGTGGTTTTTTATTCCCTTTTTTATAATTATAATTAAAATTGTTTTCTACTGTAGGGTTCAGTTTTATATTATTTTAAATTAAACTTAAAGACAAAAGATATAATAAGGTTTTATTCGATCAATATAAAGCAAATTTTTTTGATAATGCAATTTGTATGTGTGTAAATGTTAGTAAACTGTTAAAAAATAAATAATAATTAATAAAATAAAATAAAAAAATGTTAAAGAGAAACTTTTTAATAAAACTAGCATTTCGAATCCAATTCTAACGAGATTTGTCCAATTTCAATATTGTTTCTTTTAAATTGTTTAACCAAGAATCTAAAATCAGGTCATTATAATAATCAAGGCAAAGGACACTTTCCAGTAGTCGATAGATTTTCGTATTTAACGAAAACATGTTTTTTGTAGTGATAGAATAGAATCGGGAAGCTCATCCTCATTTTTAGCTTAATAAAATCTCAATTTAAGCTTTCTGGTTAGACTTTTTAAAAGGAACTGAAATTGTTGCCAGGATATTTTTTTGAAAGAATTATTCCTAAATCAATCAAACTAAAATAACTCGTTGAAAGAAAATAATATTTGCTTATGATAACATAATTTAATTAGTTTTAGCGTTTAGCTATTCCTATTCCGATTTCTTTTATAATTTATATACATTTGCAATAATGATATGGTAAAGAATTTGTGAATCTATTTATGATTATATCTTAGTCGAACCCTTTGTGAAGGTGGTTTCTTATCTGTTGACTTTATCTTGTTGCTCAAATATGCTGTGGCTTTTTTATAGTTTAAAATTATACCGAGTTTTATTAAAATAAATAAAGTATATTTTTTTCATTTTATAAATGAAAAATAAGTAACCCAGAAATTAGTTATCCTTCTTATTTATGCCAAACTCAGTATTATTGCGATTCACTTAATTACGCTTTAGAAATTGATCTGAATATTAATTTGAAAAGATTTAAGTGGGCACTAAAATTTTAAGAAAAGCGCTAAAACATTTAGTTCTACTTAAAAACATTTCTTACCATTTGCAAAATATATTTAAAAATTCCCATTTTAAATATTTCAAATGATTATTTGGCAAGAAAATTCTATCATTGTCTACTTTAGCAAGACTTGAAGACATTCCCGACTTTTAAGCTAGAAAATCGAGCTTATTTTAGCCGTGCTGAATGTGACCCACTTCCGTATTTTGACCCACCCCAGATCAGGTTCGGTATCTTAACCAAAACTTTTGCATTCTTGCATGTGTTTCATTGGTACAACTGCAGCCTGATCTGAGCTGCTGTTTTTTTCGTGGCCGTCATCCCATTCAAGCAACCATCGAACCATCCACCCATCCACCCGGCGTCATCGACAGCATCGTCCATCGTCATCGATTTTCTGGTTAAATGCTTCGTTGGCTTTAAGGTACTGCTTATGCTTATCGACGACGAAGCTGGCAGCGACGCCGACGTCATGTCGATGATTTTCATTTTCCTTTCTTGTTCTGTCCTCGCTTTTGTAGTAGTTGGAACGTGCCGCTGCTACCTTCTGACCGTTTTTAATACTCGTTCAGTTCCAGTCTCAGTTCCCTTCCTTGCTCCTGGCACTTGTTCGGGTATTTTGGGTTTTGCCAACTGTACGTACATATGTTTATGTGGGTGGAATTGGTGGAAATGGGTTCTTGGGTAACAATGTAAACACAGTTTAAAGTCAGCTTGTGGGAAAATATGAAAATGGAACGCTTTTTTAAAAACATTTTCTCCTTACCAGTAATGGGTAAGCGGTACTTTGCAGCCGAACCCTTCCATGGAGGAGGCAGGTTGTGCTTGTTCGGCCTTATGCACCAGTTTTGTCAGTAGCCAGTGATCACCTTTGTCTTCTGCAAGTAGCTTCCGTCAAGTGCCTTGTAGTTACGTGTTCGCGCTTCGAGCGCCAGTTGAAGAAGGCATCAGTTCGAACCCTGCCAGTGCTCGTTATCTATAATTATGAAAATGTAGTTGCAGTCCATCCAGATTACCAAGTACATCGAATACCGCAATTGAGGCATAGGCATGGTCACCGGTACCGTAGCCGAATTTAGTGGCAGTGGTCCTACTGGATTTAAGTAGCTGCGAGGCTGACAGTTTGTGTTATCGTATCGGCGCGTTCTAGTTTTGACCTGCCCTGCTCTTGGTAACTAAGAAACTAACATTGCAACTGTTGCTCTTACAGGTACTGCTATGCTCACAATGGAAATGCAGACGACGTCACATCTAACCCATGGGCTTGCGACGCTTTCGCAGCACCAGCACCACATCATTCACCAAACACCACCTCAGTCCCTGCCCCTGCCTCTTTCTCTGCCTCAGGACGAGAACCACCAGCAGCAGCAGCAACAGCAGCACCAACACCAGCATCTATCACATCAGCAACATCAAATGACTATGGCGGTGGCAGTGTCACCGACACTCCATTCAATGCAGGGTGGCGCACCGCCAGGTGAGAACCTCAACAACAGCATGCATCAACATCAGCATCACCATCATCATGACCTCCACCATGCGAGCGGCCTAGTCTATACCTCAACGCAACTAGACGATAAATCGAAAGGTATGTAAGCTTAACTAGAATTTACTTTGATTTCTCAATCAACCAAACAAACTCAATCAAGTAAATCCCAGAATAGTCCTTTCGAGCCAAAGGATGTCTTTTTGGTTACTTTTATATTAACAATGGTGCTAAAACTTAGCTTTTTTTTTGGTGTTATATTTTATATATAGAAGGCTTACAGAATAAGGTTTTCTTTCTGATTTATTTACTATATCATTGGAAATTTTTTATAAACACTTTTTAAATTTACATCAATCGAGATATATTTGATGTAATATTAATGAATTTTGGTTTAAGATATCTTTGATTTATAATCTTTAATCCTAAAAATCGCAAATCAAACAGTTTTATAAATGCTGGTTGAATTCAATTCAATCTTATGAGGCCTTTGTATAAAAATGTTTGTATGTTTGTATGTATATAAATGTTTGTACATACATATGTATATAGACACATCTATATATAAATATATAGAGCTTTAAAATATTTGCCAGGGTTCAATTCATATGCCTCATCCTCAGTTGAAGCTCCTAGCAACAGGCAGTGGCAAAGTTGAACAAAAGATTTAATTTTCATTATATTTGCATTCGGTTTGCCAAAGGCAAATCAGGCGTAGAAAAGGGGATTACGGGATATAGGTTTAATCTAATTTCTGTTCAATAACAATTAACAAGTAAATATTAAGAAAGAAAAAGATTTATTTGGCTAACCGTTTATATTTAGATTATAGGATAGTGTTGTTTGATTCCATTTGAAGAAGAGCCTGGACATAAAACATTAGCAGGTATTTAGATTTTATTTCTAATGACGCGAGTGATGTATCAGCTAGTGGAAAGATAGTTCTGTTATTAAAGAGGCTGTCATAAAGATGACCAAAAGGAAAAGTCCAACTACGCCCATGGAAATATTGGAGTTTGTTGGCTTGTTGCTAAAAAAGAACAATAGTACTGCATATGTTGGGCTAAAGACAAGTGCATCGAATATTACAATTGGGTGGGGATTGCAAAATTCACTTCCTCATCGTACGAGTAAGTCAGATGCGACTTGTTGCTGTTGTTGGTGCTGCCTGCCCGACTCCAGAAGCTGCCTCGTCGGTCGTTTGAACATGTCGTTTTTGCTTTCAATGCTGAAAAAGCCCTGTGGAATTAAGCAAAGGAATTTGCAGTCACGGATTTCGCGAGTAAAAGCTGAATATCCTCATTCAAATGGGCCCTTTAACAAAAGGGCCTAAATAGATTTGGTTCCGGGATATAACCGTCTCTCTCTCTCTCCAATGCACGTGCCGCCTGAATTCTGAATCCGAATGCAACAAGGAAACAAATTTTCAGAAATACCCTACTTTCTGGTTGTTTGACTTTAAATGTTTTAGATTTCGTTCGTTACATTTATAATTGAATCAAATATTTTGCTAATAATTTGAAATATTAAATAAAATAAATTTAATTCTCTTTGTTTGCAGTGCACAAATTTGATGATTATTCGCATAGGATTATGGGCGGTATATCGACACCTGTGGCCTTACAGGATCCGTCCACTCCGCCGACAAGTAATAGTTTTATGTCCCAGACACAGGGAGCTGTAGAATGGATAACGGCAATAAACGATGTTCAAAACGGCACTGGTATGTATTGATTAAGGGCTCCTGGGAGTGACATGATAATTGTGACACAATTTAAACAATTTTTCCAGAGGATTCACATAGTTCCCAGGGCAGCATTTCTGGAGATGGTAAGTAATTATATATTGATTGCACATTCCCACACATAGATCTGTATTACCTTGATCTCAGTGAGAAAAGCCGATCGGATATCCCTGCCATAAATCGCACCTGTCCGCATGACTCTGGCTCCCACGTGATGTCACCATCCTCCACAGCCCCAAACACCATCCGATCAGCTTTCTGTGGCTTTGCAAGAAGTGTCTCAAATAACTACGTGCTTAATTGAAAAAAAAAATGCAATCCGACCGCAAAGGTGTTTTTAGTTTCTCTTGCTCTGGTTTAGTCGTCTTTTTGCATTCATCTGCTGGTCAGGCCCAAGCGTTTACTCTTTTCTTTCTTTTTTTTTTTTTTGTTTTTTTTCTTCTTTCCATTTACTACTTCTTTATTTGTTTGATACGAATGAGGTGGTCAGTGAAGTATCCGCTAGTTGTCTTCTCATAGCAATCTCAATACCATGAATTTCGATTCAGAGCCGGACCATGGTGTGCATTACAACTTCTTGTCCCATTCTCATTCACATTCCCATTCAGATTACTAGTGGCAACTGACTAACTGACTGACTGACTGAATGAATGGGCCAGGCCAATAACCACACGAAAACAAAACACTTTGTTATTGCAATCCAAATCAGATTATGTGCAAAGCCACAGATTCGAAACGGTTTCCCGGCTTCCTGAGTATCTACACGGCCGGAAATGTGAGAATTACGTGCCTATATCAAATGGATGTATACAAAAACATACATATGTATATATCTGTCATATTCCTTTCCCAATATCTGACGAGCATAGAAACACATTTGTGTGTCTAGTAAGGTGACATCTGTATTTTGGATTGGTTTTGTTTCTTTTTGTTTTTGGATTTTTGATGAGAACAGTTGTGAAAAGTGCTAGGGAAAAGTGCTGCCGGGCCAATTCCCAATTGTGTGTTCAACTGTCATTATAAAGCCTCCACACAACAGGACTGTTGCGATTCCACATCTGATTCCGTCTCTGATTCTCTATCCGTCTCTTTCGCCCCCAAGAGCACTCTTGCGTTAATTTTAATTTGACAAATCGCTTTTAACTTATGCTTTGACTTTTCGAGCAACATCCATTGGGGATTCTTTTAATTATCATTGTGTTTCTCTCTTGCTCTTACCATTATAATAACGGTAGCGGTAGCAATAGCTGTTTTGGTCGGAGTTGTAATAAAAAGCCATTATTTTATTCCTCTCCGAGATGTGGCATTTAAATCGCAAGCATAATTTGCATAATTCGTCGCCAGCCACGCTCAGGATAAGGTTGTTGTCGTCGTTGTCCTTCCCCAACCCCATACAAAACCTGAACTTTAGTCTTATAATGCCAACGATGCGCACATGGATACATATACATATATACATACATATATATAAATATATATGTATATATATGTATGTGGATATGTAGTGGAGATATATGCACTGGGATTTGGAAAATAAACAAAAACCTAAATCATCTGAGTATCTTTCTTTCTACACTTGCCACTTACATTGAAATAATTTCGGCTCTTGTCCACTATATGCATTAGCATATATGTAGGCAACAGTATAGCCTTCCCATTTATCCTTAAACGCGTCGTGAATGTGAGTAACTGTTACCTTACACGTAAAGAAAATTATTTCAAGTGTTCTTTAGTCCTTCAAAGTGTATAATAATTACTACTAATACTCGACTTTAAGTGTACCCTGTACCAAGAAGAATAATTTATAAAGTCAAAATCGATAACAGTTGCCAATAATCTGAGTTTTTAAATAAAAATAACCTAACAAGTAGCAAGAAAAAAGGCATGCTATCTCGCTCACTCTAATGCAGGCCTTTGCATTCGCCTTTTCAGTAAAAGTCAACAATTGGAATTTTAGTCAGTTGCCAAATAAGAATGCGAAACCTTTAATACAGTTATGCGGTTTTTTGTCCAGATACGGTAGTGGGCGTGGCATTTAAAATCAACCTTATCTGCGTACAGACATTGGATAAAATGAAGCAAGCAAGTCGTCCCTGCCGACTTTAGGTACACCCTGTACCAAGTAGAGGAACTTTATTAAATCAAACTCCTTCGAATTCGCCATTAATTTAAACTAAATTTTTTCTCACAAGTGGCAGCAACGAACGCATGCTACCTCGCTCACACTTATTACGCAATGTCGCACTGGGCATTTCAGTACAAATTATACATTTATATATCTTCGATATTTCGTGTCCGATTTTAACAAATTTTGGTCAGCTAATACCTTTTGACCTTTGGGTGTGCCAAATAAAAATACGCTAGGTTTAATATAACACTAGTTATTCGATTTTCCTAAATTGCGGGGGCGGAAGTGGGCGTGGCAAAAATTTGAAACAAACTTGATCTGCGTAGACACTACACGGATGCTGCCACCAAATTTGGTTGCTCTAGCTCTTGTAGTCTCTAAGATCCACGTGTTCATACGGACGGACAGACGGACGGGCAGACGGACATGTCTCAATCGACTCGGCTGTTGATGCTGATCAAGAATATATATACTTTAAGGTGTCGAAAATGCTTCCTTCTGCCTGATACATACATTTTAGCGACTTATATATACCCTTTTACCCTATGGGTACAGGGTATAAAAATAGTTGGTATCATTAGCTTTTATGACTGACAGACAAATCTTAATCTACTCGGCTCTTGATACTGATCAAGAATACATAAACTTTATAAAGTTGAATATGTTAGATACATCATAGATGTATAGAGGATAAAAGGGTATATTAAAGCCTCTATGATGTATGTAACATATTCGACTCTATAAAGTATATACCCTGTACCCATGTACAGGGTAGAAATTCAGGAAAAGATTATCTCCAATAGCAAAGTCGATCTAGTCATTTTCTTTCGTAAGTTTTAATGATTTTTGTGTATTTTGAATAATTTATACGTTTTATATATACATATATTTGTTTTATCATTCCGAAATTGGGTTTATTTTGGTAAATATTTTCAAGTGATATACGTATGAACAAGAAAGTTGGGCTTAGAAAGTAATGCACCTTTTATAGGGTATTAGATGTACTCGTCTAAAGTTTACAATCTACAGTATAGAGTCTTGCAAATAAATATCGATGTTTTAAATGTTTTTTTAAAAAAAGTTTTTTGATAACTAAATAATCTAAAATTCTCATAATGAATTGAATTTAATTCAACTTTTGAATGTACATTTATATTACAAAAAGTGATAGAATAGTTAAAAATTAAATTACTATAATTAATAAGAATAGAAGAATACTAAAAATATCTATTAATTTCGGTTAAGGAAATTAAAATGTACCAAATCATTTTCTAAAATTTTATACCATAAAAGCCTTAGAAAGCTTTTAAGGAATCAAAAGAAAAATATTTACTATATTCTTTCATTTGAATTGCTAGATCCTTAAATATATTAAAGCCAAATCACTTAATCTACAGTTACTTAAATACAAACTAAAACATAAATTAAGATCTCCTTGATTTCGTACTTGTAATCAGTTATCAAAAAGATTTCCTATACAATGTGATACATAAATTATTTTTCCCCAAATTTCTTTACTCGCGAACTTTAAGCCAATTTTGTTTTTAAAGCAACGCTACACTGAGCCATATGGGGGAACGTGGGAATAGAGGACCGCAAGACCACAAGTTAATCATAATCGAATTATATATGCCATATTTTTATGTGAGCGCACTGGATTTTTAGTTGGCATGGGGGGCTGGGCTCTTAAGGAGTAACTTTGAATGGGAGTGGGGTGTGGGGAATGGGTGGTGGCTGTCTCCTGCTCCCTGTTTCTTTTTTTTTTCCTTTTTGCGTGCATATCCACATCAAAGTCAAAGTCGACAACGAGGCCGCCGTAACCGCCGCCAACGCGCAAATGTGCACCAAAAAAACCGCTTGTTAATATTTTTGTCGCTAACATAATTACTTTGTCTTTAAACATTCATCCAAATGCGTTGTTGTTGTTGTTTTTGTTGTTGATTTCGTTCCATCGTCATAGTCATATCATAAAATACGAAAGTACGAGTCGCACACAGATAGACACACAAACGCAAACGTACGCATACACACAAACACAAACACAGACACACATTCATGCATATACATACAAGTCAACGCCAACGCCCGAATCGTATGCGCGAGTGTGAGCGAGAGGTCGTGCGAGTGTGAACGTGATGGCAGAAGGCAAGGCAATGCTCAAGTGGTAGGCATAACGGTTCGCTGTGATTGGTGCAGCGACACAACGATGCCGGGCCATCTTGGCGCGGATTGGCGGAAGCCGATACCATACCTCATTCCCTTGCCACATGCTGCAAGCTCTCAACTAAGGCTAACAACAAGACCAAGGCAAAGTCGGGGCGTGTCCCTGCGCCAAGATGTTATAAACGATGGCAGACGTACGCATCGTGAGGGGAATCATCCAAAATTTGCCGGTACCTTTAAAGATAATTTTGCATCTTGTGCTGAATACGGACGACAAATTCAAAGATCAAATGAAGATGTGCACATCTTCAGATGGATACATACATACATACATTCGTGTGTATATATATTTATATTTATCTACACATGTATCTAAGATGGGTGTTTGTGTGTTGGTGTGTGTGTAGATGGGCAGCTCCGTGACATTGGTATTTGAAGCGGGTGCTAGTGAGGGAGCCAGTGAAGAAGAAAGGCAAGGCCAACTGTGACTATCCACATTATTGCTTGCAATAGCAATAGCAACACCTTCACCACCACCAACACCACCACTACCACCACCACACAGGCAGCAGGCAGCAGTCGACAGTAAACAGGAGGCAGCGGGAATGGAATCAGGCAGAGGAAAGCGGCCAGCACCCAGAATCGGCAGTCAGTAGTGGTTTGCGTTGATGCTCTGGTGTCTCTCGGTTTTTGGTTCGTCTTCATTGGCTCGGTTCTGTGGGTCGGCAGTCGAGAAGTACGCGCAAACCGATGTGGTTGGGCGGTGCGGTGGCGTAACAAGGACCAAGGACCGCGCACTGTTACACGCATACAAACAGAGACACACACACATACAGATACCCACATACCCAATTCACACACCCATACAATTGGAGATGGAGATAAGCAAAAATGCGTCGTCGAGCTAGATAAGAAACAAGCCGTGCGCAGGATCTCTGCGGCTGCTAGCAAACAGTCCGGAAAAAATGGGTAGTAGCAATATTTTACGGAACAAAAAACGAAACAGAAAACAAATTTTTTAATAAGTAAAACAGCGGCAACAACGGTAAAGACGAAGCAGAAGGTGGAGCAGAAGTACGAAAAGGAGGAGGTGAAGGAACACACAATTGCTCCTGGTCGTATTCGCGAACTCAGTGCTAGAAGTAGACAAACCAAAATCAAACGCTTCACCAGCCAGTGTCGGTTACCACGGAACGCAAATGTGTGAATCTGATTCTGTAGCTGAATCTGAGTAATACGGTTACGGTGCTCTGGCTTTAGCCATCATATAATAACATAAAACCGTCGCGACCCTTCTTCCCTTAATACAAATGGAATTGTGTGTGAAGTGCAAATTATATATGTGTCCAGTGTGTTCTAATAGCGATTTGAATTCTAAATCTAATACTATTTGAAATGTTAGTTTCAAATAAATCCTGAAAATCCACTGCTGTATCATCGACGTAAAGCAGCCAACGACAAAACCTAACGCAAACGGAATCGCCAAAGGAAACGCCAACGTCTTAAAACATGGATCTCTCAACGGCATATCGCTACAATCAAAATATGATGGAATATTATACATGTAATTGCAATCCTTGAGTTATCCGGTGTAAAGTTTTTTTTAATTTATTAGGTCCATCCGTGGAGAAGAAAAAGCAGTAGGGAGTAAAAGGAGGTAGATTGGTTTTTCTTAAGTTATCACATTACGAGATGAGAAATAGACAGCCTGGCGAGCTACTAGAGCTTTTCTGCTATCTCATTCCTACTCACTTTCCTATTTTCTACACGGCAAAACATATGTTTTTGCTACAGGATCCGATGCTTTTTCCCATAATTGCCTACTCGAAAGATGTGATCATTCACATATGAAAAGGTGTTACAACTCGACTCGACTACCATTGCAGCACTCAGGATTGGCATTAAAATAGTGTTGTATACAATGGGCAAATAATAAGAGAAAACAAACAAAACAATAAGAATGGAATGTCGCAACGAGGGTTGAAGATTGCTTTGGTTTGGGTTTACTGAGCGATCACATGCTTCAGTCAATACAAACACACACACACAGAGACATGCACATTTTCATCATAATCAAATGCTTGCTATGTAAGGATATGTCCTGCTCCCTATCCCAAGACTAGAATTGAAGTGCGACAAAACTGAGCCCAGGCTTTGTTTTGTAGTCTGCGCGAACATCTATTGAAAGTCAATACATACTTCATTAAATGACAATTGCATTCGCCATTTGGCATTCTGCCATCGACACAATAGCCTTTTGTTCCAACTATCATTTCAACCGGTATCCTGCTGAGCGGTACAGCGGTACTCTTGCAGTGTCCTCACAGACTGTCACAACTGCAGATTGGATGAGCATCTGACTTATCGACTATAATGTTTATTATAGCTGCAAAACAACTCAATGTCGTCTGTTTGCTTTCTTTTTTTTATAAACAGGATAAAATCCAAGGAAACATTAGATATCCGATTATCTGCTCTATCAAAATGGGATATTATATGCAAATATCTACAATCAATTAATCAAAACTAACTTTATAAGAGATTACATTTGTTTTCTTTATTTAATCGTTTGCAAATCCTATGTTTCTATGCGATTAATGCAGAAGAAAACTGATATCAAGTAATCATATTTCTAATGAAATTGGAAAAGACAGTGGTTTTTATTTCGATATTCTGTTGATACAATGCATATGCTAAAGAGTTATATACTATTAGTACATCCATTGATCAACCAAATGAATAACCTTTTCACTGATTCGACCATTACAGACAAATTTACTGGGATAATATAATAGATATTTTTCGAATCCCTGTAAATTTCGACTTACAGGGATAACGATTTCAGCAGTAAATATAATTTTTGTCGATCGCTTCTTTCCTATGACAGTTCCGATTCATATAGTCAAACTTTAAAGACAAACCCACATATCTATTTACGTACATTTATTTAAAGAAAAGAGATATATTTTATTTGCCAATCTTGTGCGATCGTGATTTTGCATCACCGATATGAATAATCACAGAAGGATGAAAACGCCGCGCTATTCGGTTGCTCCGTCCCGCGATTCCTCAAAGCAATTAGTGAATTTATCTTGAAAGCCGCAAAGGCGAAACGCAAGTGCCAAAATGTGAGTGTAAATGGTGTGGAAACAAGTGCCACGGCGGCATGTTTGTCATTAGGAAGACGCAGACTAAGTGCGGTTTCTTCTTGCAATGCAGGGGCATCATTTGCAGTGGGTATGCCTGCATGTGTGTGTGTGTGTGTGTGAAATGGCTTGTATACGGACAAAATCAAGAAGTTGACGAAATTCAGACGAATAGACGACCTTTCAGTGAATTTGTTTAGTTCTTTGTTTACTCTGATTGTTTACTATTTACAATGAGGGTTCGAATATGTTAAATATTCTGTAAAATTTCTCATAATTATTATTATAATGAACTTAAAATCTAATAAGAGTCGAATTGAAATCATTTGTTTAAATCCCTTTACATCTCCCTTCCCCTTGTTTATATTGTTATTTGTATACTTTTATTGATTTGAAATATATATACATATAAAGAATTATTGAATAAGTGGATTTTCAACAAGCATAAAATTTAATATATTTCGTTTTCAACACAGGTCACGGCGGTGTCAATCAACTTGGAGGCGTTTTTGTGAATGGGCGCCCGCTTCCCGATGTGGTTCGCCAACGGATTGTGGAGTTGGCTCATAATGGCGTCCGTCCATGTGACATATCGCGGCAATTACGTGTTAGCCATGGCTGTGTGTCCAAGATTCTATCAAGGTAAATAAATAATTATTTAATAAAAATGATCATTAGAGCCCACAAAAGTATGCAATTGCAATTATTAACTCATATAATTTAAAGAAAGTTATGGAACTTTTAACACACTAAGGTTTAAAAAATAGTAAACTGTTATCACTCGGTAGACAATGAAGTTTTTATTCTGTTTGTAGCTTTATAAAAAGTTTTTTAAAAATTTAGACAAAAATTTGGACTAGAGCTTCGGCTGTCCATGCTGGGTCATTGTTGATTTAGTGAGCTGGGAGAAACAAAAGACAGAAATAGAGTACAGGACACATAAATGCATATGTATGTATATATGTACGAATGTATGCATGTTCAATGTATGTACATGTATACCAATGACATATCGCACATGGCAATGAGTTAGTGGGATGGGGAAATGGAGTCCTGGTCTCGGCAGTGCAAATAGGACAATAAATCTTTGCGGTCGCAGGACCAAAGTAAACTTGGGTGCTGCTGCCTGCAGCCAAAGCTCGTAATGGGCCACATTGTGCTCGACCTAAACGATGGTTGACATTTAAATTGTTTTTAATTGAAAATGGTAAAATTGCTGGTTCCGTTTGCAAAATGTATGCATTAATCAAGGTAGTCCAGACCAGGACAAACGCATCAGATAATGAATGAATGACCGCTGACTTTCCCACCGTCGTCAATCAAATAGAATCCTTTAATACGAAAAAATGTGAAGAGTTTGAATAAAAGTTTGCACTCGATAGAAAGTACGACTTTTGTAGTTATAGGAAAATTAAATTACTAAATTAGATGTTTAAAAGTAACACCAAATAGATCAAAGTTAGACCAAAAGTTTCTTTCACAACATCTTTATTATCCTTGTTTTTTTTCATGTCAATTTTCATTCATGTCTTACCTGTATTTCAGATATTACGAGACTGGTAGCTTTAAGGCCGGAGTCATTGGCGGTTCCAAGCCAAAAGTGGCTACTCCACCTGTGGTGGACGCGATCGCCAATTACAAACGGGAAAATCCAACAATGTTTGCGTGGGAAATTCGCGATCGGTTGCTAGCCGAAGGCATATGCTCCCAGGATAATGTTCCCAGCGTGTCATCAATAAATCGGTAAGACATGTTCAATACACACACACACACACACTTACACACCAAAATGAGCAGGAAGATTGAGTCAAGGGAGTAAGAGATCCATTGCTACGGACATGCGCACGTCCGCAATACGTTAGTGTTGCCATGTTTGTTTGCTGTCATGCAGTTAGCTTCCGCATCCGTTTCCTCAAGACCTTGGGTGCGGCAATGTGCTGGACCTTGCTACAGCTCCATCGTCATTTCCCCCCATCTAGGCCACGGCAGGCTAGTCGGGCAGGCAGGCAGGCAGGCATTGGGCTAATAAAAATATCTAAGTAGTTTTTAGCGTTCATAATTGCGGCACAATGCTTGACACACGACCACCACAAAAGGCAGTTTCCTCTGCAGCATCCGGTGCGGCTTCATTGCCGCCATCCGCAGCATCGTCATCATCATCATCATCATCATACTCTAGTCTAGCCACGCGGCCGTCGCTCTCCTACAGAGCTGTTTTATGTACGCACTTCCTTTCTGACCATAATTCATTTTAGCGGTGGCCAAGGATGCTGCCAACAGGCAGCTGCTTGCCAGCGCGTCCTGAAGCTCGGAAAGCTGGCGCTATAAATTAGCTCCGCACAACTGCAATAATTGAGATCCCTTCACTTTTTGAGAGAGTTTAACACAGTGCAGGGGAGTGCGAGGTGAGCAAAGTCAATCCCCACTCCCACTACAGCCCCTCCACCCATACTTGCCACACTTGTTTGCAACCCACACACCACCCACAAGCCACAACAAAACAGACCCAAAACAAAAACTGAGAATTTGAAATTGGAATTGGAATCCGCAACCGCACGCGACACGTGCTCCCATTCAGAATCAATTCGCGACGCGCCACATAGCGCGAATATGCAAAGCTCCCGCTCTAGTAGCAATTGTGACATGTGACCTGACCGATGATGTTGTCTTGGATTTGGCTAAGAATGGGGTGGGTAATCATCAGCTACTTTTCATAATACGACAATGTGTGATGCGATGGCACTTGAGCGATGATTAGGGTGGTGCTGATTCAATCGAAGTGAATTGTTCCCGTGTCCATCCCAGACCCAGTTCGAGTCCCATGAGACACACACTTAATAAAGTGACTCTTTCATTGCACTTTATCTCCTCCAACCCCAATTTTCAGGATTCTGTACTTATGGTCGAATCAAGCCAAATACATAAACAAATCAAAGAAATAAGGTATGGTCAGTCAGTCACATCGCCGACTTTGGGATATCCTATACCAAATACAAACTTAGGAATCCATGTATAACGAAGATATAGAAGATAGAAGATTCTTAATTGGGTGCCATGGGTTTTATGGTAACAATTGGTTTAGATATATTTAAGTGAATTCTACATATGAACACTGTTCCAACCCTAATATATTGATACAATTTATTTATTTTCATATTGAAATTTGACAGATATTATATATAAGTAGCTACTTCACAAAAAAATATCTTAGAATAATTTTAAGATTATTGGGAGGGAATATGTTTATATTAACCACTTTCAATTACAATTTGTTTGTTACATTTAATTTGATGAGTTCAATATACCTTTTTAAAAGAGTATAAAGGCAAAAAATTGTACGTTGCTCGCATTCCAAACATATGTTTCAATTGTGTGCACTACTCATCCAACTATCCCAGATTCCAACCCCAGTTGGCCAGCAGTCCAAAAGAATTGAAAGTCCCAATCCGAAGTGAGTGTTCTTTTTTCCATAATTTGATTCAATTCCGGCTGAATTGGCCGATGCCAAAGCCAACCCTCTAACGAACGAGCTTAATGCTAGCAACCTGTCATATGAATGTACACACATACGTGTGTAGGGGTTGTTTTTAGAGGTGGGAAGGTGGGGGAGACGGATAACAGGTATCAAGTGAGAACCGCTAATCCACCATCAAGAACAAAGTATTAGGGTGTCGCAAAGAAGAAAGCTGGATTGAGATTTTCTCACCTAATGCGATTACAAGAACATCAATAAAATTTAATTGGACGACTCCATTTGCCATGGAATGGCCATTCGGTTGTTGCGGTCTTATTTGCGTGCTGCTTATGGTGACGGGGATTGACGCGAATGGGGATTCAAGATCCAGCACAGATAATGGGAGCCAAAATGCAAATTAGATGTTAAGGCCAAGGACACCACAGAATTGGACAATTTAAACTGAAAAGCGAGAATGGGGAACTCGGATCCGTGACAGGTCATAGCAACTAATACAAGTTGAATGAGTAAGCAGAGATGACTCCAGGAGGAGCACCAAGTCGTCCACTTGATATGTGCTCTTTTCTCTATCAACGATGTCTCTTTTAACAAAGGCAAAATGGCTTCGGGGGAAAGGACATTGGCGATGAGGACGAGGATGAAGACGAAATCGAAAACGAGAACGAATGATTTATAGGCCTCGACCTCTGGCCGAATTTGATTTGCGTTCTGGTCAACTGGTTCTATTACACAGACTGACGTAGATAGACTGAAGGATTTTTAATCGAAATTCGATTTGACAATCACAACCTCCATTGGCCCTTGGTTAATTTAGTAGACTGCTGGCAAGGCTATTCGAGAAGCGGAACTATAAACAACTTTAAGACCAGAGGGTTGAGAAACGGAAACGGAATTGCTCCAAAATCTATAAACCTCTATAGAAAATTAAGATATTAAACAAGTATGAATCCGATGAGCAATTCTTCAGATATTAAAGTTATGTAAATGCATATATAGAGTGGGAAACAAAATTTTAATAGAAAAAAACATTAATTTAATAAACATGGAAAAAATGAGCATAAGTGCAGGAGGAATAATAGAAGATCATGATTGCCAGATATTGGCCTGGGCAGGAGAATATACCAAATTTTAATAGCAGATTCAATACTTATAATTCCAAAAACTTCTTTTTGTAAACACCAAACTTAGAACAACAAATATCATTGAAATAATGAGCAATTTCAAAAATATTTAAATTAATTAAAATTATTGTTATAAGAGTTAAATCGTATTCATATGGCAAGATAGAAGGGAGTATAGAATTTTATTGTTAATATCGTAAGAGTTTGTTCAGTATAGAAAGGAAGTCTTTGATTAGCATCAATTGCTCTTGTGTTTTCCTTTTTAATTTATAAAATTTTGAAATCAAGTCAAAATTGAAAGACAATTTAATAAATATTCGTCGCTAAAATTGACGATGTCACCTGATTTTATACCGTGTATAAGAGTATGTGAAAGTCACTGAAATTTTAGTAACAGGTAAAAGGATTTTTTTTTTTTGTAAATCGATTTTAATATCATTTACTTACTTTTTAATTGGGTGCCATGGGTTTTAGGGTTGCCAAGGTACACAATCTCATTAACAGGGGTTAACAATTGGTTTAGATATAATTAAGTAAATTCTACCTATGAACACTGTTCCAATCATAAAATATTGATTAAACTTATGTATTTTCATATTGAAAGATACCTGACAGGTATTTTTAAGTAGCTACTTAAAAGTAAAACGGGAATTGATCGGTTTAAAACAGACAGACACTAAAATTTTAGTAACAGGTAAAATGCAGCATATCCGATCCCATAAAATTTCAAAATTCGTTTTAATGGAGACATGCCCGTCTGCCCTCTTCTGTCTAGGGAGACTATACGCATCCGTCTGGTGGCTACGCAGATCAAGTTTTTTTAGGAATTTAGGAAAAACAAATAACTTACGTTGTGTTAAAGTTATAGTATTCATATTGGACATACCCAATAATATAACAAAATTCGTCGAAATCGGCATTAATTATCAAAGATATATCTTTGTACAAAGCGTGGTAAGAGTAAGAGACATAGCATTTGTTCTTTGCAGCGGCTTTTGAGAAGCATTTTAGTTTAAACGGATAGCTAATGCGAAGAAGTTTGGCAGAGTAACATTTTCAAGCCGCGTCGCAGTGGGGTCCTGTTGGTCTTTGTTGGTTATTAAGAATATATACTCTACAGGGTCAAAAATGAATTCCTTTTTTTAAAAACTTTAAAATATACATTTTCCATCTAGGTACAGCTTCAATATATCGTGTTAGCTGATCAGTCAGATATTAGCCCAGTCAAACGATATACATTTGTACATAGGTTCTTGGGTACCCAATGGTTCGAAAATAATAATTTGCATTATAAAAGCGGTTCCATGATATTTTCAAGTATTGTTTCTTGTTACATATATTGTAGAAATATATGTATGTGTAAATTGTATAAACTTGTGAAGCAAAATTTTTGATTCATTCGTAATGGTATTGGAGTTTATTTGTTCCCTATAGTACAATGGAACTGTTTTCAGTGGCAACTTTTGCAAATATTTGAATCAGAGAGAAAAAAGAAGAGAAAAACAAAAGTGTTAATCTAACAGTTTACATATTATAATAACAATAAGTTTTCTTAAGGTTTTAGTCCTTATACCGATTGCAGCCCTATATTGTATAACTCCCATAGGAAACATTTAAGCAAAGTCGTAACTTTTTCGATAACTTTTTAAAAATAATAATCATAGTTAAAGACCATGTCAGCAAGATGCAATCTGATTCGATATCCATAAAAATAGCAGATGTACAATTCAGTTTATGACAAATAAAGGGGTTTGGGTTCAAACTATTAATATTAAAAATTAATAGACTTTTCTATACACAGAAATATTTAAATTTTAATCAAAGCATAAAATTTCGTTGTATTTTTACGTACAAGAATTTTGTTCTGAAAAAGCTTTTAGATTCAAAAGTCAAGAATTGTAAAACTATATAGACTTAGGCAAGGCCGAAATAAACTTTTCTATATTATGTTTATTTCAGTTATGTTTTACTGATCTCAAAAAATAAAAAAATTATAGTAATATTCTAAAACAAAAACACCCATTAAAAATTGTATAAATGTATGTATATATAAAATCCACATAGTCTACAAAAAATGAAATCAAACTCCTTCAAAACTTCCATCAATTCAAAAAAATATGCCTTCACACAAACTGAGCATTCTCACTCACTATTAACACGCATTTGGCATTTCAGTACCAAAAGTGCATATATATCCGATATTTATTTTCCGATGATGGTCGGAAATCCTTCAATGCCAGTTACATTCATTTTAGCGACGGAGTACAAATACAAAATTTTTATGTTTTAGCATCATTTGTGAACAACTAATTAAGCTTTAAGTTCGCTAAGATTATCGGATATAGACAAAACAAAGTTAAAAATAATTTACATTAGTTGAATTAGATTAACGAAATTTATATTATTTTATATTCACAGAATCGTGCGGAACAAGGCAGCTGAGAAGGCAAAACATGTGCATCATCACCAGCATAATCATATGCAACAGAATCTGAGTGTAGGTAACAATACAACAGAGAGTCTGGACAGCAGTACAGGAGCGGGCAGTGATCCGCAAGCTCCCACTGTTGGCAACAATAGCACCAACTCAGTCAGCACCACAGTTGCAGTTACAAGCACAGGGCCTGGGTCTGGAACCAACTCTGTTATCACACACGTTCCACTGACAGCGACAACCTCCGAAACTGGCCAAGATACCATTGGCCATCACAACGCAAGCAACGGGAATGGCGTCGGCAATCCTAGCGGAGCGGGTGTAGAGCAACGAACGGCAGGTTATAGTATAAATGGTATTCTGGGTATTCAGCATGGACATCATTCCCACAATAATAACAACAACAACAATAGTAGCGCCAATAACAACAACACAGCTGATCCAAATTGCAAGCGCAAGCGAGTGGAAGCCCATGGTGAGTACAACCGATCTTCCAAACAACCATCCGATTCCATTTTATCAAAACTCTCGCTTTCATCGGTGTTTGTATATGCTGGTTAATTGACTCTCAGAGAGTCATCCCCGCAAAACCCACAATTTGCATATCGCAGGATTCGTCAAGCGAAAGGCAACATTCTGTGACCATATTTAGGGTCATCATCCAACCGCAGCCATCGCGAAGCGTCGCATCGCGATACGAAGTGTCGCATGTGTTTCTGAAATCAAACTCAGTAGCTGGTATAAGGAGATAAAATCTTAATTAGCAGCGACAGGTTGTGGATTTGAAATCGGATCTTTATCCAGAAGGCCGTACCATATTTCATATACGAATGTTAGTGGTGGTGGTTCAATGGGCGGGAGAGAAATAACATTAAGTAGTAAAGATGAGCCAGAGCTAGTGCCGTTCACAATAAGCACTTGTCCTTTTCAATAAACGACCGCTAATGGCAATCGCTGGGTGGAAGGGATGGCAGCAAGTGCTTAATGGTAATTCATCAGATAACAATCATGTTTCGACGACAATGAGAGCAGCCTTACCTCCTTTCAAATCCAGATGGCACAGATGGGGGTGATACGGCTTCGACTCCGACTTTCTCTCTGTGCATCGCTTTGTCACCAGAGCGGTAATAAAAAAGCAATAAACCCGATACGAAATCATCCCACTCCACTTGCCCCTTTGTTACCCAGGCACTTTTACAACATATTCTCAAGATTGCTTGTCGAATCCCTTTGGGATGCTGCTGGTCCAAAGTGAATGTTGATGTAGCAGTTAGGCTTGCATTTGTGGCAAATTTGTACAAATCAGGCCGATTGACAGTCGGGTCGGGGTATCACCCGAAGTGCCGTTAGCCTGATGAAATCGCGTCGGTGGATGTAAAGTGGGCGTGAACAATCATGCTGAGCTCCACCCCCAAAAAACCCGATTACAACTGTTATCGCTGTGTATGTATCTGCCGACGGGTGGGTTGGGTTAAGAGCTCGGTGGATGATGATGTAATTTCAAAAGCATCGGTCAACCTTCAGCCCCAAACAGCTATTGCACATGTCAAACTTCAGTCAAAGGATTTTGATAGTTAGTCAAAAGTCTGTAATACGAAGATTACTTTCACAACATTCCAACGGACTCTTCTGTCACACATACGGTCAACTTGTTTTGTTTGCTCGCGAAAAAGGGTTCTGACCATCAATTGACAGTCGCCACACGTGTCTTGTGGGGACACACACTCATGTGAAGTTAATTCCATTATAATAATCAGAATTATGAATATTAGGGCTAAGAATGGGGAGTGGTGACATTTCTATACATATATTTACATTCGTAACAAAATAAAACTTTCATCGTACTCCCGACTCAAAACTCATACTCAAAAATGCACTTAAACGGCACGTGGCACTTCCCGAAACAAGGAAACCATCGAAAGGAAAGAAAAAATTAATGAATTATATTTACAAGAAGGACCATAAATACAATAAACACAAAGTGGTAAAATAGTTCTTTATGTTTAATACATTTTTTAGATGAAAACCGGGACACCAATATACATTCCGAGGACGATGGTAAACGACAGCGTCTGGGCTACAGCGGTGATCAAATTTATCCAAACGTAAGTCCACTGCGATTATAGAGATTTTCATAAATAATCTTCTTAACAATTTTTGGAATTTTTAATCTTAGATTTGGTCGGGAAAATGGTGCATCAAGGAAGAGCATAAGCTGCTCTCTGAACTGGGCAGCTTGTCAACTACCAACGGCAACAGTGCGCCGGCATATTATGAGGCGTCGAATGGTTTTCCAACTAGCACAATTTCAGGGAGTGGCGGACCCACCGCTGCCAATGATTCGTCCATGCTTTACGATAGTATAGCGACCATATCACAAACCCAAGGCTCGCTCTATACACCGACCATCGGACCCTCTATTGGTGAGTGCAATTCGTCCTTCGTCTAATGCAGTGCATCCTTTTGTTATGTTTTGTTTACTTAATTTATTGACTTTTGTTTTGTTTGTTTTGTTTGCTTTTGCATTTCTATTATTTCTGTTCCCATATGACACATTTTCAATCGATTGATCGCTGTAGGCAGCAGTTCGCTGACACCTTTAGTACCCATAAGCATGCAAGACATGAAGTTCAGTGCTGCTGCACAGGATCAGACAATCGCCCCCTTTTACACAGGTAAGATTCTAATTACGACCAGGGGGAGGGGACTAGCTTTTAGTCATCACAAGGTTCTTTATTTTTGTGGGGTAAGGGCGGATGAATTGTTGCATTCACACACAGTTATTGATATAAATGGGGCAATGCTGTTTCGGATGCATATGTCACTGTACACACTAAATCCTCATTAAACACCAAACGACATTACCATAAAACAGCAATCGCCTTTGAAAATGGCGGCTATCCGACAATAACGAGCTTGGATAATGGCTCCGGCACCAATGGACCTTCAGGAACAGAACAGACCGTAATTACGATTGCAGGGACAAGCAGATCAGATCCACCTGGTGGTGTGCGGATATTGCGAAATGGGGAACCAAGCCACACGGAAAACAACGGCAGCGGCAGCCTGCATCTAAAGGAATCGGTGCAAATACCAGGTGGCGGGGAATCAGTCAGAGATGAGAACGCCAACAGGAAGACTGTCCGCCTTGAGACTGGTAAGCCGCATGGTAGCGGCGATTTGGACCAATTACCCATGGCACACATGCATCATTTAACAGCGGAACACCAGCAGCAGAACACAAATACCTCATCCTCATCCCTAATACTCTTGCAGTCAAGCGGGGGCAGTAGCTCTAGTGCTCCTGCCGAACGTTCAGACATCGATACAAATGCTGGCACCAGCGGCGACACAGGGGCAGGGTCGACGATATATGCCGCACCCACAATGCTGCCCAGTTTTAGTCACTATTCCGCAGGCAAGTTGCACACAGAAACTCATCAAACCTTCCGCACTCCTGCTCTGCCGAACGGCCGTGGCAGGCAGACTGTCTGTCACATTGTAGTCACATAGCACCATTCCACCTTTGATTGCACAAACAGCCGGTGATGGCAAAAATATATAATTCTGGTTTTGGGATTCAACTTTTCTCCTTCCTCTCCTTTTGCGCACTGGGATCGAATTGAAACAAAAAGGAAGGAATATGGGTTTCCAAAATGGCGGCATTTTAATGATAATTTAGTTATGAAATGTAAGGTTGAGTCCGAAGGTATATCCTTGATCCTACAGTTACTGATCCCGGTTGCCCAAAATGTATTATATTTTTGTATTTATAAATTTCCTTTTATTTTTGTTTCCTTTCTGTTGTTTGCACGTAATACTTTTAGTTTTCTTCCAATGCAATTTAACTTTATGAATCTCTGATTTTGTAATCCTAATTTAAATAATTATCCTTACAGCCTGCAGTTCCGTTGTGCCAAGTACGGATTACGCCTACAATCCGGCCTACACACAGTACGGTGGTGCATACGGCTCCTATGGTTATGGCACTAGTGGTAGTCTTATAAGTAAGTATTAACTCTTAACTCTTGATAGATCCGAGACTATGAGATTTATGCATTCTTCAGATTCGTCGTACTACTATGAAGGTGGACAGAACCAGTCATCGCTAAATCAGGACCTGCGATCTCCATTGGCCGCCACCCGGGCTAACTCATTGGCATCGGCGGCATCGCCAACCGGAAGTGCGTGCACCAAGTCCGAGACATCGGATATATTTCTTGTTTAGCAGCTAAACCAAAAGCCAATCACCATTGATGAACATCGCAGGCAATGAATTTCCATAATATAGAAGCCAAAGGATGACGCTCAGTTTCTTACCCTTGATAACGGTCACGGTCACGCTCTTACAAAAGGAACTGGAACTGAACCCAAAACTCAACGAGACCAATTCTCATACATTTACATGAATAGCTTATTTTGCATTTATTACACGATTCTTCTTGTTATCACACTTCCCCAATGAGGTCCCGGGCCGCTCAAGTAACGAAATGATCAGAGGAGCACACTGATAGCAAAAGTTTTGTATTATTTTAAGTGAATAACTGTAAAACGCAAGAAACCAAAATGTCCGCTAAGGGAAAACTCAAAAACCAAAAACCATATAAGTTTTTTGAAAACTTTCAAATAATGTATTAAATTTAAGGAGTCTGTAAAGTGCATGGAACCGCTTCGTGTAAAATTTGTACATATGCCTAGGATTAAGCAGCACTACTACCGCGAGCTGATGACCCAATTTTTTCCCAAACAAAGTCATTTGTGATATAGACGACCACAGGGATGAACAACCGATTCTGGATGACTTTGGTGAAAACTTGTTGGAGAGAGAGAGACAGCCGGTCCAATGAATGAGAGAGGAGATTGTAAGATGATCTTATTTATTAATATTTATTTTTGATTTGCATTGACCCTTCGCTTTTGGCATAAAATACTCGGGTGTACATCGAACTCAAAACATTTTCTCGTACCCGTATCTGTATCCGTACCCCCTACTCGTTATTGTAACTATGAATAGAATTATATGTAAGATCCCCACTCCTTCCCCTACCCACAGCCCTCTGGATGTCGCCCGTTAGGTTTTAAGAAAGCACAAACCAAATGTACTTAGTAGGCGTAGGCATATTTACTACATTCAGACACATATACATATATATAATATAAATTAAATCTAGGCTTATCAAATATTTAAATAAAAATTAATTAATTCAACGTGGAACCCCAATGATGTGGACTTACGGTTTGGCAAGATCGTTATTAGGAACAGAATATATAACAAATTAGCGTTTTGTCAATATATAGAAGCATTTTATTTCTTCATGATTTCATTTATTGCATGCTCGATCTTATGTGAATATGTGTGGTACATATGTATATACGTATTTCGTAACTTTCAGAATAATACTTGCCCCGGCCCCGGGTCAGACAAAACAATAACTTTTTTGGTTTTTGGGTTTGTCTATACAGGTTTTGGGGTGCAATACAATACAATACAGTACAATACAATACAGCTAAGAGTGTGTGTATGGACGAAATGTAAGCGCTCGAAAGCGGATTTTACTTAGTACAAGGAATACAATTCTTGGATTCGCATCCATAATGCTGCACGGCTGCGCACAGGGTCCTACAAGTATTTAATCCTTTCGTTCGATTGCAGTGCGAGATGCGAAACGTAAACGTGCATGAAGACGGACGGTATTATTAGTGATATCTACTTGATATGGAGATTGGAGTATAGCTTTGGTTGCGGGGTTGGGGAACTCATCTAGCTTCTAGCTTCTGACTTTTGAATTCTCTGAACTATCGTTTCGACCAGATCTTGGATAGGCCGCCTTTGGATAGCACTATTTTGTGACTGGTTTATTGCTAGTTACTAACCATTGGAAAAGGATATGTGCTATCACTTACAAATAGGTATTCGGGCCCAAAATTGTTCGAATGAGAATCGAAGGAAAGGAAACCTGCTTTTTTATTTTTTTGTGTTATGAATTAATAATTGGTTCCTATAACATATCTTATTATAGAATTCAAACTTTTTTTTATTTTTAGTATATCCTTTCACATTATTATTTCGGGAATCGAACCCGATGGAATGTGTGTGGATTTGTTACTGACTCTGCAAAATGTAACACAAACTCAACAAATGGGTGAGGAGGGAAGTAAAACTATATTAGAGCATTATTTTGATAATAGAAATTATGTACCTTCTTCCATGCGCTAAAAAACAGAAACAGAAAATGCTAAACGCGTGTACAACAAGTATGCGATATCCTTTTGCAAGGTGCATACAATTCTAGCATTGGTTCTTATGTGCTATGGCCTTCACACTGGCTCTGCCAATGTTGGGATATTGGGAATATAGGAGGTGTATACATAAGTGTAATTGTACTATGCCTTAGTTATAATTTGTGTCTGCGATAAGATTACATGGTACATACATATGTACTTCTCGTCACTAGCGCGCATCCATTAAATGCTACTCCATGTATGCCGATTGTTGATATAGATACACATATGTATATATGCAATATATAGGTATATATATATTTATATAAACAATTCTAAATGGATGCACGTTCGCACGGTATTAACTGCTGGCTATTTGGGGGATTACTATCGAAGTATGTAGTTGATCTTGTAGTTTATATTTTAAAAGCACATTTACATATCTTTAATTTTTCAACTTGATAGATAAATTCAAAACACACCCTCGTTTAATTTACCGTTGAAAACATATTGGTGTTGTCCCACTCGAGCTGGTTAATGTGGGCAAATCCATCCTTCATGACTGCAACCAAACAGGACACAAGATATCGATCAAAAATTAACATATAATTCAGCTTATCTCAATCCTAGCTTACCTTCTTCGTCCTCTGATTCTGAATTTTCAGAATCAGAACTATCTTCAGAGGCAGCGTCCGTCTGCATCGGATTTATGGTGATGGTAAGTGCCGAATCATCCCAGATTAAACCTTCATCTGCAATCTAAGAACAAACCAAGAGTATTATTAGGTAAGATGTGGTATTAACACGTATACTTTTACTATACCTTGGGACACGGCTGATGTCGATCTGAGTACTTCTGATTATTCTTTATTCGTGCAATCGAAACACCGCAAAGTAAAACAACGAGGAAAACGCATATTAAAATTATAAGCATTGTTGGATGCGAGGCTTCCGCTAAAATTGAAATGGATGGAAATGTCAGCGCTGTGACGAGGATTTTAGTTGCATCTTTTAATTAGACGTACCTTTATGCACAATAGAGTGGACGTGCGATTTTGGTTCCTGCACATCGTTGGTGTGTAACAACGAGTAGGAGAAAACCTTGGTGTCTGCAATTCATATGGAAAGATATTAAACAGTTTTCAGTACGAGGCATTTTTCACCGGGACCCTACCTGTCGCCTGCTCGCCACCATCGGCCGATGAACGACCGTTAAGGTGGTAAGAACCTCCAGCGTTGTCGTTTCCATTGCCCCCTAGAGAAGATGACGAAGCTGGTGCATTGGTGGTGTTGGGCACTGTTTGCTTGGGATGCAGAACTGTCAAAGTTAGGGTATACTCGACGCTCTTAAACTGCGAGTTCAACTGGGCACAAGATAGCTTGAACACACGATTCAGATAATATGCCGGTTTCTTGTTACTGTAGACCAGGGCACGGAAAACATTTAGATAGTTGCGAATGGTGTCCGTTCCAATCATTTCAACGCCATCCTTATTGATATTGGTCTTTATGTCCATGGTAGATGACAGCGATTCATCGCCATCTATCTGGATTTCCTCATGATCTGGATTCAATGATGGAAACACGACCACACTGCACGAATCAAGATACTCCTTGGCAGCTGCCTTTTGATTGTTTTTGGTCGACATTACAACATGGACTTTGTCCAAAATATGAACCCCTAACTTGATTTCTTGATAGGATACCAATTTGTTTGATGTTCCTAAAAAAAAATTTTATTCAAATTTTTAATCAATCGTCGTATAAGCATAGAGAATAATGCCAAATCGACCTGTTTTCCAAAAGCGAAAAATAGGCTCTCTTTTAAAACATAAATTATATTTATAGATTATATATTTTTAAACAGTCCATTAATGTTGGTCTTTCAAAGATGTGAGTGGTTTAGAATCTAGATAGATATATAAATTGTATTTTGATACAGCAGGCAAAAACACAATTATTTATTTCCAATTCATTAGTTTCCTTCAATCATTATTTAATATAGGGCAACTGAATAGATTATTTAGCCTACGAATTTCGTTTTCATTTACTTTACCGGGTAACTAAAGTAGATAAACGTAATACCTATCGTTAGTCGGGACGTTACTAACAATAACAAGACATAAACTTTAATACATTTTAAAAATCTGAATAGGTCAGAACAAAAGATTTAGGTAGAGGTAGAGAAGACTCTTTCTTAAGAATGCTTTTAACTTAAAGATCTTCGTATAAAGCATATGCTGTATATAGAGTGGTGGGTTCAAATATGTCAAGTCCGCAATGCAATTCAAACTACTAAATTAATTTTGATCTATTCTTATAAAACTTTACTCACGGAAATTAGTGAACAACTTTTCTTTTTCATAAATTAAACCAGAAGGATGTGCTAACTTCAACCGTGTCGAAGTTTTTATTAAACCGTCGATATACTTGAATGACTACAACTTTTATACTTTCAAAAGATATCCCCAAATAAATATGAACTTTTTATTACGACACACATTTGATTGTTGCCTTTAATATTACCTATAGGTAGGGTGCTAACTGCATAGTTGTAGTAAACTTAATAACATCTGACCTTTTTAGTCTTAGAAAATAAATTTAACCAGAATGCTATACAGCTTACGATTCAAATGGTGAATATCTTAGGAACATCTTGAAGGCAACAAAACGATTGTTCGAATGGGAGCTACATGATATAGGCATGCGATCAGGATGATTTAGAGATATACAATGCCTGCTGCAAAAAGAATCATAGAAGGACGCGGGCATAGCTAAATCAACTCAGCTCGTAGTTGTGATTATGCGTTATAAACCTCTGAACAAAATGAATGTATCCTTTTTGCTATCAATTGATATATTAAGAGAAGCATTTCCCTTTCAAACGTAAAAAGAATTATATAAATCGGATAAAAGCTTATCAGCTTATTACTAAAGGCTCACCGGAAACACATATGACAATTTTTGCCTCTAGAAGGAGTTTTTGGAGGTATACGGGATCTTAGGGATATTGTTTTTTCTTTGTTTAACTTATGCTAACAATCTTCACAAATTGTAAAGTTCTAAAAACTTTGAACTAACCGTGGAATAATGTTGGAACTTTGTTTGTACACAAGCTTTTAAATAGACAAATAGACTCCGTTAATTTACTAAATTAGGTCAATCTATCTGTACCGACTGTAAACTAACTAGAATTCATATTACTGTAACACGCTACTCTTCCAACTATACTTTACATGAACTTTTTCGAATTCTCCATTCCTATGTTTATAACTTTTGGTCTTAAGAATTAAGCCCGTGGTAAGTTTTAATTATTAGTTATCGTCATTATCCACGCGACTTGGTCTTTGCATGATGTTTGCTAGGATTCGCGCATAATAGGCATTGGTGTTACTTGTACCACTTAAACGTACTGCGCATTGTACGCATCAACGGCTAGAAAGATATTGGGTGACTCATATACAAGTGACCAAATGCTTAATCTACAAACTAGAAAAGTCAATACCCAAAAAAAATGTTTACCAAAAACTCTTTGGAGTTACAAGACAGCATTCTTGTGGTACATTATATACCGAGCTTAAGTTAAAGTGATTAGAATACAAATACATACTGAACGAAACTTTTAAGCCTTTTAGTAATCAAGGAACACCCAAACCACGAAAAAGGACTATTTATATTCCAAGACTAACGCGGCAATTGAACTTAAAACGTTTGTAGCAGAATAGAATTATACATAGAATTATTATCTCTTACATACCGGTGATTGTTATCTTGTTAATCTCAGGTTGAAGATCTTGGTCAGATCTGTCAGGTTGTTGGAGCGATTCAATCTTCTCCACCTTATACATTGCAGAAGTATCTAATATTTTCTCTGATGGATCGGCTCCAATACCAACACTGGAAATGGGTTCATTAACCATAATATATGTCTCAATTGTTGGCAGGCGAATGGCGCTCTGATTGGTGCACACCATGGTAGTGCGAACTTCTATATTGCGTCGTCCTATAGTGGGTCTCTGTTTGACATTGATGTACTGAATTTTGCGCATTAACTGTTCAATTTTATGTTTGCCCTGAGCTTCAATGTAGATTTCATTCATTTGTGCATTAGACTGGATTTGAATATCCGAGGTCTCCGACTGCTCGCTCTGACTCGGCTCCAACAAATGTTCAGCGCAGCTGGTGCCGCACCTGATGTCCTCGGTTGAAAGCACACCATTTAAAGAGACCTTCACCTCAGATATGTCACCATTGAAGCCGTGTTTTAAACGATTCTCCGAACTTTGATAGCAAGCACCGACAGCCATTGTTGTATTGACTCCGTGGGCGGCGTGAAGTGGCCAATCATCGATCACTTCAGGGTTGCTGTGACGATCTTCTACGGAACTTTCAAAACGCACACCGTCAATAAAAAGCTCGACCTTGGCCGACTGGTCCACGTTAAGAACATAATGATGCCATTCGTTATCGCACACCTGAGGGATCTTCCAGCGCCACTCTGCAGGACTAAAGATATTCAGATCGCCCTCGTTGAAGTTCTTGCGCAGTAACAAGATAAGACGGCAGTTTCGCACGAAGAGAGCCATATGGTGACGGTTCATCTTATGGTCGTCGGCACTACAAAGAATATGCTCCTTCACATGCTTGTTAGAGGAGCTTTGACTGCTGTGACGGAAAATCGTCACAATACCAAATGGCCGCACAGAAAAATCGTAATGGCCAATAAAGGAATCTGGTACAACGACTCCTGCTGATCCGTCAAAGTGGAATATCGGCTCCGCTCCTTCATCGTAACTCAATTCCTTTGTCCACTCCGCTCCCTGGGGCAACAGATCTTTCATGGCTACGCTGCCGGAGCAGTTTGATATATCGCGATCGCATCCAAAGGAAATATGCTTGGTCTGTGAGAACATATACATTTTTTGCGGTTAAATGACTGCTTATGCATACCAGTAGTGCTAATAATTGCTTACCTTAAGAGCAATGGAGGCATGAATGTTGAGCTCCTCATTACTGCAGGAAATATCGCAGAGATCTAGCCGAGCATTGGGAAACAGCTGCAGACTATCAGTACTTCCAGACTACATGTAAAGCAAAAAGTACAAATTCAGTCATATTCAGATAAATTAACATATAACAATGTAGAACCACTTCTGCCACAGATCGAACGATCGAGCGTGTCTTATTCAAAATAGCTGTAGTAACTTAACACTTACGGTATAATCAATGCGTTCAGGAATTCCCAAAAACTTTGCCTCGCACACCCGTCGCACCTTAATGCTGACCATTATTGGAGTCGATTCTTTCATGGCGCAATCATAAGCTACTACGGATAGGATGTGATTGTGAGATGCCTTGTGTGAAAGCGGTTCAGTATTCTTAATCGATCCCTCATTGTCAATGGCAAATGGCTCGTCATTGTTGAGTATTTCATATTTGCATACATCTCCAAATAGTGGAGTGCAGTCCTTGTCCGAAGCTTCGACACGTATGATTTCGTTATACAAGCGACCCTCATCGACTTCAGTAACATAGGAAGGCTCTAGAAACGTTGGTGCGTACTCATTGATGTCAATGACGGTTATGTGAACATTGGCTGTGTTTGATGGCGTTCCGTCACAATATATGGCCACGATCTCAAAGTGATAGCTCTTGCGTTTCTCGCAGTTTAGTGTTCGTCTTGCAGTTAAAATGCCCAGGTTGTTTACTAGTTCGATCTGCAATTGCAAAAAAAATCAAGTTAAGTGGAATTACTAGACTTTGAAAGCTACATTCTACATTTACTTACCTGGAATGGAATTTCATGGTACGGTTTTTTTAGAATGCGAAAATTGCAAATCTTCTCTTCATCCACTTTTATTAAAGGTGTAATCTCTACAAGAGTTTCATTCTCCCGAATCAGCCCATGGTAAGATTTTTCCAATATATTTTCTAAAATTACACATCCATATATATATATCTGATAATCTATTCTTTTGAAATCGTAAGTTTATTTTTTTTTTTTTTTTACAGGAACTAATAAATCGAGTGACATTAAAAAATTTATTTTGAATTGGAAACAACGTGTAAAAGATCCATTCCACCCCACCCCCACCTTTACACCCATCACAATCTTAAAAACATAATATATATATATATATATATATCTTTGAAAACAGTGTGGATGCCACCCACTCACCTCGCTGCGTTAGGTATTCATCTTCATTCTCATTTGAAGTCGATCCAATCCCCATCCCCGTATTCAACGAGGATGATGCAAACGCCGCACTGAAGACGGCTGCCAAACAGATGTAACCATGAACATTACACAGTTTTTTTAACAGCATGGCTTTCTATCTGCTTATCCAAATTGCAAAGAGAAAAATTAAAGTCCGTCTTTTCTGAAATTAAAGTTAAATATAAATAAACCAGAAGAAAACCAAATATTGCACATTAATTAAATTTAGATAAATAATTTAACTTCATTTACTTTACGATACGTATAACCTCGTTAAATATATATATTAAACTCTAGAAATTTCACTTTAGTTTCAGGTAAACAAGTAAATAAAGAATATATAAACTTTCATAAATAAACCGGATAAGTTTATTACAAGAGATTAATAATAATCTGATCCGAACGCGTGCAAAAATTTTATCTTAATCGCATCAAAACACTGAGACATTCAAACGGACTTTAAAATAAATAAATAAAAATATAATTATATGGAAAATAAAAATCAATTTAAGAGGGTAGAGAAACCAATATATTTATAAGGCTAACAGTTACAATCTGTGGATACACAATAAACATTTTTTGGTACAATTCAAGGATTTGTTTCGCATTGCCTCAGGTTTTAAATCAGAGGTAAAAATGTTTGGTGGGATATTCACGTATAAATATAAAAGGCAAATGCATACACATATACATACACACACATTGTGTGTGTGTACATTTGGATATGTATCCATGAGATACACACTTTGTGACAGTTTTACTTCGATTTCGATGGACGAACAACACAAACACATACATACACACCAAATTCCCCGAATCAAACGAATTGGGAGGATATTTTACCTACTTCTTTGACTTCACATGCACTCATGCACCTGCATCTGCATCAAAGCAGCATCAAACAACATCAATCCCAATTTCAGTCTGCTCATATCCACATTTCACCACCCACACACAGATTTTGATTCGGGTTTTGAAAAATCAATATAATATACTAACATTTCACTCGCACTCTTTGCTTTCGCTTAGTACTTGAGTATTTAACTTGTATTGATGCATATGCACCTGGAACTGCAACTGCAGTCAATTTATTAATTATTTAAACGCAATGTTTATCCGATTTTATCTTATAGATACATCTTTTTCTGTTCACAGTTCCAGCTCTCTCAATTCCAACTAGAGGAGGGCGAATAGATGATGCTAGAATCGATAGTATCGATGGTTTCGATAATCGAGATACCTTTTTTGGTGCCGTTTAAAACACAGAGAGCTTAAGTAGCAAGATTTTGGAGCCCGTTAAAATACTGGGAGCCAGACACTGTCATTTTTCATGTTTCCTGTTATTTTATTATTTATTATAATAATATTATTATATTTTTACATATTATTATTATTTTTAAATTGTGCTTTAGCTTAACTTTTCTAAATAATAAATTTTATTTTATTTAATTGTTATTAAGAATTTTTCACGAATTGTCATTTCTTCTTATAAATTATAAAATTTTAAACAAATTTCCCACAATTATAAAATTTTTCACCCACAATTTTCGCCACAAGTCTAAATTTCAATGTTTGTCAAGAATTTCTCACATATTTTCAACTGTTTCTATAAATTTTCGATTTTTGTCACCATTTTAGCAGAAATTTCTTACAATTTTAAAATTGTTAACCAAAATTCTCAACTTTTGACCCAACTTTTTAATTTTTGTTATTCTAACTTTTTGCTTTGAACCAATTTTTTATATTTTGTCATGAATTTTTAGCTAATTTTCAATCTTATCCCGCACTTTTACCAAAAATTTCCCACAATTGTAAACATTTTACCTACAATTCAAATATTTGCCAAAATTCTAATGTCCATTTTGATATGTAGATGGCGCTTTCAATTGTAGAAACATTGCTACATTAAATGGAAGAAAAACACACTAGTACTGCTATCAGCCGGCGGAGAGCGCTTTATCAATTAGTTTTTAAAATTTGCATTAAACTTCCTTAAAAAATGCTTTTCATGTGGTTGGAAGGTATTAAATTGACCAATATGTCCCCTGAGCAAAGGAAAACAAGATCAAAACAGATCCGTTAAATTATAAAATAAATCGCGGTTAATGCAGAATGCTTACGCATTCTCCTTTTACAAACGTAAGTAACTTTATATTATAAATAACGAGTATTTAAGTAATGGTCTTAAAATTGTACTGTAAAATTTAATCGATCAAAGCCAGCATTATTCTTTATCAAAAATCTGTTATAAAATGGAAAATTGTATTGAACATCGTAAAGTAATAGAAGTTTCAGTATATTTTCTAACTCCCATTGCTTAGATAGATAAAACGATATTCCAAACTGAAGATAAAATATCTTCTTAGATCATCTATTTATTTTTAGAACATATTTATGATCGAATTTCGTTGAATTCGGATAAAAAATAGCGGAAAAATGAACATGTTCGAATATCGTTAAGTTCGGATAACAAATAGAGAAAAAATGAACATGTTCGAATATCGTTAAGTTCGGATAACAAATAGAGGAAAAATGAACATGTTCGAATATCGTTAAGTTCGGATAACAAATAGATGAAAAATGAACATGTTCGAATATCGTTGAGTTCGGATATCAAATAGCGGAATTGTAAGTATTAACCGTTATCCTTGTTGCTTGAATGGTGCAAGATTAACCAACAGGGTCGCTAGTGTGCGGATAGACAAAAAAGCATGAAATTCGCCAACCATTCAAAAAGTTGGAAAAAGTATATAGCTTGAAGCATCTATATTTCAAAAATATAAAAACATTTTTTATTTAGATCTCAGTTGCTGAAAATGTGAGATCCAATTTACTGTACAGTGATTTAGTAAATCTGAGGAATTTTTCGGATTCCATTCCTAACCGAGTTGCATGAAAGCTGCGTTCTTATTAGACAGTCCAATTGGTAGTGAAATGACTTGACCAATTCACAAACAAAATTGTTGAAAAGCACCCGTATATAGCGCTGTTACTTAAAAATTCTAAAATTGCTAAATTCTTTGTAATGGATGTCCTTTCAGTTTTCATATTAGTCTTTTGGTTGAAACAAACGATAACCGAGAAATACAGGGTAGTTATTAATCGATAGATCAGGATATGGCCCCCCTATTATTAACCGTGTTAGAAGCGCGCTAAATTCAAAACCATTTGTTTTTGTTAGCTCGATAACGTGTTTATTCTTTCGGTTGACTTAACCAGGGAAGTCTAGTATGTCTCCATTTTATAGTTAGTATCCTTAGACAGTCGCTCTGGGCTGGGCCGAACTATTTTCAGTAATATTATATGTTTCTTTTGATTGTCTTTCGATGCAATTTAATCGACGTTCGCTCTTTCTTAAATTGCACAGTCTTCTTTTTTCTAAGCTTCCCTACATTAGTTATAGTTATACCCCAAATTGAGGAAAATCCTTGCAGATGATATGGCTTGGAAAATGATTAATAATTACGCTTTTGCAAACAGGAGTTAACGATTCCTCAGCTGAGCCAAGACTCTTAGCTTTGAAATTGTATAAATTGTACGTCATTGTAATAATAGTTAGTCCAAAATTAAAGAATAATGGTAGATTTTCCGGGACAAGCATTCTTTTTCCTTTTGTTTGTGAGTTTACCTATTCGAATTCCACATTGATATGAAATTGGAAACAACAGTGATGGCAATACAATAAAAATAAGTATGACCTCTTCTGTGGAAGCGGAAGCAGTATTGTGTGTTTGTGTATTTGAGTGTGTGTGCGAATAGAAGTGAATAGGGGAAGTGGGGAGACTGGAACTGACTGCTTTCGGCCAAGTTAAGTGCTTGTGCTCTACTCTGGGGGTAGGTGGGCGGAGACATGGCAATTTACGTGTTCCGATTGGCTAGACTCAGCTATATATTTTTTGACGATCTCCCATTGGTCGCTGCAATTTGACGTCTTTGAGTGTCTCTCTTCTCGCCAATTCTTAAGAGATTGTGAGAAGAGAGTGTGTGTGTGAAGGTGTCTCTCTTAACTTAAAAACGCTCTCACATAATTTTTGCGCGAACGTCTTGTTCGTCGTGCCAAAAAACGAATGTTTCACCGAAGTGATTTTATTTCGTTTTGAAAAACGAAAAGTATGAAAGCCTTTTTTAGTTAAAAGAGCGGCCACAATTGAGTGAAAGAGAGCGCAATGAAAAGAGAGCAGTCGGATAGAAAAAGAGCGTGCCTTCAATTTAGACGTGCAAGTCTCCCGAACATTTACAATTTTCATTTAGTTACACGCCCACCAAAGCCGAGAGAAGACGCGTGTTGTTGTTGTTGTTGCTGTTATTATTATTATTATTGTTGTTGTTGTTGTTGTTGCATCTTGACCCTGCAGCAGGCTGCAGTCCCAGTCCCAATCGAAATTGGAATTGGAATTAGAGTCAGTGACAATTGAACATTGCTACGCAATGGTGGTGGGTACCGTGCTCACTGTCACACTCGCACCTGAATCGCGCGTTTCTCCGCCCACGTCGCCTCCTCCCCCACCTGCACCTTAGTCACACCGTCAGTCACTCCCTTCGAATTTGAGTGAATGTGAATCTGTATCTTAATCTGAATCTGGCACACTGGTACAATGCCCCTATCTGTGTTTGTGCGTAATATTCGGATTCGGATAGGGATAGTGAACACAAACTAAATTTGAACTGACCGTGGAGGTCAAACACTTATCAAAAAAAAAAAAAAAAAAATAAAATTGAAATACAAATAAAAAATAAATAAATAACAAAAAAAAAAAAAAAAGAAAAAATACTGAAAATGATCGGTTTGTGTAGCGTCGTTTGCCAGTGACGACAACGACGACACATGCGTGAGTGGTGTATGTGTGGATATGGCTAAGGCCCAAAACCAAGATTAGATTCGCTCTAGGGCAATCCTCCAAAAAAAAAAAAATAAAAATAAAACAATTCAACGAAACTAAAAGTGAAATGTGAGCAGCAGTAGATCGAATCATTAGAAAAGTGAATATGCAATAGTGCCATAAAATATACATATTCAATCCATACATACACACATGTACATGCATACATCTACAAATGTACAGATGTGTGTATGTATAGCCATATGTTGCATAAGCTAACCTAGTCAAAAGAGTATAACTCTTAACACGTAATGGAATAGAATCCTCCAGCCCATCACAAAGCCCAACATAGGTAAGTGAAGCATCCGATCCAAACTGATTCTATCTGATCTGATCGGATCCGACTTGGCTAGTTCATTGGTACCAGTGAAGTGAATTTCTGAAATTCTTACGTCTGCCTAATTGTGAGTCCGAAACTCAGAAGAGAGTCTGCTCTCTCTCTCTCTCTCTCTCTCTCACTCTCTCGGTCTTTCTTCTTTTTTTTTTTTTTTTTTGTTGGTCTTAACTCTCTACATGGCTGCGAGAGGCTGCATGGCACCTGCATGGCGACAGGTGCAGTTGCCACGCGAGATGAGCTTTTGGGGGAACTGGAATTGAAATTGCGGGCTCGTGAGTTGATCGTGCATTCAGTGGCAGGACTGGTTTGTGTTTGCATCAACTGCAACTCCAACTTTAACTGCAACTCCAACTTGAATTCGACTCTGATTTCAATTCGTATGAGTAACTGTAACCATTGGAACAGATGCCACGGAGGGTGGTGGAGGAACGGGAGCAGGAGTAACTCTTGAGCTTTGCTTTTGATTTATTTTACTTTTGGTCCGATTGTTACATAGATTTTTGGATGCGTATCTTTGCTATTATTACTTTTTTGTATTTGTCTCTCAAATAGATTCCAGAATTACAATTTAACCAAAGATTCATTGTAAAGTCTCTACTCATGCCATGACATGCTCCTGCTTCTCTATATAAAGAGAAACAAATGGATGAGGGAGATCATTAATGATGTTAGTCCATCTGTCAAATTATTTGTTTTCGTTAGTTGGTACGACCAACGGCAGCAGCAGGAGCAGAAGCAGGAGCAGGAGCATGGGCATCGGTTGCATGTCGATTGTTTGTTCAAGGGTGTCACCGTGGAACGCCATAAATTCTGCGACTGGGCACAGCATTCTGCTCTTTGCTTATACAAAATAAGGTCCACGAATACGGATACATCAAAGAGACAATCAAGGCGAAACAATGACGCAAACATATTCAACCCGAAATGCCCCTTGCCCTGCCCCCTTCTCCTCGTGTGTTCCTTCCTCCATTTAGCAACAAAAATGCAACAACAAAGAGAAGATGCGGCGTCTTAGAGAATTTGCCTACAAGGAACACAAGGGGGAAGACACACGCGAACATCACAGTAAAAACTCGCAACCACAGCATATGGCTGGTGTTATATGATTTCAGAATTTATTATTATTATTATTATTATTTAGCAACACACAAAAGACAACATTCAAAAGCCATTTGGAACTTTTATTTGTGTGAATACTATAGAAATGTTAAAATATATAAAGAGACTTATTTTATCCGTACCAAGACAATTAGGATGAGGAAGCTATTATATTGTGTCTGGTTGGTAGTTTTATAGATGGTTTGAACGATCGAACGATGTCAACCACGTATAGTAAGTGAATATATGTGAATATGTTCGATAATTCACTGTACTTGCACTTCACTTTAGTCCTTATGTTAGTTAGTTTAGGCTAGACTTCAAAGTTCGACAGTGACACTACACTGGCGGCAAAGTCAAAGACGCTTGGAACTGGCCAGTAAGAGCCAAGGCAGGAAGATTGCTTAGAGAGGAAAGCTGCATGCTAAATGGCTTGGAAGGTTGAAGGGTGAGAAGGCCGAGAAGGAGAAAAAATATTGAATATAATGAAGATTCTATACCCTTGCGATGATATCTTAAAAACAAAAATTTTAGCTGAAATGTTAATCCTAATATATTTGTATGTGTGATCTAAAATAATTTCATTGATCATCCTTTTAGCAAAACGTAAAGACAATCATTTGAGTATCCTTAATCGAGTGGCGGAAACTACTTTAGGTGATCTGCGTTAGCCATATTCATTAATGATCAGTTTTTTTGTTCGAATTTTGAGTACAAATAAATCGCAAAATTTGTATACATAGCGAAGAAATTAAGAAATACTTACGCAAATTGGATTTGGACTAATACTCGTGAGTTAACACTTTCGAAATCGATCTTTGTCCAAAGTATTCACATTTACATAAACACAAATGTTATTCCTTAAATTCCAGATCGGGCGGGCTGGGCTGTGGCTTGCGTCTCTTCTCATTTGCAGTGCCGTTTCGAACCTACCCAAACACTGGCATGCTGATATATCTCTGCACACACACACACACCATATATACATCACACACACACACACAGACAGAGATTGAGGCATACATGTGCCTATGGTACTCGCACGCATGCTCATTAAGCTAAACTCGAGGGGATGCTTTGGCTCCAAGGCAGAATGACAGGTTTTTATCCAGTTCTTGCAAGCTGGTAAAACTGGACAAGCGGAAAGCTGGCAGCGAGCCAAACAAAACAACAAAATAAATCGCTTTTTCTGAACTTGCTTATCTCACACGCATTTTTTAGTGCCTGCCACTATTGCGATTCCGATTTTGATTGTGCACCACATTTGAAAATTGCTTCTAATAAGCCACAAATTTTGCCAAATATGGGATGATTAGAATTAGAGGTGGAGAACTATCGATAGTAGGCACCATCGATAGTGGACGGTAGTAAATTTCAAGCCATCGATAGTTCTCCACCTCTAATTAGAACCATTAATGCCCCCTGTTAGAAAGAGATGGTGATGTTACTTGACTCTATGTGGATAACATTGCATCGCTCTTACAAAATTTCAGGATGACACTTTGTCATTGTAAATAATTAATATAAATTGTAGTTTTCGACTCTTTTCACCAATAGATTGGCTATGTGGGAAGACTTAACAAATGGTAAAGATTATAAAGCTTGACAGAGTAATTCAGAGATTCAGAGCAATGTAGGAATAAAAAACCTAAACGATCGCCATGACCTTGACCTTTGATCTATTCGGATCATTTATCTCTCTTTCTACAACATTTTCTACTATGGGGAAAAGTAGAGTCACGCCGGAGTTCCGAATAAAGGATAATATCTGAAGACAGCAGAGAAATAAAAATATTTAAAAGAAAACTATTAAAAAATAAGAGATTAGATAGCTAGTAAATTATTCTACAGACTTTTCTGTTATTATAGTCAAATATCGGATATTGAATCTAAAAATTGGTGCCTCTACAACCTTTCAAAGGAAAAAAAATTAATTACGATTGATTTGTAATAGTCAAGGTACATATTTTTAACAAAATATTCCGATCTCAATCAAAGATTCCAGGGGATTTTCCAAAGGAACTTCTGAAATTCTATTATTCATCAATTGAGATGTTTATCCGATATATTTCATTTGGTTTGTTTTTAATATTAAGCTTTTTACATCCTATTGATCCTAATTATTTCGACACATCTTTTCTTGTCTTTCACTAATTTCATTAAAATTGGATGACAATTTTTTATATCCTTATAGTGTAAGCAATAAGGAAATGAAATTATAATCTTATTCCCGACGGTTGTTAGTTTTTCGCTCTCTCTCCTAAGATATAAAATTGATATTGACTATTGCACCTATTCAAATGAGTTTACGATAATACATAATGCAAACAAGTTTTATTTTAATTTTTTTCCTGTGAGTTCCATGCCGCATCCGTAAAGTTAAGATCTTTGCCGGCCTTCCCATGGTTGCCCCTTATTCAGAATGACCAATTTATAATTCACACAGAGTGGATTTTTATATCTTTCTGTTTCGTAACAAGGAATTTCATAATATTTGCTTGCTGTCTGCAGTGTTCGTGTGTGTGTGTGTATGTGTGAATGCATACATATGTACGTACATACAGGTGGAGATACATACATATGTACATACATAATGGGTGCAATGCAGAACTCGGAGTGACTGAACAGACAATCAATCCTAAGGATGGGGTCTTTGATCTTCCTAAACAATGATACATCAATTCTGCACACATTGCCTATGGCCGCGTCTTTGGATGATGAAAATGAAGCTTAGGACTTGGACTTGGGCCGGGATTTGGATATGGATTTGTCACGCATAACGCATGGAAACGCATGCACATGCATTTGCGCATACATTCAACGATCTAAATTTGTTGTGTGTGTGTGTGTGTGTGTGATGTGTATGTGAGCTTGCGTGTGCCACTATAGTGCCTAGTCCCAGTCTATTGAGAAAATGCTGCAAAAACGTGTTTTGGAGTACATAGATAAAATAAAGTCGAATCCGAATTGCGGCGCCGGACAGACGCAGGGACAGGTAAGGGACGACATGAGATATGGACGGAAAACTAGTTGTGTTGTTGTTGTAGTTGTCGTTGTTGTTTTCCGTCGACGCAAAAATAAACACACTCAAAATAACAACAGGTGAATGCGAATGCAAACGCGAATACAAGAAATCAATAAAATACGAAAAAACAAGAAAGATGTTGTGAGTGTGCTCGACCGTACGATACCCAGCATTCCGCATGGGAAGCAATCCGCAAAAGATCGTAAATACATGAATATCAAACGGTCCCCCACTTCAGCTCTACCCCCTTCATGATGGGTACATTAAAGAAAAACGTACAATGTTGTTTCCTGTTTCTTCTGGCCGACCGAAGATGAAGCCGAAGCCAAACCCGGAGCCAGTTCGAAGCTGCTACAGCTTCTACTGCTGCTGATGATGTTGGTGCTGGTGCTGGGTCTGAGACTGGGACTGAGGCGTAGAGAAACTAAACCTGGAGCTAAGGTGGATGTGGATGTGCGTTTATCATTCGAGAGACAGCGCGCGGTCGGGAATGAGGATGATGTTCGATTTGTGTCCAGTCGCGTCTGTCCAGCTGGCAACGCACTTGCCTCTGTTTCTGTCTCTGCCTCTGACTCGGCCTATCTTTCTGTTCGTCTGTCTCTGTTATCAGAGTTATGCAGATGAGTTTAGATTTGAAGCGGGGACGGGGTGGGTTGGGGTGTTGGACTGCGATCACAACTGCATGCAGTTTGTCTGTCCACATCGTCTCCTCCCCATCTTTATGTTCATAGTCTCCCTCCCCTCATCACTCAGCACTCCTCGTCTCCATCCTAACACGTAGCAAGGCTCAGATCGCATTAAAATATCAACCTGTTCCTGTTTCCCATTTCTCAGCGACCGCTCAGTGAACTCAATCGAGAGCAATGGCACCGTAAAGTGGATTCAATTTGCGGGCAAAGAAATAAATGAATTGGCAACTCTCTCTGGAAAAGTGAAGAGTTTTCTACCAAAATTGTAGGCACAATTCGCCATAGCAAGTGCTCATCAGAATTGCAGCAGAATTGAGAACCGAGAATCGAGAACAAAAGCTGTATTGTTCGCCGGGGCGTCTCTCGCGGATTGCCCTCCGATTGTGATTTGGATGTGGGCCGCCTTCGGTCAACAAACGAAACGTTTGTCTTGCATTTGGACAATGTGGCTATGAAATGATCACCATTGATTACAATTACACCCCAAGATGTGCCTTGGACTAATACTGATTTCTTCAGAGACGAACTTGCGTTATGCTTCGCAATAGCTGAAACTTTCGAGTAAACGATACAGCGAAGAGATGCTGCCGGTCGTGTACTAAACAACTCCACCTCGCTATACTCTTTTTTCTCCACACTTTGGATCCCGGTCCCGGTCTCGTCCAAAGAGCAAGCAAACAGCCAAACAACAAGCTGGACAGAGACGGCCGTATCGCTTTGAAGAAATAAAAGCGACTGAAGGATACCCTACTTTCTGCACTGCATAAACTTCATACAAGCAAAGAAATGCAGTGAAAATGTAGTTTTTTTTTTGCAAAAACTTAGAAAAAGTAACAATTGTAATAAAAATGATTCCAGTTTTTTAATTTCGAAATAACTATTAAAAAATATTCATTAAGAATTATATTTGATGGTAATAAAACTGTAATGGAGTTAGCCAATTAGCCAACTAATAACATTGAACCAAAAACAGGAATAATTATTTCGTTGAGTCGAAACAACTAATATAACGAAGTATTTGTATGATTCTCTTCCATTTCATTCAGAAATTTGTATTCCCCAAACTACAAGCTGTAGGGTACACACTGTTGTACACACACTTGCCATATCTATATGTGTCTCCGCACATAAAGTTCCCAAAGCAAAACAAAAAACAAAACGATATACTAACATGACAGCGAAGCGAAGAAAACAAAATAAAACAAACGAAAAGAAATAACTGCAAGTCAACGACTTGGCGACCCGGTGCTGGAGTTGTTGTTGGAGCTGCTGCCGCTGCTGCATGAAGCATTGCCATTGCACTTTGCTTTGCGCTGCAGCATCTCAGACTCTGTCTCAGTCTCCGTCTCTGTCTCAGTCTCTGTCTCAGACTCAGTCACAGTCCTTGTCTCAATCTAGTTTCCGATCGTCACACGCTCTCTTTTGCTACACTGGCCTGTTTATGTAGGTATGTGCATACCTGTTGTCCCTGTACAGGTACCTGGGACGACTGGACTTGGAACTGTACATGAAGCTGGACCGCACAGTGGCCTGCACGCACAATCCGATGAATTTAAAGCCTGACTAGCGGTTGCCGCGCCACCAGGCTCCAGGCAAATAACAAATGGAACACATTTGAAAATTATTTCCCTAGAACTTTACACATTTTCTAATTCACACATTCCAATAATATATGAATGGAATCTATAATATTTATAATTTAATTATACATTTTTTCAATCTTAATTCTTCCCAATTGTATGTTTTTCTGGAACTCGAAAACATTCTTGTCGAAATCAAGTGTTTAGCAAAATTGAAGAAATCACCTTAAATTGGGGAAAGAATGATTTTTTGGGCGCAAGGTGCACTTATTTCCCGCTTCCTATCCTATCCTAATCCATAATCCAGTTCAGTGTTTCACTCAGCTCACAATGGCAGCCGCATATGGTGTCCAGATGTGTCTCAGATGTTGTCATTATCTCTCCCATTGTCAAACGTTTTTCTGATCTTTTGTGTCTCTGTGGCATAAATGACTTCCTCTTCCCCATCTCCAACTCCATCTAGTAAGCAGTTTATTTTCGTATGCTAGAATAGAGGGGAGCCGAAAGTATCGTTCCACCACTCTCCCACTGCCATAATTATGTGAACTCACCTACTTACTTGTGGTCATAAGCTGGATAAAGTGTATGCCAGGAGTTGAATTCCAAACCGAAATCTTGGGCGATGACAATAAAATGTCATCCCAACTGTTACCGTAATGCAATGCCCCCAAGAGGGCTCAAGTACGCATCAAAACGGAATCAAATGAGCGTGTGTTTGGAGGTGTCCCAACCACCACTTACCACCCACCGATTCGCCAATGCAGACGATTCGATACCATCAGCTGCGCACTGGGCCCATATATAATTCTGGGTCAGAGTTGAGGTTGAGTTCGATTTAAGTTTGAGTTTGGGTCTGGGTTTCGGTTTGGGGCTGGCACACAGTCCATGACCATGCTTTCCAACATATTGATGTGGTCATATACAAATAAGTATTTAATATTCATTGATTGGTCAAGTGGTCACATTTCCAGTAATTCGAGAGCAATAAAAATACGAACCATTCTGCGTTTGTCGCATATGGCCATGAATAAAACAATAAGGATAATAAAAAGCCGGTAAAAGGACGGGGGGCAGCTTCAGTTTCACAAAAGTATGTATGTATATGTCCTTGAACAGGACACAATTCCTAAAAAAGTTATGCTAAAAGTATGAATGAAGTATGAAGTATGAAGATTTTGCTACCACTAATAAGAACAAAGAATATATTTATATTTCGACTTTTTTTAATCAATTTATTTTTATGAGTTTGAAAACAAATTAGTCTAATAATAATCAAAATTATTACAAATACAGTGGATAATTGAATAATTTTAAAAAAAGAATTCTCTACCGACTTCGACAGTCATCAGATTTAAAAAACAATTTTTTGTATGCATCTAAGGAGTGGAGTTACCATGCTCTGGTTATTGGGTGATCTAGTATGAAGGGCAGATGAGATATGATCTGGCAACCTTGCAAAGTTCTTGGTATTCATTTTTGTTCGTTAGAAGATATAAGTTAAACTTAAGTCGCAAAAATATTTAAAATATATCTTGATCAGGACGATAAGCTGAGTTGATATAGCCATGCAATCTCCTTCGAGACCCTTAAAGCTACTGAGCTGAAATTTTGCACTTTGCTGCAGGCATTGTATATCTCGGAATCATCCCGATCGGATGACTATATCATATAGCTCCCATAGGAACGATAAGCCATGAATATGGATTTCGAGCAATAATTTGGTTGTTTTAAAAGCGATTATCACTATTTGGTATTTATGAGTTTTATATACTTTCTAACATATCTGAAAAGTTTTATCAGAATCGGGGCACTATATCATATAGCTCCCATAGAAACGATTGCCAAATAATTGGTGTTGGATGAAAATCTTGGTTATTTTAATAGAGATTCACTCGAAATTTGGTATATGTAAGTTTGGTATATTGTTTTGGAGCCATCGGCATGATTAGTTTTATATACTTTCTTATGATGGTAATTTATATGTAATTGAAAAGAACAGCTTGCAAAGGTATCTGAAGTTCGGCGTGGCCGAAGTTACCCTATCCTTCTAGTTTTATTTTAAACTGCTACCTGCAGTTCATTTATTATCAGAAAATTTGCTTCTCCAACTGTTACTATAGAAGTTTTGGACAAAGATGACAGATCAGCAAAATTAATTTTTTACCAACTTCCTTTTGTAGATTAGCTCCTTTTGAATCTATTGACGTAGACCCATAAATAATTCAGATCGTACGTATAGTCTTTATTAAAGCTTAATCTCGAAAAATTTTAAGAAGGAAACAATCTTCTATTTTTAATTTTTGCAGTTGAGAAATAACCAAGTCGGGCATTTACTTTGTTAGTTTTTATACCATATAACAATATAGTATAAAAATATATTTTCTCACGAGTTTCATAAACTTCGTAAAGTCTTATCAAAAATTTGTATCACAATATTACAATACTTGTTAATTCGTGTATGTAAGCGCGCCTGGGCTGCTGTTGGTCCTTTAGTTGTCCTTAAGCGGATTAGGGATTAGATGAACAAAATATGCACTTTTCAAAGTTGTCATAGACAGCATACTTGATTCGAAAATCAATATGTCTCATCGCCCTTCATACACATTTCGCTGCAGATTTACCACCGAACTTTCACCCAACAATATAAGTAGACGGAATAAGTACAGTACATACAGGACTGGGACAGGATATTGTGGTTGACTGCTGTTTCTGGGGGTCCATAAACACACATGAGTGCCGAACACAATAAGGAGTGACAAGTGTAATAATCACCAGAGCAAATAATGGACATGTTATTACCGCAGTTTTACCGACAGCACCAGCACAACCTATGACTCCTGGAGATGGGTGGGGACCAGAATATAAAAGTCTGGTTAGTTTCAATGGGCTTAACTTTGACTGACTTTGGCTTAATTCCCATGAAACTTCACATTTTGAGACATTTACTATCATCTTTCTTACTCTTATGCAAGTTATGTGAAATCCTTTCTCTTATTGCATACGCGTCCTATCCTTCAGTCCAAGCGTAAATTTTATAGTAAAGTAATTTGTAATTATTAGTTATTACAGTTAAATAAAAGTTGTTCTTTGATGTTAGAAAAAGGCTGATAGAATTTAAATTCATCCTTCAATTTACTTTGATCCTTTGACTACGTTTCTTGGCTTTTACTTTTAGTGGTGAGGGATCCATTGCTAAATGCAACTTAGTTAGTGCAATAGAGGAAAAACTGAATATTGGGAAGGAGTTCGATCTATTAATAATCTATTGAAGGGTACGGATAATGATGATGATGCCATCATGTCGATGGAGGTTGTGATAATAGATTTCCGCATACAAATACAAAGTAAACAACAACGACAATAATGTCCCCGTCACCGGTTTTTAGTCCATTCCCGCCATCAAATGTAAACGTACCGGACATATGCACATAAAAGGGCAACTGTGGGCCATTCTTTTGGTTCGGTTCGCCAAACAAATTGAAAATGTGTGTGGAAAGCGGGGAGGGGGAGGGGGAGGATGAGGTGAAATGGGATGAGATGTCGCAAAGTGTAATGCAGAAACGAACAAACATAAATAGGCATAAATAATGGACAGTCCTAAGCCCAAGCCTCTGTCCTTGTCTCTGCTTCGTCCTTCAGCCTTTGAATCGATGAGGGTGACCTGACCCGCCTAACGGATGGTCCTGGTCCTGGTACTGCTTCTTTGGCCGCGGTCCAGTCGACCTTTTGTTTGCGGCTTTTTGACCAAACAAGTGCGCCATCAACAGCAACAAAGCACAAAGCGCATCAACAACAAAAACAGCCACAAATACAAAAGCTTTCGCTCTCTTTGAACTGCGATTTGTAAGTGCCCCACGCAGACAAAGACAACACACAAATACACACACACACATACACATACAAAGAACTGAGTTATTGTGCGCCAAATATGCAAATAAAAGTCCACCGGAACTTGCGAGTGTGAGTGCATGTGTATGTGCCTTCTCTTTCAGTGAATATGTGTATGTGTGTGTATGTATTTGTAAGTGTAAGAAAGTGGCCCCAAGTAATGTGATTTTAATTTCAATTCTTAAAAACTCTAAAGCAAATTAACTTGACTTCGAATGGAGTTTTAGTATAACGGTATAACCACCGAAACGGAAATCTATAATTTCTGAAACGAATCGCATTATACATATAGAAACCATTATAAAATCCTTTTTTGGTTTTGCTCAATTTGAATAAAATTTTACAACAACTGACAAAATTATTTCTTAAATCTTTACTAATGCAGCAGTTGCATTATAATTCTGAGTTTTACATATAGAACATTTCACAAATGAAATACTATATACCATATACATTCATATGTGTATGTAAATATATACATATAATTATATTATGTAATTGACCAAGCATATCCAATTAAAGCCAAGTTAAACTTTATCCGATAGGTGTTCAAAGTTTCGATTCGACGAATGAAAATTTCAAATTTGGAAACATTCGGTTAATATGAAGAGCAAATTATGGTTAAGGCATTGAGTAGTATAACAATATTATATATAAATAATATATAATTCTCGATATTTAAAGGATGTCACTGATATAAGAAACTCAGATATCTTTGTCATATAAGTATCAGAAATATTATTAAAATAAGTTAATAAATTAGCAAATTTGTAAAGAATTTTCTCAGAAGGACCCAGAATAATACCTGGTCTATAAGGGGTAGGAGCATTTGAAATTCCATTTTACTTAGGCTAAAATTACTTAATTAACACTCAATTTTTATGCGTAGAGGAACTTTATAAAATCAAACTCTTTCGAATTCGCCATTAATACAAACTTAAATTTTCCTCACAAGCGGCAGCAACGAACGCATGCTATCTCGCTCACACTTACTACGCAAAGTCCCACTGGGCTTTTCAGTACAAATTGTACGTAGATATGTCTTCGATACATTTTAGCGACTTTAATATACTTTTTTACCCTATGGGTACAGGGTATAAAAATAGTCAACTGTTGTAAGGCATAGATATAAGCATTTTTATCACGATAAATATATTATTGATAGCATCAAAATTCATGCCCGTCTGTTTTCCTAGACAAAATTGTGGAATAATTTTAAAACGATTTTTTTTCAATTGGAATTTGGCCTTCAAATGCTATTTCAAGTTATAAACCATGACATTAAGTTATATCTTTAAATTATTATCGGTAAAAATGCGTTTTCTATATATCAATATAATCAATATAATATATCTGAATGCAAGTGTCAACTTTTGTTATTTATTCTAAATTAATACGGTAAATACTTTATCCTTTCATCCTGTACCCAAAATTTGGTGTGAGCATCTGCGTAGTCGTTACTCGGATAAAATTCGTTTCAAGTTTTTTCCACGCCCACTTACGCCCCGCAATTTTGAAAAAACGAATAACTAAAGCTGTATTAAAGTTATTGCATTCATATTGGACACCCCAATTTTGTTGAAATCGGGCAATAAATATCGGAGATATATCTATGTTCATTTGGAACTGAACAGGCGAGTGCGATATATGAAGAATTTTAGTTTTAATTGGTGGCGATTTTGAAGGAGTTTAAATTTGCAAACATCCTCTACTTGGTATAGGGTATACTGAAAGTCGGCAGGGACATTTTTATTGCTTTATTTTTTAAAAGACTTTCAACGTATACAAATAATTTCTGTGTTAATAATAATTCTTCTGTTCACTGGTTAGACTTGGTGGCTTTAAATCTTGTAATTTTCAATATCTACTTGTTCATGGACATAATAGAATTAGTTCCATTGTTTTTTAAAAACCTTATTGGTTTTTTAACCATTAATACTTATCTACGGGTACACACGATCCCATTTTAATTAGAGGTTTACTTTTTACAGGGTAACTTAAAGCCGGTGATCCAAATTATTTGCAGGATAATTTTTGATTGGACTTCTTGTCTTAAGATCAAAACATACAACACATATATTACCTTGTACATGTCGATTTAAATATGATGGTTTAGACTTGTGGGCGTGTTGTCCGATTGAGACTTCTTGCAATTTGCAAAGTGGTCGCCGGCCTTCTCAAATGAACCCCCATTAGAATCCGTCGACGGTGGCAATCGACATGCCGTCGGGCTATGCCTGGACCCGGAGCACGGGTTCTTGGACGACCAAATTCATTTTTAATGCAAGCACGTGCGCGGGTTGCCGCATTAAGGACACTGCCGTGGGCTCGTAAACAATGCCTCAGAAGTCGATGGAATTGCGACAGGGTCAGAGTCAGGGGTTTGTCCTTGGGTTGGATTGGCTAGAACTCCAATTGAAAATTCATTATTGCGCCAGGCGGTTTCACATTTTTATGTGTTGTTTGCTGATGATGTTTTGGCAGTGCTTAAAAAGGAAAGCATAATATTTATTGTGTGCACCTTGGGTTACTCACACATACACGCTCACATACAACACACAATCGACCACGTGCCTACTTAGTGGTCATACATTTTTGAGTCAACGAGGCGGCTGTGGAATCGAGCATGGTGCAAGGGTAACAAGAGCTAGTCTTTGGAATGAATGTGGATACGGGTATTGGGCATAGGGGAGTTGGGGGGCATCGAATCGAACTCATCAACAATTTGGTAGATGAGGTTGATTCGGTTGCGGTCTGTTTCATTGAAAACACCTCCCCGCACACCCGCCGGGTTATGTTTCATAGGCTCTAAAGTTGGACAGTTTGTGGCCACTTCGACAGCGAATGATAAATGTTACACCAAATTGCATATAATGAAAAAACGTCTTGAAAAAAAAAAATTAAGCAGAGTGTTTGCGTTTCACGATGCACTCAAAGAAATTGGGGGGTGAAAAACTAAGAAAGTGAATTAAAACTTTTTATAGGTTTAACTTTGTTAGTTATTATTCAATGCAGCTGTCCCTTCTAACTCTAAGTAAGGTATTATAAAAACCTGACTATTTCTTAGTTCAATCATATACATATTTAATATGATATGAAATGAATGAATGAATATGAAAGTGGTTACAAAAACACCTATAGCTACATTGATTAAGTAGATTATTTAACAAATATTGATCAAAGGTGTTGGTATTGTGATTATTCATATTTAGCTATTTCAACTCAAAAATCAGTTAATTAAATAAACTTTTGTTTCTATTAAAAAAGCTCTGTAATTAATAAAATTAAATAATATTAATTTTGACATAAAATTGTTTAATAATGATAACTTTAATGGATGAAACGCAGGTATTTCCATAAAAATCAAAAATTGATAAATTTATGAAATAAAGTTGATCAAATTTTGAGAAATCAATTGAAAAACCACTAAAAATAAACAGAAAAATATAAAAATTTTAAATTATAACCGAATAAAAATAGTTCATTTTTCGTTTTATCCTTTCAAATTACATTTACAAATATTCCTTTGTCTATAAATTAGTGTTAATTTATAATTAATTCTAATGTATTTACTTTTTGTAATATGTAATTTCAATATTGTGGTATTGTATTGCACATAGTGATTTCATTTCCTTTATTTCGCTCAGTGTGCTGCCAAGTGTTCTGGCATCTTCCCAATTTTGAAGGCTATGTAACCGCACTCTCCCAAATCTCTTATGGCAAAAGGAGAGAGAGAGAGAGAGAGTGTAAGAAAGAACGTTGAATATTTGGCCAAGGGGGTGGGTGGTTGTCATTGATGTTAGATTCCGATTTGAACCGTTATTGTTGCTCTCATTTTTGCGTGTATTTGTTGTTTGTGTGTTTAACCATTCGCCGTAACTAATTTATTTATTTATTATTCCGTACTTTCGGTTTCGGGCGTCGGCCCTTTCACATTTACATTTCGGAAATACATATGTACAATGCATAAATGTAAGTAAGTGTGCGAGTGTGTGTGTTCATAAATATTGCTATTTAAACAAAACAACAACGCCACAGCCAACGACGACAAAAAGGAACTCGAACCAAACCGAACCGAACCCATTCAAGTGAATTTGCGGAAGCTATTTGTAAGTGTACAAGTCAATATTTGAATTGCTTTGGCTGTGTAGGTGTGAGTGAGGAGTATCTTTGTGTGTGTGCGTTTGTGCGAATGTCATGTGTATACGAATCTTTATCTAAATTCGTATGTTCGCACATACATACACATACACTTATATGCTTACATACACATGTAGACAAGTGCCTTGGGGATGGATTCGAGTTGGAGTCGGAGTCGAAGTCGAGTCGCCGAGTAGCGGAAGTCATCATTATAAATAAAACGTTCAGTTCAAAGCAAATCGGAAAAACAATCAGTTGTTGTTGTTGTGCCCAGGATGGGTGTCGGGATGGGGTTAGGAATTGGAATGGGGTTAGAGATGGGGTTTTTCGGATGCACTATATGAATAAGGGGGCCATTTCGACCTTATAACTACAACATGGGTATTCCTGATCGCCATCCAAATGTCGGATGTATGTATGTATGATCTAGTATGGTTATATGTACATACATATTTCACAATTGCTTGGGTGGCGCACAGCATCTTATCTCATGGGGATGTACATTCATACTCACAAACATACATGAGTATTTACATACATATATGCACGAATATTGTGCATAAATACATACATACATTTTATATGTGTATATATATTTATACATATGCACTGATTGCATCTAAACAAATTGCAGTTTCCGTTTTTAAGGTGCACGCAACTGCACTGTACGCGGTTTCTCCTTCCCCACACTACTCGTCTCTGACAGTGTCCACAAATATATAGCGCTTACGCGTGGTCTCTTTGCTACCAATTTGTCATTTAAAATATAAATGCAAAAATATATATATATGTATATATAAATGTATATGGCTATGTGTTTGTGTGTATATAGTGCTTGTGCAAGTTGCAATGGTGCAGCACAGCCGGAAGTGCGTGGAGAGGACGACTGTTCAGTTATTGTTTATCTAAATTTAAAACACGGATGAAACCACTGCCTCTCGCTTAGCGCCATAATAAAAACTTTTTAAATACAATGGAAGTAGGAGAATATGGGAACATACCGAAGAATATTATTTGTACTGTTTATATTATGATTTAGAAAATAAATCTATATACATACGTATTTAGTATAAACCGTGTAAAAATTTAATATCTTTATTATAAAAATAGAGTACTATGTTTAAATCCTTCAGACTTCATTTTAATTTTTTTATCATTTAATGTATATACATATAAATATATACGTACACATAACATAATATAAAATAAAAAAAAAACTTTTGAATATAAAAAATTTTTTTGGTCCGATTGTTCCTATAGGAGCTATATCATATGGTCGGCCGATTCTGTTGAAACTCAACAGACACATTTTTATATATACCAAACTTACATGTACCAAATTTCAAGAGAATCGCTGTTAAAATAACCAAGATTGTTATCTAAAACTAATTTTTTCGCCGATTGTTGCTATGGGAGCTATATGATTTAATATAGTAAAAATAATCGCTCTTAAAACAACCAAATTATTGCTCGAAATCCATATTCATGACTTATCAGTCAGCCGATTGGAATGATTCCGAGATATACAATGCCTGCAGCAAGGTGCAAAATTTCAGATCAGTAGCTTTAAGGGTCTCGGAGGAGATTGCGTTGATCCAGACAGACGGACATGGCTATATAAACTCAGCTCATTGTCCTGATCAGGAATATGTAAACTTTATATAATCGGAGATGCTTCCTTGTATTAATATACCTTTTTTGCAAAGGTATAAAAATGTTTAATTCCATTAGAGTAAATTTCAATGTTCTTAGAAAACTTAGAAAAAAAACTCCTATGGTTTAGTTGTTTGCTGGTAAATTGACAATTGTTGATATGTAATCTTATGGTTATCAATTATTGTATAGTAGTACACGTCCAGGTAAATCGATCCATCCTCTACTTCTTCTATTTTTTCAAGCAGTAACCTGGCTTAAGTTGGAAATTTGAGGCAAATTCTGAATTTTTATAAGGGGTAGCAGGATACTTCGATTTCTGCCAATGTATAAATAAAATACATATTACAATGTATATACAAATTTTTTTAATTTGCCTATTTTGTTCTGTTTGTAATTTCAGCATGTCGGGAAAACGGAAATCGCCGCCAAGTAAAGTCGATGCCGATTCAAAGAGCAGCTTTCAGAGATTAGAGCTGATGGAAACTGGTGAGAGAGAGCCACAAGCTAAAGACGTCATCGAGCTAACCGCTGATACCGATAAGATGCAACAACAGTTCTTCAACAATAATAATAAGAATGAAGGCGGATGCACTGTGAGTGGAGGTGGTGTTGCGACAATGGCCAATGAGAATATAGATTTGTGCTTGGGCTTGGGAGTCGGTCTTGGCCTTGGTATGGTGTCAACTAGTGATACAGATTTGGACACAGATACACGAAGTGTTAGCCCAGGACTCAGTTCCAACAATGAATCCGACACGGAAAATGTTGCTCATGTAAGTACTAGTTCAGTCTTCGTTTGCATTACCGCTTACACAGTGGTGCACTTACTCTTCTTGTGTTTTGCAGTCAACGCGGTACTCGACAGCCAAAAGACGCATGAAAAAGACTTCAGCGAAATCTCGCCTGATAAACGGTGGTGGCAAGTCAAATATTATCTCATCGCCAGTGGATCAGGGAAACATCAAAATATTAAATGGCCGTGATTCGGAAGAGACGGACTTGGGGGAACATTGGAGGTTACCAAAAGGGGATGGCGATGATGAGTCCGTGGTGGTGGGGGGTGAGAATTCAATAAAGTACTCAATGGCTGACGTGGAGATGAGTCCAAAAGTTACAAAGCGCGTACAGGAACTTGCTGATCCAGACGGAGGGGGAAGTACCGACCTAGATGGATCGCAACATTGCAAGGATCGACCCGATCTGGGGACGGAAGCAATAGCCACTAGAGTCGGATTGGAAAAAACATGTCGATCTCCTCCATTGGATGTAGATGAAGAGAAATTTATACCCAGTCCGGACCAGCAAACGTCGCCCTCTGCTGCAGGACCTCCGCATCAACTATTCTCGAGCTACGTCAGTCCATCCACGACGGAATACTCCAACATGTTAAAGCCAAGTATTTCACTGAGGTGAGTCTGTTGTATAAAATTCTGTAACTCGCAAATAGGCTGATGCATTTGAAAACAGCTGGGGTTGAGCATATACAACATTTGCCCACCTCATTTCTGATATCAAGGATATTAGCAAAACGCAAAGTCATCGAATCAACGATAGAACTTTCATCTGCATCCCCATCCCAATTGTCGGATTACAAGGGCTTCCTTTTTGAAAATTGGTGAATCTAATCCCATTAAAAATGCACAACGAAACTAGCAAACGATTCCTAGTAAAAAGGCGGTGCTGCCGTCGCGACGGCACGTCCGTCCAAGTATCCTTCTGCCTGGCTGTCTATTGGAACGCCAACCCGCTTGATTTGCTGCTCAAATTTCAGTTTACGCTTTTAGATTGTTGCTGAATAATTGAATACCACGAACGGAAATGGCGAATATAGTTAGCAGTAGCAAATTACAAATACGACCACAGAGCACCCAGCGTCAATATCAATAATATCCCCCTCTACCCAGTTCAGTCTCCCTCTCTGGTTTGAATGTCTGTCCAATTGGAGGCATCCATTGATGGCGTTTACCGAAAAATGTTTGGTAATTTTCTTGGCTATGTTAAATTAGCCTTTCCTAAGAGGAGGTTCTGGCGGCGACCGGAATTGGCTGGTTTATAGTTTGGACAACCCTCGCTTTTTTCGATTTAAGGCTTTGACTTATTTAAGGCTTTTATTTATATTTTGCTTTATTTGCAGGGACACGGGAATGTTATCCGGTGCCATCTCTGAGGAGCGGGCGTATGAGAAGGATCGCACGGTCTCGGAGATGATTAGGCAACTGCAGATGATACGCAGTCGACTCCTCAATCAGGTAAGCTTTTGCCCCAAATATTGTTAAACTAGGAAGCCTTCAGAATTCTTGGAACTGCGCTTCTCTGCTTTGTTAGCCCACACATTTAGGCATACAAAAATTGCCAAATTACCGAAGGTCGGCCCAAATTCGTGCAAAACAAACGACATTTATTATTCATGCGTTGGGCGTTGCGCAACAATTGTCAAAGTGCTCCTGGTCTCACTCCTAATCCTGTTTCGTTCCGGTTTGGCATTTTGAGTTTCGAGGGTCGGGGGGTCTATAATGGACAGGCAGGAATAATATGTAAATTGAATTGAACTCCACTTAATTTTGGCTTTTGCCCATGGAATTGAACACCTTAGAAAAGGTTTTCCTTAAGGCGTATGGCATCTTAAAATGAGAGTGAGTCACGTACCAGACCCACATGCTTTCAAATGCCAATTGAAAAATTAGTATCTTAAAAAAAAATTCAAAACTCTCGCACGTAAACAATAAAAATTTGAATCTGATAAGGATTTATCAAATACTAACAACAATAAATGCCTTTACGTTAAGTAAAATCTTAAGTAATTGTTGAAGATTTTAATACACTTGCAAAAAGAGTACATTTATTTTGGCCATAAGATTGCAACCCATACAAAAAAGTATCTTGATCAGCTTAACGAACTGAGTTCCATCTATCTTTATGGATCAAAATAAACTTGTCCGTCGATTATCGGGGGATCCCTATTTTCGACACGTTTCTCTGAAACGCCCACTTTCGCTCTCGTTATTTAGGAAAAACGAATAACTAGAGTTGTATTGGATTTATTTTATTCTTTTTTGGCACATCCAATAAAATGGTCAACGGTAAAAGCTGACTAAAATCGGTAAATAATAATAAGCTATCGTCGAAATCGGACAATAAAAATCGGAGATATATCAATGTACAATTTGTACTGAAGTGCCGAGTGCAATAAAGGTGTTAAGACCTGTGGGCAGAATTTTTGTTTGATTTGATGGCAAATTTGAAGGAGTTTGAGTTTCGAAACTACATCTACTTGGTACAGGGTATACCCAAAGTCGGCAGAGACGATTTGCTTGCTTTATTATGTATTCGAACTGGCCCTAAGTTAGTATTTATTAGTTTAGTATAACGATTCTGTCGAATTTAATAAAAAGTGCTTGACCATATCATGTATCTACAATACAAATATTTGATAAAAGTGGGTGCTATACGAATCGCAAGGCCCAAATGATCAAACACTCAATAGATGTTAATTCTACATAATTTCAAATGCTTATGTCAAACTTAATAAAAGTCGGTATATTATTTATCTTCGTCTATGCAGAAATGTAAATTTGAATCCTACATCGGTAAGGTAATCAAAAAGCATTTGAAAGAACATATTAACCTGATTTAATCTAGTTTGTCAAATCTAAGAGGAATGAATATAAGTAAGTTTCTTAATTAGTAGCTAGTTTTATAACTTTTCAGTTTAACTTTAAACGAAATATTATAGAATCTCTGGGCTAACATTTTAATAGTTGATCTATATTATTTGTCTAGCTAGGAGTTATAGAATCGCCGGGCTAAGATTTAAATAGTTTATCGATATTATTTCTCTATCTGAATTAAAACTTTTTCTTGGGTTACACTTTTACCGTATTTTAAGATAGGGCGAATAGAAAAGATACAAATTCCATTAATATGTAAAATATTGTACATGGATCTTCAAATACATTTTTTTTAAATTCCGATTCTAGTCCGGTCACAAAGCTTTACATTCGGGCTGTGTGTGTGTGTATATATGTGATGAGTGTTTTGTTCGTATACGTATGAGTGAGCAAATCCCTTTTCTCTGTACTTTTTATTACATATTTCATTCTACTGTTTTCTATTCATTTCATTCATTTTGCATTTGCCCGGCTTTCTGCTTTCTACTTGTACTTGTGCTCGGCTTCTGGTTCTGGTTCTCGTGCTGCCCACAAAGTTGTATTATTCTTCCTTATTCCTTTATTCTCCGCTTTGCGCCATTGTATAAATTCTATCCTGTGAACATTCTATTCCATTCTACCTGTACTCGGTATTCTCTTTCAGCTTTTCTGTGCCATGCTTAAATCTCCTTTTGAATCGCCTTTGTACTGTGTTTGGCATTCAAGCTACGAACAATAAGCTTTTCTTTCAGCTTTCACCTTCTCCCACTTCCTACATTTGCCCCACGACCCCCGACCCACGGCCAACAATCCACGCCCACACCCACACCCACTGCCACTCCCCTTTCTCGCCATCTCTTCGTTCTCACTGCTCTTTGGTGCTGGCCACCCACATGGCTATAGTTGTGGACATAGATGCCAGCTTGTTCCGGACCAACTTTTTAGGAACGCCCACGCTCTAAATGTTTTCTCAATAGTTTTGTATTTATATACAATGTCTATGTATACAAATATATATATATATATGTATGTATGTGCTGGCTTAGCATACATGGACAAACTAACTAGTTATGTTTTATAAATATGATCCTTTGTTGTTGTCAGCAGTCTGCAGCAAATAAATGAGGTCCAATCCCCATTCAACGAATCCTTTAAATGCGAATCGTATTCTGATTATTCCTATTCTGACTTCGAAATAGTTTCGAAGTTTATTTCAAATCATGACATTCTGCTTCTCGAAATTTGGACCCCTAGCGGCTGCCGTTTACCCATTTTGTGTACGGGTAACCTGGATGAGCCAGCAGTTCCCATGTCTTGTTATTGTAACTGTTACGAGGAGGCGATGACAGGGCAATATTCGCGTTCCAGCCTAGCCTGGCTAATCGGCTTGGAATCACACTAATGTGATGTTTATCAGCAAGATTTGCCAAACAAAAGGGATGAGAATGAGGATGAGGGAGGATTTCCCCAAGAATCTAACAAAATCTGCATTTTCCAGGGGTTGCTTGGTGAAACGGGAACTGAACCGCGTGGCTGCCGCAATTGATAGCGTCAATAAGATGATATCTCGGTGCTAAGTAGTTGTAGTTCAAAGGTCGTCCTCATTAAAAACGCATTAACACACATGGACACGGACCGCGACAGAGACACGAACAGAAATAGGAATGGAACAGATCTCGACTGTAACCATTTTATGTTAATTAGATGCTACACATTCTCTGGGCGCAATGAGTAAAGTGCTGAGATTTATACCTGGATTTGGTCAACAAAAACTTCAAAAGCATTTGCATCAGCTGTCATTTTCTTTCCTCGAAAAGAACGGAGTTACATGGTCGTGATTTTGGATGGAAAAACTTTTGTCCCCAGAAATAATGAATTTTATGCGATAGATAACAGAATCCGATTAAATTTTGACTAAAACTGTACAGTCTATGTGAATAAAGACAAAAGGAATTGCCAGAAGTATTTGGATCACAAAGCACTGTATTGTATGAATCCTTTAGAATGAAAATGTGAAAACCACTTTGTATATTATATATATATCCAATCCAATCAGATGTCGTTGCACTGGAGTAACAATTGCTTGTGATACAGAAAGAGTGGGAAATATGCTTACTATGTGTGCCAGAGCATTTCTACTTTGGCCAACTCCCACTCACATGCGCACGTATGCATATACATTTGTATGGATGTATGTATGACCTCTCACCCCTTGTTTGGGTTCACAGGTATCTGCAGAGGACGAAACGAATGCATGGATGTACATACATGTAAAACACGTACCTGTGCAGGGAGTCCACTGTATGGGCGTTTGAAGAGCATTCTCTTTGCTTCATGTCTACCAATAGGAAACAAATAAATTTCGCTATCTCACTCAAATCCTCCTTGTTCTTGTGCACACATACATATATACACACATAAAGCAGACAACTATTGATACATATATATATATATATATATATTGAATTGCATACATATGGACGATTCAATATGCTAGTTTGAGTTGTTGTTGTGTCTAACTTAAGTAGATGGGAAAGATGAGTCAATGTAAAAGCTTTGAAAGTGGTCACAAAACGGTGCAAAGGGTCACATAGATTAGTTTATATTGCAGGTAAAAGGGATCTATTTCAAAATCTCATCGAAGAACAAACTATAGAAGAATAGAAATAAAATATATTATATAGCTAACTTATTAGAAGTTTTTACTGGATAATTATTTATAGCTGTTGGCTTTTGGGTACACAAGTGCACACAATATCTTGTCACCTCCCCACCATTCGTTTGCTCCATGTGCATGTTGCAAATCACACCGGAAATGCATTTAAAAATTTGCCCACAAATATTCTAATATTAATCAAATTGTGCTAACCTTGCCTTGCATGACAACGCACCGTCAACTTTCTTGGCATGGGTATGGGTATTGAAGTTGTGAATGAGAAATGGGGAGTGCGGAGTGCGGAGCACAGTGTGCGGGCAGCGGGATGTAGAGTGGAGGATGCAATCGTTGCTAAGAAGATGTTCTATTTTTGAAAGCAAAATTTATGAATGAAAACAGAAATTAATACGAAAGCGGAAAACAGCGCATACAACATCGCGATGCTATGCGATGCGATGCGTTGCCTTGGCCGGTAGAAGGGATGACGGGATGATGGGATGGGATGCTGGCGCTACATTGACTTGAGGTTAGCATAAAAATCATCGAAGTTTAAGTTTGCCTTCTTTACAATTAGAGAGCGTGAAAAAAGAGAGAGAGACAGAGACACAGGACTATCTACTGATTTAAGATTGAGGTTATGTTATTATAGGTTATAGAATTGTAGGAGTTGTAGATAGACGAATTGAATTTTTCAAAATCGAAACAATAAATATTCGTATTCGTATGCATGTGTCGGTAAATGTGTTTGTATAAATGGATATATTTCTATAAAAAGTCTGTTTGTATCTGTGTGTCTGTGTACGTATATATCTTTCTATCGATGTTTGAACATGCTTATAACTGAAAAATATATATCATAAATATAGAATACATACAATATAGTGTATTGTCGAAATATTTCGTATTTTATACACCATATGCATATGTGCGTATAAAAAATTTATGATCCGTCCACTTGGTTCTTGCGTATCCATGGTGTGGGTGTACCACGGAGAAATGCCGAACATCTCTCATTTAAATTGATCGCCCAGTTCATATTTTATACACACGACAACAGCGAATGCTCAACACATCCATAAATGTCATAAAATTCATAAATATCGCTGTAAAATGTTCATTGTCTATCTGGATCTGGGATATTAGGAGCCATAAAATATAACTTGAACTCAGTGGGCGTTGTTATCTAAAAAGTTCAAGCAATTGTCACAGAATTCGAAATTCCGAAATCGGTATCTATATAGATCTAGATTCAATACCAAATATTCAATATTTAAACTCCAACACAAGTCCCATATCCAAATCAAAATATGAACGCGAGCCACTGTGTCTTTCTGCAAGGGATTGGGATGCGGATGGATGGTGTGTGGGATTATGGGCGGAATATGTCGAGAAGATATTATTTTAAAATTAGAAACTGTCAGAAGCCTTTCAAAATCAAAGCAAGGGAAGCCCGAAATGCATTAGGAGCAGCAGCTGTAGCTGTAGTTGTAGTAGTGGTGGAGGTGGTGGTGGTGTTGGTAGCAGTAGCAGTGGTGACGGTGACGGAGGTGGTGCCAGAGGTTGTATGTGGCAAAAACTGAGCAAAAAAGAAACACAAGAGAACAAATGCAAAATGGCTAATTCGAGGTGATTTATTTTTGAGCAATAAACATTTTAAGAGGGACTTTTTGGATTCATGACAACGCTGTGGCGATAGCAAGTAGAAAAGAGGTTTTCCAAAGGGCCTAATATCCTGTCCTGATGTCTTATTCCATGCTCTACTTTAGAAACTCGTCGAAAGTTTCCATTTCTCTTTCGCCGAGTAAGATTGTCAGTCACAATTATGAATCAGTCAAGTGATTTTTTAATTTTACACAGGCTACGGCTACCTCTGCCTATTGATGCTTGGCGCACAAATCTTTCGTGAGTGACGATGCACGGGTGGAAGACGCGGGCCTCTATTAGCATTAGCGTCTTCGCATTAACCCTTCACACTCCAAGCATCCGTTCCCGGCCATCAAATTGAGCAGCAGCAGCGTACACGAGTCGCGCACGAGCCGCATGCGTCGCAAACTTATCATATCAACATCCACACCTATTCCCTTCATCCTATGCCGCCGCTGACTGCTCTCCTACCTCACCCTTCTACTGAAAACAATAAAACATTCTAACAGAGGTTGGAACAGGGGCAGTGAAGGAGGCAGGCACTTGATATTTATAAGGCGTCTTAATGAAGTGAGAAATGTTTTCATAGTGCCCCGAATCAGTATTAGAATGAGAATAAGTGCCGGCAGCAGAGTCACACGCATCCATTCTCATTCACATGTATTCACACCCGTTCGCCACTTTTATGTCGATGACGATCCTATCAGTATGAGTAGGAGAAAGCGTGACAGAAAGGGTGAGGGTGGAGAACTGAAAGTGTAAGAAAGGAGAGAATGAGACACGGAAATTGAATAGGAGACGGAGAGGTCGCGTTAGTAGCTCCTATTCTTAGAACCAGTGCACTTCGGCACTCCAGCTCTAAAGAAGCCTCAAAGAACATCGCCACTAAGTGGGTACACCACTATGGCACGAGCCAAGTGTGTCCATGTCCCAAGTGACGTATTATTCCACTACCAACTGCATCAAAAGGGAGGCGGAGAGTATTTGTGCTGATAGCATCTAAAAATCAATGCTCAAACTTTATTCCACATGAAAATAGGAATCAACCGTTTCAGCACTATTTAAATATTTTTAAAATAAGATTTAACGACTTGTCCGTTATATTAGATAATCAAATGTACATATATATATCTCGGGACCGATTGCTTCTTCTGCTTAATTGTCTAAGTTTTCATCTTATTTTAAAGAAAAGGCAATCTTAAACTTTCAAAAACGGAAAAGTAGATTCTTAACATAACCAGTTTAGTCCTGGTCTAGTTCCGTCTCTCTCCCATCTTCCTGCCTGTCTCCATCCTAAGTCATGGTGGTGTCAAATGTTACGAAGCACGTTCGCCTACGCCTGGCCTATATAATTGCAATTATTAGCGAATGGTTTTTAAAGCCCTGGGATAATAACTTGATATGCTGACGAAGGCTTTGGCTAACTCGGTCTTGGTGATGCTGCAATGAGCAAAGTTTTGATGACTTCAGGACAAGAATAAGGATTATGGCGCACGCCATGAGCGAGTGCCCCATGTCATGGGCAGCGACTGAGGCTAGTTAATTAGTCACCATTCCACAGTTCAATAGCGATTACCCCAAACCACTGAAACTGCCACTGTCAGCCTGAGGCATTGCCGGCTGTTTTATTGGATGAAAGGGAATGGGAAGTGGGTCGTCAAGGGTGGTAGTTGTGCCATGCTTTGCGCAGTTAATGACTCCTAAAATGGCAAATAAATCTGTGGTAAAGTGCCCAAGTGTCCATCGACCACAAATAGGCTGAACAATGTGGAAATGAGATAGACATCGCACCTACTAGAACGAGGAATACATATATAACCAGTCCAAAAAGTGTGGTGGTGGCCAATTATCCATCCTTCAAGTGAACCAACTGACTAACTGAAGGCAACTAACATGTTCTGCCCTCCATTTGCCATGTGGGTGAATGTATGTGTGTGTGTGTGTCATAATGCCACAGTTAAAATTCCAAATATTGTAAATTGGCTGCATTAGCGATCGTGATTCAAATTTTGTTTCCTGCTTTCCTGCCTGCTATTTGACAACCAAAATTAGAACAACGCGAGGCACGGGCGCACGGGACACAATCAAGTCAACGTGCGCTCTTCCGCAGTTATGCGTTCTTTTGTTTTTCTTCTTTTCTTCGCTCCACACACCCATACACACACACACACCCTCTCACACACGATGTTTTGTCAAAAAAATTTTGACTTTTTATAAATTATTTCTTGGGGGAATCATAAATGTTATATTTAGACATGAACAAAATTTATAGCGACATATTCTGAGGCAGAGAGCGCGCATGGAAATGAAAATCGAAATTGTCATTAGTATTAAAGGTGCCCCCGTGCTTTTGTGCCTCGTGTCACGAGGTTGTAGTGAGTATCCATACTATATATCAGAATCGATATTGTCTATATATGAAGAGTATTATTAATGATCCTTAACCGAGTTAAAGTTAAAGTTAGTTTTGTACTATGATTGGATTTAATTGACTTTTATCTCAAAATGGAATTTCCACACTCCCAGGGATGTTTCACCATCAGAACATAGATCCTAATAAAATAAACTTTATTATTTTTTATTTGGACTTTTTTTTTTGTGAATCTCACGATTTTCAAAATTTTTTGTCACCCTCGACATATTTATGTTTAATCTGAATTGATGAAGGAACACAACACTGACGATTCCAGTCCGGTTCCATGTCTCACAATTCCGTAGAGCTGACAGATTACAATTTAAAATCATGGATTTAGTTCGAGGGGCAGTTCGAAGATTAAAGAGAAATCAATAACGACTTGGCGGCAACTCGTGATGACTTTACGGAGTGAGGGACATACAATACATATGGAATGCTGTCATCGAAAGAACCAACTGTCCTGATTCAAACTATTGCTTTGCTTTTTGCTCGGAAGTAGCACTAATTGCGCTATATTATAAGTATTAATTTTGAACAACACTGGGAATTATTCAGAGGGTGCACCTGTTGTCCACTTCGTAGAGATACATATTCCTCCCCAAGCAATTATGAGAAGAAAGGAGAGAGGGGTGAGTGAAAAGGAAACAGCCAGAACAGGGGCTGATTTCCTCAATAGTGTGTAAATTTGCTTTGCCGGAAAAGTTTTTGGTGCTGTCCCGGATTCAGTTGCTCATAGCGCTGTCCCATGTAGGAATTATTAGACATTTATTGTTGTTCGTGGTGGTAATGGATGAAGATGGATGATGGCGATTGATGATCGTTATTATCCATATCCATAACATTGACATGGTAGCCCATACATATTGACATTGACGGGCGGTTGCCGTTGTCGTTGTCGTTGCCATTGCCATTAATGGGGATTGGGATTCGGGAACGGACTGAGGGCATGTGTTCGTGCTCGCATTCGGCTGCCGCTCTGTTCCGCTCTTCATTTGTGACCCCATTGTCTAGTGGAACAAAGCGACTGAGTCAAAGCAACATTGGCGCTGCTTTGGTAACAAAACATCGACAATGAGCTTCTAATTTGAATGCTATTTTGTCCTTTGTTGTCGCAGATTTAATCATCTCCTTCTAGTTTAAGGTTGAGTTGCCGAGGCTGCTGTTAGGAGGACTAGCGTTCGGATTGGGGTTGGGTTGAGGTTGGGGCTGGCTGGCACTTTTCCCATCATTAGAGCCACCATTGTTTTCAAATATGAATGAACAGCTCCAGTTTTGTTTTTTTTTTTTTTGTTGTACTTAATTCTTATTGTTGGCAAATGTCGAGTGAATGGGTCAGACTAATAAGTATGTAAAGTCCTATCCAATGATCTCTGTTCTATATGTCCAATACATTGGTTTTGATCCTGTGTCTTTCGACAGTAAAAGACTTTGTTTTGTTATTTTGTGTAAACTGAAAGATTTGCCATAACCCCGGATTAATTTGCAGAAATCATGTTTTCAATTCAAATTTCAATTTCCCCAATTTGTGTCTGAATTTCCTGAACAGTTCTGTAGGGGCGGGGTGTAGCGGAAGCGACGACATGTGGAAATGTTGTACGTCCCTGGTCCTGGTCCTGGTCCCGGTTTTGGTTCTAGAGTCAGTCCTTTCCCTGGCTTCTTTGACATTCGCATCAACTCATCGTCAGCGTCAGTGCGAACGTGAAATAACTTGTAATTGAATTGACGCCGACGCCGACGCCAAATCGGACGCAGGATGCAGCATGCAGAAGGTACAGAAGGATATCGGGGAGAGTTACGAAAAGCCAAGCAAAGAAAGAAAAACAATTACCTTGAGCACACTGGGCGGTCCAGTAGCAATGAACCTCAGACCCAGCGACATCACATGTCGCGACTTTTGCCACAGCACAAGACCTTTGCACTTGACATTGGCCGTGCGGGTGGGCTAGCCCTAGCCCTAGCCAAGCCAAGGGCTGCTTGGAGTGGGCTTCGTAATTAGAATAAAGCCAGAGTCGAGTGGCGGAGTCGCTGACGCGATCCAGTTCTGCTTGTTTCATTCCGCTCTTACAAAAGCCGTTTGTTATAATCCCCCCAAACCCTTAACCCCCCCTTGCCATGGACACTCAACAGTCTGCACGTGCAGCACCAGCCCAAAGTGGCAGAAAGCAGGCTCATTCTCATCTCTAGCCGCCTCAAAAGCCTTTACCACAGATTTGAAGAGCGAGAATCTCTAGGATTTGGATTTACTTGCGCTTTTTTTGCAATTATAAAATGATTTACACAAAAGTATTGCACGCAAAAGATAAAATCCTTCGAATAAGGATGATGGAAAGCAATAATCAGAAATGCCGTATACTTAACATTGAATCACCGTGGTTGGATTAATCGGTTAGGATTCCCTACAAACATTTATCAGTTGAAGCTTAAAAGAACTTGATGAGAATGAAAGATTGGTAACAGGATCTATCCAAGTTGAGAATATAATATAATAACTTGTAGAATCGATAAAAAATGTTAAACTGGAACAAAATCTGTTAATAACATTAATGAGATTGAATTGATATGATGGAGAAGTAATTGATACGATACTCCATCGATTTGTCTATATGGTCCCTTGATGAGAATTAGAGAATGGCATTGTAAAAACCGATTCATCCTTTGTCCTTTTGATTTCGAGTTTCGTGTTTGTATTTATGTACCAACAACAAAATTAAATTACCAACAACAGCAACATAAAACGAGCAGTTTATTATTATAATTGAGTTGAACTCATTTGAATTTCACGCCACTTTGAGTCTGAATAAAAATAAGAATGTGAATAATCAGTTTTTCCATACATTTTTCATTATTTTATTTTGTTGAAGGGCATTTTTTTGTTGTTGTTGTATTCCGAGCAGGCTGAATAACAGAATGGGAGTTTTGTGTCCGTTTCGGAATTGGAACTGCAGGTTGGAATTAAAACAGGAGGGTAATAGGGGGCGCATCCCTCTCAGATTCATTTACAACAAAGGATATGAAATATGCAAACTTGAATTGGATTAAGTACGATTACGATTGTACACAAGTAACAAATTTATTAAAGAACATATGACCTATTGTATATATACTCTTATTTGTCAGTCTATCTGTTTTACCGATATGGACGTGACATGGCAAAAATGTTTTTATAATTTAATGCAGCAATTTTTTTTATTGTATTCCAAAGATACAGCTGACTTTACCTTTACTATATAGGCTAATGACAAAATCTACATTTTTTGATGAAATTTTGGAAAGAGTATGGCAAAGTCTTTATTTTAACTAAATGTCTCAAGTTTTTATTTAAATTTTTCTGTTCGCGCTTATCTCGGCGACAGATCTCAGCTGTACTTAAATTCAAACACAAACAGTAGAAAAAATCTTTTCGTAATTGATTTTTTGGTAACGAGAAAATAAAAAGGGCAGCTCTCTCTCTCATTTCCCCGTGAAACGGCAACTCCATCTCCAACTCCATTTTCAGACCCAGCACAGGTTTAGGTTGTGACAACAAAGGGGCTAGGACCAAGCATAACAATAGCAAATTATTGAATGAAATTGAAAGAAACTTGCTGCGAAACGAATGCCAGAGAAGGAAAACTTTTTTTTTTTCGCAAAGTCATCAACGGTCCCACCACCCCAAACTCCATTCGCATCTTTCCATCTCCGTCCATCAGCCGGTGTGGCCACTCGAGCAAGTCAATGAAGCGATGACACAGCGTGTCATCGATGTAATTTGCAGCCGCAGCCGTAGATTCAGCCCCTGTCCTGGCATCAGCCCTGAGCCTTCGATGGATTCAATGGATTTGCGTTTACTTGTACCTTAGGGATTGTTGCTGTTGTTGCGATATTAACGGTTTTTGTTACCGCTTTCGGCGACAGCGACAGCGTGAGCAGCCCGTTGGGGAATCGAACAAGTCAACGCGTCAGCGCCCACTTCTTAAGCCGACGTGGTGATGCCCCATCCACTGGTGGCAGTGGGTGCTGCGGTTTGCTTATATCCTTATCTCAACATTCTTATCTGATTTGGCCTAGTTTGCCGCTTTTACCAGACAGCACGGCCGAGCGTGTCACTGAATTTTAATGGCAATCGCAATCTGAATCGAAATCAGAATCAGTATCCTGGTTGCCCAGACAGAATCCCAGCCAAATTGTTATTGCTCATTGCGGTGACCAATTTCGCGACATTGGCAACTTTATAGGAAAACTTGGATACCCCCTTGGGGGGAAGATACTTGTAGTAGATATTGGAATCGGCTAATTTGTAATATTCTTTTGGTTTTTCCTCTTTCAAAGGATTCGTTTTGTTTGACCAATGTTTTCTCACAGTGTATCTAAGATTTACTATGCATTTATCGAATTACACGACTCGACTGATGGATAATTATTATTGGTGTGCGGGGGTGCACCAATACAAATAAACAAATGTGAACGGGAATGAGAATATTAGAGATGCTACATATATACATTGATGTGTATGTATGTATAGGTAGGTAGGTACAAACATGCATACATAAATAAATAATCGTGTTCATATATGTATGTATCTACATATGTATGTAGTTATGCCACTGTATGAGCGGTTGAAATGGGATGGCGGAGAGCGTGGGTTTTTGCCGGCAAGTAACGCTACTTGCTCGATTATGAAGTCGGTGAGGCATTCCCATTTTGTGGGTACTCCTTTGAAGTCGAGCCCCTGAACAGCACTCAACTGGCGCGAAGTTGCGGAAGCGTTTTTCGAGCCTAGGATAGCTACATACAAACATATGTGTCGAAGTCGAGCACTGACAATAAACGTACACAAACTTATGCAGATACAAACAGGGATACACAGGCATACGACATTCCTTGATTCACCAGATCGACCTGAATTGAATTGATGTGAGACAACCTTATTATGCGTGTGGCAGATAAGACAAGATTAACATAGGACTCCACCTCTCCTGGGTGCCTTGTCGCGTCAATAGTAATAATAATAAAAAATAAAATAAGAAGAATTGCAACCAAAAGCGGATCTAACACATAGGTCTTAAAAAAAGTGTCCGCGACAACGATAACTCCTTCTCTCGCTGGGAAATGTAACAACCCTGCAGCATGCATGATTCACAAGGCCTTTAAGTACATACACACACACATACATACACGCTGTATCTGTGGGCATATGTATGTATGCGTGTGTTGGTTTGTTTAAATGTTTGTATATGTCTGTCAGGGGAGCGGGTGATTGGGGCTGAGTATGGGGATTTTGTAAGTACAGTTTTCTCCAAAAAGAACTACAGTGCTCACTCGATATGTGTATCCGTTTGCATGGTATCACATATAGTAAACTATTTAAAGACGGAACACTGTAAAAGTCATTTTGAAATATTTGCACTGGCTACTCTCATAAAGGAATAACAGAGTTTTCAGTCAATTGATTTCTTTTCGATTGGTGCCCACTTATTTCTGTTTCCGTTCATTGTAGCGGAGGGACTACTGTACACTGATACACATACATCAGTGTGTGTTCTCTATAGTATACATATACGTCGCATTATCTTGACATGTATCCGTGAGTACGTACATACATAAATAAATGTGGCAGTTTGCCAGCTATTGTGCGAGTGGTTGTAGAGTGGTAAGGGGCAACCTATCCTTGGGTTCATCATTCAGCTTCAGCGGTAATTTGCAGCTGACTTGCTGCATCCCAAGATTCAGTCCTGGGCCGGTCGTAAATGAATATGAAACGAGTGTCTCAGGGCGCAATATAAATATATATGTATATATGTATCTACGGGTTCATGGCGTTTATTTATTCGTCAGACCTGAACAAAGCAATGACACAACAAAGCTTCCCGCTCCCCCTCCATCATTTGAGCCACCCACTCACCAAATGTGCGGCTTTTGAGTGTCCACTTGAAATCTTGTCATTGTGTTGTATCGCATTTCGTGGCGTTAATGAGATGCAATCCCCTACCTCTTCTGTCCTGTATCACAACACTACTCACCCACCAGACCACCCAGTTCCGCCTGGAAAGAAGATTTTTCTTTTGCGTTTGAGACTAATGTATATGTACTATATGGTAATCGCACCAAAACTGTTCTGTCGCATTTTGCTTAAGCCCATCTTTCACCTCGGTGACCTAACCTCCACCCACCAGTTGTTGGATGGTGACATCTGGCTGTAATTTAAAATTTATACCTGCGGGAACAGAAGCTGGGTCATCCGTTGTGATAAAGAGCACTTAATCAATTAACAAATCATCTTTGAAGCCCGCTTACCCATTGCGAAATCCTAACTGGATCTGCATATGGTAATATGCAGATCGTTGTTGCTGTTGGTGTTGCTCTTGGGGATCCAAAGATCCGGTGAGTCTTGTGTCCCCGCCTCTTTACAATGGGATGAAACAAAACGGAATAAACAAATGAAGTACAATTTAATAATGAAAACAAACAAACAAATAAGTCTGACCAGACTTTTGGGTGGTGAGTATTGTGGTGGGTGGTACGAGGGGTGGTGTTATGGGGAGTAAACGAGAAGGAATAAATAAGCAAAGACAACATACGCCCTAAAATCAACAGAAACTGCAACAACAACAACAACAACAACAAAAACAAAAAACAAAAACAGAGCGCAAACAAAATAAAATAACGGAATAAAACAATCAGGAAATTGTCCTTTGATCTTTTTCGTCATGATTCCCAAACCGACCCCACCTCCTACCCCCATCCCAAAGCTGCCAACCAACCATGTCAGCGTAATTTTCTACTTGCCGTCCCTGTTGCTTTTGATGCCATAACCGAAATAACAAGTTAAGTAAATAAAACAAAATAAAATCACATCAAATTTATCTACGTAATTTGCGATTTCGGTTCGCGCGGTTCTTTCCAAAGATAAACATGCGTTTAATCAGTCCGTAAAACAAAAGCAAAGTTCAATTATGCCAATGCGGTGAATCCGTCTCCCATACTATAGTCCTTAGATCCTATTTGAGTAGCCCAAAATTCATAGAACAAGCATTTAGAATTATGTAAAAAGTTTGTTCGAAAGTTCGTTAAATATTTTAAAGTCATTTTCAACTGGAAATTCAGATAATTAAAGAAACCAAACTAGACTTTCAATACCCAGTCAAATTATATTAAAAAGTAGATCAATTTCATCTATAGGGAACATACATAGGGGACAAGGGTATATTCATATTTGTTTCTCTTCGCACAAAAACTGGGCTATAATTATGTTATTCCTAAGTTTCGAAAAAAGTTAATATTATTATTTGAACTTCTTCAGTGCCGTTCCTTTCTATTACTGCTGTTATTTTTGTTTTTATACCCTATACCCATAGACTCTATGGGATAGAGTAAATATAATAATATTAAAGTCACTAAAATGTATTTAACAGACAGAAGGAAGCAATTCCTACTCCAAGAAATATATATATTCTTGTTGAGCATCCGTCTATTCGTATATATATATTGCAAAACCCCCGGAAAAAACGAAAACCTTTAGTTGTATTAAAGTTATCGCATTCTAAGATAACCAATAATATACACAAAAAGTATTATCTAATTAAATTTTGTTGAACTCGGACAATAAATATTGGAGATATATTTGTACAATTTTCAATTTGTATTGAAATGCCAATTGCGACGAAGTCGGCAAGGACGACTTGCTTGCTTCATTGGAGATATATGTATAACAGTTTAGAGAGTTTTATATGTAACATACCATTAGTTAATACATTGTTTACATTGTTTAATATAGTCAACCCATTTTGATAATTCTTTTTGGAGATCTATAAAATAAAATTTTTGAAACGAAAAATACTTCACAATAATGTTTCAGCATCAAATTATCTACAACAATTATAAAAAATGTAGATAATTAATATGGGAGAACTAATTTTTTTAAAGAAAACTTTTCTTCTACAAAGTCATGCTGTGACATTCATTATCTTTGGTAAATTTAAATACCTTTCAAAGTAATGCTGTTAGGATTAGAAACTTAACCTATAAATTTTATGCGTTTAGGATATTATCTGACCCACACACATTTGTACATATATAGCCACTATCTTTAGTTTAACAAAGGGACGATCATTATGTTACACACCATTAGCCTATATTTGATATCAGCAACTTTACAATTCTCTTTACTCTGGTAGTGTCCCTTTGCGATATATGTACCATCGCCTCGGAGTTAAATGGTGGTGCATAATTAAATCTGTGCACAAACCAGAAATAATGCGAATCAAAAGCAGGCCAAGAGTCTCTTCTTGCTAGAAATACTGATATGGGGTTCAAGGTATGGGCAAAGTCGACGTGTAAGGACACCTGCTAAGTGTTATGAGATGTGCTTTTTCTCTCTATATACATAAAATACTTATTGACTTTGTTTGACATAATAATAATTACAGCTCTTTAAATGTTTTAACCATTTCAAAAGTTTTATCAATGTTTCTTACTGTACTTGGCCCTGTATCATATATTTTTCTAAGCTTCATAGGATTAGTAGATCTTAGAAATGTCATTAAAGACTTTATAATATTATTATTCTGGGATCTTTTGGAAACTGTTGTCTTTTAAAAAGTATAAAAAGGTATCTAAATTACTTCTTCAAAACGGTGGGTCCAAAAAAAAAAAAAAAGACACATTTTTATATACACTAAACTTACATAAACCAAATTTCAAGAGAATCTCTGTTAAAATAACCAAGATTTTCTTCTAAAACCAATTATTTGGCCGATCGTTCCTATGGAAGCTATATGATATAATGAACCGCTTCTGAAAAAACTTGCCAGATATGTTAGAAAGTATATAAAACTTATAAATACCAAATTAAGTCGTAATCGCTTTTGAAACAACCAAATTATTGCTCGAAATCTATATTCATGACCGATCGTTCCTATGGGAACTATATGATATAGTCTACCGATTTTGATGAAACTTAGAGATATGTTAAGAAGTATAAGAAACACACAAACACCGTTTTCGTTATATTTCATTGGAAAACAACAAAGTTATTGAGGTTAACGCTTATTCACGACCGATCGTTCCTATGGGAGCTACATGATATAGTCATCCGATTGGGATGAATCCGAGATATACAATGCCTGCAGCAAGGTGCAAAATTTCAGCTCAAGAGCTTTAAGGGTCTCGGAGGAGATTGCGTTGATCCAGACAGACGGACATGGCTATATCAACTCAGCTCATCGTGCTGATCAAGAATATATATACTTTATATAGTCGAAGATGCTTTCTTCTATGCGTTGCAAACTTCTGACCAAAATTAATATACCTTTTTTGCAAAGTTATAAAAAGGAAATTGGCTTATAGCTCGCATAGGGACGAATCGATAATTTTGTTAAAATTGTGTATCATAAAGTTTTCAGTTTCGGTAAGGTTTCAATATATCTAACATTTTAGAATGGTCGAATCAAATGGGACTATATCAGATACTATCGGTGTAAAAATATTTCCGTATTAAAACTTTTGTGTTTGTGATGCTAGTAGCACCTAATTTTGTTTTTGTTATTATAGTCTGCATCCATAGGATAAATGGGTATATTAAACTCGTTAAAATGTATTTTCATCATTTCTGCCCCCATAAAGTATTTATTTTTCATCAGTATCTAAAACCGAATCGACTAACATTTGTCCGTTTGTCAAAAAAGTATTAGCTGATAATTTTGAGGACAAAACTCGAAGCCGGGCAATAAATATTGGAGATGTATCTATGTACATTATGGACTGAAAAATGAAGTGCGTTTTAAATTGATAGGATATTTACCCAAAGGATATATTGGCAGGAACATTTTACTTGCTTCTTTCTTATATACTTTTTGATAATTCTTGTGAATTTGATCTAAATCGGATGACTGTTAGCTGTCAGCAAATTTGGGGTATTTGTATAAAAATTTAGTATCTGTATATAAATAATTTCGGGATAATTGGTCCACTACTTGCTAGTTATCATGAGATCAAACGGACCAAATCAATTTTGTTATTATATAAAACTACTCTCTGAAGCCAAGTTCATTGTTATTTCATTAGGCGAGTTTTAGTTACTTACTAATGATTCTTAAATTAAAAATATAGATCGAAAACAGAATTTGCAAGTGTATTAAATCATCGGCAAAACTTTTAAAATTATTAAACTATGTTAAATGTTAAAAATAATCGAAGCCTCGAAGAAATTATCAAATATATTGGGACTAATCAATTGTTTATATTTACAATATAAGAAAAGTAACCAAAGACCTCGATACATTTAAGAAAATAAAAATGGAAATTCTTTCCTTTGAAAGATTTACCTTACACATTTCAAGTACTTCTTTTTAAAATTTTAATACCTGCAAAAAAAATGCACAGGTGTTGGAAACTTTGATGACCACTTGATGACTACTTTTCATATTCAATATGTTTATTAAAGAGTAATCCTTACTTTTCATCATATTGTTTAGGCTTAGCTTTCTCAGAATAGGTTTCTAAAATTAAAAGTCCATCCAAATCAAATGACTTTATAATTATTAGTAATATATAAATTATAAATATTTATATTTAAATTAAAAAAATTGGCTGGATTATTCAATATGTTCAATTTCGATTCATTCGATTGTTTTCCCAAAAAAAAATATTTTTTATATGCAATTTAACCTTTAAAATCCTTGTCGCTAATAGTTTGACCGCTCAGAAGAGGTTTTTTTTTTACAGAAGAATTGTTTCCAATAAAATCCATTTATGCAAATTTTTACTTTATTTTATTATATAACTAGTTTATACGAAGATTTTTCGCTGTCTCACGACTGATACGCAGATGTTTAAACGGGAAATTTCTATACAATGTTGTAAGCCTGTAAAAAATATCAAAATGTTTTGAGAAAAATTAGCCTAAAAGTTATATCACTTATTAAGAAATGTTAACTGTGATAATCTTATCTGTCCGAGTCTTTTAAAACAATGAATAATGCAAGCAAAGTGTGCTACAGGGTACCTAGCATTTCATAAAGTTCAACTCAATCCAGATTATTTAGTTTACTCTTATCAACACGTTACCCCATCGTTCTGTGAATATTAAAGCTATCTCGCTTACTCTTTTCAGCCAAACTTGGAACTCCTTCATGTGTCGAACTAATCAGATTCTTGAATCGTTTTCAAAAACAAAGTTTGAGTAATAATTGTTGGTTAAAATTAAATCGTATCATTAATAATATGACATAATAATATGACAATGCAAAATTGCATTGTCATGTTTACAATTCTTTTCAAAATGTTTTAAGAAAATAATACAAAAAATATTTTATTGTTTTAACTAACCTAAAATTGTTTCGATTGGCGTGCGCATTGACTTAGGACAAGTGAAATTTTTATACACATTTTATTTACATATATTTTGTGTTGATATGTATATGTACTATATGTATATGTAGTTATTTTATAGAAAATTATGATATTAAGGCAATTACAAATAACTTTGCAGTCAGCTGTATTTAGGTATTCACTTATATATATGCATCGTCTGTGAATTAGTATATATCTTTTTTTGATCAGAATCGAGAGACGACATCAATTATATATGACTATATATGAAATATAAATTATAGCTGTAAAGTTAACAAATTGTATATATATATAGTATTTCGATTTTTGCCTGGCTGTAATTATGATGTGGAATCCTTTTGGCCATATACCTTTCTATCTCGCTACCAACACACATACATAAATTCATATATGCTTATATGTACATGTATTTACTCAGAACCAAATGGGACTGCCTCATTCAAATACATATATATATGTACATGACTGTGCATATGTACATATCTATGTATGTCCATGTACATATATACTATCATACATACATATATGCCACATAAGAGGTTGTCGGGCCAAAGGACAGACGAAGATGACGATACAACTATAAATACAAGTACAAAGCTATGTCTTATGGTTCGCCACCCGTCCGCCAACCGAAACGCAATGGGGCACACAATAGCAAATAATTGACGAGACAATTGGCTGAAACAAGGCAGCGTGCATTAACCACCCGCTACACCATAAGGGGGAGGAGCCACGACTTGAGCTTCAGCCCTCGTTTCTCGTATTGTATTGCACAATGTTTGTCTGTCTCTTTGTCTGTCCTCCCATCGATTTTTGAGCTGAAACAGAAAGGTTTTTGTTTTTAAGCGTTTATATACTCGGCCAAAAGCTTCTTCTCGTTGTGCCTCCAACCCCAAAAGTCCCCCCGTACTTATGCCCACAGTTCCAATACCCGAAAACAGAGAGAGAGTGAGCTTTATGCTATAGACCGCATGCAAGAAAAGGAAAGAGAGAGCGAGGGAGAAAGAGACAGCGACAGCAAGAAAGAGAAAGACAATAACCGTAATTCGTGCAACAATGTGTGTGCTTTGAACGAACAATTGAATGCACGCCCACATCCACTTCACAACCAACCGCTCCGCTCCATCGCTGTGCTGATTTCATGACCTCGATGCTTGTAACTGACGGGGATGGATAGCGAAGACTAAGAGCAGGTTGGGAGTGGGTGGAAAAGCAGCACTCAGAGAGAAAGACAGAGAGAGAGAGAGAGAGAGCATTCGTATTTAAGAGAACAACAGCAGCAACGGCAGCTGAAGCTGATGTGACGATGCGATGCGGGTGCCCTCTTTTCTTCTCTCTTTTAGTAATGCGCAACGTTTGGTTCTGCACCATACGATTTGGCAGCTTCGTTGGCATTATTAGCATTAGTGTTTCGCGATGCTTCGAGTCGAACAGGAGCAGCAGGAGCAGTGAATACGGAGCGCGGAGTGGAAGTGGAAACGCGTAGTATAGGTGGCAGTAGCAGTAACAAAGCGCCTGAAACGGACAACTAGCAGGAGGGATAGGGGGGGTTTAGTGCATTGGGGTTGGGGTACCAGCCCGTCTCTCATTGCGATTTGCTATTGTGTGGAGCAAGACAAAAGCTCCAGCAGCACAGCAGCAACACAAATAGAAGGTACTGCATGGATTGGCCAATCACGCGCAGAGCAGCCCCATTCCCAGTGACACGAGAAGTGGAAATTCGGTTACGGTTTCGGTGTCGGCTTCTCATTCAGATTTAGGGCCAGGAACGTGCCAGAGTTCCTACTGATACATACACTCCTGACTGGATTGGCATATACAGGATTGTGATGGCACGGTTACTAACAATGCTGGAGGTGAGAGCTAGCTCGCGTTAAAATACTCAATCAAGTGATAGTGATTAGAAATATATATATATATGCATATGTATATGTACGTATTTCAAATAAAGACAATGAAAAACAATGTTTTCTAGCTTTATTTAAGCATTATGTGATTTTTGATAAAACAAAAAACCCATTCGTACACCAAAAATCATATATTTAGTAATATTTTGCAAAAATACGTCGGATAATTTACCAAGATATTTAGCAAAAATACGTCGGATAATTAACCAAGATGAAAGATGGTATGTAAATTACATAAAAATTAGTAAATATATATATTTAACAGCGTTCAAAAGGAAATTCTCGTATCCTTCATCCTTTTTATCAATGGTGATATATAATCAGCAATTTATAGTGAAAAGATTTCATTCGGTATTGCAAACATTGTCAAAGATTTATAAGTATCAAAAAGGATTTTCAAACATGAGACAGTTTCATTTTTGTCTAAAATTTACTATAATCCCTTAAAAACAAATAACTGTCGTTCGTTAAATAATAGCTAACATTTGCCTAATTGCACATAAATTGAAATCAATAACTGAATTAGGTAAAGTTCGATATTCTGTCTTAGTTAACTTAATTCCTTTCATAATTCCTAACAGAAGATTAAATTGACTAAAGAATATATAATAAATGTGCAAGAAAACAACAGTGGAGTAAACAGTTGTGTAAAAAATTTAACTAAAACTATTCTAGTTAAAATTAACAAAAAAAAGTGTAAAAAACAGCTAAAAAAAAAAAAAAGATAATTCACACACTTTTTATTAAAAATTAATTAATAGTAATTAGGTTTTCTTCGAACGTAACAAAGTTCGAATTCTCTTGAAACTGTGTTTTTGGTTTAATTATTGTTAAGCAAAATAGTTTGAAGTATTTTATATACTTTTAATATATTTTAGTCAAACTAAACTTTAATTACCGTGGCTTTAATTTTGATTGTTCCGATGGTAGCTAAAGCATATACATATGTAGCAAAATTATATTCTTATCCAATCGTTTTAATGGGAGCTATGAACAGCCAACTGATTTAAATAAGACTTGAAGGATATTTTGGAAAACGACAGTTCCAATTGGAGCTATAGATATAGTCTGACCGATAAACTTTCAGAACTGTAGCTTTTAATATATCCACAAAGTTTTATCAGAACCGTTATATAAAATTGTTTCTATAGGAACGAGCGGTCAAGAATATAGTCTTAGATCAATAACTTGTCTATTTTAAGAGCGATTGTCACGAAATTTGGTGTTTCTATGTTTACTGTATATAGTGTTCCAGCAAAAGCGAATATATGTTATAGCTGCCATAGGAACAATCGGACTAAAAGAACATTTTTTTTTTATATTTGGAAACGCCTACACTTATTGTTTTCAGATCTATTCTCTTTTTTTGGAAAATGGTTTTCTATGCTCTTTTGAAAGCAACTTTTATAGTCCATAAGTGATTTTTTGAGTTTAAAAATTATGCAATTGCTCGCTCTATTTATTGCAGACGCAGTTTGAGAGCATGACTGACATAGAGGCCAGTATACAGCAGCAGCAGCTGCACAATGTCCAGCGACTGCAGCAGGAAAGCTGTCTGCAGGAGCTACATCAACAACTCAGTGCCCAATTTTCGGCGAGTCGTTTTCCCGGACCCCAGCATCATCACCACCAGCAGCAACACCAAACAAGCTCCGGAAACTTGGTACCATTCCTCCCAGCCTTCCTGCGCCCACCAGTACCCAGTGCTCAGCAACTAATGCATCTGATTCCCGGCCATGTAGGCCACCAGTCACAGCACACCGGTCACAGTCATGGTCATAGGCCAATGTGGCCGACAGCAGCTGTAGCTGCTGCACATATCCAGGCTCTGGCTGCTGCCGCAGTGGCGGCAACCAACAACAATAACAGCTGTAATAACAACAACAATTTGTTGTCATCATCATTGTCGCCCATGGTGAACAAGCAATTAAGTGGGGAGGCTCCACCTTCATTAGACACTGGTGCGGGAGTAGGTAGTGGAGGTAGCGGGTTATGTGCAGCAGGTGCTGGTGCCGATGCACGATCAGAGTCACCAGTTTACGGTCACGCGTATTGCCACAACACACCGCCCGACTCGCCACACGGACCCAGGACGGGGAATGTGGCAGCACAAGTTCAGAGTCAGCATAGTGGCGGTATCGAAGGTGAGGTGTCGATGTTTGTTCCATCCTCGCCGACGGATCATCATCACAGCATAGTCAGTCAATCTGATCCCCACGATACGGAAATGGATGCCCCGCTAAACCTGACCAAACCGAAGGGATCACCTGGATCGTCCCCGATTAGCTCTACGGGACCGAGAGATCACCGTGAACGATTGACTCCTGCAGTTGTCTCTAGTCCCCCGTTGAATTGGCAACCAACGACCGCAGTGGCCCAACATCAGTTTGTTGAGATGGAGGCAACCCTTTTGAAAACCCGCGTAAGTACTTTACATAGGAGAATCCCCTTTAGCTGTCAGCATAAGCTAACTATAAATATATGAGTTCAAAATGAAAGTGTTTAGTAAAGATATATATTAAAACTCTGGTAGATAAAAGAACAAAAAAATAACTCTGCCTATTGGCCAAAAGGAAGAAAAGAACATTTATATTTTTAATTGGTGGTCAGTTTGTTATAGAGTGTATTAAAGTCGGAGTCTGGATACACGATCGAAATTATATTTAGGTACTTCTGTTAGGGGTTTTTAATTCCTCCAGTATAGGAATTCTTCCTTAATAAAAAGAATAAATTTACATTTAAAAAATGTTAATTATCCGATTTACTTTAATTATTGACCTCTACTATCCCTTTTTTAGGGTCGAATATGGAACTCGAGTGGTGCTCAAGCGGCAGCAACGAATAATGATTCATGTCCCACTCTGTCCACCTCTAGCCTTGGAGTAGGTGTAGGTGGAACACGGGCAGCTCGCATAAGTCGCGACTCTATAAACAGCTGCGGCACTAGTTCCGAACGTTCAGCAGCCGCACTGGACCCTGAATGCCATTCCCAAGTTCAGCCACCACCGGCGCCATCTCACCCGCAAAGACACGGCAATGGCCATAGTCATGGACATGGTCATTCTGGTCACGGACATGGACACAGCAAGCCACACATTAAGCGGCCAATGAATGCGTTCATGGTGTGGGCGAAGGATGAAAGGCGAAAGATTCTGAAGGCCTGTCCCGATATGCACAATTCAAACATATCGAAAATCTTAGGTGCCCGATGGAAGGCCATGTCCAATGCTGATAAGCAGCCCTATTACGAGGAGCAGTCCCGACTGTCGAAATTGCACATGGAACAGCATCCGGATTATCGCTACCGGCCACGCCCTAAACGCACCTGCATCGTAGATGGTAAAAAGATGCGCATATCGGAGTACAAAGTGCTGATGCGCAACCGTCGAGCAGAGATGCGACAACTTTGGTGTCGGGCTGGTGGTAACGGAGGCGGCCCCGGATCCGTCCCTACAGATCAATGCCCCACGGGCCAGGACGGTACTTCAGTGCAGGCTGTTGTGGCTGCGGCTGCAGCCGCCTATCATTTGCAGGACATGGGACAGGGCCAGGACGGTGCCGCCTGTTCGGCCAGTAATGTGGGTGGCGGTAGCTTTTATTATCCCCCTGAGAGCTTGTCGCCTTCTGGCTTCTCATCGGAGGACATGGAAATGTCATCGCAGCGTGACATCGATGACTGAAGAATCTGTCATAGATAATGTGCCATAGCAAACATGCCAGTCACATTTCCGGTTCCCCATCCTTCCAGGATAAGGAAGACTGTGGCATGTGGACAACAATGCAACGCTCATTGGCTTTGTAAATAGAACAAGTTAAAATAGTATCTGTGTATAGTCCCATAAGTTTCAGTTCAAGTGCCATTACATACATACATACATACATGCATAATCATATACATACATATATATACATAATTATATATACAGACATACATGCATACATACACACAAACATTTACATATTTAGTTTCAACAACAAAAAATTATTGCAATTTTGTGCCATTCATGCCATAGCGTTAGCCATAGAATATAGCAAATATCCCAATTTAATCGATAGGTAGTTAGTAACTTCGTACATCATATGCACATACCGACATTTGTATGCATACTCGAACTGTACTCATACTCATAATCGAATTAGAAGCAAGCGCACACTAAGTTTTAGACGAATAGGATAGAATGGGGGTGGGGTGGTTGTAGTTGTTGGTTGTTGGTCGGGAATTGGGGTTGGGGTTGTTGTTGATCACGATCTATCGCAATCCATGCAAGGATTGGATTCCTGTCGATATTGTGCAAAATCATGTGCATTCTATAAATTTAAAGGATTTATTGGTTTTGGTATTAATTAACTTTTATCGTTGATTTTAAATCTATTTATATACTGTTTCTTGCTTTGGAGTTTTTATTATTTAACTTAGAAAAATATTTCCCCTTGTATTTGTTCCTTTTTTTAATCTCTTTAAAATATTATTTTAATGATACTCATTCAAACATCAACAACAACTACAACAACCCCATGAATCTCTATAGAGGGCCAATAACTCCAACGCCAGAAATTTAAGTTGAAACACAATGAAAATCTCGGCCACGGTTGTTTTACATACATACAAACATACATACATACACACATATTTTATACCCTCATTTGCGGTTCATACGTACATAATTAATGGCAATGGGTTTGTTGGACAGCTCCTTTAGCTTTCTTTCAATGGTTAAATAGGCAAAGAGGCGAATGTTCTTGTAGGTGTAGGTCTATATACATATGTACGTATATACATACAAACAACCATACACATGCATAGAATTAGATTTTACGTAAACGTAAAGTGCAATAACTTTTTACATTTCAGTTTTGATATGTACCGAAAATGTACATTCGTGGATAATAAAAACAAATAAAACTACACAAAATAAAAAGACTTTCGAACTAGTTTAAATTCTTTTGAATAAATTTGTAAGATGAACTAACTTCAGAGATTCTAAACTACAACAAATAAATAAACAATATCTATAAATTAAGAGGTTCTCTATTCCGTACTCATCTCTCAATATTTGTGGGATAAAAGAAGGCGTTTGCATGTACATATATATATTTTCTTGATCAGCAATTAGAGTCAAGTCACAACTGATTCTGAACTGGTTTTCTATAAAAACAATATACATACAAGTAAAACATAGAATAAGTTTGACTAGACATCTTTCCCCATTCACCATAAATGTGGTTATATGCTATTTTTATATAGTGATATAAAAATGCAAGTTATAACTATTTAATATGGACCCAACCCCTTTTTGGTGAGGTAACATGCATATATTCAGGTAAATATTTAAAAAATGTATTTACTGGAAATACATCGCAACATGAAATTTGTTTTAAAATTAAATTCAGAAAGTTGAAAAATTTTATTGTAACACGGACAGACGGACAAGGCTATATTAACTCAGCTCATCGTGCTGATCAAGAATACATATATATATTTCATATAGTCGGAGATGCTTCCTTCTATGCGTTGCAAACTTCTGACCAAAATTAATATATCTTTTTCGAAAAGGTTTATACCTTTGTATAATTATTTTATTTTAAATGAATTCATTTTCAATGAAAACACAGTGGCGCCAATAAAACGCAGGAACACGAGTAAAAATCGCAAACATTAACACAACTTCCCCGCATGAACCAACATTTTCGATAGTTGACAATCGATAATGACACGTGTGACCAAATTATCAAAAGTGGCATCTGGTTGAGATTAGAATTTAAAAAAACGACAAATTTTGGGAACTATTGTAAAAATGTGATAGCAGCTTGAAGTTTGTATGACTTAAATTGAACAAAATAAAGCAAAATCAAGTTATAACAGTCATTGCAATATTTTCAAGAATTTTACAATGATTTAAGAAAACTGTCAAACTTTTTTCAAAGAAGTCTTAACTAAAACGTAAAAAAATCAACAAAAGGAAATTTACTAATTAAAACTTTTACAAACCAGATGGACTTTTCCATAAAATATAATGAAAATTTCCAAAAAGCGATCTTAAATTTTACAATGATTTTAAAAAAGTCCCAATAACTAGAAGTGATTTCTAACCGTTTCTACTATAAAATCAGTATTCAACACTTTTATAACAAAAAATATATAAGTAAATCATAACACGACATATGTATATATGTTGTTAATAGTTGTTGTGTTAAGACTACTTACACATTTCACAGTGACAAAAAGTTGTGACTATTCACGCACATCACTAACGCGTTATCGATTGCACAGGAAATGCTTCTACTGTCGTAAACTTATCGATGCTGTGCTTATCGATGAAATATTCCTGCATCCCTGCTGCTGCTGCTGGTGAAGAAAAATTGCTAAAAGAATTAAGTTTTGATTTCGAGAAATTGCCGTACGCAACAAGTGTGCCTGAGCCTCAGCACAACGCCAAGATTAATGATTTAAACAACTAAAAGAATTAAGAGTAAGACGAGACGCTTGTTTTTGCATGCGTGTGCGTGTGTGCCCCTGCCCCCCTCTCCGTTCACCATCCTGTTACTTGCTAGTGTGCGTGTGTTTTAAAGATTTTCAAGTACATACAGATATACATTTGTATATGTATCGTCATTTGTTGCTAAATAATAATATTTTAAGACTTGCGGAGGACGGGCGCCTGAGGCGGCTCTAGGACAATCCTACCACTACACTTGGTCTCACCACGTAGTAGTAGAAGCAGCACATACGCTCACACATACACATGTATATACATATTGCATATGCACAAGTATATGTATATATGTTTGGGTGTGTGTGTGCGTATAATAACTATTTCGCTTCCATATCCAATTTCTATTAACAGCTCCCATGCTAGTTAGTGGGCGAGTAGAGACGGAGAAGGAGACAGAGCCATCGCAATTGGAATAGCTCTGTGCCAAATTGGGGTCGGTATCAGGATCAGGCTTGGTTTATTTTATCCTCCTGTGTAGGCTGGCATAAATGAACCAAAACCAAATCCAACAATTGACCTCCCACCTATCGCAGGCACTTGATCAGAATTACGATGTAAGTAGTGAAATCAATCAATATCGAGATATACAGTCCCCCAAACAGGAATTTAATTTCGGGCTTATATTCGCAGGTTGTCAATTTGGAAGCGGTGCTCTCTGTTATTTGTGCCCTGGAGGGCACTACGATTACCAAGGAGCAGTTGGAGGCCACCAGACTAGCTAAATATATAAACCATTTACGCCGTAGAACGAAGAACGAACAGCTTGCACGCCGGGCAAAATCACTTTTAAAGCGATGGCGCGAGATGGTGGGAATTCAGCAAACTGCAACAGACTCGCAGCCAGCTCCATCTCAGCCATTGACCACTGGCGAAGTAGCCGTTGTTGTCGTGCCTTCGCAGCAGTCGCCGTTACCATTGGCGCCGCCTCAGCTGCCTATTAGTTTGCAAAAATATATTGCCGACACATCCTCAGAGCAGCAACAACCGCTAGCTCTACCTCCTGCGGCTGTTTCTTCTTCACACCATACGAACTTTTCCAACCTGATCAACAACATCGCCAACAAAAGTGACGATAACAAACCATATAAATTTCAAAGGAAAAGCGGTCCCAATATCGACCATTCTTCAAATTCCGTTTCAAACTCAACTGCCGCCGACAGATTCACTGATGCCGCCATTGTGATTGACATCGTCTCTGATTCCAATGACAACGATGGTGTTGGATGCCCATCGGCGCCGCCGACTGTTCCGGTTCGAAATAAAAAACTTAAAAAGGACAAGAAACGTCGGGACCGGGAGAGTCAACGGCCAAAGGCTACACTACTGAATCGTAATGAGGTGATGGGACAGCAGTCCAGATATGCAACCAAAATCAATTGCACTCCTTATAAAGACGGCAAGCCTCAGGCGGCAATTCCGACAGATGCTGGTAAATATATTGCAGTAGCTACATTCCCTTAAAAACAACAAGATCTTGCAATCAAAGAAGCTAATATAAAGTGCCTCCCAATCTTGTGTAATCTATATCGGTTCAAGTCATCTAGAGATCTGTTGTAGCTTACAGAGTTTGATAACTTAATTTTTTTTATTAGAAACAAAATAGAACCGTGAATAGAATGAAATCTACTTGAAATTATAATCTGTCCAATTCATAATCTAGATCTTTTCTTTAAGTGTTAAAACGTCATAAAAATGTTTTATTTCAAATTTAATAATTCAAATATTCTTAATACTCAACCGAACTAAATGTGAATTGGTCCATATATACTAATCTACCCTCTTTAAAAGATTTTGAAGCCTTTTTATGAACTTTTAAATTATTTCTTTTCAACAGAAATATTGTCACTTTCGAATAGCTCGATGAGTTCGATTTTATCTGGGGATGTTGCACTTGGAAACTCGCACAGTAAAACCATAAGCGCTCGTCCCAACAGCACTTCGGAATTAACATTTGCAGGGCGATTTAAGTCAGTCAGTCAACCGGAAAGCTCCGGAGTCATAAATGGCCACCAATTCCGTGCAAACGAACTGCCAATAACGTTTGACGATTCGATCACCAATGATTCAAACACCTCCTGCAGTCGACTGTCCCCGACGCCGTCTCCTTTTCCGTTCGAAGAACGACGAAAGGCGCTTGAGGAAGCCGGAAAACAACAAATTGAAATTTCAGTTCTGGTACCTCCATCAACCACTACGTCGTCACTGGGCAATGAGCTGAGCACCAGGAGTGCTGATTATGCTGATGGCAGTGCTGTCAGCAGAAGCGGTCTGCCACAAATTCCAAAGAAACGGGGTCGCAAGAAGGGATCGAAAGGTGTAGACTCCATAATAGCAAAGGAGTCGTCTAGCCTCTCACAGCAAATATTGTTTGGTTCAGGTGTCAAAAAAGTAAAAACCACAAAGGAACTCTTCAACGATCTACAAAGTCGCAAACTAAGCAATATTGTTCAGTCGGTGAATAATCTGTCCAATGCTTCTTCAGATAGGGATCGAGAAGAAGCCCTTTCATCCCGCTCTCTACAGCCAAGACCAACATCCTCGTGTTCAGGTAGGTGCTATCCCCGCCTTATTTATGTTCAACCGATAATTCATCATATATTTTCTTTTGTTAACTTATTTTAGAGGCGTCCATGCACTCGCCGCAAATTCTGGACACGTTTTCCTCTAACATCACTTCAATGGATGCAGATAAATTTTTAAATCAAAACGAAGGTAAGTACAATATTAAATATGTATGAGTAATATAAAGAAAATGTAGATTTTAAACAAAGGTTTAGCTGCAAATACTCTTTAAACCAGAAACACTATTAATATAAGAGGTCAGAAAAATCATTCTCAAACGAGTTGGGTAAAAATATGATCTATTTGAGTAAGTCTTGAAGAGTTCGATTTCAGTTTTTTATCAGCTTAAAATCGCATTTAAAACGCGGAAATATTGCTATTGGACATTAGATACGCTAATAAGTGAATGGAATGGGATTCATTTCCCTTTATAGCATTATATGCATGTAACAGCAACACTATCATTAAATTTTATATTTTAAATATCAAAAAAGCTAGTTTCGTCTGTAACGAAGTTTACCGTTTTTGATTATTCAATTATTTTCTTTGTCAAATTAATCAGTTGTCGTTCTCTGCAAGACCAAAATGCATTTTCTTTGTATGCAGGTTCAATTGGAACAATGAAAGCTTCATTTTTAAAATGAAAGCTTGAATCGGGCAACGATGTTAAAAAATTCCCATTAAAATTATCTGTGGTATCAATAGTGTGTCCCAAAAGTTCAAAAATTTACATAGGGAAACACTGTTAAATGATGCTTTAAATAAAATGAAATAACTTCCAAAAACAATCGAGTCATTCCTGCCGACTGTGTCCCATTTACCAATATAATAATATTTAATTCATTAATTTAATGTTTTAAAAAAATCAAAGAATTGTCTGTGGTTTGAAAAAAATTTTTTTTTTTTTTTAATTTCTTTGGTTTGATAGGCCATAGGAACATTTGTAATAGCATATCCTATTATACGAGCATCGCACCAATTCTGCGGAAACTTAATTAAAATATTTTTTACGTACCAAACTTACAAATACTTAATTTCGTGAATATCGTTTTAGAAACAACCAAATTATTAATCTAAAACTTTATTATACCCTGTACCCATAGGGTAAAAGGGTATATTAAAGTCGCTAAAATGTATGTAACAGGCAGAAGGACATATTTCCGACCCCATAAAGTATATATATTCTTGATCAGCATCAATACCCGAGTTGATTGAGACAAGTTAGTCTGTCCGTCCGTATGAGCACGTGGATCTCAGAGACTACAAGAGCTAGAGCAACCAAATTTCGTGTCAGCATTTGTTTACGCAGATCAAGTTTGTTTCAAATTTTTGCCACGCCCACTTCCGCCCCCGCAATTTAGGAAAAACGAGTAACTAGAGTCATATTAAAGGTAGCGTATTTTTATTTGGCACACCCAATAATATGACTAAAAGGTATCAACTGACCAAATTTCACTAAAATCGGACAAGAAATATCGAAGATATATAAATGTACAATTTGTACTGAAATGCCCAGTGCGACATTGCGTAGTAAGTGTGAGCGAGATAGTTTTAGTTTGAATTAATGGCGAATTCGAAGGAGTTTTGATTTAATAAAGTTTCTCTACTTGGTACAGGGTATACTCAAAGTCGGCAGAAACGACTTGGATGCTTCATTTTTAGATTTATCATATCTATATGATGAAGTCAACGAATTTAAATCAAATTAAAGAATTTTGCAAAATTAATGAAAACTATTTTTAGTGTTATTCAATAAACCGTGTTTCTAAATTTTAGCTCTATAGCTAATTTGCTTCGGGCAATTTTAAGTTGATCAAGACGCGCGGCTAAGGCTACATCAACATAAGTCGTCGTGCTAATCAAGAATATTCACAATCGACTTAAATGGTATTATTGATCGTGAATTTATATACTTTACATGATCGGAATTGATTGGCCCGTTACTTTCTTTTAGGCAAGTTAAAGTGAGCTTTTATGGTATATTAACCCATTAGCATCGGTTAATATATGTAAATATACTTAAACGGTATACAATTTGAATATCAAATCACTCGCGCTAAAAAGATTTAATGGTCATTCAGAGAAGATTGTAAAGCTTCTTTACTATAGAATTTATAGGAAAATATTACCCAAAATATATTGCATATGTATTTGTTATTAAATGTTTTTCGGAAGTCATTTGAAATTTAATTAAATACTTGTTGTTGTTGTGAAGTCAATATTTTTAAAAACGAATAGAGATTTATAAAATGGGTTAGAAATCAATACCCAATAATGTTTTTATTCTGATTTTATTCAAAGAAAAGCAAAATTTTATTCAAGAAAAAGAAATGCAACTTTATGAACAACACAAAATTTTCGCCAATGTTTCGGGAATGGTTGAAAGTATTAAACTGTATCTCACATTGTATCTTTTATGCAGTTCTTGGTTATGTTAAAAAAATGATCAACTTTTGGCCAATTCGATCCCGCCTTGGACCAATATTGTCTGTAGCTGTAGCACTGCCTAACTCGACTTTTTAGATATCCAAATTGAAGCAGTTTTGAAACAATTAAGCAAAGATATATAACCGCGGTTCTTCTGCCTCTTTTTATATTTTACCCAAAAATTTATATTTATCAACAGTTGCTATAAGCTATTTATATTATATATTTTTTAGATCCCGGAGTAACAGACAGCGATACGATTACATCGGAACCATCTCGTGACAGTCTAAAATCGCGGGAGGTTAAGGGAACATCATCGATGGACAGCAATAGTAATACCCTTCAGACACCTTCGGTTACAACGGGGTTTCCTAACCATACTCATAATGACGTGACCACACAATTAATGCATTTGGTTCACAGTCTGGGCAGTCCGCCAAGTGTGAGTGATACTGAGAAGATGTATCAGACTCAGATTGTGCCATGTACCTGTGTTGTATTGGAAGAAGTGGCAGAATCATCCGACGGGCAAGCAATCCCTGCTGATCAATTGGACAGTGAAAAAGTAAATCCAACTGGTGCGGTCAGTGACGAACTTGTACGTGATAACGAAGTCAGCGGCGATTCAGCGCATATATTAGAACGTAATCTTGCCGAAGATAGGACTCCTTTCGTGGTTCCACAGAAACCAATTAAATCTATTTTCGATTTGGATTTCGACGAAGACGACGATCCGTTACAGTCAATTATTAAGGATCTTCAACCACCAACTGTCGATTTGGAAGCAACCAACGGAAATGTTGCCAAGTCTATGATAACGACGTCCACTCATACAGCCACAACAAGTGGCATAAATGATGGGGCACACGTTGATACAGAGGGTATGGATATAGATCAGGATGGCGCTGAAGCGCCACCCCTGCCTCTACCTGTTTTAACTGTTCATGAAGACCCAAATTGTCTTGCAAAGGAGCGCTTTCTCGTCCAGACTAACAAAGTAACGAGTTTTCATATTAACGCATTGCACAATTGCTGCGTTCCAAATATTAACGGCAATTGGAATGGTGTTAAAACGGAGTCAACGTCGTCAAAGTCGGATCCCTTAAGCAGTCTGGAACTGTATGCGGTAACCGACGGCGCTGATGTGGTTCCAAAATATGGTTCACTTACATTTGAGCGGATTCCAAAGGACCTAAGTGGTCTAAAGCTTGAAAGGAGCATCAACAGGAAAAAGACTCTTAAATCATATATGCCGCCATTTTTGGGAGTGGCGAAGTGCTTGCCAACGTGTCGGCGGGCTAACCGCGAGCGTCGGCGAATCAGGGATTCAAAAATGCAACAGCCAATGTCTCCTGAGATCTCATGTAAACCAGAGGAATCGGAATCGCCATATGAAATGCAACATGAAAATGTTCCGCTCGTAAATACGATAAATCCAAGCCCGCTCCAAGTGGATGTGAATGTCGGTGACAATAGTGAAGTAGTTGCTAATTTTGCTGATGGGGTTATTGATTCTGTTAACCACAACAATTCACCTTTTCGGGGTATTTCTGAGAACCAAAATAGTTACAATCTTTTAAAATTGGCCAATGATGATAACTTGGCTTTGGAATTAGGTGCTGATGCGGAAATCGGGTTTCCCGAAAATAGCCGCTGTAGCAGCAGCTCCAGTAACTCCAGTTTAATCAAGACACAGCAATCAATCAACTCAAAATTAAAGAATCAACAGCTAACTGACCAATATGTGATAGAACGAAATCGAAAAAAGCGCAGAAAAACCATAGAAGACCAAGAGGAGGAGCTACAAAAGCATGTTGACGACGCAAAGCCGCGCATCAAGAGGATTAAGATCGCCATTAATGGAACAGTGACCAGTCAAAGGCAAATCTCCAACATTAGTAGTAGTAACAACAGCAGCGACAATGAGGATCAGGAAAGCGATACAGTGAGTTTAAGTGACGACGCCAATGCCAGCATGACGCATAGCCAGATTCCCAGCGAAGATGAGCATGAGTCTTCCCATAGTGCAACTACGACTTTTGATAGTATTGTCGCGGATGAGGACGTGGACGGAGATGGTGTCTTAGAAAATGAATATGAGAATAGCAACGATGAGGAATATGCCATTGTTCAAAGACCTATGGGTTGCGGAGTTAGTAGCAACCACATAGTACTAACAATTAAAAAGACACCAAGTAAAATTAATTCTCCAGCAAACTCAATATCTGGTGTCTCGCCAATTACGGGCTCCGAGTCTGTCAATGGATCTGCAAAAAAGGCATACCTTATTAATATGATTGATCCTAACACGCAACCTGTAGTTCAAGCAAACATACACGAATCTGTTAGGGTGTCGGACCCCCAGACATCTGTAGAAATCGACAAGCCCGCGGAACTCGGTGATAATAGTTTAATCTTATCGCCACAGGCTTATTTTCTTGGTAGTTATCGTAGACGATTGCATCGTCTTCGTCGTCGTCGTTCCCGTATTCAAAAATCTGTAAATCTTCGGAATAAAATAGATTTAGAGCTGAACCATTTATTCATTACCAATGACGAAAGAAAAGCCGCCGCCGACACTTTGTCAGAGACAAAGCTGCACCGGAAACTATTTTTCACTGAAGAATTATGCAGACAGAACAGTGTAGGCCAACGGAAGCGAATTATAAATTACAGTAGTAGTAGTAGTAGTTCGAGTGATGAGAGCGAAAGTGAAAAGGATTACAATAGTAGTTCAACCAACGAAGATGATAATATTGATGTTGCTAAGCATAAAACAAACAAAATTAATATTGAGACTGATACAAGAGCCTCGGCACCCACAGATGCAGCTAAATATGAAAACAAAGAAGATTCTTGCGAAACGACAAGCGACGACGACGACGATGATGATGATGATTGCAGCGATGATACAGATATATTTGGCCAACCTGCTAAGAATGAAATTGCTAATATGGACATTAGTATCGAAGCCGACGCATCCGATGATTTGCCTTTGCACAATAATGGCCTGTTGCCTTCTTTCAATTCGATTTGTGTTGAACATACTCCGCGGTCAATGCTACCCTCAGCTGCTCTTGATGATCCGGAAATGAATCCCAAACCCAAAATTGCATCGCTGAAATCCCTACAAAATGAGAATTGTGATGATGTTAATAACCTATACTATAACAACAATAATTTAGATATAATTAAAAATAGTCTAGTACCTAGCCCCATCCTTAACGATAGCAATCGTGAAAGTGTCGCTAGTAATTTAACCTCCATAGTCTTGGCCAGCGACAACAAAAGCAGTATCCAAAATATTTCACACGGTACCGAGTCGATTCGACATGAATGCCAAACTGGCATTCGATCAGTTGTCGCCGCACCAGACAAATTGACGGTTAAAAAGGAGGACTCCAGCATCTCTCAAGTTCAGCAGTTTAAGGAGTGGCATCAAGTTTTACAGTTGCCTTCGTACAATGACGAACCATTGATAGTTCTCCCCTATATTGTGCTTGAATAAATTCTGTATGCGCGTGATATAGCATGGCCTAATACATAAGAAACTATTGATGGAATAAGCATGGGGCAATTTAATACTATATATTTTTGAATAATTCAATAAACGTTGATAAGTTGAAATGAATAGTAAGCGAGTTGTAAATGAACTGTAAATAAATTAGTTATACACTATTTTGGATTGCATTTTAATTTGGTTTTAACAGCATTGATAAGGATCAACTAAATATAGATGTCCAAGGCATTCCTTTTTACTATGCGATTCATCCCCTTTTAAAAGACATAAAGCTTACTGCATATTATATATTTTTTTATTGTTCAATTACACAATTATTATTCTGTTGTTTATTCATATTATATTTGTATTTTTGTGTCAATCGCCGGGTACTCGTTTTCTCGTTTACGGCAAGATGCAAACCAGGTGGAGCTGCCTATGTGACTAACGTATTTTTTGTTGGTGTTGGTTGAGGATGCTAGCAGTTAGTCACATAAGCGGCTAACCTGAATTTGGCTTGCTCTTTTGGTTGTCAATGTTTTGTAAGTGAGTTTATACATAATAAAAACGTAAAAATATCAAAACTATGAATGAGTATGCAACTCGGGCAGGTATGCGAATGGGCTATGAGCAGTCTAGTTAGTTCGTTAGTTATCTAGTAGGTAAATTTCATACAGTCGTTCATTTGGATCAGATATTTAAGCATCGGCACTATGCACATTCACGGAGAACGCACATAAGCTTTCGCCCTTCTTGGCCACAGCCTTAGCCTGATATTGTCCAACGTCATCCATATTACACTTGGCCATGGTGAAAGAATAGCGATTACCGTCTTTGGTAAATGAGTAACGAGCACGCGTTTCATCTATGGGCTTGCCATCCTTCAGCCATGCGAGATTCAGGAGTTCTCCATCGAAAGCACACTCAAATGTGGCGCTCTCGTCCTCGACGACCGAAACAGAGATGGGGAATTGAGTAAATGCCGGTTGTTTGGGCTCATCTCCAGGCACGGTAACATTAATTGTGCAGCTACTAAATGATTCACCAGCATCGTTAAAGGCCTCGCATGTATAGGTGCCACCATCTTCGGGGAAAATCTCGGCTATTTGCAGGCGGTAAATGTTTGCCTCATTCGTGTACTGGAAGTCCTTGCTAGGTTTGATCTCCTTGTTGTTGTGCAGCCAGACTACGTCAAAGTGTTCTGGACCAATTATGCGACAAGCCAAAGTAACCGCATCTCCGTCTTTTACAAAGCGGGATTCAAGATGGCTGACTATTTTTGGTGGTTTGTCACTGGCAACAACATGACGCTTGCTAGCGTTTTTGTCTAAAGCTATAATTGAATAAAAGTCATTTAAACAAGTGAGCAATTAGTCAATTTCTAGATTCAAATTTTATAGGATATATATGTATGTACATACGTTTCACAGTTAATTTGCATTTGGTCTCGACGGCGCTAATTGAGTTCGTTGCTGTGCATGTGAAGACGCCTTCGTCCTCAGGGAACACTTCGTTAATTGTAAGAGTTGCAACGCCATTCTTGTATTTCAAATCCATAATATCGGAAGATGCGATGGATTTTCCATTCTTGGACCAAGTGATTTGTGGTTCTGGGTCACCCTTAACGTGGCAACTTAGGACTAACTGCTCACCATCCCGAATGCTTAAATCGTGAAGCGGCTTCGTAAATTCCGGCTTGCACATTAAGGAATCATCCGGAGGAACTGAATCCGAAATGCGGTAAATTGTAACATTATTTAAACATTAATATACCGAATACTTACGGATCAGCTCTTTTGTGGCACTACGAGATCTTGATGGGCTTCCAGGTGTCTGTAAGCTATTGGCCGCATATTTCTTTTTCCCTGAAATGCTATTCTGTGTGTTTGAGGAACTTGAGCTTGATGTGATGGTAGTGTTGCCATCCTAAATAAAAAAAAAATTGATTTCACCACAATGAGACTAGTCCGTAACAAAGTAAAAAGTGATCGATCGCTTACCTTTATCTCGGATTTGTTGGCTGAAGTTGAGGTGAACTGGCGGGTTGTTATAATTGGCGGTGGAGCTGGCTTAATGGGCTGCTCAATGTATTTCCGATCTAAAGTGAAACCGAGGCAAAACAGGTTATATTAATTTCTTCCTCAATAACATCGTAGCATGAAGTTAATTTATTTTTAGAAAAACACACTAAACTCGAAGGTAAGGAAGAGTCAGTTGGACATAAAAATTGGAGGATCTTGTTAATCAAAGTGGACGTGGACTGAAAGGTGTATTAGAAAAGTTCAATATATCTACTTTAAGCAAGCACTGAAATAAATACATAGGAATAGCAAAAAAAAAATATATATACTCGATATTGCATGTGGGATTTTGTTTATTAGGTGCATGCGATGGGTTTGGGTATATAAAATAATTGCAAATAAATGTTTGGTTTTTCATTTTATTATAGTAAATTACCTCCTGAGTAAAGGAAGTTGTGCGCAAGTTCTGCCTGCTCAGGCGTAACCCATTCTCCTGGGGGAAATGTTTAATTTTTAATAACAGTATAAAGCAGATGATGCATGGTATGTATGTAAATTATATGGGATTTCGCAAATTTATCCTATAATTTTTATATATTTAAAGAATTGCAAGGTGAGGCTATCTTTGCTATTTATTTCGGCATTCATGACTATTTTTTGTCATAAATCTCTATTAAAAAAACAACCAAAAGTTTTCCTAAAGTGCCTACAGATTTCTACTCTTTTGATTATGACAAGACTGCAATTTTTATTAGATTCAATTAAAAACTATGGTTAAAAAAAATTTGTTTAAAAAATGAAAAATTGGATAAAGAGAACGGTCAGATAAATGAAAGCAGCTTACGGAATTAATCGTAATTGAATATTTCAGCTTTGAGCGTCTATATGATTTTGGCAAATGGAAAAATGTGTGACAAACATTGATAGGTAATTTCTCAAATCTAAATGCTAATATATTCGATCTTTTCTAAGCCAGTTGCATGAGATGCTCTTGTTTTTCCGTATGTTGGCAAAAATGAGATTAATATTTGGGCTAAGATTCAAAATTAATAAAGTTCTATCTCTTAATAATCATCCCGAAATATTATTAATGGATTGACAGGTGGCAGAAATACGTACCTTCAACAATGACAACACACTCAGTTTCGTCAGTTCCGTGGCAATTGGTTGCCTTGCAACTGTACTTGCCAGAGTCTGATGGTTTGCAGTCGATTATTTCCATGGTTACAACACCATCTGAGTGGGTCATGGCATATTCGTACTTGCTAAGCTCGCGTCCATCCTTGTACCACTTGACAGTGGGCACAGGCTTGCCGCTAAGACAACAAAGCAGTTTGCATGTGTCGCGAGCCTGCATCACACGTGGACGCAAAAGGAATGTAAAACTAGGTGCGGACTCGGACTCCTCTTGCCAGAAGGTGTATGGCAAAGGCTCGCGCCGACGAACAGGCGTCGACTCGGTGCGATATCTGGGCTGCTCCTTGGGCAGTGGATGGACATTGAGAAAGACGACCTCCTCTCTGGAGCCATAGTGATTTTCGGCACGAATGATGTACTCGCCACGGTCATCTAGCTTCACTCGATTAATTATAAAGTAATAGTCGTCGCCAGTATAGCGTTTCATGAACTTGACACTCTGTCGCAATTCAATATTGTTATGGGACCATGTGAGTGTTGGCGTTGCAATTGCTATGCACCTGCAGTAGAACTTCACGCTCTGTCCCTCGTAGCAGAACTGCGAGGAAGGTCTTATTACGAAGCGTGGCGCCGCTTGGCGACGATCGAAGACTGCGTCGTGGATTTTGTATTTCTCCATTAATAGTTTGCGCAGCGACGAATACTCCGACAAACGACCAATGGGCAGAAGGTATTTTTCAAAGTCCTCGTACTTCTTACGAAGCTTGTCACGGTAGGCGAGGTAACGATCACGAGCGATCTTTTGTGTTAGGCCGCTGTGATCTCCAGTTAGCCAGGGATGTAGGAGACATTCATGTGCAGTCATACGTTTCTCTTTGTTTGCCAAAAGAAGCTTACGGATAAAGTCTTTACCCTCCTCCGAAATATGTCTGAATGATTCTACATCGAAGTCCCAATCACATGCCTTAACATTTTTAAGAGTCTGGACATCGTTGTCACCGGCGAATGGCGATAGGCCACTTAGCCTATAAGAAAGAAGAAGAAAATTATCATCAACATTCATCAGATCAATACCAGTTAACGTTCTATAATCGACTTACAAAACATAAGCTAGCACGCCAGTGGCCCACATGTCGGTGTAGAAGCCAACTGGCTCTCTATTTACAATTTCGGGGGCCGCAAACTCGGCAGTTCCCGTAGTGATCTTTACGACCTCGTTGGGATCCAAACGAGTGGCTAAACCAAAGTCAATCAGTTTAACATTCGTGCTGGAGCGAGTCTGACACATAATATTCTCTGGCTTGATATCTAAGTGAATGATATTCTTCTCGTGCATATGCCTGATGCCTTCGCAGATTTGCCTCATGTAGTTGATCACTTCTGCCTCGGTCATTACATATCCCTCTGCAGTAATGCGTTCGAATAGCTCACCTCCAGACAGGCTGGATACAGAAAAAAAAGGATGGAAAACAAAAGATCGTCAAATTATTGTATCACACACTTTGCTTTGGAACACTTACAATTCGAGAATGAGAACCATTTCATCATCGTCTTCAAATGCATCATGCAGATTAATAAGTTTTTGATGATGCAGCTGATTCATAATATCAATCTCTCGGCGAATGAGATCTTTTTCAACAGCATGCGATACAGGAATAAACTTGGCTGCAAATATATTGCCTGTGCTGCGCTCACGGCAACGGTGGACTACGCCGAAAGCTCCAGTGCCAATCTCCTCCAAAATATCGTATCTGTCGTAAACACTTTGCTGTGAAATCTCCACCGGCTGTGGCACGAATTTCGAATAAATATCGAAGACGTATGAATCATAATCCTTAATAGGACCGTCAGCCTTTCCGCGAATCTTCTTACCGTTCGCATCAACTTCATACTTGCGTTCGGTTTGTTTCTTTTTGATGGATTCCTTTGTCTTAATTAATGTACTGACGTCTGATGGGTCCGAGCGGCCGTAAACGTTGTCGGCAAAGATTCGGAAGTCATACTCCTTTCCAGGTGTCAAGCCAGTGACGGCCATCGAAGTGAAACGAGTATTGCCAACACGAATCCATGAGGAAAGTGGATGCTCTCGGCGTTCCACAAGGTAATTTGTAATATCGCTACCACCGTCCCAAACAGGGGCCTTCCAGCTGAGGGAGAGTGAGTCAGTGCCAATGCTTTCGATTAATGGGAAGCGTGGAGGATCTGGACGATCACTGATTTGCACTTGAATAATTGCCATGTCCGAGCCAAGCTCGTTCTCGGCTGTAATTTTATAAGGTCCTGAATCTAAGCGCGAGCCATCGCGAATGGTCAAGACAGCATGACGCTCTTTTACATCTACACTGTAGTGACCACCAGATTCGATGTTCTCTCCTTCGCGAACCCAATGGATACGAGGCTTGGGGAAACCTGTGAAAGGTATTTTAATGACAACATTCTCGCCCTTATCGAAGTAAGCAGTGTCTCTGAATCGTGGCGGAACGTTTAATTTTGGAGCAGCTGTAATTTGATTTAGTGAATTATATTAGGTTAAGCTATATGGAAGAAATAATATACTTACTCATAATGGCAAGAGCAGCACGAGTGGATTTCGCTCCGGCTTTGTTCACAGCGCGGCATACGTATTCATCAGCATCCTCACCAAACACGTCATTGATGTTGAGGAAGTGATTGTCGCCTTCTGAGTACATGTGGTAGCGGGCTCCGTTGGAGATCTCCCGCGCCCCCTTGTACCAAGTAATAGTTGGTCTTGGAACGCCAGTTATTGTACATGTGAATTGGGCATTATGATTTTGAATGCAGTTGGCATCGCGTAGCGGTTTCACAATCAATGGAGGCGTTGCCGCCTTTGGATCTATTATCTTGACCGCTTGGGATGCGGTCGATGCCTTAGATAGGCCTGCCACATTCTGAGCAAAGACCCGGAATTCATATTGCCGGCCTTCGATCAGATTGGGGCAGTTGATCTGGTTGGCAGCGGAAATGGTAGCGTTAACTCGCTGCCATGTTTCGCTGCCGACCTCTCGTTTGTCAATCCAGTAGCCTTGAATGTGAGCACCGCCATCCGATTCCGGCTTGCTCCATTCCAAATGCACAAAGTCGCCGCCGATCTCAGTGATCTGTGGAATGCCTGGGGGTGAGGGTGGATCGATTGGCGCCTTGGCGCGGATTGGATTCAATCCTTCAAGGGGAGGACCCATGCCGTTTTCATTAACAGCCATCACGCGGAATATGTACTCCTGGTTCTCAATAAGTCCCTGAACATTGAACGAAGTATCTTTGCAGGTGCTTGATACCGTTATCCAGTGAGGTGATGATACATCTTTTCTTTCGACCACATAGTGCGTCACTCGCAAGCCACCATCGTAGGTAGGTGGTCGCCATGCCAGAGTGCAAGAATGCTTGTTGATATGGGATACGCCCATTGGTCCAACAGGAGCTGATGGCAATCCGGTAATGCGGACATCGAATTGTCCAGTGGCAGTTCCTGAATCGTTTGAGAATTGAATTTGATACAAACCAGCGTCGCTCTTGACAATATCGCGGATGAATATCGCAACATAGTCATCAAAGACTGTAAACTTGAAGTGCGATTCATCTGCGGTGTCTGAGATGACTTCATTATTCTTTGTAATTTTAACATTAAGTGGTTGGTCACCAGAGTAATAAACTTTGATCTTTGTATTGTCCCCTTCGGGCAAATACAATTCGCTGGGACATTTGTTAATAATCGGAGGAGAGCCAATTTTCAGATAGCCGGATGTGTGAACAAATCCAAGCGAATTTATTGCTTCGCATGTGTAGTCGCCATCGTCGCCAGACTGTACATTAGAAATATGTAGTCTGAAGACGCCGTCCTTGGCATCAGAGGTGATACGGCCGCCTCCCATTTGGATTTCTTTTCCATTGCGTAGCCATCTGGCGGTGGGTGTTGGTTTTCCAGATGCAGCACACTGCAAGGTAAAATCTTTACCGCATGGAGCGACTCTATCCTGCAAACGGGTAATCCAATCTGGTTTTTCGCCGCCCAACACTTCGCACACTTTTATTGGCATGGTACACAAGCTGGGCTCTGAGCGTCCGGCTGCATTTACGGCAAACACACGGAATTCGTAATCACCCATTTCTATTAAATTGATAACAGTATATTCGGTATCCATGACATTGTAGTCATTGCACTTAACCCAGACGGCGCCGCCTATGTCTCTACGCTCGATTATGTAACCAGTGATGCGGGAACCACCATCACTCGATGGTTTCTCCCATTTCAGATCAACATAGTTCTTGCCAACCTTGGTAACTTGTGGTGTTCCCGGTGGCGAGGGCACATTGAATTTGCCCTTTAATTTGAATCTAAGTGATGGCAATGAGGGTTTACTGAAACCAGCTGCGTTCTTTGCCTTGATGCGGAACTCATATTCCGATCCATTTGTCAAGTTGTACAATTGATATTTAGTGTCCTTGATTAAATATTCGTATGTATTCCATGAAGAGTCATTTACTATGTCACGGTATTCAATCTGGTAGCCTTGAATGCGGGAGCCGCCATCACTGGCTGGGCGTGTCCAAATCAAGGTAACATTGCCGGAGTCCCAGTCAATAACTTTAGGTTGTCCAGGTTCATCAGGCACTGTAAACTGGTGCTTAGCAACAATTGGATCTGGCATCTCCAGAGGATCTGATAGCCCGTATTGATTTTCTGCCCGTACTCGGAAATGGTATTTGTGATTTGGTTCCAGACCCATCACATCATAATGAGTATTACGCACAAAGCTGCTTACCTTTACCCACGTGCCACTAGTGTCAAGTTTCTCAACAACATAGTTGGTAATTGGCGATCCTCCATCATCAAGAGGAGTCTTCCATGCCAATGTGCACGTGTCTGGAGTAATATCATAGGCATTCAGCGGGCCCTGTGGTGGGCCAGGCCTGTCCACGACTGTAACGTGGCATGATGCGGTGTCAGAGCCTTTGCTGTTTGTAAGTGTGATAGTGTATGATCCGGTCTCCGATCGTTTCGCAGACTTATTGTAATATACTGAACTATAATCATCAGTATCAAACCGAATACGTTCATCTGAAACCACTTCCACGCCGTTGACACTCCACGACGGTGTTGGACGTGGGTTAGCATGATATGGTACTGTTATGTGGAACTCCTCTCCGGCAATAACTGTCATATCCCGTATTGAAAGATCGGATGTTATCTTTGGAGCATGAGGTGGACGACGGCAGAAGATTAGGTCACTGGATGCACTGAATGGAGATTGGCCTGCCGCATTAACGGCGGCTACTCTAAATTCATATTCAGCGTTTTCAATCAAGTTTGGTATCTTGCAGGTAAGGTCTGGACACAAAGCGTGAGTGGCCTTTGTCCATTTGTCCTCACTCAATAGACGCTTTTCAATAACGTAGCCGGTAATTGGAGATCCACCATCGTGTTTTGGCTTGGACCAAGCAATTGTAATGCTATCTTCAGTTGAGTCAATGCCACGTGGTATGCCGGGAGCGTTAGGAACATCGAATGGATGTCTGGCGCGTATAGGTTCTGATGTATCAGCTGGGTCTGATTGACCGTATTTGTTTTCCGCGATTACGCGGAAGTCGTACTCCTTATTAATCGTCAAATTACGTACACGTATGAATGGAACTGTGCAGAAGCTACTGACCTTAGTCCAAGTCGATGAGCGTGCTTCTTTCTTTTCGACAATATAATTCTGTATTGGGGAGCCGCCATCGTCTTTTGGTGGATTCCAATACAACGTGAGTGCATCGCCGGCAAATTCATCCGCACGCAAATTCGTTGGTGGCTTGGGTCTATCCAAAACTTTAACGTTGATGGTGGCAGTATCAAATCCGGATGGATTCTTTAGTTGCAGGCGGTATTGACCAGAATCAGAACGCTTCGAGTTCTTCACTACGAACGATGCAGCATCATCGGTTAAATGCTGGTGTACACGATTATCATCGTCTAGCACAGTATCGTTAGAGTACCAGAAAGCAGTGGGCTTTGGGAAAGCTACATAAGGCACATGAATGCTGAAATCATCACCAGCTCGGCAAACAATATCACGCACACCACCCAAATCCATGCATGGTTTATTTGGTTGCTCTTCAATTGTAATTGGCTGAGATGGCTTCGAGGGATTAGAGCGTCCAACATCGTTTTCAGCGATTACTCGGAACGAATATTCTTCGCCTTCCTTCAAATTAGGCACAGTGTATACAGTCGAGTTGATTGGTAAGTCATTAACTGGAGTCCAATCCTTCGAGTTTTTGGGTCGGACCTCAAGGTAATATCCCTTGATTTTGGATTTGCCATCATTTCGTGGTGGGCGCCAAGACAATGTGACACTATCCTTGGTAATGCGATCTGGCTTTGGTGGCTCTGGTGGATCTGGGCGGTAGCGCTGTAGTTCAGCGGTCATCGGATCTGATGGCTTAGATGGTTGTCCAGGGCCAGCTTCATTCACTGCTATTACGCGGAATTCATATCGGGCTCCCTCACGCAGATCGGGAACTGTATAGCTTGTATTTGGTGTGGGATAGTTGTTACACTTGATCCATTCACCACCGCGTTCACGGCGTTCCACAATATAGCCGGAAATTGGTTTTCCACCACAATAATCTGGTGGATGCCACTCCAAGCTGGCAGAAGTTGGCGTATATGCCGCAACTTGAGGCTGAGATGGTGCTCCTGGTGGGTCGAATGGAGATTTTGCGATCACTGGTTTACCTTCCAGGGCATCAGATACTCCGTAAATGTTTTCAGCTCTAACACGGAAAACATATTTCTTGCCTTCTGTAAGTCCCTTGACGGTATAATTTGTCTTCGGGCAGTACCCTGGCACTGGTTTCCAGTCGTCCACTCCGAATTCGCTAAATTCAATAACATATCCGCTTATGTCACTTCCACCATCATCTTTAGGTGGATTCCATTGCAGCGATATGTGGTCAGGTGCTGTGTCTGTATAGGTTAATGGTCCCTCCGGCGGGGATGGTTTGTCTACAACAATAACTTCAATGTCAGCAGTATCCTTGCCGAATTCATTGGTAGCAGTTACAGTGTACTTGCCACCGTCCTTCCTGTTCGAATCATCAATACGGAAAATAGTACGTTCGGAGTTCGTGTCGTACGAAACCCGTTTGCTTTCTGGTAATTTTGTGTCACCACGCTTCCATTCTATTGTGGGAGTTGGTGCACCAGATATTGGTATATTAACGTTTACCGGTTCGCCGGCGCGAACTTTAACACGTCTACCTAACAAACCATCCAAGTGCAGTCGCGGTTTCTCCCGTAAGGGGCGAGCATCAAAGACAGCTGAAGGCTCTGAAGGCTTGCTGCTACCGGCTGCATTAACAGCGGATACTCTATATTGGTATTGATGATTCGGAGATACTCGTTCGTCATTATATTCTGTAGTCGGTACCGGCTCACCATTGATTTTAATCCAGCGACCAGTGTTGACATCGCGGCGCTCAATATCGTATCCCAGTATGGGAGAGCCGCCATTGCTAATGGGCTGTTTCCATTTGAATGCAATGTGATCCTTGTCGCTATCAGACACCTCTGGTTTGCCAGGTGAACCAGGAACGGTGTATTGATTTTTGGCCACAACAGGTTGGTCTGAAGTCAGAGGATCAGAACGTCCTTGAAGATTTTCTGCCATAACTCGGAATTCGTATTTGGTGCCCTCTAACAATCGTGGAACAACTGCATGGTTATACTTAGCGTTAACATAATTAACGGCTGGCACCCATCCGCCTCCGTGGGTCAGGTCTCGCTTTTCAATAACGTACGAAGATATTTCTGAACCGCCATTATCCTTAGGTGGCTTCCACGAAACAGTGACTGAATTCGCTGTAATTTCTTCGTATTCCAGTGGACCCTCCGGTGGTCCGGGACGATCAAGTACGATAAGCTCGAAGCTGCCTTCATCAATGCCAGAATCATTGCGTAACAACAGGTGGTAAATGCCAGAATCAGACCGCTGGCAATTAACGGTATGCACCACTGTATGGTGTCCAATCGATGTAATAGTTGACCTATCGTTTGATTTCAATGTGTTGTTCTTGTGTGTCCAGATTGCCTCTGGAGCCGGTTCGCCAATAAAGTCAATGTCTACATGGAATATAAGACCAGCCTTAATGCGAACTTCCTTAAGAGGTGTTATTATCTTTGGTGGAAGGTAGCGTGGCTTGGCCATAATCATATCGGACGGTTCAGATGGTTCTGACTGTCCGGCTTGGTTAACGGCAATTACCCTGAACTCATATTCTTGTCCCTCGACAAGGTCTGGAACTGTGGCTGCAGTTTTGTTTGCCGGCACATGCAAAACGTTTGTCCAGTAAGGACTACCCTTCTCCTTCTTCTGTATGATGTATTCGGTAAGAGGAGCGCCACCATCTGATTTCGGTGCTGCCCATTGTAGATCAACATGATCACGATCCCAGTCAGTGACATTTGGTTTGCCTGGTGCATCAGGCTCATCGAACTCATTTTTAGCAATAATGCTCTTCGACGCTTCCAGTGGTTCGGATTCTCCAATTGCATTTACGGCTTTCACACGGAACAAGTACTCTTTGCGGTGGACAAGTCGTGTAACATCATGAATTGGATGTGTGCTCATACCAGCATCAGACCAAGTTCCTCGAGATAAGTCCATTTTTTCAATAATATAGTGCAGTATTGGCGAGCCACCATCATCGTCAGGAATATGCCATGCCAAGTGGCAGCCATCTCTCGTTATCTTCGTTATATCCAGAGGTCCCTTAGGAACCGATGGACGGTCCAAAACAGTTGCATGTGCAGATGCATCAAATGAACCGTGCTCGTTTTTGAGTATTAAAGTGTAACGGCCTTCATCGCTTCTCAACGCCGACGGTATTTCGAAAGTAAGCTCGTTTTGGAATAGGTTCCACTCTCCGCGGGTATTTGCTTCAATTTCTTTGCCATTGTATAGCCATTTAATTGATGGTCTGGGCGAAGCTTCAATTGGCAAATTCCAACCTAATCGCTTGCCTGCATGCACCGTAATGTCATTCAGCAGCGATTTGTCAAAGTATGGGGCTAAGAATCGAGGTTTGCAAATGATAGTTGCCGAAGGATCTGATGGATCACTTGGTCCCCCACGATTCACGGCAATTACTCGGAACTCGTATTCTCCGCCATCAGTCAAATCTGGTATATGAGCCTTTCGCTCTTCGCCTGGTACAACAGCAGCACGTTCCCATTGGCCAAACTTCGGCCTTTTCTCTACTATATATGAAGTAATGGGAGCACCACCATCACGTTTAGGTGCAGCCCATTCCAAGTCAACAAAATCTTTGCCCCAATCGACAGCTTGGGGTTGGCCTGGCTTATCAGGATGGGCGTAGGGATCCTTGGCTGTGATCGCCTGTGACGTAGTCAATGGTTGTGACTGACCTTGTTTATTAACAGCTCGCACTCTGAAGTTGTAGTCGTGATTTTCAATGAGATTGTCAGCCCGAATTTCCGTACCAGCACATTCTCCAACTGGCACCCAACGCATTGCCTCATTGTCCATCTTTTCAACAATATAATGAGTGATTTCAGAGCCTCCGTCATCTCTGGGTGGTCGCCAACTGAGTTGAACTGAGTTTTTGGTAACATCATTGTGACGAATTGGACCCTCAGGAACTGTGGGAACGTCAAGTACTGTGACCTTAACAGTGTGCTTGTCAACACCATTGATATTGCGTGCAACCAAAGTATATGCTCCGGTATCAGCTCGTTTGGCATCAAGAATTCGCAATTTTGTGCGGTCGTCGAAATTGGAGATTTTCACGCGATCGGTGTTTATAACCATGTTATCCTCGTGAGACCATTCTTTGCTTGGAATTGGCTCACCAGTCACTGGCACATCAAACTCAAAAACGTTGCCCGCCTTAATTTTGATATCCAGCATAAAGTTACGATCAATTTTCGGAGCCAAGTTCTTGGCTCGAGCAATGTGAGGTTCAGTTGCATCGCTAGGAACGCCCGGACCGGCTTTATTTACAGCCCTAACACGGAATTCATATTTTACTCCTTCAATAAGATCTGGCACATGACCGCTGGTGACGTCGCCTTCAACATCAGCACATTTCTCCCAGTCAGGTGCATATTTATCGCGCTTTTCAATGACATAACCACTGATAGGAGACCCACCGTCACTTTCCGGCCTAGCCCATTCCAAATCAACGAAATCTTTGTCGAAGTCCTTGATGACTGGAGTGCCAGGCTTGGTGGGTTCATCATAGGGATTCTTAGCTTCTGTAGAATGTGGCGTGGTAAGAGGATCTGATACTCCTTGACGATTTTTGGCACGAACTCTGAATTTATACTTGTGTCCTGGAGTCAAACCCTTTACCTTGAGGTTGGTTGTTGGGCCATCTGTCTCGCCTGCAGGCACCCATCGGCCAGATATTTCATCAAGTTTTTCCACAAGATAACTGTCGATGGGTTGGCCACCATCATCGTCAGGCGGATTCCAATGAAGCGTGCAGCCCTCGGCGTGCACGTCTTCAACCTTAAGTGGTCCGTTAGGTGGAGACGGTTTATCGATGACAGTCACCTTAACGTCTGCACTGTCCTCACCATTAGCGTTTTCTGCATGGACGGTATATAAGCCAGAGTCAGCGCGTGTGGCATTTGAAACCTTTAATTTGGTATTATAATCCACATGAGTGACCTTAACGTTATCCTTTGTATACACTTCCTTTTTCTTAAGCAACCACTTAGTCTTTGGAGCTGGTTCACCAGAGACTTTGCAGTCAAATGTAAATCCTTGTCCAGCCTTAATACGCACTTCTATTAAGTTCGAGCGATCAATAACTGGAGGCTTGTTGCGAGACTTGGCCACAATTGGTGGTGTTGCATCCGATGGCTCGCCAGGGCCAGCAGCGTTAATAGCGCTAACTCGGAATTCGTAAGCTTGACCCTCGATTAAATCGGGCACAGTTGCTTTGCACTGATCAGCTGGCACTTCAAGGGTCTTTTCCCAGTGTCCGTATTTATCTTTCTTTTCGATCAAATAACCAGTAACTGGAGATCCGCCATCGGAAAGTGGTGGTGTCCAAGCCAAATCGATGTGATCTTTGTCCCAATCGGTTGCACGAAGATTTTCCGGCTTACCAGGCTCATCAAAGGGATTTTTGGCAACGATAGTTTCTTCACCAACAAGTGGTTGAGACTCACCTTCTGCGTTAACGGCAGAAACTCGGAACTTGTACTCGTTACCTGGTGTCAGTCCAGTTACATCTGCTTGGGGTTCAGACGAACGGGCGCATGGCGTCCAGCAGCCCGTCTCGGGATCCAACTTATCAATTTGGAAGTACTCAATAGGAGTGCCACCATCGTCACTAGGGCGTTTCCATTTAAGATGGCAGCCTTCCTTGTGAACGTCAGAGATCTGAAGTGGTCCATTTGGCGGAGTGGGCTTGTCCGTAATTACAACATTGATAAGTACACTATCTTTACCAGAGCTGTTTGTAGCTGTGACCAAATACTCTCCTGAGTCACCACGTTGTGTTGGACGAATAACCAACTTTGTATAGTAGTCGGGTGTTTCGATTGTCACATTTTTACCAGTTTGTAAGGGATAATTGGAGAACTTCCATTCAACCTTGGGCGCAGGTTCTCCTGTAATATTTGCGTCTAACTTGAGAGCAGTTCCTGCCGATATAGTCACATCACGAAGATTTCTGCGATCAATTTTGGGGGCAAGGTAGCGTGGCTTCGCTATGAACGTCTTGCTGGCATCAGAAGGTTCTGATTGTCCACCCTTATTCAATGCGATTACTCTGAACTGATACTCATTGCCTTCGATAAGTCCATTTACAGTGGCAACTGGTGTTGGCGAATCAGTTTCCAAAGCCTTCTCCCAAAGAGGACTGTACTTATCTTTCACTTCAATAATATAGCCTGTAATAGGCGAGCCACCATCGCTTGCTGGCTCTGGCCAAGCAAGTTCCACTTTGTTAGCTGACCAATCTGTTGGTTCCGGTGCACCGGGCTTTGAAGGCGCAGCTGAGGAATGTAATATTATTAGAAATGTTTATATTTTTAGTGGCAATATTTTAAACTCACTAAACGGATCTTTGGCAACGATTGTGCCTAATGTCTCCAGTGGCTCAGATTCACCCTCCTTATTTACTGCCTTTACTCGGAACTTATATTCGTGACCAGGTACAAGGCCGTCAACCGTAAACTCAGGCACATCACTCTTGCCAACTGGTAACCAAATTCCAGTATCGGGATCGAACTTTTCGACCAAATAACTATCGATAGGTTCACCACCATCGTCCTTAGGTTTCTTCCATTTAAGTTTGCAACCGTCCTTGTGAATGTCCGATACTTCTAAGGGGCCTTCTGGCTTACCGGGCTTAGCTGAAGTACAAAAGAATTTAACAGCTTGTTTTAAGCGTTAATTTAATTACACCTACTTATAATATTGATCTGGAACTCCACTTGATCCTGGCCATATAGATTATGGGCAACAATTTTGTAAAGACCAGTGTCCTTCCGCTCAGGATTGTTGTTTATATACTTTGTATTGTAGGGAACGTTCTCTACGCGAGAGGCCGATTGCAACGATTTGCCATTTTGGGTCCACGTCACTTCCGGCGCCGGTTCTCCGGTAACATTAATATCCAAGAACAATGGTTCCCCAGCCTTAACATTGTAAGTTCTAATGTTTCTGCGATCAATTTTCGGTGCCACTAGAAATATTTTAAAGTAAAGTAAAATTTTTACAAGGAATAAAAGATGATGTATACTTACATTTTCTTGGCTTAGTAATTACAGTTTTGCTTGCATCAGATGGTTCTCCTGGGCCAGCCGCATTGATTGCTTTAACCCTGAACTCATACTCGCAGTTCTCATTAAGATTTGGAACTGTAGCCTTGCATTCTTCGCCGAGTGCCGGAACGGGTATTTCGACACCCTTGATCCATTTATCTGTGCCTTTCTCACGTTTTTCAACCACGTATCCAGTGATTGGTGAGCCGCCATCATTAAGTGGAGGCCGCCATACAAGGTCAACACGATCCTTATCCCAATCGACTGGTTCTGGAGTTCCAGGTTTTCCAGGCTCATCAAACGGATTCTTTGCAACTATGGACTGATCGCCCAACAAGGGTTCAGACTCGCCCTCGGTGTTAACAGCCAAGACACGGAATTTATATTCATGCCCGGGTTCCAAATTGTTCAGCTCGGCAAATGGTTCCTTAAAACGACCAGAAGGCAACCAGCGGCCAGTCTCGACATCCATTTTCTCAACAATATAATGTTCGATGGGCAAACCGCCATCATCAAGTGGTGCGTTCCACTTGAGTTTGCAGCCCTCCTTGTGAACGTCAGTAACACGTAGGGGACCTTCTGGTGCTCCTGGCTTATCTAGCACAGTAACTTCGAAAGATGCCTCATCATGACCTGATTCGTTCTCGGCCTTGATTGTATACTTTCCGGTATGCATGCGCTTAGCATAAGGTACAGCCAACTTGGTGCGATAGGACTCCAAGTCAATGTTATAATCACTGTCATCTCCTTCAAGACGAGCCTTGTTATGGAACCACGTCTTCGTTGCTGGAGGTTCGCCAGACACCTTAATATCATAACGAATCGGCTGGCCAGCCTTGATTGTAATGTCTTTAATATTGGTTCTGTCAATTTTAGGTGGCGCAAATCGATCTTTAGCCGTCATTTGATCAGATGGCTCTGACGGTTTGCTCTGACCAGCCTTGTTAACAGCCTTAACACGGAATTGATATTTCGTGCCTTCGATTAAATCATTAACGCGCGCTTTACAATCTGGTGTGTTCGTTTCCAACACTTTTTGCCATTTTCCTGTGGTATTGTCTTTTTTCTCAACGACGTAGCCAGTAATTGGTGCTCCACCATCGTCTTCTGGGGCCCGCCACTTTAGGTCGGCATGGTTTGCTGACCAATCCGTGATCTGAGGCTTGCCGGGAGTATCGGCGGCATCGTAAGGGTTTTTGGCTGTTGTTGGACTATCGGTTACCAAAGGTTCCGACTCACCCTCGCTGTTGACAGCCTTAACACGGAATAAGTACTCCTTGCCCTCTGTAAGACCTGTAACGTCAGCTTCCGGAGTCTTGGTTGTAAGAACTGGTACCCATCGACCAGTTTCCGTATCCATGCGTTCTACAACGTAATGCTCAATAGGTTCACCACCATCATCATCTGGTTTGTCCCACTTAAGGTGAACTCCTTCAGCGGTGACATCGGATACAGCTAACGGACCCTTTGGCTTGCTGGGCTTACAAAGCACCTCCAATTCGACCTCGACTGTATCTGTACCTGAGTCATTTTTGGCTGTAACAATATACGTACCGCGATCGGCTCGCTTTACTTTTGGCATTATGAATGTTGTCTTATAGTCCTCGTTTTCGATTTTGACTTTGTCGGATGTTTTGATTTCCGCTCCATTATATGTCCAAGTGATTTTAGCTGGGGGCTCGGCCTTTACAGCAGCATCCATATGCAGCATTTGACCACTACGCATGATTTTTTTCTGTAAGTTCTTGCGGTCAATGTGGGGCTTAAGGAAGCGGGGTTTCGCCACGACTGATTTTGAAACATCGCTTGGCTCGCTAGGACCAGCCTTGTTGACGGCCACAATACGGAACTCATATTCATGACCCTCTTCAACGCCAGTGACAGTGCCCTTAGTTTTATCTCCCGGGACTGTTGCTGCATCAACCCAAGCACGGCCAGACTTGTCGCGCATTTGAATAATGTATTTTTGAATTGGAGCACCACCGTCGTTTTTCGGTGGGTCCCAGGCCAGATCGACGAAGTCCTTGTCCCAGTTTGTAGGCTCCGGGCGACCAGGCTTGTCTGGCTCATCGAATGGATTCTTGGCAATAATGGGTTTATCTGTTTCCAAATCTTCAGACTCGCCTTCTTTATTCACGGCGCGCACACGGAATTTGTAGGGTTTGCCCTCATGCAGGCCAATGACCTTGGCCTCAGGTTCAGAACTCTTTCCGCACGGTAACCATTGTCCAGTGTGAGGATCGAGCTTTTCGATCTCATAGTAATCAATTGGAGCACCGCCATCATCCTCTGGTTTTTCCCATTTAAGCTTGCAGCTATGCTTGGTAATGTCATTGACTTGCAGAGGACCCTTTGGCTTTCCAGGCTTACCCAAAACAGTCACTTCTAGCTCAGCTACATCTTCACCAACCTCGTTGGTGGCCTTGATTGTGTATTTGCCACTTTGTGGGCGTTTGGCACGCATTACAAAGAATTTTGTGTTGTAATCAACGTTGTCGATTTTGATGCCTTCTTCGTCACTTATAACTGGGGCACCATTGAACAGCCATTCCACCTTTGGTGCAGGTTCACCTTTAATATTGATATCCAGACTAATTGATAAGCCAGCTTTCACAATAACTGGTTTAAGATTTGTGCGATCAATATGTGGCTTAACTGGAAAAGAAGTACATATCACAAGTGAGTACATAACTACAAAAACTAGAAGGTGAGCTAACTTCGGCCACGCCGAAGCTCGGATACCTTTGCAAACTGTCTTTTTCAATTACATATAAATGAATCATAAGAAAGTATATAAAACTAATCATGTCCGTGGCTCCAAAAAAAAAAAAAAAAACTTTTAAGGGTCTCGGAGGAGATTACGTTGATCCAGACAGACGGACATACGAACAAGGCTATATTAACTCATATAGTCTCAATGCTATAAATACTTTAAATAGTCGGAGATGCTTCCTATTAGCGTTGCAAACTTCTGACCAAAATTAATATACTTTTTTTGCAAATGTATTAAGAGCAATTATAGAAAACTTACGGAAACGAGGTTTGGCCGTGTGCCAGTTCGTTTGTTCAGATGGGTCCGAAGGACCTGCCTTATTGACAGCTCGAACGCGGAACTTATATTGCTGACCTTCTTCCAACTTTTTAACAACACCCTTACAAATTGGACCGTCTGTTTCGGCCGCTTTAACGAACTCGCCCGAATCTTTGTCCATAACTTCAATAATGTAATTGGTAATAGGAGAGCCGCCATCGCGAATAGGGGGCTCCCACTTCAATTTTACATGATGCTCATCCCAATCTTCGAGCTCTGGCAAGCCAGGTGGGGCAGAGACATCAAATGGATTTTTAGCAGTTATGGCCGAGTCGGTCTCTAAAGGTTCAGATTCACCCTCTTCATTAACCGCCTTCACTCTAAATTGGTAACGATGGTTTGGATCTAAGCCCTTAACATCAATTTCCGTTTTTTCAGGATCCACGGATCCGGCTGGCACCCATTTTCCGGTGGCTGTGTCCATTTTTTCCACAACATAACCTGTAATAGGTACACCACCATCGTCCTTGGGCTTCTTCCACTTAAGTTTACACCCTTCTTTGTGTACATCTGAAACTTCCAACGGTCCCTCGGGCTTTGATGGCTTATCCAAAATAGTAACCTCAACATCTGCTTCGTCCACACCATTGATGTTCTCGGCCCGTAGTCTGTAAACGCCATTTTCCTTACGAGTTGTGTCCAGAAGCGTGAGCTTTGTATTGTAGTCTTCATTGTCTAACCGTGCCTGACCTGAGGGTGTAACCTCCTTCTCCTTAAAGAACCAGGTCAAAGTGGGTGCAGGCTCGCCCTTGACGTCTACATCGAACTTCACTGTTTGTCCAGCACGTACCTTTATTGGCTTCATTTTTTCGCGGTTTATAGATGGCTTAACTAAAACGATGACCGTTTCAAATTAATATTTCTGTCAATGAATGAAAATTTTTTTGCGAGCACTCTCAAATGGTATGTAGCTTTGGCTTTAACTTGACATGCGTTTCAATTGTGAATAAAAAATAATCATATTTAAAATAGGAAATATATTAAAATAAGAATGACTTTTAAATTCGTTTAAAATGTAGCGCAGATTTCCAAGCTGTTCGTGAATAAAATACACAATCTTACGGTTTCGCGGCTTCGCTAAGTGGGGTTCGGTTGCATCACTGGGATCACTGGGACCAGCCTTGTTGATTGCCCTCACGCGGAATTGATAAACATTGCCCTCGGTAAGGCCATCGACAGTTGCCTCTGGTGCCGGTGTCTAAAGAAAAGTAGATTTAATTTATACAAGTCGTAAATTCAGTGGTAAATTGTAACTTACATCTGTGGTAAGAACTTCATCCCAAACGGGGGAAAACTTATCCTTCTTTTCGATGATATAACCAGTAATAGGTGCACCGCCATTATCCTTGGGAGGCTCCCATTTTAGCTTAACCATGTGTTCATTGTAATCCTCAATGTTGGGTGTACCTGGCTTGCTGGCAGCATCGTACGGATTTTTCGCGATTATGCTGCCATCGGTCTCAAGAGGTTCAGATTCACCCTCTTCATTGATGGCCTTGACCCGAAACTGATATTCATGGCCTTCTTGAAGACCCTTGACATCAAATTCGGTATCATTGCCAGCAGTTCGACCGACAGGTACCCACCGCCCTTGTTTCTTATCGAACTTCTCGACTTGGTATGCAGTAATAGGTTTTCCGCCGTCATCCTCGGGCTTCTGCCACTTAAGCTTGCAGCTATCCTTGGTGATATCCTTCACGGCTAAAGGACCCTTTGGTTTACCCGGTGGAGCCAACACATTGACTTCAACGGTGGCTTCGTCCTCACCGTGCTCGTTTACAGCACGAATCTTGTACGTGCCAGTATGTTTACGGACGGTATCAATAATTGAAATTTTCGTATTGTGCGGAATATTTTTAATTTCACTGTTGCTTGGCAAATCGTCTGGCTTGAGCTCTGTGTCATTCTGGTACCATGTAATGGTCGGTGGCGGTTCGCCGCGAACATTAACATCGTACTTTATTGGCTTGCCAGCTCGAATCAATAATGGTTTCAAGTTGGTTCTATCAATGCGCGGTTTCACTGCAATCGAAATAATTAAAGTACAATATTTTTATTATTTTTTAATCCAACTTGTATTAGAATATAACATTTACTAGTTCTCTTTATACTCACATTTCTTATATTTAACAACTTGTGGAACACTTGCGTCTGATGGAGGTGATAGACCAGCTTTGTTTACCGCAATAACACGGAATTGGTATTCACCGTATTCCTGTAAACCAGCGACTGTGGCTTCCAGTTGATCTCCTGGAATCTCCATAGCCTTTTCCCAATCGGGCTTATTTTTGTCCTTCTTTTCAATAATATATTTCTGAATAGGTGCGCCACCATCATTTTTGGGGGCGGTCCATTTCAGGCTTACGCTCTGATTATCATAGTCTGTGACTTCAGGAGTACCTGGCTTATTGGGCTCGTCGAACGGATCTTTGGCGACGACGCCGACCAAAGTAGTGAGTGGTTCTGACTCACCCTCCTCGTTAACAGCTGACACACGGAACATATATTCCGAACCAGGATTCAAGCCAGTAACATCGAAGCTTGGTGGTTCCTTTTCACCGGGAGATCGTCCAACTCGGATCCATTTGCCTGTGGCAGTATCCATTTTTTCAACAACGTATTCCTTGATTGGTACACCGCCATCATCTTCTGGTTTCTTCCACTGCAATTTGCATCCTGTTGCAGTCACATCGCTCACTGCAAGTGGTCCCTTTGGTGAACTGGGCTTTCCTAGCACTATCAGCTCCACGGTTTCTTGGTCCACGCCATTACGGTTCTCAGCCTTCAACTTGTAGAATCCGCTGTCCTTACGCACAACATTACTGATGATGAAATCGGTGTGATAATCGACATTCTCAATCTTAATACGGTCTCCATTAGTTAAAGGAACGTCATCGCGCCAGCTCCAGTGCAATTCGGGAACAGGTTCTCCGACAACATCCACCGACCACTTGTGGGTACGACCCGTTTTAAGGGTTACCCGTTTGAATGTGGATCTATCGATTTGCGGCTTTACTACAAGTGTACATGATCAAAAAATATGGACAGCCCGAAAGGGTCTTAGTTTATCTCCAGTTGAACTTCGTAAATGAGTTAAAATATTATATGGCATATACATACATTACGCAATTAGCAGAATGGGTGAGCAATAAAGCTGATATAATTTGCTGTGAAATGAATTAATACTAAATTGAATTTTATGCCAGTGCGATCAAAGGTGTCAAGCTTTTAAAAAAAAATTATGAAAAATTCTATTGGTTAATAAATTTCTACCATTTAATGAAACCATCTGGTCTTGAGACCATCTACAGTCGATCATAAATTCCCCGCTAATATTTTAAACCTAAAATAAAGGAGAATATATACCTAACTACATAATGAACTAGGGATGCATTATCCTTTACATGATTAACAAAATTATTTCTTTTATTTCACTAGGATCAATAGAAATGATTTGTTAAAATGGATAAATCCTTGTGCTGTTGATAAGTTGCAATTCGATGGTTCTGAAAGCAATATGTTTGCGTTAGCTGAAATCACAATGCATGTTAAGCCAAAGCCAAAAGCCGTATTATTATTATATAATTGTGCCTTAGAAATAGTGAAAGATGCACATAGATGTACTTACGGTTCCTGTGTTTGCAAAGATGATTATCTGTAGGCTGGGATGGCTCCGATGGTCCAGCTTTGTTGACTGCGCGCACGCGGAACTGATAGACCATTTTCTCTTTAAGACCCTCCACCTTACATTCGGGAGTTGGGTCCTCTGTTTTCGCAACCTCACTCCATGTGGGCGAGAATTTGTCCTTGATTTCGACAATGTAGTGGGTAATTGGTCGTCCACCATCAGATGGTGGCCTCTTCCATTTAAGCAGCACACTCTTATTATCGTAATCATCGATAACTGGCTGTGCTGGAGGACTTGGTGGGTCGTATGGGTTTTTGGCAACAATGGCGTCTGATGTCTCCAGGGGTTCAGACTCGCCCTCCTTGTTGATGGCCTTTACGCGGAATTTGTATTTCTTATTGGGAGTCAGGCCCTTGAAATCAAAGGAGGTCTCATCGGGACCTACTTCTCCAGCTGGTATCCAACGGCCAGTTTCTTCGTCCATGCGTTCCAGTGCGTATCCAGTGATTTCACAACCACCGTCATCCTCTGGACGCTTCCACTTCATTTTGATATGGTTAGCACGAACCTCCTCGGGCTCAAATGGCCCTCCAGGAGCTAATGGGCGATCCAGGACCACAACTTGAGCTTCAGACTCAATTGTGCCAGAGCTATTAGTAAGAACCAGCTTATATTTGCCAGTGTCCTTGCGCACAGCCTTCTTGATCGTTATCGATGAGTTGCGTTCCAACTGTTCAAGGCAAATGCGTTGATTATCGAATTTAATGTTGTCATTGTTCTTCATCCATGTGGCTGTGGGTTCAGGCTCACCGTCGTACTTAATATCGTAGCGAACGGTTTGTCCCTTTTTGACAGTAATATTTTTAAGACCATCTCCAACCAGGAATGGTTTCACGAAACGGCACTTAGCAATAATGGCTTTAGTCTTGTCGCTAGGTTCGCCAGGACCTGCCCGATTAACAGCACGGACTCGAAATTCGTACGTTTGACCCTCTTTGAGGCCATCGACTGTTGCAGTCCGAGCATCCCCAGGCACTTCTTTGCCCGCCACCCAGTCGTTTGAGAACTTTTCCTTATACTCAACTATGTAGGATGTAATTGGATCACCGCCATCGCTATCGGGTGCCTCCCATTTAAGGTCGGCATGATCTTTATCCCAATCAGTAAGATCAACAGCTTTAGGCTTGCCCGGCTCATCCCATGGATCCTTAGCGAGTATGGAGTTCTTGAAGGTGGCTGGATCTGATGGACCGATCTTGTTTACAGCACGAATGCGGAATCTGTACTGCTTCTTTGGCACCAAATCATCAATCTTTTTCTGAGTTGGCTCGCTTGGTAGAACCTCAGCGACTGGTTCCCAGCCACTCTTTTTGCTTAAGTCTTGCCGTTCAATTACATATTTGGTAATGGGAGTGCCACCATCGTCCTCCGGCGGCTTGAATTGCACCACACACGATGTTTGATACACATCGGTGACATCAACGTTTTGCGGTGGTTGTGGAACATCCTGACAAGTAATTTTAACATCCTTAGTATCCTCTCCTTGTCCGTTTGAAATCTTAATTTGGTACGGTCCCGAAGCATCCCTTGAGGGTTTCTTGATCTTAAAAGTGACTTTATCGTCGGTAACAGCAACTTCCACATCTTTCACCGGTAGGGGTTTGCCGTCCTTAATTAACTTAGCCTCAACAGGAGACTGTTTAGTACCGCTAACTGCATGGCAAGGCAAGTAATATAGAACAGTATAATGATTAAAAATGTAAAGATATAAATTGCACTGCCACCAGTAATAGCCCAATAATTACCTTTGTATGGCACTTCAATAATAACAGGCGCACTAATTGGGCCTGCAAACTCATCGGGACAATCAATGTTGGGTCTACTTTCGCCCTTACGCACGGAGAGCTTGCACGTAGAGGTCAACTGACCCGACTCACAAGTGATTTCTCCTTCATCGGCCATGTCAAGATTATTGAACACTAGCTGGTGCTTTCCACCACCCAAATTCTTGATCTCAATGCGTTCACTTGGTACAATGGGTTCACCATTGAACTTCCAATCGCAAGGAGCTGTTTGATCCTGCAGCTCGACATCGAGTACCAGTTTCTCTCGTTCTACGGCATCCGTGTCTTTAAGTTTCTTGTTAAATCGATTTTGATCTATAAAGAAAAATTGGAATCGGAAATACAGTTAATAGGTAAGCTATTCTCCTGATCAGATCAGACTTACAATTTATTATGATTTCAGCTTCAGTCTTGTCTGCGTTGGTTGTACATTTGAATTGACCAGCATCAGTAACTTTGCAATCCTTAATAACAAGCTTGCGCTTGCGTCCGTCTTTTATGACTTGAATGCGTTTATCGGGTTTAATCTCCTCATCATTACGGAACCACTGCACATCACCCTGTGCGTCATCAATCTCACAAGCCAAAGTAACTGTGTCCTTCTCAATGCATTGCTGTGATTTCAGGACCTTAACAAATTTGTATGGATATTCTACCACCTTCAGGGCGCATTCAGTCTTGTCTGGCTGCTTGTCCAATTGGCATCGATAATGACCCGTATCCTCTAGTACAGACTCTTTAATAATCAACTTAAGATTGCCATTAATATCCTTAGAGATCAGATAGCGAGGATCATCGGACTCGAGCTTGACGTTGTCTTTGAACCAATGAACATTGGCCATACTGCTGCTGACAGAGCACTCCAGTGTGGTCTCGTGTCTCGTGAAGCCCTCCAGCTTCTTTTTAAGGGGCTTCGTGAAAGTATATGTAGGATCAGCTTCCTCCACATTGAGGAACGCCGTGCTTGACACACCGCCAATTTCGATTGTATACTTGCCAGTGTCCTCCACTTTAGGTCCCATTATAATCAGTTGGTATGTGTCATTTTCTTGCTTGAATTTGAATTTGCTGCCCGTGAAAACCTCCTACGTACATACATATTTAAAAACGATGAGTGTTAGGTATTTACCGATTTCAAAAAGAATAAAAGCGAAAAGAACCTTAACTTGGTTTGCTCATGAATCATTATACTCACATCTTTGCGGAATAACCACTTGGGCTTGCAATTGGGTTTGCTGAATCGGGCCTCAAACACCACCTTTTTATCCTTTCCTTCCTTGGCAAACTGGTCAATCAATGGACTAAGGAATGACTCAACCTTCTGTGCTCATATATCGCGAGTTTTTTGCGTTGTCAAAAATGGGTAAAGTTTCGAAAATGGATATACGATTACTATGCGCTCTTTGTTTCTTAAATTCTCAAATGCAAATGCGATTAGTGAAATAATTTCATCACATTGGAATGTCAATGTTGACCGCCCTCTAAAATCTGGGCACATTTGAGTTATTCCATTTGTATGTGAGAAACTTAAATCAAAATCAAAGCGAATTCAAAAACCAAAGTTCATGTCGTTCGGACATGTCTACATTTGGTCAATAGGTGGGGCAGGTTAGGTCACTAAATGGCATAGCTTTTCTTATTGAAAGTTTAACTGGAACTAGAATAAGAAGAACTATACCATTCTATGCTTCCCCTTATACTATTGATCTGTCACGGTCACAGTAAGTGCATCAAATTCTTCATCACCCATGTTTGTTTTGAAGAATTAAGATCACACTATTGTAAAAGGCTTTGCACTTCGTAGAATGGACGTAACGGTGCTCGAGCTCAGCTTCATGCTTGAGATCAAAAAAATCAACATCAAAATCAAATTAATCTGAGCTCGAGGTACCGATTGAACTCATGTCCACTAAGTGCTTTGGACCGCTTTAGCTTAGTACAAATGATTGTGTTTATTGATGATAAATTATTGTTATCGTATATCTAATTTTCAGTCGCGGCGTGATCAAAGTAAAGATATATATACACACATACATATGTATGCACATGTATAGAAATACATATGTACACACATATGTATGTTTGTACATACATACATACATAGATCAATATGTTTGCGCGTAGCCCGTTTCCAAAAATCAACATTTACGGTTATGGATCATGTAAATTGGTATGAAGTGATATGGAATAATGTTCCTTAGCTATGTAGAACATCAAGAACAAAATACAAATAATGCCCGCCGAGTACGTGTGATAGCAGAAAATTAGGAGAAATTGAGTCCAGAGGAGGAAATGGTACTTGCGCCATTTAAAATAATTACTCATATGCGCTTTAAGACAGTTCCATTTTCGTTTCTGGTGCAGGCTCTCTGGAAAACTTGCCAGTTACTGATATGCGGACGCATACAGATATTACTATATGTATATATATGTAGGCCAAAAAACAATTGGATTAGTTGTTGTCTTTGCTGAAAAGGCCACACAATTTACAACATTTGAAAATGTTTTTAATTCATTTTTTTTTTTTTTTGGTTGGTTACAAGTATTATGAAAAGAGTAGTAGAGAAGAGAAAACGGAGCGCACCTCTTCACGTCGAAACGGATGCAGCGTCGGCCAATCGGGGATCAGCTCAGCCAGAGAAGGTCTACGTGATCCTGGCCCCTATATTGAGTTATAATCAATCGTATCAGATCAGAGCATAATTGTAATCATTCTCATAATTCACATACCACACACTTGCATACATAAATAACTATGTGCAAATGTATATAAGTCGAGCAGGTTCAGTCTTCTGAAGACTGTCCAACTAAACTTTCTTTGATTCTTTTTACTTTTATATTCGCGATGTGTGCTAAAAGCAGAGTTTTGTCCAGGGTCCCCAGTTGTTTAGTAAGTCAAACGCGAGTTAATGCTCCTCTTTAAAAGAGAGCCTTGGGTTAAGTTGATATCCCATTTGGTTGGCACGAAGGTTCGGGTATTTTCAGTTCGAGAGCTAATCAATTTCGAAGACCTTTTCCAATTCTGCATAAAAATCATTTAAGTAAACCGATTTTAACCGAGTCAAACCTAAGTGCCAGCCTAGATGGGATTTAGTCACGCTATCGATATCATTGCAACTGTTAAAGCCTGGGCAATCTGCTTTCTTACCCTTTCAACTTTTTTAAGAGCTGGCAGTGGTTTTTCGGTTTCTTTCAAGTCACCCCAATTGGGGTCCTGTTCTTCTTTGTCCCATTTTTGATAACGACGTTTTTTGAGCATGGCACGGAAATCCATGCCACTTGAATCGGAAACATATAGCTGCATCTCGGCGGAGTCCTCGCCGTGAATATTAGACACGACAACCCTGTATTTGCTCTCATCGTTGGGCTTGCACTTACGCATGCACAATGTGATTGTGTTAGATTGGCCATCGGTAAGGAATTTATACCGACCACCTTCCAATATCTCGCTAACTCCTTTGTAGAATTTAAACGTGGGTGCTGGATTACCTTCGACGCCGACCGTAAGGTAGGCAGTCGAGTCTACAATAAGATAGGTGTAAAACAATTACATTGGTTAGTCAATACATTAAACATAAACGAAGAACAAAAAAAAAAAAACTGTCTTATTTCATTGCGATATTACCAAAACTTAATAAAATCTGTTATCTGGTTACTATTTGCCAAGAGCTACATACCTTCCACCACAGAGTAGGACTCTTGGACATCAGTAATAGTTGGTGGACCGCCATCGCCAATGTCGCGTAGCGGGGTGGACGGTTTATTTATAAGATCTTCCAAATCTTGAACACTGGGACGACGCACATCGATCGAGGGTCGTCTCCGCTTTTGTCCCAACACAAGTTACAGAACAGGACCAGGACAAACAGGATAAACAATTACAGATTTACGAAAACAAAAAAATAATAGATTAGTCACATTGTTTTTACATTTTACTGGATATCTGAAAACATGAACTTCATATCTCCAAACGATGAATAGAATTTGTTTTGTCAAAATTACGGATTACATACAAACGCAAAATTAAAATGCATACTTGCGGAAGTGTAAAGGTAATATAGCAGGAATAAAATCACTAAAATAAATACAAAACTCTACCAAATACTACATACTAGGCAATGTGAGCATAGTACTACTACAAATACATACTAATACTTAGTTACATGTATTTATAACTACATATGTATTTAGTTAAAATAACCAATGATATGTGGTTATTTGCTGTTTTGGTGTTTGTTATTTTCGTGTATTTGTGTTTCTGTGTATGTGTGTGTGTGCGACATAATTACTAACTAAGATGCAAAATTGTGCAAGTAGAACAGGTGTTGCAGAGATTATTTATATATATATATATGTATGTATATTGTATTGGCACAACACACATTCGCACAATTTTAATGAGGCAAATTGTGGGAAAATCGGTTTTTCAGTTTCCAAATGAGAATGTATCGCGAACGAACCCTAAATGTGTGTTATTATTGCCTTTTGAAATCTTCCCTCTTGTAGGAGTGACTGTGGCAAAATAGATGTCAATTAGCAAAGTCGATGGTTATATACAATCTGAAAAACAATCTTTGTATATCAAGTCGGACTGCCGACATAAGACATACCCTGTACCAAATAAGGTATTTAAAATTTAAATTTCAAGAACATGAAGTCTCTATTAACATAAAGCTTCTAATTGATCGAATGATAGATACAAAAGTGTTCCTATGAACGCACGGACATTCAGATCAGGATGGCTATTATTAGACTCTGACTCTCGACTTATTGGTTACAGGGTATTAAATGAGCATTACCACGTGAAAATATTTTATATACAAATGTGGTTCGACGAAAAGAACACATATGTAAGTGAATTGCTAGTTACAACTGCAGTGGCGATACACAAGATAACTTACAAGGACGAACGTATTTTTTTTTGGCGAAAATCCTTTACAGGAAACACCCAAAATTTATATACATTTGTACATAAATATAGTTCGTCCTTGAAGATTGTCATGCGTGTCACGCGTTTTCCAACGCTTATTATGTATGTACAAGAGGAGGACTTTGCGTTTAATATTCTGCATAATGATAATACATATCATGTCATTGACCAACGGGAAAACAAACGAACACACAATAAGAAAGTAAATGTGATCATATTGACCACCAATAAAGACCTGTTTCGTGTCCCCCATTTCGCCGGGTCGCTGTTGCTTTTGCTACCACAATGAAGAAATATAAAAACAGAATAAATCATTACAAGTCCCAGCAAAAGAGCGGCTTTGGTTCCAAGTGCGACGACCCATACTATAAATCGCCTACCCCATTATCTATGTGTGTATGCATGTATATGTATACGTATGTATGTATACCCCAAATGTGTCAAACAGCTGTACCGATCCATTTCGATATTTATTCAGCTAAGCGGACACATTGCGTCGAGTTGTTGAGACGTTCATTCACTGGTGGATTAATTTAAAGTTTTCAACACTACTGTTAATTCAATGTATATAAGTTAGTGAATCATACCATACTATAAATTATTAACCTTTTCCAGTTATACTTATATTTATGTCAATGCAATTTTATGAATTTGAAGTACATTTCTATGAGTATCTCAATTGAGCCCTTAAATAATCGAGCTCGCATTAACCCGTCCAGTGCGTCAGGACACGATATATGACTGTGCGTTGTGTGTTTGTGTGTGTGTGTTTGTGTGTAGTTGAGAGTATGTCTGTATGCAGATGTTCACCAACACTGGGACACCTACATACTAAAGTAATGGATATTGTGTTTTTTTTTTTGTTTTTTTTTGGTGTAAAATATATCGAGCAATTGAGGAATATAAATGCGACCAAACAAGGCGAATGCGTCCAAAAACTACTTTATGCAAAATAAAGCGCCACCAGCTCTCTCACCTGTCCTTCACCGACCTCGCCTGGCCTCAATAACTGTAATATTTTGTTTAAATTGCATTAAAATACTGAAGAACACACAATCGAGAGCAAATGAGAAATTTTTCTTTGTTGTAAGTCATCGGGTCATGTGGTAAAATGGATATATGAAGTAGGAAAGAGTTCACATGATACTACTCTCCCAAACCTATTTATAACCTGATCTAGACTTGTTAACTACCCCCCACCCACCACAAATCTTTGCACAGCAAGGATAGCTGTAAACCTAGACGCACACGCACAAGCTGCGAATGAAGGACACCTCACATATGTATATCTATCAACGGATATTGATCTAATCTGTATTTTATTTGTATCCGTATCCGATTAATAAGTTGATTACCGTATAGCAGCAAAGTAGCGACACCGACACTCGACCACTGAATAATTAAAATAATATTCCTAAATTCGCCAGCACACTAATTATGAGCAGCTAAAAAGATTTATATCTAGACCAGTACCTTCGAGGTCGGTTGGTCGATCGGTCGGTCGGTTGGTTGGTTGTTTAGTTGGTTGGTTGGTTGAATGGAATGAGATAAATACATACATATATATATATATGTATATATGTATTTGGCTCACATACATGTAAATAATTGCCAAGCCCTTGCCTATTGAATAAATATATATACATATGTATATTACATATGTATATGTTTGTATGTATGTATGTATTTATATCAATTTAAATGCGAATGCATGGCTAGCATAATTGCAAAGGCCAAGATTCTCAGTGCAGATACAGTGAACACATATTAGATTTGTAGGCGTACAACAATTAGAATAGATTTCTTTTCACTATCGATCACCCACTGTAGAAAATTATTAATATATACGTACATATATATGTTTGCTATATCTAGGGACAGTCGTTATATATTTATCCAATGCATGAGCATGAGTATTTCTTTTTCTGTTTTGAGTGGTGAGTCTAAAATTAGACGCGTCATTGGTATGCCACACAGCCAATTGGAAGGCCAGGAAGGCCACCGCCACTTCGTTGTGGCTTTGTCTGTGAGTGTGTGTGTGTGTTGTGTTGTATACAACACGTCAACATCATTTTGAAACTGAACCAAATTATTAAATATGTGAGCATCTTTCTCATATTTCCTATGGTTTGACCTTCAATATCTTCTAAAGAACTACTAGCATACAAGTATGCATACACATGTACATATGTATACGCCCACAAATACATATGTGATTACTCCCAATCCTACTCTTCTCACCTGGAGCCCACATATGTATACGTAACACTTCTCTAGTAAGCTGGAAGAGTTGCACAGCGTTTAAAAGCTGGAGATAATATTGCTAATGTCTTACCCGTGTATCCATGACTTCGCCGGGGCGTAGTTTCTTCTACGGTTTTTGGAATTGTTGATGATGGATTTTGCGGTGTTGTGTGTTGGATTTCGGTATCAATATGGGCATTCATACACATTATGTGTGCGGGTGTGTAAATATGCCAAGTGGTTGGTTGTGTTTCGATATTCATGGCAAAGGGTATGCGGTGGAGTTGTTGTTGTTGATTGTTTGGTTGGTTGATTGGTTGGTTGATTGGTTGGTTGGTTGGTTTTTTGGTTGATCGGTGAGGGCACAGTGTTATTGAATGGTTGTTGTTTAGTTTGTATTTCATGTATGGTACATAGAAGGGAACATTGGAAGTACATATATAGAATTAGCTACGTTCGGACTACATCATCCACATATACACATTAAAATTAATTAATTAGGTACAATACGGGTATACGAGTATTTCGTAACTCTGTTACAAACATTCCCAAATGCAGACAGACAATAATTCTAATAATACTCCCAAGCATTACATTTAACATACACAATTGGGTTAATCAATGAGAATATACTATATCCAAATCGAATAGTTCATTCACCGATTTGTATATCTAATTCTATCTATCTAAATTCATGTCTCCCGGTTCATTTTCCACCCCATTCTTAATTCTCGCCAAATCCGCCTCTTACGGGTTGTGTTCTTTTGACAAACACGATGATATGTGTGCAGGTGATTTCCATTAGATTTTACTTTTCACACAAAACCAGTTGATCGAAAGCACAGGACTACTCAATCTTTGCTAGGGGTTGCAAATAGAAGCCCAAGCGGATATTAAGAAGCTAAATCAAATCGGTTGTGTATGTAAAGTACATAGGTGATATTGCCGGGATTTTGGTGAATTCGTACATAATTTAAAAGCGATTGCAATCTAAGGAAAGAGGGCAATTATTGAGGAAGTTACGTGACCATGACTCTAATACTGCCCATAGATATACTGTTTCTTTCCGATGTCTTCACAATTCTCTTGTTGCCCCATAAATTTGGAGCTCCGAGCAATTGTGGCGACGAGCATGTACGCATCAATGGAATAAGGACTACATTAACTTACCTCATCGTTGATGATTAATGATGGTCGACGACCTGTATCGGCTGGCGGAATCAATGAACCGCGTCGGCTAGGAGGCTCCGGTGCCAACGAGGGACGCTTCTCACGTATTACCTCGATCTTTGGTGCCTCACCTGGGGCTGGTGGTTGCATTTTGGGCACCTTTGGCTTTTCGTCCTGATTGCAGATGAAATACAAAAGTAGCAAATCATTATATATTAATATAAGTAAATGTTTGATTTAGTTTGTCTATTTTATGCAGCTGCACCAGCTTAGCGGCGACTCCGAGAAATTTACATTTTTACGGAATAAGGAGTGCTAATATGAACATATGTACAATATACAAATATACTTGTACATACATATGTAAGGGTTTGTTTGTAGGAATTGTGTCTGATGCGGACGGAAAACAAGTGTGTGTAAATGGGTTGAGATATTACATACCGAGGACACTGTCACTTTGATTGTTGTTGCCATTTTAGAGATGGAGTCCCGTGAAATCTGATTTATCACAGATTAATGTTACCTATTTAAATGTATATATCCTATGTATGTATGTGCATGAATTCATATGCAAGATGATTGAAGTTAGGAGTGCATTTCTTCACTCATTTAAATACATATTTGTTTCCTTGACACTTTAAGTGGGTGGTGTTCTGTTTTAAGATTACAAACAGAACAGATGGGATGACATGTTGAACCGCACAAGAATGTGGTAAAATTTCAACCGTTTGGCGTGAGCGACAAGAGGAGACAGACATCAAATAGTTGGAATAGGTATATGTATAAACATATTTTTGACAAAAGATTTTCAACACATTAAAATAAAAATATAATTTTTTATACATGCATATATATAATATATGCCGTAAATATATGCATATATTTATATTTGTACATATACACACATATGTATATAGACATATATATATCTAAAAACATATATAAATGTTCTACCTTGCGAAAGAAATCTTGCATAAATAGCACGTTCGCACCGATATTTGCGAACATTTCTGACTCTGATTGGATTGGACGTTGCAGATGCAGTACAGCGATAGCGAAAAAAGCGAAACAACCCCAAACAAATGGTGCAGATTACTAGGGGCATGAGGTAGTTCCATAGGTATAGGATATGAATGACAATTATATCAGTCCATCAGTCCCATCTTTGACATCTAAGAACCAATAAATTGTTGAATATGTATAAACATGTACATATATTTATATTTTATTTTTCATTCGGAGAATTTTTAATTTCAGTGATAAATGTGCTTGATTCAAAATATGCTTTGAAATAGGAATAGACTCAACTAAATGATAAAGAATTTTTTGGCTTAAAGCATGGTATAACGACATTTGTAGAACATCTAAAAGAAATGGCTGTGACCTAAAAAGTATGCTTTGACTGATGACTCAGCAACAGTTGGTTGATACAAATTATTCATAAATTTAAACCACGAAATGTAAGGAGATTAAAAACAGTGATTGAATTACTATATTGGATGACATTGACGAAAAGAAAACTAACCAAAGAAATTGAATAGGAACCACCTCTTTATACAGATGCAAGCACAGGCAGCCTCAAAGCTTACTTAGCTAAAACATATTCCTTACCTTGGGCTTTTCTTCTTCAGGTGCCTTTATTTCCGGTGCATTTATAACCGGTGCGGGGGCAGGGGCAGGTTTCTCTGATTTTTGTTTCTCAATGTCAGTAGGCTCGTATTTTTCTAGAACAGGACGCTCGTAGTTATCCACAATGGGTGCCAGAGCCTCTGGCTTTTTCAACTCAGAAACATTCGCCTTCATTGCTTTGGTGGGAGTAAACTCTTCTGGCGCGTTTACCTTTTACCAATACACATACACACAGAAAGATAAGTCAGAATAATTGCGGAAGGGCAAGCGCAAGTGTATATACATATGTATGTACGTGTCCAGGACACATTCAGACATACATATATGTATAGAAAAGATAGTGCAAGCGGCAATTGGCAAGCCTAAAGTATATAGAATTCATATCATTCGATTTGGGCCTAGAAGATCGAACGTTTATTAAATGTTCTCATTCTCCGAGTTTAAATTTTACTTCTTTGGCATTGCCATAGAGTTTATTAGAGTAAAAAGAAGAGAGAGAGAGAGAGAGAGAGAGAGAGAGAGAATGACAGAGACAGAGAGAATAACAGACAGCGAGACGAAAGATAAGGGGTAACAAAGAAAGAGAGAAATAGAGAGATAGAGAGAAAGCAAGAGAGAAAGAGTGACAGGGAAGAGCGACACCAAAGCAAAGTTTGAAGAAGAGTGTTGGAAGAATTTTAAAGGCTGTCTCCAGGAAATGGAATCAGTTTAGCCTATTTTACCTTAAGCAATTGCTTTGCCTGCTGTGGTGTAGCCTGCTCTTTAGCATCCTTTACCACAGGTTTTAAGACTACGCCAAGGAAGGACTCGTTTTGAATGGGTTCCTTGGTCATCATGCTTCTTACAGAAGAGCGACGTCGCTGTTTAATAATATCCATCAAGGATGGCTTATCGGGTTCATCTTGGGTCTGGGTAGGGGATTTTATGCGATTGAGAAGCGTATCATTTGTTTTATCGTTGCAATTAGAAAAAACCTCATGTATTATGTGAAAACGTGTTGCCCGATTGTTAGGGCAATCAGGGAGTGCAACTTAGCGTTATCTACTAGTATAATCAGTTGCCCTCCCTAGTGGTAATACACATTATACAAGCATACACTTGACCGGGATTTCCTATTTTGTTACACATTACTTCCCGTCGCTTACTTACCTCTGATTTTCCGGCAGCCCCGTTCTTTGGTTTCTCCTTCTGAAATGTGTTGTGCAATGAAGTGTAAGTGTATTGGTTTTCAATGGAAGTGTTCAAGGCCAAAGGCTATCAAATCAATCGATTTTAGAATCAATAATTTCATAGCCTTTGGTTAGGGGCAAAATAATAATAATAATGGAAGCAGCTGAAGAGTCCTAGTATATGGAGCACCGACGCACAAAGTGATTGGAATAATAAGCTTACCTCTGGTTCTACAATGACGGGCCTTAGTGTAGCGCCGTCCCGAGTGTCTTCCTCATCGGGCAGCTTGCCTTTACCAATCTTTAGACCTTTCGGCTGTTCGACAGGCTTTTCAACAATATCTGATTTCTGTTCACATAAAGACAATAGGATTGGGGAAACAAATTTACACATGTAAATAATAAGACACACATTTAACAAGAATAGATGTGGAGAGGGGAATTGCTGACAACTTTACTAGAGAGCATAGAATCGTCAACAATTCTAATATTGGTAATAAACCCTTACCTTTGGTAAGCCATTCTTTGCAACTGCCTGTTCTGGTTCTTTTTTGTCAGAGTCAATAAGTGGCTTCTCCATTTTGTTAGGAATATCAAGCTCACGACCAAAGTCGGTCGGGGTAAATTCAGATTTCTCGTACTTCTCTAACACTGGACGCTCGTAGTCTGGAATTTCAGGCAATTCTTCGTACTTGGGCTTTGCCTTTGGCTTGGCCTTGGCTTTAGGTTTCGCCACCTCGGGTTTGGGTTCCTCTTTAGGTTGCGCAATAGAAGTTTTTCGCAGCTTTGGCAGTTCTTCAGCTGGTTTTGGCTCTTCGATGGGCTGATTTGAAGGATAACGATCAGAGTGACACATTTCAGGCAAACAAAATGGTTAGATAGCGATTGTTAGATCCTGTATAAAGCTCCACATAAACGAACCCAAGGCAATTATTGATTAGTAGCCTCCTTTTTTCAATTTATGTCAGTATATATGGAGCTTCTTGTAGTATGGTCATAGTAATTACAAATAGTTATACACATATTTTTGTATAATTGCAGATGTTTAGAGATAGATAGAGAGATAGATAAATAGGCAGATTTAGATTATACACACCCAAGCAGATAGACGTAGAGCTTGAAAAATAATACAATTATGGACTTAGTCATATATTGGTCCTATTGCATTTAAAAGATAGACAAGAAATAGAACGGAAATAATTGAGATGCCTACACTATTGGACTGTATATGAATAAAATAACAATTTGGGAAACGTGATATTAGCGATACTGAATTTCTCCGAATTGATCACTTATCATATCTAGTGCAATAATGATTTAAAGATAACAACAGCGATAGAGACAGCGATAGTTTGTGTTAGGCAACATCATAAAACTTGGTTGATCGACTGTTGACTTGGTTCCCTAATCATTCTCGATCTTCTCACCTTAGATACACGCCGCTTCTCTGCTGGCTTAAGTTTTGGAATCTCTTCCTTGAGAGCTTGGGGATTTTGATTAGCGTCAAGTTTTTTGCTATCAACCTGCTACATAGGAATAAAGTCAGCTTGAATAACTATTGGTCGACCGGGCCAATTTTTCTAGCTTGCAGCCTAATTGAATTTTTGCAAACAAGGTTTCTGGCTCTGATGGATAACGATCAAAATATACCGATCGCGCGTTTTAACAATTTCTTACCTCTAAAGCCTTTCGATCAATCACGGATGAGCGCCTCGACTCCGTCTTGGACTCCTCCACCTTTTGGAGTAGGCATTAACACACATATATAAAGACATTGCACAAAGACGAAAGACATGCTACTTGGGCATAGTTACTTACTGCGAGTGATGATCTTCTCGATGACACTTTTGTGTCTTCAATTGATAGAGATTCCTCAGATGCTTTAATAATGGAGCTGCGACGTACTTCTGACTCCTCTTTAACAGAGACAATACTGGCCTAATATTACACAGATACAGAAAATGGAAACAAGTACATTTATACAAAGGAAATTGGTGATTAAGAGAAATCGTGAAATCGACGTATTCCTGCAGAGTCGTTTACGCATTCGCCGAATAAGCATCACAGTGTAGCACTGTACTTACCTTGCGGTCCACTTTCTTCAGAGCTATCTGTTCCTTAACATCCTTCTGTCGGCGAATAAATAAATAGAAATTCAATTAGAATGTGTACCAATAGGTGGAATAGAGTTTATAAAGAACTCAAACAACAAAAAGAAATTAGCATGTTTAAGGGTACTACACACACATATATGTACAAGAGTGAGTCTAATTTTAGAAAGGATTGTTTTTGTGTCTATGTCTTTATGTGTTTCAATGATTGGGTGCGCTTTTGCATTCAAGCACTCTATGTATCAGGCTTAACCTTACCTCTTCTGGTGTTTTCTCTTCTGGCAGAGCTTTGGGCTTTTCATCCGTTTGTTCTTGAGTTTTGCTCTTGGGTTTTGGCTCCTCATCTGCTGTCTTTTTCTTGGAAACTTTAGCAGGAGCTTGCTCCTGTTTGTCCTTAGCTTCTTCTTGTGGCTTCTCATCCTTCTTTTTATCGGCAGGAGTGGCTCTGGGCTCTTCTTCTACTGCCTTCTTCTTAGAAACTTTAGCAGGCTCTTGCTCCTGTTTATCCTTAGTTTCTTCTTGTGGCTTCTCATCCTTCTTTTTATCGGCAGGAGTGGGTTTGGGCTCCTCTTCTACTGCCTGCTTCTTAGAAACTTTAGCAGGCTCTTGCTCCTGTTTATCTTTTACTTCTTCTTGTGGCTTTTCTTCCTTCTTTTTATCGGCAGGGGTGGCTTTGGGCTCCTCTTCTACCGCCTTCTTCTTAGAAACTTTAGCAGGCTCTTGTTCCTGTTTATCCTTAAGTTCTTCTTGTGGCTTTTCATCTTTCTGTTTTTCTTCAAGGGGTTTCGTTTTATCTGCCTTCTTTTTGGGTTCTGTTGTATCTACCTTTTCATCCTCAATTGGTTTTTGTGATTCTTCTAATGGCTTCTGTTGCTCAGCATTCTTTGCCTGCTCTTCCTTGGCCTTCTTTTGCTTTTCGGCCTCTTTCTTTTGCTTTTCGGCCTCCTTCTTTTGTTTTTCCTTTTCTTTTTCAGCTTCCTCCTTTAGCTTCTGTTCCTCCTTTAGTTTTTGCTCCTCTTTTAGCTTTTGTTCCTCCTTTTTCTTTTGTTCCTCTTTTAGTTTTTGTTCCTCCTTTTTCTTTTGTTCCTCCTTTAGCTTTTGTTCCTCCTTTATCTTTTGTTCTTCCTTTAGCTTTTGTTCCTCCTTCTGCTTTTCTTCCTCCTTCAGCTTTTGCTCTTCCAAAAGTTTTTGTTCTTCTTCCTCCTTTTCGTTAAAAGTGTTATTCGATTTGGTGTTATGAGCGTGTATTCGTGTGTGTTTGTATTGTTATTAACAGGTTAATTTTATAGACATAGAAGTAAAATAAAGTAATATTGTTAGCACACACATAAGACGAAACGAAGTATACGACCCGACCTTTCAGTCGTTAGCAGTAGTCTATTAGATAGGACATAGATATAGTATAGACACACAGTATTAAGAATATAGATATATAGAATAGCGATGAGAAAATCAAAGGAATTCCAGATAGCAGAACCAAGAGAAGGCTTTCTTAGGGATGACAACAATAAATCAATATTAAATAGATTGAAATAGAAAATAATAGGTATCGATATCTAAAAGTAGAAGATGAATAGATAGAATATCTAATAGAAATTCACCGAGCCAATGCAGCCCTGGTAAAAATATAGAGTGATAGTTTAAGGACAATAGAGAAGAAGACAGTCGACTGGATAAGAAAAATAGTTTCATAAAACTCCCAAGCATTGAGTAATTGCAAACCTCATCGGTAGAAGCCTGGCTGACGGGCTTTAGTTGTACCCCAAATATCGAGTCCTTAGACCCTTTTGATTTAGAAGTGTCCACCGGAAACTGTGATCCTCTTCTTACTTTTAGTTTTGGTACGTTGTATACGGTCACTCCCGACTGTTAAGTGGAAATAATTATTTTTTAATATCTGGTTAAGATTACTGTTACGAGTAGGAGTCCGAGTTGAGTCTCATCAACTTTCATTCGACTCGGTCTTTTCACATGCATATGTAAATGGAAATTGATTATATATACCCAATAATTTGTTGAAAGTACATATTTCTATACATTTATTTATACATATGTATATGACCCATATTTTGCGCCTTAAATTGATGGAGATGGAGGTAATGTTGGCAGCAGTAGTGATTGCTGATTTCAACTATTACCGAAAACGAACCAAATTCAGAAACTCAACAACCAGGGAGGAGAATTCGGATTGAGGATTTGTACTAACCGTTGCCTGCATCGTTTGGGTAGTTGAAAGCCTTTTTTCTTGCATACTCATCTCAGTGTGATGCTCTTCTTGTTTAGCTAGGCTAACACGTCTTTTAACCTGTTGGACCTGTTGCACCTGTTCGATTTGTTCGCTTTGTTCGGTTTTTTCCCACTTAAGGGTCGATTTTTGTTCCTGTATAGCTACTTGTTCTTCAACTTGCACTACAACCTGTTGCTGCTGTTGCATTTGCTGATTTACTGTCTGAATTTCTAAGGTCTGCTTCTGCTTCTGATCCTCTTCGCGTACTTCTTTTACCTCTTTCTTTTGCTTAGTTTCAATTACCTTTTGTTTCTTCTCGGCTTCAGCCTTCTCCTGCTCTTTTTCCTTCTCGTCCTTCTTCTTGTCTTTTTTCTCTACAGTAATTTTACAAGTTGATTCATCCTTGCCCACTTCGTTCGTGACAATGACTTTGTAATTAGATGTGTGCTCGGATTTTGCGCTGCTGAATGTCAGACGTGCTGTCGTTCCATCGAATGTGGTGGTTATGTCCTTGGTTTCGCGTATTAATGTGCTACCCTTGTACCACTCGATCTTACATTTGCGATCGGACTGCTTCAGACTGATCAATAGTTCGAAGGTTTTGGATTCCGTGACCTTTTGATCGACAAGCTTGCGAGAGATTTCGGGCTTCGTAGGTTTGCGCTCTTCCTCGGGAATGTCAACTAGGTGGACAACCTGAGAGACGGCCTCGCCCTTCTCATTCTTAGCCACTAGCTTGTACGCACCCTTATCGCTATCTTCTACATCGTTGATCTCTAGTTTCACGGCGAATTCACCTTCCTTCGTTTGCTCAACCAGATAGACATGGCGTTTGTTTTCCGTTACAACATTGGTCTCCTTATACCATGTGCACGTGGGCTCAAACTTAGATGCAACTGTGCATTCAATGACCACAGTTCGCTTTTTAATAATCTTGATTATTTTTGGCTTATCCTTTATAACAGGAACAACTAGAAAAGTGCGAAAAAAGGTTTAAGGTTTACTCAAAAAAAAAAAAACGAACACATAATTTACACCATACTTACTTTCTATATTTAGAGTTAGGTTTGCGTTAAGCTCGCCCAAAGTGTTCTTGATGTTACACTTGTAAAGTCCTGAATCTTCCAGTTGGGGATCGATTAGTTCTAGTTTGATATAGTACTGATCGCCACGCTGCTCCATGGTCATTTTAATTTTGTTGCTCTCTTTGATTACCTCGCCATTTCGGAACCAAACAATGTCTGGTTTAGGGTCGGCTTTCACTTTGCACTCCATGATTACGAGTTTACCATTATTTTCGGAAATAATGCGAGGTTTCTCGATGAACGTCGGACCTTCGCCTTCAGGCTCAGGCTCGGCTTCGATATTCAAATTAAGATTGGCGTTTGATTCGCCATATTCATTTTTGACATTACATCTGTAAGTACCACCATCGGTTGCGCCGGGATCCTAATGGGAAACCATACAAATACCAAAATCAAGAATCAGTCATTTAAACTTAACATTGTTAGACCTACCTTTATTTCCAGCGTCAATTCGTAAGTGTCCTCGGCAATTACGGCCGTGTTAATTTTGATCTTTTTGCTTTTCTCGACCACATCTTGGCCCCTATACCAGGTAACTGTAGGTTCAGGCTTGGCCTTACATTTGCACTTCATAGTTATCAAAGTGCCTGATTCGTTCGGTATGATACGCGGCTTCTCGATGAATGACGGCGCAAATCCGTTTGCATCACTGGCACCTGTATAAAAAATAATCAATGGCAATTTAGTAACCCCAATAGAAACATCTTTAACAAGATCTACACCTAAAGGGATACTGTTAAAATAATATACGAGCATGTAGCAAAAATATATTCTTATTTGAAGTTAAAAGCAGCCAAAGGAAGGTAATGCACAAATTTTACCAATAGCAGATGGTAAAAATTCTTGTAAAATTATTAGGCTGTGAAAATTGATATTTCTGAAAATTTAGTGGTTCATTTTTCAGTTCATAAAATGAAAGAAAATAGTTGAAAAAAAGCGGTGATATCGGGAATTAAATTACTACCAAAATTGATAGTAGAAAGAGAGGGTGAGTGTGGGGTTACGATTAAGATATGTAAATCTACTATGTAGATAAGCGTGTCTGTGCTTTAGCGGTTTTTTACGTGCTTTTCTTAAAATTACACACAGTCTTGTCTCGATTATTGGTGCTGTTGTCTATCATTCTAGAAACTAAATCCGTTTTTTACATGTATAATATATATATATATACATATATAAATAGAGGGTTTGTATATAAAGTAAAGTATATATAATTAAATCTGTTGGCAGGCACACAGGCTACGGTTGAGTTGGATATCTGGTGTTTTATTTTTTCTGGCACATTCGTGTTAATGTTATTGGTAGTAGTATGGAGATTTGCAATACCTTGGAAGTTTAGTGCTATATTTGCATTACTTTCGCCATACATATTGATGGCGTTGCAGCGGTAATTGCCGCCATCCTCTTTGGTTGGATTCTGGATCTCCAGAGTGAGCACATAACTGTCTTTGGTTATGGCCTTTCGCGTCATTTTGGTTCTTTGGCTATCGATGATTTGCTTATCTGAGCAATACCAGGTTATATCCGGTACTGGATGTGCTTCCAGTTGGCACTCCATGATCAAAATGTCCTCTTCTTGACGGATTGTCGGTTTTTTCGGAAATCGTGGCGATTTGCCATCCGGTATTCTGCATAAATTGAAGCCATTTCGTTATTAATTATTGCATATCTGTGTGAGGTAGTGTAGAACCTATGAAGAATATTGGTTTCATGCCTTACTTTTTCGAGCCACTTTCAAAATTTAAATTAATCGTTGCGACGCCCGAGCCGTGCTTATTTTTCGCTAGCGCGCGATACTCTCCCTGGTCACTGGAAACCACACTACTGATCTCCAATCGTGCCATATGATAAAGTTTCTGATCCATAGTCAGTGACATTTTGTACCGTTTTCCTTCGCTCAGGACTGTCTCGCCATGGGACCTTTTGACACGAAGACGGAGAAATACAAATAGAAGTCGGCGTCGTTTCTCAGATATTTAATTTATATCAATAGTTTGTTATTTTGATTTTTTTTTTTTTTTTTTTTTTTTTAATTTTTGCACAACCATCTTGGATATTTTCAATTTTGTGGGTTGATTTTTATTTTTGCGTACCATGTGACATTTGGTGTGGGATCACCAACGCATCTGCACTCAAACGTTACGTTTCCACCATCTTCGCTTTGCCTAATAACGGGACGTTCGGTGAACGTTGGTTTAATTCCATCCGCGGATTCCGGCACTGGAGCCTCGTCGCCTATGAAGTTGAAGTATCCAAGTTACACAATTTACAATGTTGAAATTACAATATTTAGCGCACAACATAGAGGAACTTTAAGTCATAATACATACATACATATGTAGATAAGTACATACATACATATATAAAGGGCAGCTGTTAACATACATATATCGCTTAATTATCGCCTAAGCTTATTACACACAACAAGTCCAGTTTAAGTTATGACGGAAGAACTGTATGTTCAAGTACGCCTAACCAAATAAAGGCCCAAAGACCCCGATATTACGGCTTTAGCTTAAGTTAAAGTTAAGTTATTTGGACAGCAACAATTTGGTAATCTGTTCCCTCGAACTCTTGATCATGTCAACCTTTAACATTATAGAGATGAATACAAACAGATATAAATTATGTATGTATGTTAACTATTCCCTAAAAAAAAGTCAATAAATCGTTGATCATCTCATTGCATCATGGCGTTCGTGTCGTATTGTGTACAAAACTGAAATGCAGTGCAAGCGCAGAAAGCTAGCTAACTTTGAAGTTCGCTTTGATTGGTTCGAAAAGTTTTAATAAGTCCATACTAATGTATTAGTATGTATCCATGTTTTTATGTATGTATGTATGTATGCATTGTATTAGTATAGACACTGCGACGTCAAATTATGCATATGTGGAAGCCACAAAAAACACTAAGCTTTATTTATGTTACGATGACTATTCAGGGATGCAGTTTTCCTAATGCAATATCAATGCCCAAACGTGGCAGCAAATAAGGATAATGTCGTATCGTAAAGTACCATATATTCAAATTAGTTTTTTGTATAATACATTTTAATTAAAAAATTCGTGTTTCTAAAAATTCAATACTTAATCCACCGGAAAACTAGGCAACATTCGTTTATCGTCTAAATGTATGACTAACAAATATTACCTTAATCGAATATTCCTCTTGAGAATCTCAACTTAAGTCAATATGGACTTATCTAAGATACCGTAAGAACGCGTTTAATTACTTGCATTTCATAGTTCCAAATGATTAACAAACTAACAAAGATCGATCGAAGGCTGGGATCATATAAACGATTTTCAAAATTTCGTTTTTTTAACTACATCAAATTGTTAAATTTCCTTGTATAGCTTATTTTCTGCATCCCTAAGTGATAGTTATTCTCGCAGTACAGAATTAGGATTAATAATAAAATAATCGACCAATTAGGCTGCTGCCATTCGATCAGCTGATCCAATCCTTTAACGACATAAAATTAGAATTAGATGGTCAATAAAACTTACTGTCAAAATTTAGGCTTATCGTTGCATTGCTTTCGCCCAGCTCGTTCTTTGCATTCACTTTATATTTGCCAGCATCCTCAACTGTGACATTTTGTATTTCAAGTGTTGCAAAATATGAGTTGGCTTCTTTGTCAATGGTTAGCTGGAAGAGTGGCCAGGTAGGCAAAAAGAGATGTTGTTAAAAGCTAGCTTAAAGCTGATCAGTAAAATGGCAGCTCACCTTGTGTCGTGGTGATTCCTTAACGGGAGTTCCGTTATGGAACCAAGTTATATTGGGGAGGGGATCTGCATTAACGCGGCACTCAAATAAGAGGCGCTTTCCGTCTTCTTCTTGTCGAATGGCGGGTTTTTTCGCGAATGTCGGCGCGAAACCGTCGATTTGCCTAAGATCATAAAAGTTTCATTAGCTTCAAAATCCTTTTCTCAAACAACAGCAAGTTAAAGCAAAACAAATAAGACATTTGTAATTAACGAAACATAGACGAAGGGGTTAGTGTACAAACATAAGATTTATGCTGCCTCTAAATACTTTAAATAAAGAAAATATAATACATATGTATATTTTCAATAAACCTTACAAATAATTATAAAACCAATCTCTGACATAACAATAAATTTATACAATTTCGAACTGAATTGCGATTTCTAAAAGGAACCTCCTAACTTACTATAACCACTATCACTATCTTCTCTTGAGCAGTTATCTTAAGGGATTAAGATTTTATGAAAAATATTTGTTTGATTTTGATAAATCTAAATATGTATCTGTACAAAAATTAAGCTATTATTTGCCAAGTCCCACATCCGGGCCAGATTGTCCCTAGCTAAAGTTTCAGAGTAACACAAGACACTCAACATAAAACAAGAGTAATACCTAGTTTTCCACTCACCTTGTATTTTCCACAATGGAAAACTTTCCAACTTATTCAAGAAAAAGAAAGAAAATGTATCTAAATTAAGGCAGACATCCATGCAGAAATAAACTTAATAGAAAAGTCCTAACCACAATTTAAGATTTATGATTTTCCACCAGTAAAATAATAAGCAATTATAAGAATAAGAGGAGTTCCACTAATTAAATGGTTAGTTTTAAAGAGCGCAAATTATAGCAAAAGCATCAGTAGAGGCGAAAATTCTTGACAAAATGTAGCTTACTTTTCTTTTGGTTCGTCAGCAGCTAAAATTTATATATGGAAATGCATACACCGAGAAAATGGAAAAAAAAATTTTAATAATAATATATAAAAGGAGACAAATTGTGAGCAAGTCGACATGCCGGCTTTTGGATACCCTGTAGCAAATATTTCATCAAAAGAAATATTGACAGACTAAAATTGAATGTAACCCATTAAAATAGCTTAGGTTATTGAATTGAAATGAATGGATGACGGACAAACGGATTAAGACTTCGACGTTTGAGTCTGATTTAGAATAGAAAAGATGTGCAAAATCAATATTATTTATTCTTACTATCATATAATACTTACGTGTAAAATTTAAATTAATTGATGCAGATACTTCGCCGGATTTGTTCTTGGCCTTGACCTTGTAAAGGCCAGCATCTGTTTCTACTACATCATCGAGTTCTAATACTACCGTAAACTTATTATCTCCAATGGGCTGGATCTTGAACTTTGTTCGACCATCCTCTGTCAGTTGATTGTCACTGCGAAACCATTCAATATCCGGCTTAGGCGAGGACAATAGTTGGCACTCAAATATGAGTCGATTGCCGTCATCCTCCTGATGGAGCTGCGGCTTCTTAACAAAGCTGGGAGCGAAATCTTCAGCCACCCCCATGCTGAGGGTTCTCGTTCTGCTTCGTCTTCAACGGTTCTGGGCTCTTAGGCTCTGCAATCATAATTATTAAATTAAATAATGTTAAATGTACAAATCAAAGTAGTATTCTATTCCATAGAAATTGATTTGGCTCATAACCTTCCATAGTGATTGATTCACCATGTGTGCCAGAAAATGGTACAGTTCTCCGGAATATTATTTAGTCAAGCGATATTTGTTCATACAAAGTAACAAATTATTAAAAAAAATATTTCTCACTTTGCCTAATCGAAGACCACTAATCGAAATTTCAGTTATCGTTTAAGAAGTCTAAGGAATTATTTTTCAAATTCAAAAGGAAAGCTTACCAAATGGTATAAATATAAATCAAGCATCATTATATCAAATATAATAAACATAATTGAATTTAATATTAAAAACGTTATTATAAAAATGAACTTAGTTTTTAAAATTATTATTTGTACTTGAAACTCGATTTTTGAAAGGGTCTTTCTATGGGTATTACCAATTTTGAATTGCCAGGTAGGCTTATATAGAAACAGACAGATTTGACTGGATTTATTACTGATACAGATTATCTTTCTCGAAAATAAGTCGATCTGACATTTTAAAAAAAGAAGTAAGTAATAATGGAACCAAATTCACTTTACCTCTCCAATTTAGATCATTTAAAGAATTTTTTGAAATAAACTATTAAAACGCATCATGGTTACATATTAAAGCAAACAAAATATATGTTTATTAATAAAAAATATATTATTCACTTTTATTGAGCATGAACAACGAAGGAAATATTTTATTTCTAGTATTAAGCACTTTTTCTTTAAGAAAGACAAAAGGTCTTCAAAATCAGCTGACTACATTCTATGCATATAAACATTTTATGAATTTATATGCTATATATGTAAATCACTATTCAGGTGTGAATTTGTAAACTATTATTTCCTATAGATTTGGTCTTTTGCCAAAACGAATCATAAAGTGTATTTACTTCCTCTGAAAGGTCTTTTCAATTTTAATCTATTTGAATCCAATATGATTTTATAGTTATTAAAATAAATTAATAAATGAATTGAATTTTATTTTGTGAAAATGTTAACTATCGAAATCTATTAATGAGGAATTTTTAAATATTAAAAATCAAACTGTTCAATTAAAATATTTATTGTTTCGAAATATTTGGTTTGCTCAAACATTTTTGAGTCAACAGAATGCTCTGACTCAAAAAGCTATTATTATCCATTATTTACGAAATATTTTTAAAATAATAATATCTATTTCTTATATAATATGTGAGCAACAAAAAAAATATGAATCGTCGTTCTTAATTTAAAAAATTTTGTTAGACAGCAACTTTTCGATATTGAAGTGTTCTCAAAAATTGCAATTGCAGTGAAATATTCGACTAGTTTGGCGACTGCTACGATATCTCCCAAAATCCATTTAGACCACCAACTGGTATGTCTCAATCAATAATGATTATCTATCGATTTACATACATATTTAGGTATATATATATATATATGCCATACATACATATAGGATACAGTGCATATTGACAGAGGTGTTTGTGCTTGTGCAGCCTCCGCAGATTTGGGGGGCTTTGCCTCTAAAGATTGCGCACGCCTCACCAATTTTTTGGAAAATGGAAATTTGATCGCTGCCTCTCTTTCGGGACTAATGATTTCAATGGAAAATATTTTAGTGTAGAAAACCAAAACGAAAGATTCAAATGTGTTGCACGTTTATTTTTAGTCGTTCGTAGTCACCGTGTCTCTGTATATGTATGTGTTTGTGTATCTTTTATGTACACACACACACATATATATATATATATATACATACATACATCTATATATTTTTGAGTGTATTGTGTATATTTATGCTTGGTGCTTTTTCCATTTGATTTTTCTAGACGAAAATATTTATGTATCCATGGTTGTAGGCATTGAGTATAGTGGTAGCGATTGAATCATAGATATTTAAATAACATAAAAAAATAAAAATAATATATTATAGTATGTATGTATTTATGTATATATGTATGGCGAAAGTTATGTACAGATGCAGGAACCGAAAGGTATGTAAACTATTTGAATAATACGTTCACAAAAGATTGGTGTGCACATTCTTCGAAATCGGTATGGCAATAGATTTAATTCGATTCGATTCGATTCAAATTTAGTTCGGGTTCGCAATTGACGAATTTCTCTTTCATGGTCATTTGTGATTGGGCGGGGGGGCTAAGGAAGTGGCCGCGGTGCAGAGGGTCAGGCCAGGGACACGGCTACGACGAATCCAAGGCGCTGATAAAGGAGGGGCAAGTAGTAGATATTTACTAATTCTTATTTATCATCACTTTTGTCGGTTCGTGGGACTCTTAATTTGAATGCCCCAATTCTATTTTTATGCCCGACAACACCATTACACAATTCCACGAATAGACACAGCCATTTTGCGTATATAATATATAGATATAGAATTGGAATTCACGAACACAGGCACATCAAATTTATATGCATATATGTACACATCTATATATATGTTGCATACATATGTATATGTATTGTATATGTATGTACATATGCACTATTATTTATTACACTTATATATATATTGTATATGTATATATATATATATATGTATATGTATGTATATTATTCTCATTCTATGGTATAGAGCCAACAGGTATTTATTTTTAATTATGGTTGGACTTGTATAAGTAATGGCAATAACTTTCACTTTTCTATATTGGTTTTATGTATTTGCGATTAATTATGTAGCCATTTATATATATGCAACTGAAAAATATGTATATATATATATAGATATATATAATCTTGATTCCCACCCGATTTGATACGACGCGCACAGTCACAATGTTTGCATTGAACTTCAAATATTCAAAGAATTCTTTCACCGGGCAATTATTTAATGAACTTTCAATAGTATATAAGACAATTTACACTTATGTACATATATGTACATAGTATACAGATATAAGTATATAAATGTATATATATTTTCCTATATACTTGAACGATACGTACAACTAGACTATAGACAACACGGTGCGAGCGCAACACGAAAATTATCCTTCTGCGGCACGAAGCGAACTCCACGAGTGTTAGTCTATTACTGTCAGCTCCCAACAGTTTGTGCTCTCGATCTGCACCAGATCAGCATTAGCTTCCGCACCGGCACCAAGAGTCACTAGCCACTAGCGCAGGCGCCAGAAGCTTTTGGGCAATGGCACACACACACACACATACACATATAAATATATGTACTAGATAAAATGAAAGAAATTCGAGGGAAGGTTCGAAAACTAATCGAGCCAACTGAAAGAATTTGATAAACCAAAGGACGAAAAGAAAGCTTTTTCACATTGTTTTTAAATCGGAAATGTTCTTTGGTTCGTATATTCAAAAAGGATTACAAGGAAACAGAAAAAAACAATAGTTTTAATTAAATACTTCTAAATAAAGAAGCAAATAAAGTAATATGCTTTTTTGAATGATGGTTCAAGGGGGAAATATAATCTTTATTGACTCTCTGGATCTGATTAATAATAAAAAAAAAAGTTTCCCCGTCACTCTTCCACTTCCCCTGCCCAGTTTCATACAATGTAAGTCAATTTGCTTATCAAACAAGAGCAACAAGAAGCCTTCAATTCAATTTCGCTAGTATAAGAGCCCTTGTTTAAGTCAAGTAGAGCAAACAGTTTAATGAAGTTGTTTTGCAGACAGTGGCGGATCTTGGGGAGGATGTATCACCCATCACCAACGGTTGATTCCCTCTTTCAGTACAACAGGACATTTACAATTGAAAACCCCTCGCAAATGCAAGTTACATTTCCGCCGCTGTTTTTGAGTGTTGAAACGGGCCATAAGTATGCATCTTAGCTGCTGAAAACATTTCAAAATCAGCAATATTACAAAGTGGTTGCTAAGAGAGCGTCATTGAGTGTGTGTATGTATGTATGGATGGATGTTTACGGGGTAAATCACCTCCCAGCCGTAACCGAATTCGAAATGGAATTGCCTTCCTTCCGTGTGTCTGCCACCCTTAACTAACCTTTGCAATTTGACGGGACAACACGACTACAATAGATTCACTCTGATCATCCCCAGAACTGAATCGTCCTCACTTTTAATTCGATCAATTGATCTGGACCTGATATATAGAAATATGTCAAAAATATTTCGCACTTGCTCACTGCAAGAGCCGATTGTGCAAGCAATCGCTATCGTCGGCAACCAGAAATAGAATTTCGTTAACATCATAAATAAAGAACAAGTGTTTCTAATAATAAATTTTGTTTTCTATTCTAAATTCTGTATCTAAAACCACGAGATGACTATAAGTCAGATGGGTGCGGGATGGTCAGCATTTATTCTAAGACTGAATGAATGCCAAAACATTAGATAGATGCAAACACAAATATTTTGATGCATATTTATTTTGATTAGAAGTAAACCACAAAAAACACCCAATTATAAATTGTAAAATGGCAAAAAAGAAGGCAGGTTCTTTTTCGAAAAGTCTTTTTTAAAGTCTTTCGAAACTGTTTACAAACTTAATGACATTGATTTTAGTTTCTGGACTATTCTCAAAGAGTGACGCCAAGTCACCTGTCGACGGTCTAATGATAAAAATAGCGTAAAATTATTCATTATACAACACTTCTCTTTCAAAAATATTTTTATTTGTTTTCATTTTAATGCTGTTTTTACAATTATACTTTATGTGGGCGAAAATATACATATATTGCTTTTGAACTTTAACTACTGTCTGCAATTTTTATTTTTATTATATAATTAAAAGACTTTGCAGGTTGATTTACCGAATTTTAATCTCTCTTTCTCGGAGTATTCGTAGTAACAATTTAATTTTTTGCCTAATTACTCTCTGGATACAGATATCTGACAAAGGTTATTTTTGATCCTTTTCAATTTTAAAAACCTTTAAAAACAATTTTGTATATCAGACACATATTTTTTACATTTATAAAAAAAATTTTTTAAAAGAAGAATATTAAATAATTCATCAACAAATTTTAATGGAAATTATATTTTTCATTGTTTTCCTTGTGATAGCAGTGCACAAAATTAATATTGATGGACGAAAGTAAAATATGCCATTCAGAGGATTTCAAAAGTGACATTTCTTAAGTGTGTGCGAAGGTTTTTATGGATGTATGTATGCATGTATGTATGTATGTATGTGTGTATGTAGGTACACAAAGGTACGTAAACAAAACAAGTATCATACATATGTATGTATATTTTGTGCTGCCAAGCCAAACTCAATAACGGTTTCTGTTCACTACTGAAACATCGTATAACTGTGAATTCTAAATTGCATAATACTATTTTTTTTTTTTTTTATTTTGAGGAGAAAGCTATGATTTGCTAGAATTTGTTTAAAAAAATTAATTTATTGATTTATAAATTTCATAATGATTAAATATATATTTATGTACATACATATGTACATTTATATATATTATATTAATATACCAAAATATTTATTTAATTCACTGTTTTGTTTATGAAATATTTTAATTTTTATTGATTTTATTAATTATTTATAAACAACTTGGAGAACTAACGACCATGAAAATAAAAAGTAAGACCATTTCCATCAATAAGTGCACTTGTTGCTTCATAACTAGGCCAAAACATAAATAGCAGCCTACATATGTCCGTTTGTATAAATGTATGTACGTATATATGTACACACATACATACATATGTAAAGGCGAAGTCATAAATGCATACCAATAATTAGCTCTCTCTTTTTTCTCCCTTTATGCAAAAACGAAAAACTGCGGCAACGAGTTTCGGCTTATATTTTTATTTACATTTTTTTCAATTTTTCTAACTACTTTTCTAGTTGAATTTTAAGACTTAAACCCTGATTAAAGAAATTCGCCACGTGCATACATTCGTACTTAAACTAAGAAAAAGATTTCCATTTATTCATGTTATTTGTGTGTTAGGCTTAACTGAGCATTTGTGCCAACAGCATATATGAGCAGTTGTGGCCGAGCGGTTAAGGCGTCTGACTTGAAATCAGATTCCCTCTGGGAGCGTAGGTTCGAATCCTACCAGCTGCGAATTTCAGTAAACTAATTTTTTGCTTTTGTAATTTTTTTTAGGTGAAAAATGAAAATTTTAAATAAAATTTGAATTTAAGGGAAGTGACTCATACAACTTAATTATGTAACGTCATAGCGTTTACAGCCACTTAAAAAAACTAATAATTTTTATTAAAACAATACAAAATGAAATGTAAATTCTTTAAGAAGGTTTAACTTAATTAAACTTTTTTGCAATTTTCCAACCCAAAAAAATGTATTCTAATCATCAATAATATCCAAAGATTCCTTAACTAAATGACTAATACTCTTTTCAGCTCTTTTTAGCAATGTAGACAGATTAAAAATGTGAGAATAAGTCTGATTATGATATCGAAATGCTATTAATCTGCGATAAGGTTATGCCAACAAAAAATGAGGAATTGAGACGCGCTTGATAATAAACTGGGTCGTTAGCCAATAGAGATTCAGCGCAGCCAATTACTGGAAATGAGTTTCAAATTTTGCGCGCGAAGCATTTTATTTTGATTCAATTTTAATTTTTCTTTTTTCCTAATTTAACATTTATATTAACATTATCAGGTTTAATATTCAAAATGTAGAGTAGAGTGTGCAAAAAATAAGAAGCATTAGCAATGTGTTCTTGCAAAGAACGAAATTTGATAATGCGAAATGCTTTTTGCTAGCTCTATATTTGAAATAGACAACGCGCGACGTTCTTGATAGGTGGTGTAGTATGTAGAGATCAAGTTTACAAACGCAAAGGTCGCGAGCTCGAACCATGGGTGTGTCAAAAAAATTTTTTAGCTTGTCTTTTTTTTTTTTTTTTCTTGTCCTTACAGTATTTGGTTTTTTTTTTTGCTTTGATCTATTGTAATTTTTCTAAGTACATTTTTTTCCTTACCGCCTCTCTAGAGCAGCTAGATAAACACCGCTTAAGTCCCTGATTACTTATAAAATGAATACACTGATTAAGTCGTTGGCTACTGAAGAAGTATACGATTTCGGCAGTTATTGATAATTAATATATAATGTTTCTCATTTTAAAAAGTATCTCAAAATGTTAAGTGACGTAAAAAGATTTTGAAATTGTAGAATTTAAATTTCACTTCTGAATTTGTTTTTGTTATAACATTTTAGCTTCGTCATATTTACAAGGCGTTCAGTTGTTTAAATAAATGAATTAATCAATTTTTAAACAAACTCCCCCAAAATTCCCAGAACCCCAAGACAAACAACATATATGGGTATTTTGTCATCTCATCGTGAAAATTATATCATTTAATCACACCAAGTACTCTTAACTATAGGTTGGAATCCTTAGACGGAACTATAGATACATTCATATGCTTTTTACTACAACCTTTGGGTTGGCTTCTATGCTTTTGTTTAATTATTTATTTAGAGATATGTAAATTCGATTTTTTGTTTTATTATTATGTATTATTATAATAATTATTTTATTTCTCTTTCTTTTTTATGCGGATTGTTATCATTTTGTGCCTAAACCCAGGGCGAGTAGAAACAGGAGGCAAAGAACTGCTGTTTCCCACTGGCTCCATGGGTGTTCGGTCCGCCAGAGGGCGGTACATTGTTGGCAGCCGCCGCATAGTTGTAACTCATGTGCGCATATGAGGGTACAGCAGATGAAATGGCATCAGAGCCAAACCCAGAACTCACGCCCAATTGATGTGGACTTCCAGTAGATGGGCGTGGATCCATCATATGATGGGCGGCGGCGGATGACACAGCGGAAGGGTTAATAGCACCAGCAGAAGCAGAAGTTGCTGCTGGACCACTGGGCGGAAGGGGAGGTGGTGGCAGGCCATACGCTGAAAGTACATCATAACCAGAACCGTTGTTGCCTCCGGTTCCCGAATGGGAATTACCAATCTCTGGAGGACCATCACCGCCCCCAACTATATGATGGGGAGCTATTGGTGGAGGCCTAAGCGTCATGTGGCACGGATACAGCGACGGAGGCGTCAAGTCGCGCTGCTGTGATGCGGGAGAAGGCGGAGCAAGCGGGCCCACCGTTGAATGATTAAAACTCGGAATGGATGTGACAGACCTGTAGAAGAATGACAAGCAATATTATCAAATACTTGATGGTGGAATTATTGACCACAGGTCTGGTTTGACTTACCCGTAGCTCTCACTCATTGACATGGCCGTGTGGTGCATATTAGAGTACATGGCGCTCATAGAACTGCTGAAACCCCCACTGTTGAAATTAAGACGTGGGGAAATGGCAGGCACAAGAGCATGAGTATGGCCAATGTTATGGTGCTGATGGTGATGATGGGGGTGAGAATGATGCTGGCTAGATATGCCCAAGCCGGGAGAGTCCGAATTGTTGCCGTCGTGACCTTCATTGGAACGCAGTTCTCCACCCCCGCCGGCAGATCCAGATCGCATATGAGAAGTGGCTGTTGATGAGGATGGTGTGCCTAGGTGATGACCATCAGATGCCTCAATCCCAACTCCAACTGCACTTCCTGGTGGTGAAGCCAAACCGTTTATTGCACCTGCAAATATAAAAAAGGTTCTTATTGTTTAAAATAACTGAGCTAAAATAATCACAAACTAACGACTAAATTTTTTTATAGGAACTTTTGTCACATAAAACATTTTTAACACAAATTATTTAATTTTCAGTACTATAAGTTCATTATAATCGTATTCTCTGAGTACGTTAGTCGTAGGTTAAGAGTACGAGTACTTTTTCACCTGTCCCAACAAGAAACTCTTCTCTTGGTTGGAGAACATTAAGGAAAGGAGCTTCAAGTTAACGAAATAAAAAACTTCTTGAAAGTATTTGGAATCAGCTTTTCAGTTAACATTAAGACCAGTAGAATGTCTGATAAATTACAATTCCGAATAACAATAGAAATATAATATTTATATGTGATAAACCAATTCAGTTTTTTTTTCCAAAGATCGGAACCCTTTTGAATTCCAAACATAATCCAGATAACTACACTTTTCACTAGACAGTAGACAAATCCAAGAAGCGTAACATCCGACAATTTTGACTAGCATTTGCTAGTTGTTTAGTTTAATCCCTATTTGAGAATAAAGGAAACGTCCTACTAAGTAAGGATACCAACTAGATCATTGCCAAACACAAAGCTTGCTATATAGACTATGGATATCCATTAAATCTAACATAAACATTAAACAAGTTTATAATATATTGAGCGCAAGTAGCCTAAGAAATTGGTAAACCTTATCCACTCCAAACAAATGGTCCATGCAGACTTTGAGTTAAGCCTATGGAAATACGAACGGACTGACGTACAGAAGGACATGTTTTTTTCGATTCGGCAATTGATGCTGATTAGGAACATACACTTTATGCTTTATTTCTTTCTGTGTGTTACACTTTTAAGTGACTTTTATATTCTCATTTAACCCTATCGATGCAGGGTATTGATCGAATTGATCGAAAATGTGTTTATATACCTTTATTATCCTTTCTTTACAAGAAATAATATTACGTAAAAAGGAAAACGCGAATATTAACGGTCCAATCTCATTCGTTTTTGGCAAATGTGGATCTATGTATACTGATTTGGATATTAAGTGTGGCTATAGTGTATATAGTATGCCATTCCTAAAAATTTTTAAGGTAATACATATAACTTTTAATTGCATGATTAAACTTAGAACACTACTTTCTTTTGTCGCATCTAATCATGTTTTATATGTAAGGATATGTTAGGATAAGAAAATTAAAATTTCTTGTACTTACTGCCAGATGAGCCTGGCCCCACCAGTAATGAGGTGCATGCACTCATGCTGTTTGGACTGTCGGTGAGGGAGGCCGTAGCTGATGTAGATGACGATGTTCCGCTCGCCCCCGTTGAATTTGGCGTCCTGCGCTGATTGCGTAGTTTCTCTTCGCGGCGCCATTTCGCACGGCGATTAGAAAACCAAACCTGAATTCTAGCCTCAGGCAGGCCAATCTTTCCAGCCAAACGCTCGCGTGCAAAGACATCAGGATAATGTGTTCGCTCAAACTCTGTGAATTCGAATGACAGTTTTGTAAATCTAAAGATGTGACTTGACTTGATGTTTTATGATCCCCGAATCCACTTACCCTTTTCCAAACTGTCAATCTGCTCGTTTGTGAACGATGTCCGATTCCGTTGCAATTTTCTCTTAAGTATCAAACGGGCCTGATCGTCTTCACTGTTCCCAATATTGGAGACGCCCCCGTTGGAGTTCTCTCCCTCGCCGGAACCCGTTTCATCCGACTGATGTCCATCGAGCTCTGCAAGATTATGACGAATGGGGTCAGTTTTCCATGAATGTCATTTGATACCTTTACCAAAAAAAAAAAAAAAAAAACACAACAACAACTAAAAAGGGAAACCTGAAACAGTACTCCTCTATGTTGGAGCCTGGCTTAAGTTACCCTAGTGTTCTTGCCTGTAGCTCCAATCGAGCCGAAATACTATACACTCCCTAATTGAGTGCCATACATATACGTTTAGGCTTTGGATTCTGAACCTGAACGGAATTTGTGTTAACCACAATCGAAATAAAAAGATTTTGGCCATAAAATATCCCTTTAAGAACACAACAACAAGTAATTCTGTCTCACTTCTGTCTAAATATTTAAAAGACGAAAGGAATCGGTGGAGCAAATATAGACATTGCTTGCTTGCAGCCGTTCCATTTGCGCAGAGTTTGCAACAAAGCAATCGCTGTGTAATACACACATACATACATACATACATACATACATAGATACATACATACATATGTATGTACATACATTGGTACACAAGTATGAGTGTGTATCTGTATCTATGTAGATTTGTATGTGGCACCATAACGGGCATTCAAGCGTAAAGTTGTGATAACCGAAGCTGCTTTAGAATTGTAACGGCTACGGGGACGGTAACAGGGATGCGGATACGTGTATATATACACACGTCTGTATGTGTGTGTATGCACTCACATATAGTCAATCCAGACAGCCAAGGTACTATACATGTACAAATACATTTTTATTTAGATACAAATATTCATTCCATTTCCATTGTTTAAAAATTATAAACTTTTGTAAATGCAATATTACAATGATCCTCTTTATGCGCAGAATATACTAACAGATAGGATTATATCATGTTTGTAGGTATTTTCGATCCTATATATAGATATATACATTAGACATTTGCAACATCTAAAATATCTACCATCTCATTCTATCTTAACTATTTCCACATCTCAACACAGGGTAAAGTATTTAATAACAATTTTAATGCAATTAAAAGAGAGAGTATATAACAAATCAGTCAACTTTATCAGGGAAGACCAAATTTTTCGTAAATTTATTCACATAATAAGAAGATCTTTTCCGTTTTAAACAAAGATTGTAAATTAAATTTAAGATGTTATCACTAAACCTACACAAAAAAGATTTAAGATAGAATTTTTTTCGAGAACAAAATGTACAATATTTGTTTTATCAAACATACAACAACAAAATGGCAAATGCTAGCAACATGAAAGCAAATATATTAATACCCTTTTTTATACCAGTTACCCATAGGGTAAAAGGGTATATTAAAGTCGCTCAAATGTACATATATAAAATTCACAAGGAGGCATTTCCGACCCCATAAAGTATATATATTTTTCATCAACAGCAGAGTCGGTTGAGCATGTCCGTCCGTCCGTATAAACACCTAGATCTCAGAGACTATAAGCAACCAAATTTGGTGTTAGCATTCGTGTAGTGTCTACGTACACCACTTCCGCCACAGCAATTTTGGAAACACGAATAGCTAGAGTTATTAAAGGTAGATTGCTGATGACGGGCGAAATTTCGTCGAAATCGGACAATAAATATCGGGGATATATGCAATGTACGATTTGTACTGAAATGCCATATGCAACATTGCGTAGTAAGAGAGAGTGAGACAGCATGCGTCTGCTGCTGCGGTTTGCGAAGTGAATTTTAGTTTGAACTGATGGCAAATTCGAATGAGTTTGGTTTTATATAGTTTCTCTACTTGGTTCAGGATATAGTCAAAGTCGGCAGCAACGACTTCTGTGCTTTATTTTTAAATAATAATTGAATAAAATTTTATATATGGGTTCCTTAACTTCCTTCCTTAATCTAATGTATTCATTCGTTTTAAATGAAAGGTTTAAAAAATCTATCTTTTAAAAACATTCAACCCAAGTATCTGTGATATATAAGTTCTATTCAATTCAATATGAGAATCCGACCTTATTGAAAGTAATTTTAATGCAATATAAACTGTTACTTTACCATCGCTAAAAGGGAATATATTACTTTCCGTTAGAAGTCTGCAACGCATAGAAGGAAGTACCTCCGATTATTTAAAGTATATATATTCATGATCGGCACGGTGAGCTGAGTTGAAATAGCTTTCTGGGTCAACACAATCTCCTTCAAAACTCCTAAAGCTACCAAGCTAAAATTTTGCACTTAAGCTCCCAATCTTTAGCTATATATAGCTCCAATAGAAACAATTGGTCTAGAATAAGATATAACCTCAATAACATTGTTGTTTTTCTGTCGAATATCACGAAAATTGGTGTTTGTAAGTTTTATAGCCTTCCTTATACATCAACTAAGTTTGCTATAAAAACGATCGGTCACGTTCGGTCATTTAGTTTAAAAAGCGTTTGTCCTGAAATTTGGCTTTTCTAAGTTTTTGTATATATAGAAATTTGGGTTTTAAGCAGAATCGGCCGACTATATGCTATAGCTACCATAGGAACAATCGGACCTAAAAAATTTGTTTATAATAAACATTTGCTTTCCTTTTACTAATGTTTCCGTTTATTTCTATCTAAATGAAAAAGACATTTTGCAAGGGTATTTGAGGTTCGGCACTGCCGAGCTGGGGAAGTAATTCGGATACCAGGCATACCGAATGCAGATCGTGTAAAAACGAACAACTATAGCTTACAATTTCCTATCACAGATAAAAATGTTTGTTCTATGCACATTAAAAAAATTTAATAAGTTCGTGCAGTAAATCGAAAATTATATAAATTATATAGAATAAGTTTATTTAAATGAATTTTTTATTAATTATTGAAAAAGAAATGAATCGTAACCTAATATTTGAATTACCGCATTGTAGCACAAAACTTGGATTTTTTATTAGTTTATCTTATCACTTGTTGATTTGAATTATAAGTAAAAAGTCAAAGTTAGATTATTCTAAAGATTATTTCGAAGGTGTGTCAGTTATGGTATGTAAATCAGTTTACAGGTATTTACGTGATTCATAATCCATTTATATCGTTTATTCGAAATTATAAGATTATTTGTGGCAAGAAGAATTAGATTGGTACATCTATGTGAATAGTTGGGAGAAAGCAGAAACAGATAGATAAACCAGAAGGAGCAAGATTATGAATAGGAATAGGAGTGGGAGTATTCGAACTGTCCTATTTCAAACCGCATCAACTTCCACATCAAAGAAGCCGCAACGTTTGTGAATGTGGATCTCGGCTTGTCATTTTTGATATGGTCCGCGCTATGCCTATATATATATATATCTATATGTATGACTGTATGTTTGTATCTGTGTGTGTGAGTGTGTGTGTTTATATGTAATTGGCGCTGACTGTTAGTGGATATGACAGAGCAAATAGAGGCTGATAGCTGAGACAAGGCGCAGGTCAGAATACCGACATGGTCCCAGACCAAGGTTCACTCCAGAGCACATGTCACTTGCCTAGCAAAATGCAATGTGCTGACAGCCAACAACAGTAACAACAACAGACGACAGCAGACAGGGGACAGTGGACAGAGAACGGGCCACGGGCAACAGGGGATGAGGTACCGGGGAAATGGCCATGGACGGGGACAGGCAACATTGGCTACAAAAGCAAACTAAACCAGACAAAGACAACAATGTCGAGGACGATGCGGCGGCAAAACGGCCAAACAGCTAAGGGCTAAGGGCTGGCTGATGCTGTGGATGCTGACACTCGCTCACTGTTAAATACATTCGAAGCAAAAACTTGATAAGGCATAAGGAAAAAGTGGAACTGAATCACAGTAGCGTGAGGATTTTGGGAACGATTTTATAAATATGTATTTTCGGCATTCTATTTATGCACCCCATCATCACCATCATCATCACACGCATCCCCACCCTAAATTCTAACTCTAACTCCGAATCCCACTCCAACCCCGACCCCCAACCACAGCCACCCTCACGGTTTGCCGTTTAATGAAGTGTCATCGCCTGTAAAATGAGTCTGTAAATCGCATTAAAGCAACTACACGGTTAAGGGTAAACCTGTCCCCCGGCCCTATCACCGTTATCCCCTCACCGCCCTCTACCCCACAAACCTGTGACCGAGCTCTGTCCGCCGTCACCGTCTCCTGTCAAACACGGCAGCGGCATCAGCGGTTGCCCGATAGCTACGGATTATAAGTACTTCTCTGCCTGCAGGAAAGCAACTCGATGGAGATGAAGGAGAGGAGCAGGGCATGAAGATGGCAACACAGTTACAGTTTTGACATACTCTTGAAGTCATGGACTGGCTGACAGGCATGTGTGCAGGGGCGCTTGCGGTTGCCCAGATTTTGTTATCAAAACTTTGTCGCTCTTGTTAAGCTAATTTGAAAATGAAATGTTTCTCAAAACTTCATCTGGGAGCGTGGCTTGAATCCTTAGTTAGGTGTAGATGTGTGGACTCAAATGGTTAAATAGGCTAGGATAAATTAACTCCTTGGTCCTTGACTTTTAACAAATGTCGAAAAAGCTTAACAAAATGCAAATATATTGTATATATGATAAAATGGCCTAAACAGCTGTTAAATAAGTGTTTGCTTTTCATATTTCATATTTTAAAGTTACTTATTATCAGAAAAATACTTGTATTATTCAATGTAAAAACACATTATAATTCTCCTTAAAGGGATACAATGAGTTTAGGATATAATAGTCTATAATATCCTGTTAAAATGGTAAATTTAAAATGAATTATAATAACATGTTTACATGGGGAGGCTCAAAATGTCCTTTCAAGATGTTGCATTTGTTCAGACAAAAGCAAAAGTTACTCTTTGAAGAAAAAAAAACTTTGGAAAAATGACGAATAATATTAAACATGCCCAATACCCTATCGTTCGGGTTAAAGAGAATTATATAAAGTTTGATTTAACATAGAAAAACTTGAGTTTAAACACCAAAAGTAGCTGATATAGTGACTCACTATATATATATATATATATATATATATATATTTATTTATTTGTTTAGTATTTATTTTACCCAAAGTTCGCTATGGATTCGCGAATTGGTCACGTGCTACTCACATTTACGCACGCACGACTCACGTAACTGAAACGAAGACAACGACAATGGCAACGACAAGGACAACTTGAATCTGGACTGATAAATAAAATAATAAATGAAATATATTGTAGTCTCCCGGTTTGAGTTTCTGGAACACTGAGTGACGCATATCATCATAGGTAAGGCGCAAGCAAATATGTAAATGGCTAAGCGGCGCATTCATACGATATTCCAATGCAATCGTGCGTACTTCGTGGCGAATTAAATCAAGGATAACTCTGATTTTAGGTAAGAGGAAAGGACAATTGTATGCCCCAAGAAAACACAAATTTTGAATTGAAAATCTTCCATGACTTTTGCCCTTCAAATTCATTGAATTCCAATTAAATTTTTTGGAAAAGCAACATTATTCAAGAATCCCAGAATAATAATCGATTTAGACTCTGGATTTGGGAGTATTGATTATAAACTATATAAATATATAAATAGTTAATATATAACCAAAATATAGTTTGCATAATAATTGGCAGATTTTATGTCTTAACATTTGAAATAGTTGGGAGTGAAACGATATGAAAATAGCTTTCCAACACTGAAATAAGTTGCTCATAATCTTCATATAAAAAATCTCTAATAAAACTATTTTCGATTTGCAAGTCCTTTTTATTTGCAAAGGATACTTGAATACATTTTACCTAACAAAATAAAAATTTGTAGAAATTTATATGTATTTACTTTTGAAAAAGTTCAAAATTCTAAAATACGCTTTAATCTTTGTTTTCTATCATTTTTAATATTTCAAATATATTCAGAAATTGATGTAATGAATTCACTCGTGACTTTTATGGAACTCACCCTTTTTCAGTAGAATATCCTCCGCATTGATGGGCAAGTTGCTTAGGTTGTTGGCTCCACCTAAGTTTGTGAGGTCAGTGGGTGGACTTAATGGCTGATTTGTGGCTGCTCCTATGCCCATACCAGTTCCGTAGGCAGCGGCCGATATGATACCGGATGAAGTGGGAATGGGCATATCGCTACCACTGAGTGGAGCTGCGTACCAAGATCCTGTTGAATAATGACGCGGTGGCCAGCTCGACTGTTGCTGTGGTGCTTGCGACTGTTGCTGCTGGTGTTGTTGCTGTTGTTGTTGCTGCTGCTGCTGTTGTTGTTGTGTGTGACTATGATGTTGACTGTGTACCAAGTGGGCGTGGTTGTGAGCGTGGGTGTGATTCGAATGCGGATGGGGATGCGGACTAAAATGATTTGGCACACTCGTCATAGAGGAAGCAGTGACTGATGCTGTCGCCCCTGATAAGGCAGGATCCAGTGATCCAGTTGCATGCTGGGTATTAAGCAGACGCAGCTTTTCATAGATGGACTCCTGTTCGCTACCCTCGCCCGAATTGCTGGCTCCACCACTCTCCGATGAGTTAAGGGGCGTGGCTGTTTGCATCAGATTGGCTGTGGCATTGCCAGTGGTTGTAGAGTTTGTGGCAAGGTTTGTGCTTGAGCTGCCTGTAGTAGTAGTGGTGGTCCCACTACCAGACCCAGACCCGGAGCTGCCACTTGTCTGGCTATTCGGCAATGTCCCCGGTCCGGTCTGTTGTTCCTTTTGGGCGGCCAAGTTCCGCAAGACCCGATTTATTGAGGAAACCTACAAGAAGAAAATGCAAAAAGCTTACAAAATGCTTGCAATTCAATTGCTGCTGCAGCTACGGCAACGAGTCAGTAGAGGTGTGAGAGTGACTCCGAGTCAAGTAAAGTCGAGTCCCATTGCGAGTCAAACTCTTTGGAAGCATAAACAAAAAGCTGCGACTTCACCTTTTTGTCCTCCTCCTAGCTGGCTGGCTGGCTAGCAGCAGCTGACGTATGCTGCTTTTTGGGGTTCTTGATGTTGTTGCTGTTGTTGTTGTTGCTGTTGCTGTTGTTCTACTCTCGTATTATTTTAAGGCTATGCCTGCGCATGACAACGCTTTTGAAACGAATTCAAAAGGAAAGGCAACGCAAAGCAACGCGGAGGAAAGAACAAACGGGCAAACATATAAATGAGCGAGTGAGAACAACAGGGAAAGTGCAGTTGAGTGGAAAAATTAGGCAGAAATGTCCTTTCAAGAGAACGAAAATGAAAAAACGTGAAGCGAAAAACGAGAAACGAAAAATGTAACGAACGGTCGCTGGCAAAAAAAGCAAAAAAAAAAAAGAAATGGAAAAACAACAACTTATTTAAAAAATGAGTGCCGTCCCCTAAAGCATAAAGTATACATTTACATACATACATACATATGTATGTATATATATATAGTAGATATGTATGTACATATAGGTAGGTACATACTAACATACAAGTTACAGGAAATAGTTTCCATAGTTTAAACCATAAAAAAACCGTAAAATCTTTTTTAATTCCGTACTCTTCGCCTGTTAACATTAAAGACATTCTAAAGGCTATATTGAAGAATCTCCAACACCATGAGTCACCCGTAATAATAGAAAAATAGATTTAACGATTAATTTATGGTATATATTTGAGGAATCAGAAGAATCTCATTATCTTTGGCTAACTAAAGCCTCCAACTTTCCTTATAAAAGAGTTGGAAAAAGAAAACGTACAATTATAACCTCAAACCTTATTAGTGGTTTTTTGCATGTTCAAAGAGTGTTATTCTTCTTTGAATTTGGAAAATTTGAAACTTTATATAACATAACCAATAAATGTTCCTTAATTTTGGATAAATATGTATACACATGAATCTAGTATGTATATATAAGCATATGTAAGGTCTTCTAGTTTTAGGTCAAGGACTTATCATCTTATTGCTTCGATCTTTTCGGAGTCGATCTTCTAATTTAATTTTTGAGGTGATTTCTTTAACTAATAGTGAGATTGAAATATTAGTTTGTAAAAGTTTCTATTGACTATACTCCCTTGTTCAGCACTCCGCCCAGTTAGCCCTACAACGGTTACAGGATCATTTCTAGTCCCCTCCCTTTATGGTATAGCTTGTGCCGCTGGCAAACGTGTTTTCATCCCTAAGCACTAGCGTGTTTTCGTCGGCCAATCGTCCGTTTCTGTGGAACGTGATTTGGCGATTTGGTGATTTGGTGATTCCGATTTTAGTGGCAGTGGCAGAGGCTGGGCCGAGGATTCTCCCTCGCCCCTTGCATTCGCGCGTGAGTTTCAACGCTTAATGCTTTGTGGTGGCGGGCCGTATTTATTTAATATTGTATTTTTCATACTTTTTCTAGCACTGATTTCCCTTTTTGTCGTTTAATGTGCATAAAAGATTTTCCCTTCCATTCGAATGAGCACATTTTCCGCACAACTGTCAATGGGGAAAAGTACAACGCAGGCCATCGGCATCTCTGTCACAATTCATTTTGCTTTTTTTCTTTACTTTGCCTTCGTCCTTTTTTTGGTTTTTTTTTTTGTTTTTTTTTTTTTTTTTGGCATACTTAATAAACAATAAAAAAAACGAAACGAAAAGAAAAGAAAATGGTAATGCCTTGAAAGGAAAATGGCGTCAGGAGCAGGAGCAGGAGCACAAAAGAAATTTAAATGACAAAAATGGCACATAATAATGTGCGAAGCTTAAATAATTGTAGCAACAAATCAAACCCGATTCAAATCGAAGACATATCCCTTTAGTGGGATATTATTGGTCGGAATGGACAGGACTTTAAACTTACGCTGGGAATGTTGTCGTTGGTGCATACATTCTCCTGTAACAATCTATCCCGGATCTCCCAGGCAAAGATGCTGGGGCACTCCCGTTTATATTGTGAGATTTTGCTAACCACTTCAGCTGTTGCCACACGTGGCTTGGAGCCTCCAATTGCGCGTGGTCGTATGCTTCCCGTTTCGTAATATCTACAGAAAATCATAATACATAGACTCTAATGTATAAATATATATTCAGGTATAATCCGTGTAAAAGTTAGCCTTACCTCCCTAAAATTTTACTAACACATCCATTTGAGACCTGCAGGATCCGGGATATATCACAAGGTCGAGCTCCTGAGTGAGCTAATTCAACAATTTTCTGTCGTGTCGAGTCCGGCAATGGCCGTCCACCAACAAAGACGCCGCCCAGCTGATTGACACCGCTGTGACCTGTAATATTTACATATATTAAGAAACTGCAAATACTTGAAAACTATCTTAAAGTACGACAATAGTCATAGGAATGTAGAGCAAGAGGGGGACATGGTATGGATGAGAAACAAGATAACTTATAGTTATTGTCGATAATACATCGACTTTTGCAAAAGCCCTTTCCCTTTTTCGCCCAGCCTCAATGAGGCAGATAATTCGGTTTGGCACGCTTCTAAAAACGTCAACAAAAGTCGACCCAACTTCATGTCCACGAAGGAATTGGAATTCAGATTGGGATTGGGATCGAAGATGCTTGAACAAAGGTTTGTCATGCCTATAAAATAAGGTTTAATATGTAGCATCTCAATTTGTTGTTTTCGTATGCGAAATCTCTTTTATACTCTACCAAAGAGTATGCTGACCTTTGCAACACTCAAACATAAAAGCATAATTTTTCTGCATTTCTTGAAATCTAATTAAGATGCTAAGTAATATTAAGACTAAGAATAAGCTAAAAAGATCTTGATTCATCTAGATCTAATAATACCATATTTTGATTGATCCAAATGGTATATTGGCAGAGTATAGATTCTTCGACCTAGTCAAAGTTCTAGGCTTTGTTTTAGCAACTTAATTTCAATATTGAAAGATAGAGCAAGAGGGAGAAACTTAGCTGACAATCAGTTGAAGCGAAAGAAAGAGTTAGGAATCAAAAGGCCAGAAGGGTCCCCATTTGGTGTTCCATTGAAGCATAAGCATGGATTTCAAATAAATTTCTCAGTATTGATTGAGGAGAGAAAATCCCAAAATCTGCGTATCAATTTAATTCTATACTGGGAATGGAAGTAGGTAAAGAGTATGGGTATGACCCATCTCCATGAGATGGACGGACAACAAGGGCAAGGGTCAGCACCGTTGCGAGGCTAATCCCGCAAGCGGCGTTCAGTTAAAGAATGGAATGCTTTTCAACCAGATAACAATTATCCGAAAGTCATCTGTGACACTACGTCACGTTAAGTCACTGTCTAAGGGTCCATGTAGAGCATCTTAATCTCAATATGCTGAGTAATTATTTTGTTAAAGTACATGTATTTCTGATAATACCTAAAGAGAGTAACAGAAATTCCATCTACTCTTTGATAATTGAAATTAATTTCCAATTTTTCAATTGTTGTTGCGATTACCAAGATATTTCTCATCAGTAGTTCGCATTAAAATTTATAATTTCAACACTTACATCTGATTTCATGTAAAATAGAAGTTCGGATGGAGATTTCTATACCCTTCCATGAGAGAATATAAATTTAAAACAGAAGTTTCGAATGCACAGCGGGAAGCCATTCCAACTGGATGAGTGTGTCTGTCCAGTTAATTTTACAGCAATATTCCCATGTATTCACATACATTTGTTAAATATGTTGCAATCAACACAAATATTTATGAATATTAAATAATTTCAGCTAAACCTTTAATTACCATTTAAATTTTGTTAAAGTTTTCAAGAAAATCATATATACATAAATTGTTTTCTAATCTTGTTTTGTCCCTTGTTGTTATTATAAATTGTAAAAAACAAGAAACAATCAGACCTACGATTTTAGTTTATCCTGTGTAAAAATAAGAGAAGAATCAAACATAATAAATTCTTGATATGGTTCTCAATTTTCTGAATTTCCAAAATAAATTTAGAATCATTAAATTTAGGTCTTATCACATGAATTTCATATATAGAAACAAACTATTTTAGGAAACATATCTAGAAGATATTCTTTACCTTATTTAATACCTATTTAGTGTTTATGTGAAGAATTTTGTACACTGCGTAGAAAATCGCTTTAAAAAAAACTTTAATAAAACTAAAAATCGAACTATCTGAATCGTTCAGTAAGAGTAAGATTAGGGTAAGATTAACACGACTCGGATTTCACAAGGTATAAAACATGACTGTCACAGAACACATATTTAAGTTATCGTTGTTTAATTGGGCAAACATAATATATGGTCAGTTAAGACGGATTTAATATTTCATAAATCGAACGATTGTTTTAGGGCCATTAAAAGGACATAAAGTAACTAAGATGATCATAATATAAACGGTCCATCTAGAGATACATATATGTAAGATTTTGAATAATTCCTAAAGAAAAATTTAGAAAAAGCACTCAAATTTTATAACTTGTGAATCATTTTAACATTACACGATAATTTCAATTTCAACCAGTTTACTTTACAGAAGTCAAAACTTGACTCTTTTGCGAAGGATATTGGTACGATATTTATAAGACAGGATACCATTAATGTCCAAAGTATAACACTAAATATATATATTCTTAAAAAGCATACATTTATGACCGATTTGATATAAGGTTATTCATTATCTGTATATGTTAATCATCTGTTTACTCTGAACCAGTTCTAAGCAATTCAATATATTTTTAATAACTACATATTCATTTAATCGGTAATATCATTTAAAATTAAAATTTTTATTTGAAATGTATCTCAAGAGTAACTCAATTCTTTGAGGTATTTGTGGATTATACCAATGGATTTCTATATTCTAGCCGTAGCGGGGACAACAGTTTTAGATAAAATTTTATCTTGACAATATCAAACTTTGATCAAGAAACACATTCATTAAAATTCGCGAATTGAACGTAAATTTATATTTATAAACAAATGTCAACGATCCGTTTGATTATTACTAAGAATGCTTTTCCAGAAGGTGCTTTACCTCTTTAACACAGTAGCTAAGAATAAGACCATACATTTTATAAAAAAAAAATCAAATAAAGCTAATTTCAAAAACATTATGCAGAATTAATTTTTCAACACTTGCAGAGGCGGCTCTATTGATCTATTCATTATCAACAATTTAGATAGTACCACTTGAAATATAATATTTTCGGTGATTCCTTATAACCCAATCTATTAGTTAATTTGCAGTATTCTATGGAAAAAACTACGTTGGCATCTTTTTTCAAATATATCAATGAAAACCTATTGGAAAAATTGCAGTTTTTCTTTAACTATAGAAAATTTGGGTTTCTGACTTTGCAATATGCAATATCTGTTTTGTTTGTGTGCCTATGTGTGCGTGTATGTGTGAGTGTGAGTGTGTGAAAGTGAATAATGTGATGATTATGATTTACCAAAGTGACAGGATACACAATAAACGAAAACATCTTGCCAATGGGATTAACAATGTAATTGCAACACAAATCAGATGGCAAACAATTGTGTTCGACCAGAGTTACTGGACCAGGAGGGTGACGGGGACGATGACAGAGACCCTCCCTCTCCGACTCCCTCTTGTAGAAAGATCGAAGAAGGGACTCAGACAGGGGACAGAGTCTATACAATGCAACATACAATGGACGAGCCGCTAAAGAGGCTCATTTGGTATAGACCAAATGTATACAACACATACGTATGTATGGATGTGTGTATGTGTATGTGTGTGTGTTAACAATGAGTGGAACAAAATGCCAACGCTTTTGTTTGTTTTTATTCGACTTCTGCTTTCAACATCGATAATTGTTTTCATTTGTAACGACATGACATGAAGTGAATCAGCAGCCGAAAACTAGCCCCATCCCTGGCCAGGCAGACCATGAAACATGGACACGGAAAGGGACACGGACACACTCTTGAAGATCATTAAAGGTGGAAAATGATTGTATTGATCCGCAAATAAATAATGGGAGAACACAACTGAGAGTACTTAACAGCTCAGCGGGAAAGAACATATTACTGACAAAGACAGTAGCTGGTAACAAAATAGAAAGAAAGAGACAGAATAGAGAACAGACGACTCTATAATACATACACACTGATACATATATACATATATGTAGACTTAGGTATATATTGCGAATGTCAGTCAACGTCTTAGAAGCCGCTGATGATCAGCTCTTAGCATTGTGGGTATTTTGGTAATTGGCAGCCCGTGCCTGAACCCAAAGGCCCAGAAGCAGAACCAAGCCAAGCCAAGCATCCGAGCAATTCACTGAACGAACACAAAAACTTCATGCAATTTTCACACCAAATGCCCAAATTTTTCATGCCATTTATGTGAATGTAGATCCGACCGCGACGGCTCTCGATCCCCCGTGACGATTGCAGGGACAATTTCTATATCTCAATTATCCCCGATCGCCATTCTTTATTTTGACACACAATTTGTATAATTCAATTACATGAATCGCCGCAAAAGGAATTCAGTGTCTAAAACTCCATTCAACGCAATGTGGGAAATCATTTTTCGGTAATCTCGAAACAATCATTTGAATAAACGCGGAACTTGTTAAACAAATCTATAAAATTTTGAATAATTTTGGGAAAACCTATTGGAGGAAATCATTTAATTAATAAGGACAATTATTAGGAATTTCTACTTTTAATTCATTTTATATACATACATATAATTTACCTGAGAATCTTGTTTCATAATTGATTTTCATTTAAAGGCTAGTTGTAAAATGGAAAACATAACTTTATATGACAAAGTTCCACTTCGAAAACAATTGATTCAAAATTAAAGTACATTCATGGTAAAGAACAAGTTCACTGTGGTTTTTGATACTTAATGAACAAATGTTCATAAATAATGTTTATCTATTGATAATTTAATCATTCTCATTTAGATTCATCATTCATTTCAAACATAGCTAAACAGCAAAGCAGAAGAAATATTTACTTTAAAAATATATAATCTTAATGAATCACAAACAATAACTCTTGCAACTTAATTTTGAACCAAATTTGATAGACAATTAATGGTAATTATTGTTATGACATTGAGTCATAAACCTCTTGGCAAAATAATTAAATAACCTGTTTATTTAGTTTTCACTTATATAACCCAGTTATAGATGCTCTTCTTTGTCCTTTATCTTGTTAAAAAGTAACCATCTATATCTAATCCAATCTCGCCTAGTCAATATCAATTATAAATCGGAACAATAATTCCAACTTTTTAACAGAATCTAATTATTACAAAATATGTTGAGAATTTGAGAATGTTTCATCTAAACTCCAACTAAATAATCCAGTTTTTGTTTGCTTTTTGGCAGAGATTAGAAAAAACGCGATTTCTTCATATTGTGGAAACATCAGGGAATGCAAAAGTGGAACTGGCACTTTGGTCCTGTGTACATTTTGTTGTTTTGTAACCGCTATAGGTATGCTCTACGTACTTTTGGGCAATGTAGGTAGGTAGGTAGGGGGGAAAACATTGTGTGACTGATTTTGTGTGTGGGGGTGGAGTTGAGGTGTTGAGAGAGTGGTTACGGGCATATGGAATGGGAAACATACATTCGTCATCAGTTAAGTGGTAGTAAGTTGTGGTAAAGTATGATGATGTCGAATGGGGCTGTGGTGCTGTGGTCGCATCCGCGGCATCCATCGCAGTAGCTGTAGCACCAGCCTTTCCGCCAATGCCGCCCAGTCCGCCACCACTAGCGACACCCAAACAAGGCAGATTTCGCATGGCAATGACATTGTCTATAAAAAAAGAGCAAAGCAAATAGGGAAATAATCACATCAACATTGGTATTTATCTAGTTTTACAAGTTATTATACAGTTGTTTATACAATTTGGGATGTTTAACAAGTGGAACTCGATTTTCGAAATAGTTGAACATTGGTTAAAAGTTTGTCAGTCTCAATATATGTCGGAAACTAAAGGACACGGAGAGAAACTTTCCACACTACCGAATATATTGAAATTTATGCAAATATTTGTACCCTTAAGTTTCAGAAATCACAAGTTTCATTTAATCCGTTTCGCCTTGTATACAATTACTTGTCTTAATCGGGATCATTCCTTAACTATCTATCAACTGGAATAATAAATGTTGTTTTACAGTCAAATCTTATTGTTTAATCTTTTATTTAAAACACTCAATTTTGAAAAGAAAAACCGCTACCAAGGAAAATTCGAGGCATTCGATGCATATCCAAACTGAAACCTAACATAGGATATGGATATGATCTACAATATCCTTTTGGTATTCTACTTTGATTTGACCGTTTCGACGAGGGGATGGGTCCAGAAAAAGGCAATCACTTGAACAAAAAGCTTACCCTTATGAGCCATATCCTCTAAAGTGGGCAATCTTTCAATAAGAGTGCTTGCTGACCATGGAGGAACAACGGCTCCTATGGCCGGTGTTGGCTGTAAAGTAAACATAGTTGGATCCGGATATGTCGATATGTTGTGGCTAATAGCTATTCCGACGGCTGCACAGCTCTCAAAGGTAAAAATAAATCTTGTGAGAGGCAAACGTTTGCCTTTCCCAGATTTCGACTACGATTCGATTTGGCGTACCGATAGCGACGACAACGGCAAACGGTTTATGCAACGGTAAAGAAAGCTTTCAAAAAAACACTCGTCGAAATCACCGCAGGCGGCGACGGTTCCATGCAGCGCTGGCACCGCAGGACGAACCAGATTCGGATTCACCAGAATTTATGCAGATGGTAGTGCTAATGGTGATGTGATGGAACCTTTGTTTGCTGAGAATGAAACTCTGATTACAATATGCAGATTGAACTGAGCAGCCGCTTTTGTTTTAGTCCACTTGTTCATTTCAGCACAGCACCACCCGATGGCGCAGCCGATGAAACTTCCAGCACTTGCATTCTTCTTCTTATATCGTATATCGCACTGTAGTGACACTGGTAAGTGACAGGGGTCATAAAAATTTAATTATTTGGCTGTCGTGATCAACTTAAGTTTAATGTATAGACAAAATATTATGTTTGGATAAACTTTCGAGCACTTTTTGGCGGTACGGAACCGATTCCGTGCGTATTCACACGACGCACAATTTACGTTACGTTATGGTTGATGCGCGCGTCAAATCGAGAATGCCACAGCCTGCTCTGCTGCTGCCGCCTGATCTCGACTTCGACTCCGGTTTTCAAGTGTAAGCGCCTGCCCCTGGGCTAATTGGCAGTATGTTGGACAAGCGCTCCTGTGATTGGCTGAGTCGGTCCATCCAGTTCTACAACTGTTTAAACACACCCCATTGGTTGGCCGCTCTTCGACAAAGCAGTTGTCTCGCTCTGGCTGGTGTGTATGACAAAAGCAGATACAGCATGCCACACGGGGGTGAGTCTCAACTTGTGCTGAAAAATAAAAGTATTTAATAAATTGTTAAGTAGTGTATCAAATGTTATAGTAAGTACCTTAGACTTTAGCTGACTTAAGGATATCGGCCGTATTGGATTTGAGACAATTCGTGCCAATGTCATTTCTCTGTGGACGATCTGTACGCATCTTTAATAAGTATTTTTAGCTGGACTTGCACTAAATTGCAACTAAGACTAAAAATTTTATTACATAAACGAGTGTAAATATGTGTTTACAATATTTTTACATACATAAATACATCGTTCATATTGTATTCTTACGCATGCCACTTACAGGACGCCTATACTGTATGTACTGGCAGTTTGTGTGTATGTATGTGGGTGTGGGTGTATGTGCATGGCATACACATTGGAATTCAATTTGAATTTCCCGTATGAACGGGCAAGAGGTAGCTTGTAAATGTGGTAGTCGCCCAATTGAATTGTTTCATTCCGATACAATAACCGCTACACTCTTCCGCTAACTACCCGCACAGTTTCCGTTTTCCAGCTTCAAGCTCCAACAGCAGGCAAACAGAGCGTCAGCCCAGATCTTGCTTTTCAAAGGCCGGGTGTTGGAGGCGTGGGCGTGCGGTTGCTTTCAAAATGACGACAAGTACGAACATGAACGTGGGCACACCCACATTCACATATGCATGTATTCTTGTAGTGTGCGTGTATGTATATATGTGAGCCATGTAAACTGAACAACGCGGCTTGGCAACCGTCGGTCTTGTTTTAGCGCTTGCTCGTCCTGCTGCTTGCTGTCTCTGCTTGAAAGAGACGGCAATGCATCCATCGTTTACGGCGCAGCCAAAGTGCGCTATTCAAATTTTCGCACAAAATGTTTATAGAATCGGCAATTTAAATTTAGTGGCGATTGCTGGTTGCACAAATGCAAAAAAAAAGAACAACAACAAACTCAACAATATATGTATATACATACATACATATATAAAATGCATGTGCACATATGTATGTATGTATGTATGTACATCAATATGTGTTAGGTATAGTTGTAGTTGTTTATACTTACATACATACATACATATCCTTAGAAAAGCCCACAAATTTATTGATATATAATTTTTTTCAAAGTATTTATAATCGTATCGGAAAACCCGAATATTAAAATTTAACGAAACTCTCAAGGCTTAGTGTTGAAACTGATCCAATTGATTGCTTTAACCAGTGTTAAAAGAGAAATCTAAATAGTTTTCAAACACTACAAAAAGCGTTGTTTGAAAAATACTCACTACATTTTAATAAAATAGTTAAGTATAGATTGTTGCATATAGTGTTCGATCCAAATACCTTTGTAGGTACGAATTGTCTTACCAAAACATAAACATATTAAAAATATTGTTTTTGAATAAACAAACACATGTTTAATGGCAATACCGTTATGAAAGTCCGACAGTTATGACTTTAACACACTGATACGGACTGATAAGAAGTAATTTTAAGTATCCACCCGATAAACGGTCTCAACTGGGTCTTTGTCGTTCACTGCGATACGCTTGTTTCATTATTCGTTAGATTTTTTATATGTATTTTAATATGAGGAGATTAGATCTGAATCTGGAGAATGCTTGGCCGCTTTGAACAAGAATACGAACACGTTATTGTTCCAATATGGAGTACATGAAAGTAAATCTCTCGGCAGGATGTTGTGTAGCGCTAGGCAGTGGCACGTGTCGCTGACACGGCGCACCAGCACCATCGCCAGCACCCAGCTCGTGCTTTAAAAAGTTTTCCACTCAGACTCCAGAGTATAGGACCTTGAATCCACCGTCTCTGTCTCTGTCTCTTTCTATTTCTCTGTCTGTGTCTGTCACGGGGACGCATCCCCGGGGTTTGGCCCAATATTAACAAGTGAGATCTCAATAATCTGTACAGATATATACAGACAATGGGATATTAGCGGAAACGCGCACTCATGCAGAGGAAGCCTTTACAATTTGAAGAAAGAGTACGAGTGCCATTGCCCAAGCCATTGCTATTGCCATTGCCATTGCGATTGCGATTGGGATTGCTAGTGCAGTGGCATATGAACGTGGGTGTAGACGTAGTCAAGACTGGATTCCAGCTTGATGTGACAGCTTTCAGTTGTAACAAATCGCATCACGCATATTGGCCGGATCGAAGTGTGGCTTATCGGGCCAACACTCGCCATACAAAAGCACATATCTTTTGAGAATTTATATATATACATACACATGTCAAAATCCAGGATATCGCTGAAATTCACTCATTCATACATATGTATGCATGTACATATGCTCATAGTAACAATTGGGAAGCGTTTCAAAATGTTTATGGGCATTAAATAGTCGAGCTACCACTTGTTGTGGCTGTCGGCGTGCACTCGTCTGATATAGCCAAAACCACGCCCACACTCTGAGCCGGGTGCCGTTGCCGCTGTGAAGTCTTGCGAGAAAGCGATAAGGCGAGAAAAGCTATTCTTTAAATTTAGCACAAGAACGAGCAACTGTTGCTGCCAAGAGCTGCCACACACTGGCTTCAAATGCAAACACAATGTGGACATAAATTTAATGGATAAATCTATAGTTACGACATTCGCTTGGCTACGAAATAAATTTGCTGCAGGCCAATAAAAGGACATATTATTACAAATCCACAAATATCATAATATCTGAAAGGCAATTCCAATGATTAAAACAATAGTAAGATATTAAGTGTATGTTTTAAAACTTATCATCATAAAAACAAATTTTTGTAATAATCACATATTCCGAAATGTCCTGCAAACAATTAGGATTCAATCTCTAAACTTATTAGCAATCAATGTTAGTCTAAGTTCTAAATTATCTTACTCGATGGGTATCAATATATGTATGTATATGCCTCAAATATTTTAGCAAATTTATTTGGATTTATCTTTAAAACTTTGAATAAAGTGAATTCTATATATTTGATTAGTTAAATTCAATAAAAATAATTTATATTTATTATAACACAAACTCTTTCCAGAATTACATCCAATGTAATTAAAGAACTTCATAATTTAGAAAAAGAGTCCTAAGAAAGGCTATATAAAGAGTAGAAATTATCCTTTCTCGTCATGAGTCCATTATTTAAGGACAACTGCCTCCTTGATATCAACAAACAGTTACCATACAATACCAATAAAGTTTTCCAAAGCAGAATTTAATTGGATATAAGAAGACCAATTTAAAATTTGTAATTTAAATAAACAGTTCAGGAAAAAACCTTAATAAAAATTCTAAGATAAGATTTTGAATTTTATAGTACTTAGTCTAGCTCCTTAAACCTTTTAAAATAATACAGTCTTTTTACTGAGTTTTAAAATGTAATCTAAGCTGTCAAAAGATTTCTCTTTGCAAACAAAGAAAATCAAAATTCAAAATCCAAACTCCATGAAACATTGTGTTCAGAGATCAGGAAACCCAGCCCCATAGTCCTGTGATAAATCCGGTCCTTTGCCTATTGTTCATCGTAACGAAAACTGCTAAATAGGTAGTAACATTATATTAATAATAAATATTTAAAATGCTTAATATTAATAGAATTAACAAATAAAAGTTTAAGAACTTTATTTAAATCTATTTGGATGTCCGGTATAATTTATATATATTTAAAACTATGTTTTTGTCAATCTTTGTATCCTTGCGGGATTATGTGAGACTGCGATGAAGCAAAAGAACTGCCCATCACCCGCTCAATCGACTGCCTAACCAACCATATTTATTAAATATCCTTTGGTGATTTTCTTCCACATGGATTTTTGTTATTTTTCTATTGAGGGAAGTTTCTGCTTTAATTCTAATTTTACTTTCTTCTTCATTCCGCTTTATTTCTTTCTTTATTCCGTACAAAATATATATTGACATGCTAATTACTTCAAAAAATTTGACTAAATAAAATAGTTTTTCGATCGAGTAATATTATTTGACCTACATATCTTTAGGACAAACCACAAAATGAAAACAAACTAAACATGTTTTGGCAATGAAGTTGTTTCACATATTCTCCTTTTTATCCTGTCATTTCCTTTCGTGTTCTTCCCTTCTCTTCCCTTCCGTTTCCACAATGGCGCCATTGTCAATGCAACATTGTTTGTGAGATATAATTTACAGAAAATTTGCTTAATCCTTAATAAAACGCTACAATTATCACACTTGAAAATCCCAGCTAGCCCAATGCCCGTTGTCAATGCCATTGCTCCCCACTGGGAATTCAAGTAACGACCCATTAAACAATTAAAGCATCGTCAGACCCAACCAGGCCCAGTGATGACCAGCCAAGCATTTGACCATCCAACCAAATACAAACAACGAGAAGCGTACTCCGTATGGAGAGTATGGGAAAGTATGTATGTCTGCGTCAAAAAAGGAGCAGGAGTTGCAGTAGGAAAAGGAGGAGGGAAAAAGAAAAGGGGAACGACATGTGTGTTTCCTTTACCACTACGGGCTTTACGCACGCCCATTCCTGGAGCTGGTGATGATGGTGCTGGAGCTGAAGAGGCAACCACTGTGAATATGCTTCAATTATTATGAGCATCCCGCGGCCGCACCTCCCACTCATCGACTGCCAGCCGACTATCACTTAACAAGGCCCAACCCCACTTCCACTCCTAACTGGTTATATTGTAGAACACAAAAGAATAAACGAACAGCGCCATGCGAGAGAAGGGGGTGCGAAGATATAGTCGCTTGGGATGGGTTAAAGTGGGTTGAGAGGGTCAAATGCGTAACAGGCTGTAGAGTGGCAGTTAAGGATTCATACGTAATTAAAAGGAACCATGCTGCTTTCGTTTTTGGCTCACACATATACAAAACGGGTTCCATCCACACATACATTTACTCTCCTCTCAAAAGGTAAGATTCAAGTAAAACCGGGTGGGAAGACAAATTACAAAACACTTGAAAGGATTAAAACTTATCGAAATTATATTTTTCCTCAATTTAAGCCTACAAAAGACGCAAACAAGGCTTGTACTTGCCAAGAAAAGTCAATGTGAAATGTTTAAGCTAAGTTTTGGAAGATAAAACTCAGTTTAAATTTACCTTCAAAGGGTTTTCTACCAATATATGTCTATAGAAATATGTGTATACTCCAAAATTTAAGAATTTACGTCTTTCGCCAGTGTTTAACATATTTAACATACATATATTTGTACCATAATTTGGATATGTATATAAAGGAAGTTCATTTAAATTCTGTATGTTCAATTTTCTAGGTGTTGAAAGGTGTTCTAGGTGTTGAAATTATGTATAAGTTATAGAAATATTAATAGTTAGTCCTTTAATTAAAACTTTATTAGAATTCCAAGTATATAAATATTTTTAAATCTACAAACTTTAATTTACGTATGTTTCTATATGTTTCTAAAGTCCTTTTCAGGATCTGGATTCTAATCACAAACTTACTTCATTGGATTTTAGACATGTTTTTCTATATAAGCTGGTTTCGGTTAAATTCACTTATAACATTTTCCGCTTTTTAATAAGTGGAGAGAAAAATGTTGATTTTCTATTTGTTCCACTCAGTTGAGTTTTTAAATACAGCGCTTACCCCATCCATTGGAGTATCAGCATCCCTTTCCCTTTCCCATACCCCGCACATGCTGTTAGTTCAAGACAGAGAACACAAAGGAGAATGGGAAAGAAGGCATAAAGAGAAATATTTGGCTGCCACTGCCCCACTTTTTCAGGCCCTCAATTCGGCAGGCATTTGCCACTTGTTTGCTGGCTCTTCTTGCTGTCCTTTAGATAACTTGGGGACAGAACAGAGACTTGGGACAGGGGACACGGGATAAGATTCATGAACGGAGAGGGCAATCAGTCACCACCACTTTTATTTTTGTAAAATTTGATTCTAATCCGCTGATAATATTTCAGACTTTCTCGAATTTTGATATTTCGCTCGGTTGGATTTAATGCGATTCAATCATAGACAAGAACAACAAAAACAACGGGCACAACAACGATGCGGCAAATGGCAAAGGGTGCGAGTGCGAGCAATAAGAGTAGAGCAAGTATGTATCTATATAACGGTAAATGTACATACATACATATGTGTATGTGTGTAATACATACATAATAACAAAATATTTGGACATGTTAAATGCCTTTGTGGTGAATGGGTCCGGGGTCGGGTGTGTGTGAATGTGGGTGTATTGGTAAGTTGCTCGGTAGGGTTGCTGTTACTGTTGCTGTATCTTTTTTTGAACAGTTTGCTGCGCATTCGCAGCACATACATACATACAAATATACGTAAGTATGAAAGTAGGAGCCGGAATATACAAATGTTTCTTCTGCAATTTGGACACTACGAATTGAAGCTGGTTTAATACTATAGTTCCAGTTGGGCGCCAGATTTAAAATGAAACTGCAATTGGTACTTTATGTATATACATATGTATATACTTACCTACATATGTACAAATATGTATGTACATATATACATATATCTGGTTTTAGTATATCGCGCAACCCTTAAGCATCCATCCAACCCTGGGCCCCCAAGATTTGATTGTCCTTGTTTCACATACTCATGCTGTCTCGGACTTCAAACAAATTCGTCTCAAGAAAGAACTCGGAAAAATAGTACAAATAAAACCATAATTGCATGTTTTCACACGAGAATCGATAGCGGTGTCCCTCGCTTCCTTCCTCCCTTTCGGCCTACCTCCCGTTTGTATTCGGGGGGTTGCATTGAGCAGATCAGGACTTTAGCATTTCGTCCTCGCCGAAGGCACGCTGACTTTGCCACACGCTGTGACCAAGAACCAGCGAAGATCAAAACGTTCGATCTGCTCTCCAAAGGCGCGAGACAAATGAAACAACGGAAGAACAAAAGGAATAAACTATAGCCGAAAATCGCCAGGACGAGAACAAGATTGGGTTTGGGATTGAATTGTATATGAATGCCTATACATACATTCATATGGAGTAAGTGTTTTTTTTTTTCAAGTTTTCGACCTTTAATTACTAACAATGCTCTATTTAAAGAAAACTACCCGATCATAACAAAAGGGAAGCGTGTATTTCAATTGTTAGACATTGTTGGCGAAATATTGGCATTCAATACGGTTTAAGTGCAGCAGGATTCCTTTAATCCATCAAGTCGGAGAAAGAATCACCTGTTTCATTTACAATTTAACCAATATTTATTTATTTTTCTGTCACAATGGTAAATTCCAAGGCATCTTAATTGCACTTAGACATAGTTTGTTTTTGCTAGAGCTAATATCACCATCATTCATCGCCTATAGGACCTAACAGTCGAAACGAGGTTTAAACATTAATATCAATAGATTCTTAAGAATCGATTAACTATATAATATGGTTCCCAAAGGACCGATACATACAAGGGTATTAAAACTATTTTGTTTGTTATTCAAGTTATTAGCACTAAACTTAGTTTTAATTAGTTTTATAGGGTTAATAATTCTCTTCGAGTTGAAAGAAATCGGTTGGCTGGCTATATTATAAAGCTTCCATAATTTATTTATATTAATTAAAACCTGGATCCTTTTTAAACTTATTGATATTGAATTTTTTTTTTGTAATTTTGGTATACAATTGGTAAAATCTAGGAAAATCTGAATCGAAAAGAAAGTTTTTTTTTAATTTTTCAAGCATATAATATATATGTATAAGCTTAATAAAACTATAAAAAACTTTCTTTACAATTCAGATTTTACTAGTTCTCAAAGATTTTGATCAATATACCAAAATCTATGACTGTCCAAAGAACAATTAACAAGCGTATTCGGGTATGGTAAAAGTTAACACAATTTTAAGGTTCCTTACTTTTTTGCATTAACTTTTTAAAGTTTGTCTTTATATTGTATTGTAATTATTTATTAGTTAAAATAAATTATCATAATATTAAACTCAAAGTCCATGCTTTGAAAAAAACACTTAACTGGACTCTTGAGTTTGAGTCCTGCCAACAGACGATAAGAAAAATGCACACAAAGAAAAAAGTTCACACAAACGGCAATAATCAATAAACAGTAAGAAGGATACTCAATGTCAAAATGTATGTAAAAAGAAACAGACAAAAGGAACCACATTTGGCCCTATGAAGTCTTTGCCTTACATAATGTTTATAGGAGTCACGATAAAGCTATCATATCATTCCTATCGAACAAAACAAAATATATACCTCTTCGAACCGATCTGAAGAGTTCAGTAATGTTTTGGGATCTGCGTTTTATTGAAATAATGTCAGTGCCTTATTCTAGGCAGCTAGCCCTTTGATTGGTAAACACTTGTTTAGATTTTAGATCAGGTATCCTTTAAACTTTAGTCTTCCAACCAAAAACTTGTTAACTCTTTTTTGAATCTGGTCATTGATAAGTTATAGCCATAAATATTACTGTTTATATATTTATTGCACAACGAAGAACCGAGACAAAGAGGTAAGAACAAAATAGGTTTGTTCCGATTCTGTAAGATGACTACGGTATTATTTCCGATTATCAATAATCATCAGGGTTTTCGGATACATAAATCGATGCACACAAAATGCGAGGCAAATCGAATTTAAATTCAAATGATGCGCTGCCATCGTGCCCACTTGTGGAGCTAGACAAGAGTTGGGTGGCGGCGCAGTGGCGGATGATGAAGCCGATGCTCTTGACAAGCCACAAACCAAAATCGCACCCACAAGTACACATTAGCAACAACGAGACCAACAAAAGCAACAACAAAGAAAAAGGCAATTCCACATAGTTTCATTTAACCAGGCGGTAAATGAGTTTTTGGGGAAGGTTTTCGGGGCGATAACGGTTCATATACTCAATTGTATCAGGATCTTTCTCTTTGTGGTTTTTGGGTTTTTGAAAGGGTGTTATTTCGAAACTTATTTCAAAATTGATGTTTTCATTTTATTTACCAAGATAAAAAGAATTTAGTTAGATAATTGGATAAATTAATTGGATGTTAAATAGATTATAACGGAAAAGGACACTTTTCTTTCGTTCAAATAAATAATAATTGGTTAGTAAGAATTTTATAGAATGAAAACATTATTTACTCTATGTAATCAAAACAATGCAGAACACAGTATTCAAGTCCTTTTTTACTCTTGCAGAAAGTCGGAAGTTTCTAAAGCATAGTAAAAGGTATAAAGCATATACAATCTTAATCAGCATCAATAGCCTAGCTGATCGAAGACGTAAACTTTTAAAGTATCCTGATCAAACTTGGTAAATCAGCTTTTTATCGGTCGGACCACTATAAGGTAAATCCAGCTTAGAATAGACATCTCAGATGGAAAAGTGGGAACATTATTACGGCAGTAATTCTTTAAATAAATTTTTAAAAGAATCAATTAATTTCGAGCAGAACTATTTATAAAATGCAAATTCCCAATGTCGGACATCTCTATTAAGCAGACACTTCTATTTGGCGGACAATATTTTGGAATGGACTTGGACGGACACCTCCTCCTTACACACATTTGAGATTTTGTTATTATTAATTATAAATCAAAACACGCTCTTATTCAAAAGGATTTTTTATTCAAAACCACAAAGTATAATTTGGTATTCACTTTTTTTATACCCCTTACCCAATTATACAGGGTAAATGGGTATACTAAAGTCGCTCAAATGTAGTATGTAACAGGCAGACGGAAGCTTTTTCGACCTTATTAATATATATATATATTCTTGATCAATCAACCGAGTCAATCAAGACATGTCTGTCTATCCCTCCAGCTGTCCGTCCGTCCGTATATACACCTTGATCTAACAGAGACTATAAGAGCAAGGGCAACCAAATTTACTCAGTAAAAAAACAATAACCAGAGTTACTAATTGAAATATTGCGTGGTAAGAGTGAGCGAGACAGCGTACTTTTCGTAAATTCAAAAGAGTTTGATCCTCTACTTAGTACAGGGTATATTTAAAGTCGGCAGGGACGTCCTGCTTGAACCTGTTTCTATTAAAAACTTGTTTCGTATTTTCGCTAATTTTTTCGATATTAAGTAATGTAAATCTCTGAAAATCTACTTTTTTGCATCGAAATAGAAAATCCTTCATTATATGACTTTTTCCGATTCTTATAAAAACTATGAAATCCTAAAATATATATAAAAAGTATCCAACAAATTTTAGACAGTCGCTTTCTGCCCAGAGTTATCACTGAAATCGGAGGTATATATAGATTAACCTTTCAAGCAACAACGTTAAACGGTTTGAACTATCCTTTTTAAAGTTTATTGTTTTTTTATTTATTTTTGGAAACCGATAACCGATAAGTTTGCTGCTTTAATATATTTACCTGTCGAACCTCTCACAAAACTAATGGACCAGACGAACTTTGATCAAACTATTGCTTTTCATCGTATGACTCTACTTTAGACTGCTAAGATCTAACTCTGTATTGAATATTAAAACGATTTCTTCAACATTAAGAAAACAACGCCTTTATTTTGGACCTAGCTATTTATGTGTTTTAGGCATAACAAGCTAATAAAATAATAGGCATAACAAGCTATAAAATAATCAAGGATATTTGTCATATAATGGCAAAATGAAGCACGATATAAATTTGCAATTCCCAAAGAGTTCACATCAATGAAGCAAGCAAGTCGTCCCTGCCGACTTTGAGTATACCGTGTACCAAGTAGACAAATGAAACTCCTTAAAATTTGCCATTAATTTAAACTAAAATTTTTCTCACAAGCGGCAGCAACGAACGCATGCTATCTCGCTCACACTTACTACGCAATGTCGCACTGGGCTTTTCAGTACAAAAAGTATATAGAAATATCTCCGACATTTTTTGTCCGATTTTAACGAAATTCGGTCAGGTGATACCTTTTGGTAATATTATTAGGTGTGCCAAAAAAGAATACGCTACCTTTAATATAACACTAGTTATTTGTTTTTCCTAAATTGCGGGGGCGAAAGTGGGCGTGGCAAAAATTTGAAACAAACTTGATCTGCGTAGACACTCTCAATCGACTCGTATACATGTCTCAATCTACTCGGCTGTTGATGCTGATCAAGAATATATATACTTTATGGGGTCGGAAATGCTTCCTTCTGCTTACATACATTTTAGCGACCTTAATATACCCTTTTACCCTATGGGTACAGGGTATAATAAAATTTAAAAATTAAATTTTAAAACGTGAGTGCACAGCGAAAGCATACTGTCTCGCTCACTCACATACATACATAGGTATTGCTTCGATTTTTATGGTTATATTGATTTTGACCATATTCCATATAAGAGTTCGATAACTTAAATACGTATTTGCCAAAATGCAATGACAGAAGTGGGTGTGACAAAAATTTAAAACTAACTTGATCTACTTAGTGGCTAGACGGACACTCACACCAAACTTGCTTGCCTAGTGTCTGAGATCGAGGTGTTCATACGGAAGAATAGACGAACACGTTCTAAATGACTCGGCCGTTGATCGTGATCAAGAATATGTATACTTTATGGGTCCGAAAATGCTTTCTTCTGTCCTTAAAAAACGTTCAAGTAGATAGGGTATAATAAAGAGAGCAAATCGTCCCTGCTGACTTTGAGTATACCCTGTACCAAATAGAGGAACTTTATATAACCAAACTCATTCAAATTTGCCATCAGTTCAAACAAAATTCAACTTACAACCCGCAACACCGAACGCATGCTGTCTTGCTCACTCTTACTACGCATGTATCGTACATTGATATATCTCCGATATTTATTGTCCGATAACTTTAATATAACTCTCGTTCGTTTTATATATTCGTTTTTCCTGAGATCTATGTGTTTATACGGACGGACGGACGGACGGACAGACGGACATGTATCAATGAACTCGCCTGTTGATGATTCCTTCTGCCTGTTACATACATTTTTGCGACTTTAATTTACCCTTTTACCCTATGGGTACAGGGTATAAAAACACACAAGTAAAATGTTTTAATATATTTATTTGGTATACACAATTTTCAACTATCGAGATAATGTGTAAGTCATAAAAGTAAAGATGTTTTAACGTTTATTTTGAAATCTTAGCGTTTGGTGTTTGTTTTAAATATATCTTTAAATAAAAAAAAGTTTTTAAAGAATTTGCAAAATAACTCCAATACAATCAGCTTTTGATAGATTTTGCTCAAATATCACATCCCCCTGCCTTCGAATCATTACGTTTCCAATCAATAAGACCTGTCTTTTGTCATTGTTAGAGTATCTCTTAAGTTGGTATAAAAACATGATGTAACGCTGGAATGTCGCCAGAAGTAAGGTAATACTTAGTGTTTCGAAACACTTTCTATTGTTTAATATGGAAACATTAATATTTAGAAGAAAGTCTCAAAAAAATGTCCCAACCAAATGCACACTTAATATAGACATAAAATTTATATAACTCAAAGAGCATATGAATCCATCAGCTTACATGTAATGCTATAATTCTTACATTGTTGAAATTTACTTGAAAAATACATCTCAGAAACAAACTTCACAAAGAGCTTTAAGCTGTAACGAACTGTGGCGCGAAGTAAAGCTTTTTTAAAACTTTGATGTTACGTAAAGCTCAATAATATTTGCTCACGTTACGTTGGCACTTTTGAGCACATCGCATGAGCGTAGTCAGTGGGATTTTATTTGGGCCCCAACATCAAACTGACTCCCCTTTAATTTATACTAAATGCTTTAACGATCAACCGAACATTCACCGCAGAACTAATGTGACTGAAATTTTTTAAGATGTATACGTCATGTCCTAAAGCTATCAAACATTAGAATAGATCATACAGCAGATTTTCCATTTCTGGATAGATTTTTAGGAATATATATGTCTTTAGATTATTATCCCAAAACCCCTTTAGAGGGGTCCCCACTACGCCTATGCATGGACTTCAGATCCACATCCGTTCCGTCAGATACAGATACAAATGTTTTGCAGTTGTATAGCACTGCCGCTCCGATTCTGTCGTGTCGGTGACGCTCTGTTTTTGACTGCTATTCCATAAGTTTTGACAACTAACTATGCGTATGCGTATCGCGGTAGTTAGAACGCATTGCAATTGCATTCGCTACGAAGTGAAATAAGTGAAACATGTGCGAAACTTTAGTACCTAGATACGACGGAGACAGATACAACAGCTACATAGATATAGATACAGATACATTCGTACGCCTTCCTTTGGTTTGCTCAGTGTTCAAAATAGAATTCGCGTGCATATATATGTATGTATGTAGAAGGAGAAGGAGGAGTACATGTACGTATATGTGCCAACCTGCGCTTGTGTTGAAATGTTTGTTATCTCAAGAGTACAATTTTACATACATACATACCATGGTGTCTGCCGTTAATACATATGTACATATCTACATACATATGTACGTACTAGCATACACACAATCGTACACATACTGATCGGATCGGATCGACGTCGCTGTGTCTGAAAAAAGGGAATACTGCACTTTCAGCAGTGAACTGAAGTTCAAGAGCACAAAAATTATTATGTTTATAAATGATTTTAATTGAATACAATAGAGTGATCGTCAAGGGGCTAGTGGGGGGGAAGACGGTGAACGGGAGACGAAGATTGAGATTCATGTGAATCGGAATCGCACTGAGTACATACATATGTATATATGTACATATATATTCATACATATATACATACATACATCAACAACACTCATATATTGTGTGTGCACATTTGTGACGTTGGGGTGGTCATTTTTTCGACCAAAGATCCTTTGCTTGACATTGAGATAATTCTTGGATAATCTGGAAACTGTCCATTGCTCGAATTAAAACATATTTTTTTGTATGTATGTATGTATGTATGTACGTATGTATATATGTAGAGTATGTATGTATGGATACCAATTGCAATTTCAGAGTATAAGAAAAAAACTAGCAACAACAAGAATATTATCATTCATACGTACATACATACACACATATCCATACACCCACACCACTAAATGGTACCTTTATCTTCTCTTTATATCAAACGCAAACAGAGAGGAACAAAAACAAACACACACACATATACATACTCACCCACACAGATATATTATTCGGAATTGTATTTATATACGTACATTTCGGTCATACGAATAATAAAGAAGTCGCCTCTCTGTGCCGGTTGAAGTTGAATGTCTTAATCTTAATCTGAATCTGAATGTGAATCGAAATCCCGCTTTTGAGCAATTCAAGTTGAAGAATGCAATTGATTTGAAAGGCAAACGTGAAAGTGAAAAACACACACAATAAGAATATCTGAATATGCTGGAATAATAACAATTTTGGACTTGGACATAACTTTTGGTGAGTGGAGCTCCATATCAAAAAAGGCAGATTAAATAGCGTGGGTTTTTTTTAATAATATTGAATCATGTAAATGCAAAGTACATTTATTGATATCATAGCAGAGGCATTTATAATTTTACATACATACATACGCAGTATGTGTTATCTTTATACTTATACGGTCTACGTAGTTACCTAAATAATGACGGGATGGGGCATTCAATTTGCGATAGTGGATACCAACATGGATAATCAAATTAGTGATCTACATGAACTGAAGAAATAAGAAACCAAAGCTGGTTTCCACTCACTCATTTATCTGAAAGTAACTTAATTAAGATGTTCGACTCTTTATTTTTAATATTTGCAGCACCCGAGCTCAGGCCGCTAAAAAATATGAATGAGAACAGTAGAACCTTAGATCAAACCAAACACCTGTGTCACGGACGATTGTTCTACAACAACACATACTCTTCACTCTTCTTGGACCATGACCGACCACGAATTACCACGAGTGCTGAAAGTGACTTTAATTTCAGACATTTCTGTATCAGCACTAATTATGGGTCTGAACTTTCGGAATGCAAGTGCATACTCAGTCGTAATGGTTATGGAAATATGACACGAAAACTTTACCAAATGACAAAATTGCCATGGAGTCGAAGTCGGTTGCCCGTCATAGCTGTGTTCCTTGTACTCCTGTTTTTTACAACGGCTACCGGAGCCAATTGTCAGCAGGAAGTCCACAAAAGTTCAAGTTCCGGATTGGAAACTGAAATACCTATATCAAACATGAGTGAAAAATTTCCAAACCAGTCTTTAATTTCCTCAACATCATCATCATCTCTCTCGTCAACAACTGGAGCAACCATTTTAATCAATCCAACGGAAGAAATCGTTGAAAAGGACACAGTCGAAGAGCATACATCTTTCAAAGCGGATATCATACAAAGCAATAAGTTCTCGGGTTCTAATACATCATCCCGAATGAGAGCCTTTCCAAATTCAAGTATTCGAGGCGTGTCGATGAGTATGAACCGTAATGCTTTAATAAATGGAGACAACATGTTGCAGCGACAGTTGCGCGAGAAAGCCAAGCAAGACAGCTTGGAGTCCATCAAGATGCATATTTTAATGCGTCTTAACCTAAAAAAACTTCCAAATATAACCAAACCGATATCGGTACCACAAAACATAATAGAAGACTTTTACAAGGGCTACAATGCATCATTATCGAGCACAGGAAGGCGTCGCAGTAGCGAACCGTCCATTTCTACGGGCATCTTCAATCCCAATAAAAACCTCCAATCAGAGACACCAGCGTCAGATGTATCCGTATCTAGCGAGAGTGAAAATTTGTCAACCCAAATGCAAGGTGACGACGCCAACGCCAATTCCCTTAACCACTTTAACATGGACACTGATGATGCCGATGGCTTCGATTTTGGGGTTGACGATGATGATGAGAAGAACGAAAGTATTCTCTCACATGTAAGCAGCATCTATCTATTTCCTGAACGTAAGTAACACCATACCGTCAGCTCCGTATAGTCGGAGACATTCACGTTTTACCTGTGTTTCTATCTTTTAATTAGTACCGCAATCTCATATGCGACACCGAAAAACGGACGTTCTTCGCTTTAAATTTGATAGCAGTTACACGGACGTGTCGCATGCAACACTTCACTTATATCTCCGTGGCTGGGATTGGATAAACACTCACCAACCCGAACTAATTGACGAGATTACCAATCAGCAAAACAAGGAAATCATTGTGGCCATACATCGTGTCATGCGTCGTGCAAATGGGACAAGCTTTACACACAAGGCCAAAATGTTTGAATTCAAGCAGCCAATTCCTTCCGGCCAAGGCCAGTGGGTCAATGTCGACCTTAAGCCGCTCTTCGGACTCACATTGACAGGCGTTGTTGGTCGTGGATCTAATGGGACGCAGGAGATCCTTATAAAAGGCGTGGAGTCCTGGATGAAGCAATTAGTCGTGACTACGGACAACACCTCCAAAAATCCACTGGTATTCTACTCAGCACACTTCTTACTTAGCTTGTTTAATCAACTGTTACCCAAAATTTTTGCAGACTGTTCACATTGAGATCGGATCAAAAAAGAAACATCGCCGTAAACGGAGTTTAATGGACTGCACCGAAAGTGACCACGATGAGGTTAGGTGCTGTCGTTACCCGCTTCGAGTAAATTTTACCAGCTTCGGGTGGAATTTCGTTGTGGCTCCCACATCTTTCGATGCGTACTTCTGCAGCGGCGACTGCAGAGTAGGGTACCTCGAGCAATATCCTCACACACATCTGGCCGCTCTAACTACATCAGCGTCTCCATGCTGTTCGCCAACCAAAATGAGTTCCTTAAGCTTGTTGTATTTTGACGACAATCACAATCTGGTATTAAGTGTTATACCAAATATGTCCGTCGAGGAATGCAGCTGTTCCTAGCCGGCAAATGTAATGTAATTCAAGGTTTTTTTATACGAATCGCTTAGAAATAAATAAAAAAGTTTATGTAAATATGTATGTATACACAAAAAATAATACTGATTAATACTTGTTAATTTATAGAACACATAAAAAAGGGCAAGGTTTATTAGCACTTGGTTACTTGGGATTTGCGTAATTTCAACTGGATTTAACGTCTTTTTTGCTGAAAGTCGATGTGCTACTCTATATAGTAACCAAAGAAACATCTAGTTCTTCAAACGACCTAATAATTACTTCATTATCTCATTTTACTGTCATACAAAAATTGTATTTCTTATTGAATTTGGTAGAGCGAAGCTTCAGCAAGGCATAAAGCTATTAAATTAAGTTTTTTATTAAATCATTTTTTGGAAAAACCATTGGAACTTGTATGAATTTTCGTTTGTATGTCTTTAAGGGCCTCAGATCCACATAAACGTACAGAAGGACAGGCAGGAAGGTCTATGTACATCAACTCAGTTCGTTAAGATGGATATTTATATAGTCGGAGATGTTTCATTCCATGCGTTGCATACTTTTGATTAAAAGTAATATACCCTGCTTGCAGGGCTTACAAAAGTAACAGAGCTCTTCGATTTGCCAGGTATTTAACAGTGCTCGCAAACGATGCTGTTACGTTAACAGAGCTCGCAGACGATGCTGTTAAATTAACATCAATAGTGGTGAAAAAAACGAAACTAGGTACACAACACTAAGCTAAGCACAAGTATTTAATCTAATATGTGATTCTAATGGCCGAAAAGGTCCCAAAAGCAACATGGATATTATCGAATATGTTGCGATAAAGGTATGTAATGATTCAGAAAGCCCAGATCAGATGTATTAAGCGGACTACGAATCTGTATGTGTTCAAAGGTGTTGGTTGTATTGGCAGGAGGGTGGGGGTGTCCATGGGAATGTATAAGAGTTGCCAGAAGCCGAGTCTAAATTTCCTTTGATTGTGGCAACTCCAGAACAGTCGGTAGTTTAAATTTACATTTAGAACCTCATTAATAATTGTAGGTAAATGGATATGACATCAGTCATTTGTCAAATTATGAAGCGGTTCAAATGTTCCTCCAAGCTAAAGAGACTCTAGTAGTGGAATTATGCCGTCAGCAGCGAAACGATAATGATAATAATGATGGTGCCTGCTCTGCGAATGAGACTGGCGAGACAGTGGCTACCAACGCAGCAACAAATAGTGCCTGTGTTCCTCGTCAAAATCAGTTAATTCTTACTCTCCGCGCGGAAGATCCGCAACCTCCGCTACCTTCAATAGACAAGGAGACACAAACTGTGGATCAGGATATAGTGCGGACTATAGCCGACCACTTCATTGAACAAGAACATCATCTGTTCGAGCAATGTCTGGAGCCGGAAATAGATATTGAAGTAAGATACAGTCATGCTCTTTTCCAAAAAAATAATCCAAGACAAAATAACAATTTAAAAAAAATTATTTCAGGAAATAACGCTCGTTAGAAGAGTGGGCCCGGATGCCAGCAGTGACACTGATCAAGCCAGCGGCCAGAAGATTGGCTTGAGTGTGTGCTGTAATGGATTTTTTAGTAGCCATAGTGATGACAGCAGCGATGTTATCAAAACCACGCATTTGACAACAATGACACCAGCTGGCGACGAGGCCATCGCAGAGGATGCCGCGGATGCGGAGGTTTGTGAAGATGTATTCATTAGTGATATTCAACCAGAAAGTATTGCGGAACGCGACGGACGCCTGAGACGTGGTGATCAAATCCTTCGCATTAACGGTGTGGACATAAAGAGCAAGGAGGAGGCAGAAGCCCAAATCGCGGAAAGCGAAAATGGAAGCACTGCAGTAACACTGCTAGTCAGTCGACTTTTGTATCCCGTAAGTTCACACAAATTAAAAATATATTTTAGAGAGTTCTGCAGCCATAATTATTTAAAACTTGACCACATAAAACATCGAAATCGATGATTTTATTTTGATCTATTTTCCCTTGTAGTTCTTCCAAATTTTGTTTTTTTTTTTTTTGTGTAATCACAGCTTTAAATACCTTCTTCTTCAAATTTGTTTTGTATTATGTATATGTAAATAAAAGATAGCAGTTTTTATAATTCCCAATAGAAATTATAGTAGAAAGACTGAATTGTCTGATATTTCAATATTAAATGTAAAATAATTTTTAAAATTTATGCAAAATAATTAAAATTTATCCAAATAATTTTATTTCAATCACCTAATAATCCCTCGTTAGAAGCAGTAATTCATAGGTTTATGGTTTATTTATTCACTTTGGCACAACAAAGTTATATTTGGTATAATGATTTATAAGTTACATTTTTTATAAATTGATTAAATCTTTTGATTTTCAAATTTTAAATCCATTAGGAAGACGACGAAGATGAGGATATTGACAGTAATTTTGAATACGCAAACAGTTTTCTTCCCGATGATTACACAAATGTAGTTGACAAATTGGATAAGCTGCTCTTGAGTCAAGTTGTGCAACCGTCAAAAGCACAAACAGCAAATGAAACGGCTGCCGGAACAGCCAACAACCTTGTAACAATCTCAACGCCTGTGGTCTCTCAACATAATCCAGACAACCAAAATGTCCCAAAGGGACAGCAAATTTCTTCTACCCTTCCACTTCAGAAGTCAATGGCTACATCGTGCTGCCACGATAACCTGAGTCTGAATCAGAGTCTGTCTCAAAATCCCTCCACGGTTAAGACGCAGAACAAAAGTCATATGCAAAGTATTAAATCAACACCGAAAAATCAACGTTACGAATATGATGAGAGCGAGCATATTTACGAAACGATACCCGAAGATTCAGAATCGGAGCCATTATACTGTTCGCCTTACCAAAGTTCTAACTATATGACGGCTTTAGGCTCCTGCTCATCGGCGGCGACTGGAGCTGATGCCGAACCCGAAACGCTAGAAATAGAACAACAATCTCAACGGGTGGCTCAATGGCTGGGACTCAAGTCGCAATCGCAAGGAAGTCCACATCTGAACACAAGAGTGCAGCATTTGCAGACACACACACTTGCAGTGGCAGGCCGTCCAAGCCAAATGAAGCAACATCAACAGCAACGAGCTTCCAACCGTGTTTTTACTCTACGCAGCACACTTACTAATACAAGTGGCTCCAGCAGTAGTGGAGCCGGCTACATTGACAATGGAAATATAATGCTGGGCGAAGAAATAGATAATTCTTCAAGTGCCTATAACACTGGGGGCTCCAACAATAGCGCTTCACCTCGCCTAAATCTGTTAAATGCCGCTGAAGCAACAGACGATAACGTTGCACTTCATACGAAAATTAACAGCAAACAACAGGTCCAGACCCAGCCCCTCATGCTTTCGCCAAAAGATGCGGTTGCATCGACTCCCATTAGTAGTATGCTCATGTTACCATTTGGAAGATCCGGTCGAATTGGTCTCTGCTCATCAAGCGGTACGTACATACATAGAAATTTTGAAAAACCTGAAAGTTTATCCAATGTAAACGAATTATAAAATTTTCATTTTAACGTGATTTTTATACCCTTGCAAAAGGAGTATATTTGTTTGGTCATAAAAGCAAGCATCTCCAACTATATATATATAAGTATATTTATTCTTGATCAGCATTACGAGCTGCTGCAAGTATTGTAAAACTTGAAATAATCCTGATCGAATGACTACATCTTATAGGAACGATCGGTCGACAGCATTGTTTACCCTCATTAACTTTATTGTTTTTCAATCGAATATACCAAAAATATCTTAATGTATCCACAAAGTTTTAATTAATTCGAATGACTATTTTATGCAGCTCCTATAGGAATGATCGGTCATGGATTGGTTAGATTGGTGTTTTTAAAAGCGATTATCACAAAATTGGGTATTTTCGAGTTTTATTTACTTTCTTATATATCTACTAAGTTGGTGGAATATGTATATGTGTCTATAGTTTCAGCAAAATCGGTTCCCTATATTTTAACTGCCAAAGGATGCAATACCTGGCAAAAAATCAATTGGAAAAACAATTTTATAAAAAAAAAGATTTGACTAGTTTTATATACTTCCTACTGATTCTGCTAACTGATATATAAGCCCAAAAGTTATTTTGAAAGGGTATTCGAACTTCGGCACTGCTGATGTTCCATCCTTCAAGTTTTTTTTGTCGCACTACGGCTTTAAAACGCTAGATTCTTAATTCAGCTTATCGTCCAATGAAAAGTAAAGTAAAAGGACAAAATGATCTTCAATAAAATATGTTAGCTTAGCTAAAGATGATTGTTAAAATTATTGGCAGAGTCATCTCAACATAGACAATAGAAAGCAGGAAATAAAGTAGAGAAAAATTAATTGTTGTAATTACTTTTCAGAGTGTTCTGGTCAACCCAAGACATCAGCATCAATTCAAGACGACCTCCAGGTATACGGTAGTACTCTGCTTCGAACGGACTTGAAATTAATGCGGTTGAAGCAATCTGAGGAAGTTCAAAGCCAATGCCCCCAATTCAACGCACCCAATTTAAGCCGTTATCGCTTTGTTAGTAGCCAAGAGGTAGATCTAAAAAATAAAATAAAAAATAAAAATGAGTTATTTATTAAAACTTTCTTACTTTGTTCTGTTTGTACCCAACAGGTTGCAATGAAGAATCAAGCTACATTAGGTGATCCAAAACCAAACTCTATAATGATAGGCGGTGAGAGAGTCGGCGAAGAAATTCCAATGGTGTGGAAAGTAAAACGCCGTCCAGACGGAACACGGTATATTGTAAAGCGTCCCGTACGCAATCGGATTCCTTTCGGCTTACGTAAAAATAATCGAAACAATGAAGTCACCACAACGGAAGATGACACAGTATCTGAGGTTAAAATCGGAAGATATTGGACAAAAGAGGAGCGCAAGCGTCACATAGAGCGGGCCCGAGAAAGACGCCATCATCAGCAACAGCAACAACAGCAGCAGCAGCAGCAGTAGCTATAGCTGTAGCAATAACATTTTAGCAATACAAAAACTATTTAGCTTTAAATTGTCCCAAACCTATAGTATATATTTAATTTTGTGTTAGATGAATATTTAAAATTCCGGGTTTCAGAAGCGACTAGATAATACTTAATTGTAAACAAGCTGGTTAGTGCTTGTTAGTCTATGGGTATACGTCTCCCAACACAAAAGGCCAAATACGTATAGTTCACGGAAGTGTTGACTTTCCAAAAGTCGCATTTAGCATTTTTACCTATAATCAAAATAAATTATATGCATCACCTTCAGGAGTTCCAACATAAAGAGTACGTGGCCTCACAATTTGTGGTTGTTGTAAGATACATTCATATATTCACCTATTCACGCAATATTGTCTTAAAAGTATATAGGTATGTGTATACCAGCATTCCTGCATATTTATTTTTGCGGATTGCGTTGCAGCTACATACATTTCGGAGCACAAGCACACATTTTTATCGATAAGAACCACAAAAACCAAAACTTCTATGAATGATGTACATAATATTTCTTTAAAAATAAACGCAGAAATTATTATAAGATTGGTCCAGATTTTAAACAAAAGCATGTTTGGATAACTACATCATTTGGTAATATCATTTAACTAATTAATGAAAACTGTCATAGTGTATTGAAGTTATTTTAATTTCTTGCCAGATTGGAAAAATAAGTTTGCAGATATTACATAACAACAACGGTAGATGTCCATGGTATGCAATCTCACAGCTCCCTGTTAACTTTTTAATTAATCGGGAAGTATCTTTTTTAATAGACTTAAGCTCCGAGCACACAGTTATGATGCGGGAAAATTGGTCTGAAAATATATGGTAACGTTTGTCATTTATTTTTGTGTTCTTCATGTCTTAGACCAAATAAATTGGACTGTAATGCGTTAAATCTGACAGCAAGGCAAGCAATTTGATATTGATGCAGCATCACAAATCACTATAATTGTGCGTCTTCGTCGCAATAGGTAATAGTGGGCCATTTCCATATTGGCTAAAAGAGACAGATTTCCGCATGGTGTGTACTAATATTAACAATCTTTGGTCCTCTGCGATTCTTTTCTCTTTTAACTTGGTACAGGATATTTGAAAATTTTTTTGTGACCCGAACTGCGTACTTTTCAGAATCATTGGGATGTTCGGAGGCAATTTCTCATTGGGATCTCCAAACATCGGTCGTAATTATTTACGATGTACAATGACTTGTGAGAAATTAATATGAATTATTGGGTAACAAAAAAAATTAATACTTCCAACAAACAAATAAAAAAAAATTTAAGTTTATCCTCCCCGACGGGGAATTGAACCCCGGTCTCCCGCGTGACAGGCGGGGATACTAACCACTATACTATCGAGGACTGTGCACAACGTTAGACAAATTATCATCTTGAATACAGCGATTAAAAAATGAATCAATACAAAATATCTCCATCTGCATTATATTGAATTCAAACTTGGTTTAACATACACAATGTGAATCAAAATATTCTTTTGGGCTTTGCATGTTAACTCCGTGGGACAACATATGTTTCGGTATATTCATATTTATGTATTCAATGAGAACATTTATATGACGTTTTCCACACATTCATTTATTCCCAAAAAGCATTAAAATAATGAATGTAATTTGTGCATTTTTCTTTGTGATTAATAAAAAGCATTAAAATTATAAATGTATTTTGTGCATTTTTGTTATCTAATATTTGTGATATTTTTTTCCCGTTCTGTTATTTATGTTAATAAATTTTATTAAATGAATGGTCATACCAGAACGTTCTTACTGTCGGATTAGATATCAGTTGTGAGGCTTGTGGCAAATGTACATAAATGGGGACGTAGCTCAGTGGTAGAGCGCTCGCTTCGCATGTGAGAAGTCCCGGGTTCAAACCCCGGCGTCTCCATGTGGTGCTGTTTTGTAAATTCCTTGGGTATTTTATTATTTTGTGTGGACCCTTTTAAGATAAGGATTTTTTCTTATCAAAAATAACATACCGCCAGCAGTAAAGATTGATCCGGACTTCCATGAAAATTTAAAGTTCTATAATGTACAATGATTTTTATACCTTTGCAAAAAAGGTATATTAATTTTGGTCAGAAGTTTCCAACGCATCTCCAACTATATATGTAAAGTATATATATTCTTGATCAGCACGATGAGCTGAGTTCATTTAGCCCTGTGCGTCTGTCCGTATGTCAGTCTGTCTAGATCAACGCAATCTCCTCCGAGACCCTTAAAGCTACAGAGCTGAAATTTTGCACCTAGACTTTTATTTGCTACAGGCATTGTGTATCATGGAATCATTCCGATCGGATGACTATATCATATAGTCCCATAGCAACGATCGGTCGTGAATAAGCTTTAACCTCAATAACTTTGTTGTTTTTCAACGAGATATTACGAAAGCCGTTTATGAGTTTTATATACTTCTTAACATATCTACCAAGTTTTATCAAAATCGGTTGACTATATCATAAAGCTCCCATAGCAACAATCGGTCATGAATATGAATTTCGAGCAATAACTTGGTTGTTTTAAAAGCGATTATCAAGTTTGGTATTTATGAGTCTTATATACTTTCTAACATATCTGGCAAGTTTTATCAGAATCGGTTCAGTATATCATATAGCTCTTATTGGAACGATCGGCAAAAAAATTTGTTTTAGATGAAAATCTTGGCTATTTTAACAGCGTTCTCTCGAAATTTGGTACATGTAAGGTTGGTATATATAAAAGTGTGTCTGTCGAGTTTCAACAGAATCGGCCGATTATATGATATAGCTCCTATAGGAACAATCGGACCAAAAAAATTTTTTTACTTTTTCTTAAAGCCACGGGCATGAATAGTTTTATATACTTTCTTATGATTCTGGTAATTTATATGTAATTGAAAAAGACAGTTTGCAAAGGTATCCGAACTTCGGCGTGGGTGAAGTTAGCCCATCCTTCTAGTTTGTTAGAGTTTTAACCTAAATTCTTTTTTCAAATTCTATTTTTAAACGTATGTACATACGTAACATTAAATTTGGTTGGATTGTTTTCTGCCGGATATTACCGGTAGAAATTATTGAAAACAACTTTAACAATATCATCCAATAATAATAGATAACCTTACCTTATTGCAGAGAACAAAACTTTGGTTTGGCAACAATGGCAAAAGGCGCTGGATCAATCTTAAAACGCAAAGATTTGATAGGATGCAATGTTGACTATTTTAAAAAAGCTTCTTATTTTTCCTGAAGTCTACTTTTCGGTACAAGATTGGACAGCCGTCTAGAAGGCTGCCTGCTGACTATATATGACCCCTAAAATTACGGTATTAATATAGATTAAGTGAATTAAACGCGATTTTATACATTTATAAGGCAATATGATTTCTGTCCTTTTGAACCTTCTCTTTAAGATCTCGGGGTTCATTGCTAGCATTTTAGCGACTTTCGTATACTCTTTTACCTTATGGGTACAGTGTATAAAAAGATTTTTGAAAACCAATCTTCGAGGATTTTTTATATACTAAATATATTAGGTATTACTTAAGTACTGATTAATATTAACAAATTCTGTTCAAATATAGATATATTCATAGATTAAAAGATTTAAGTATTATAAAAAAATATTAAAAAAAATACTGATAAATAGTATGGCCGTGCATCCGTTCTGAAGCGCTACGATTCGCACTGACAAAAATGTTGACAGGTTTTTGAGTACAGTCTTTGATTAGTCCTGTAATTTCATTTTCCTTGTAGAGGAAAAAAACAAATTCTTGCAACTTGAAAAATAATACTAAAAACAAATAAAATTTAACCAGCTTGCAGCTGTTACTTGTATTAGCTCTGTTAAAGTTAACAGCATCGTTTCTGAGCACTGTTAAATGTCACAGTCACAGTTCAGCGGCAAGCCGGCAAACTAAATTACTTTTTAAAGTTGTTTAACTTTACGGTGATAGTGATGAAAAATTAATAAGGAGCAGTTGCATCAAGATCTGTGCGTCCGACACCAAAGTGCAGTTTGTATACACGTTCCCCTACACAAACAGTCCTTTATTAAGTTTTTTCGTCCTGCTCTGGGTAGGCGTGCCGCTACTGCCGGAATGTGTACACGGTGTGTATGGACATTGTGGATACATACATACATAACTTTTTTTGCATTTTGGGTATAGTTTGTGATGGTGCAGGACAGTGAGTGGTTCTTTACATAATATTATATAGATAAAAATTGAGTTTAAATGAAAAGATATATTTCGCACATCTTTAGCTTTTAAAAATTGGACTGGGTGTAACTCGTTTTACATAGATACAAATGTATCTCAACCCAGCCTCTATATATGTATATGCATTATGATGTGCGGGGGTGGCATGAGGTGGGGGTTGTTCTTTGGGCTTTGGGAGAGAAGTAGTGAGAGAAGAGCAGAGAAGTGGAAGTTACAAGGGGTGAGTGACACAAGCACAGAGTTTTATAGTAAGTTAGGGGTTGCTATGAGGAGAGAGCGCGGTATTCTGTGAAATCCAGGCGCAGGCGACGCGGCTAAGACCAGGAAGGCGAAAAATAATAAATCAGAAATTATTATTCGATTTCCATGATTAAATTGTTTATCAAATATCCACCATTTAATGGCATTCGTTTTGGGTTCTGTACACTTCTTTCCACATTGTAAGTATTTCGGCACTAGCACTCCACTGCACCCAGAGCCGTATGTATGTTGCATACCTATACAAAAATAAATATGTACACATGCAACATACATACATATACATAAGTACATACATACATACATAGAATTCACTCCCATTCACATGCGTGTGTGTATACCAAATCCAAATGCATTCCTCTTGGTTTCGGTTCTTTTTTTTTTTTTTTTCTTTTTTGTATTGCAGAAGTCAGAGTACATATGAGCATTTCTGCGGCACGGCAGGATAAGGAGCGCCAACAATGTGCTGAGAAGAGGGCTACTATTAATACCACAAAGAAAGCACTTAAATCCTGGATAGATTTTTGGGGATGTGTCAATAATCGGCCACGATTAATGATACATACTCGTAAATGGAGGAGTGGCCACCAAAGAGTGATACCAAAGTTTTAGTTTTGCGCAAAATATAATGTCATGTCTGCATCACACATAAGCACGGAGTCGAAAGGAATCAGTGGGGTGAGTTCAGCTTCTGGTTCAAGCTCTGGATCAGCAGCAATTGCTATATCATCTTCGCTGGCATCATCATCGTCATCGAGTACCAGCTCCTCGTGTGAAAGTGGTATTGTGATTGGGGAAGGCTTTGCAGTGCAAAATAGCGATACCACAAACTCTATGTTGTCCTCACAAATCACTCCCAAGTTGTTGAACGATATTAATATGGCGGAGTCGATTCACAAGTTGAATCACCAAATGCTTGAGCCCACTAAAGTGGTTACCGCGTTGCCACTGTCAGAAGATCCTCGAACTTTACAATTGGCCCTGGAACTGTCTTTGGTTGGGCTAAACGAGAATCGGAATTGCTATATCCAGCCATCGATGCCGGCAGTGCCCATGACCATGGCTGCGCCAGGAGATTTTGAACTCGGTTCGATAAACATAAATGGGCCCGGTTATACGAGAAGTGACACTGGCCTACAAATGCCACCAGCCTCTGGATCTGGTCTTTTAATACCCACCGCTGGACTAGAGGATCGTTCAAAAAAGTCTCAAAACATGACCGAATGTGTTCCAGTGCCAAGTTCAGAGCATGTGGCCGAAATAGTGGGCCGGCAAGGTACGTAATCGCACTCATATGAATGTCAAAAAGCTTTTCCTTCAAATATATCAAATTAAGGATATATCAAACCAATTGGGTATTTATAAATTTTTTGTGTATTTATTTGTTTATTCTTTTTTATATAGGATGCAAGATTAAAGCGTTAAGAGCTAAAACAAATACGTACATCAAAACACCAGTTCGAGGTGAAGAGCCAGTATTTGTGGTGACAGGACGCAAGGAGGATGTGAACAAAGCTAAGCGAGAAATACTTTCAGCAGCGGATCATTTTAGTCTGATACGAGCCTCGCGAAAACCATCGATTGATGGCCATAGCACCGGATTAACAGGAGGAAGTGGAAACGGTATAGGTACTCCGACCAACGGTGGTCAAGGCGGTGGCGGCGGCATGGTGTCCCGCTTGCAATCCGGCCCGCCTTGCTTGCCTGGTCAGATCACCATTCAGGTACGTGTACCTTATCGAGTTGTAGGTCTAGTTGTGGGACCTAAAGGTGCAACAATCAAACACATCCAACAAGAAACACAAACATACATAGTCACACCGTCGCGTGAAAAGGAGCCGATCTTCGAGGTAACTGGCTTGCCAGAGAACGTTGAAAAAGCCCGAAAGCAGATTGAGGCTCACATTGCTCTACGCACTGGAAATGGCAGCGGTAGTGGGTCCTCAGGTGGAGACAAAGGTCACGGCAGCGAGAATGGCAACGATTCACTTGAATCTAATGAATTCGCCTCGCTCCACACAATCAATTCGTTAACTCAGATTCTGAACGATGATCTAAATCCAGACATACTGTCATCCATCTATAAAAGTGGCATATCACCTACAATGGATTATTCAGATAATACGCTCAAGGTTTACGGCAACGGTATAGCCGGTGGTATGGGAAATTGTATTGATACAGACGAATTGGGCAGCAGCGTAAACGGCACCAACTGTTCCAATGTGACAATGAAGTCATTACCAGGACATCTTATTGCCAACTGTTTTCCGAATACTGATATGGGCGAAATGAACATGACACCGATCCTAGCCCCAAAAGCTGGATCGCTCTCCGGTAATGAGATCCACATGCAGTCTAGCAAAGTTAATCATTTATACCGCAACACAACCACCATTTCCGCAAATAAATCGTTGTCCTTTTGCCCACCCACATCTACATGTGCATCTGCATCGGCATCCGCATCAACATCAGCTTCTGGTGCAAACATTTTGACGCGATCATGCTCATCAGCCTCCTCGACAGCATCAACAAAGAGCACCAATAATAGCGCCAATAGTACTAACAGCGTCAATACTCCCCCAGAGCTATTAAATTTATGGAAAAATTTAAGTGATTCGATTGACATCGACGAAGGAATTGGCGACTCCCCAAGTATTTGGAATCTACCACAGACTACAGCAGTTGCTGGCCACTCCCACTGCTCGCCAACAACATCGGTAAGTCCGACGGACTCCCTGCTAGGCCTGGGCGAACATGCAGCAAGCACGAGTCAGAGAATTCCACACCAAACCATCGAGTCCGGAATACAGCGTTCTGCAGCAAGTGCAATAGTCCCAAACCAACTCCAGACCAACAGCGGAGCTGATAAATTAATAGGGATGCATCGCGAGTGCTATGTTTGCAACGAGCGTGAGGTCACTACAGCGCTAGTTCCTTGTGGCCACAATATGTTTTGCATGGATTGCGCCAATCAGATATGTGTGTCTGTAGAAGCCATGTGTCCAGTTTGTCATTCCATCGTCTACCACGCGATGCGAATTTTGGGTTAAGGTCAGTCCCGACCTACTTCGCAATTACCACCTACCTAGGAGCATCTATATCTCTATATATATTCTATATTGATTTTAAGAATCAGTAATTGTGAGGAGTTTTCCATAGGCACGGACTCAGCTTTTTCGACAATCGAAATCCAAAATTCACGGATATTCTCTGCTATTAACAGTTGCTCAGTGTCTAAAACTTGAATCCCCATTACTTATTTCAAATCATTTTCGGTTCTATATAGTTAAAAGTTTTGGGATTGTTTATTATTTATCCCAAATGCAAGAAAAATAGATTTGAAACTGCGAGAAAAACTTAGGCAGGCCGAGTTTATTTAGCTCTTTTTCTATATTCTTTTTCCTTTTTGGGTAGGTGTGGGTGGTGTTTCTATAATATTGACAGATATGATATAGAATCTAGTTGCAACAATTAGTATAAAACTCGGGAATATCTTAATACAGAAAAACCAAATGGTTTCCCTTCTTTTCTTAAAATATTTTCTGGCAATAATTATAGACAGTCGGATTTAAATTTAGACTGAACTGTAATATCGGGGCAATTTTGATGAAGAATATCAAGTTTACGCAGCCATATTATGTGAAATCGAATATTCTTATATAATATATGGATATGCATATACATACATAGAAACTTAACAGAACTCAGAAATTTATTCCATAATAATTATGGCAAAAGCACAGATAGAGAATATAATCAGAGTCAAAGTCTTCTATGTAACGAATTTTAACAATTAGCTCTACATTTGCATATTGACGATATTCTAGTGAAATTACAAAACGATGTATTTGTATGTAGGAGACAGACAGGTAGCTCTGCAAAGAGATTCACATCTAAACAATTAAATACAAATTAAACAGAAAAACAAAAACAAATTACAACAGCATAATTCCAACGTTTACAGTGGCTCTAACAATAAATGTTATTAGACCACTTTCAGAAATAAAGTAAGTTGACTGATAAATAAGCAGTAATATTAAGCCAGAGCCAGGCACAGGCACATATGCAATTGCAAACACATATATTAGGAGTACTATATGTCAAATAAAGATATCATTACTATATTATTTATCTCAATATGATACATGAGCCACATGTGACAACTACTTATACCTATATACAGTGTTGTGGATCAACACACTTGGGCGCAAGGTACTTCCCCAAAGATATTTTTGATATGTACACACACACACATCTATAGATATCTACGTAACTCCCATTAATAGATTATTTTTCCGTCAAACAGCTATAAACTAAAAGAACTGGGATACAGATACAAAGGCATACCTTATCTTTGGGCAAATATCTTGCACCCAAGCGCCCATCACTGTCTATATACAGCTTACGATTAATGTGAAAAAAGACTTATATATTGATAGTCAATCATATTTAATATTGAGAGTAACAATATATACAAATATATATAAATCATATATATATATATATATATACATATATATTGCGCAGAAGCCTAGACATCAAGATAAATTCTGTTCTGTTTCCGTTGTTTTGTTTTGAAATTTGTATATTAAGTTATTTATTTATTCATATTCATATATTATTCCTGTCACCAAAAGACTTGTAGATTAATCTAATAATATTGCTCTCAGTTTTGATTTGCAATTTACCATTAACTTAAGACTTTAATTAGAAACTTATTAGATCAATTTTTCTAACTTATTAAATTGAATTAATTTTTGTTACTATTGGCACAACTTTCAAATACTCTCCATGTAATTTTGTTCTTTGTTTTGTTTTCCGTTTCTATTTATTTAAACATTGTAGAAATCAAAGATAAAATGAGTGAGACTAAAAAGTTTAATGAACGCGCAAAAATATTTACATATAATATAAAATTATATATATATACATACATACATATATTTAAATGTTTCGGTAAATCATTCGACTAGTACAATTTAATTTGAAACGTAAACATAAATCATAAACAAATATATAAACACACATATAAATACATATATATATATATATAAATTAACAAGTGAAAAAAGAATCAGATTAAACAGGACCCCGGAATATAAGGTACCAAAGTTCAGATACATACTTACATTGAGTATTAACATTGAGGGTATCCAAACATCTTACGAGCATAGCTATCATAGCCAAAACTATCAACAATGCAATACCCATTCCCAGTTCAATGTTGCCACAAATATGTATAAGCTGGCAAACAAATTTCCTTCTTAGTTATTATCTTGTTTCGAGTTTAGTCATTTTTTAACTAGTCATTACAACATAAGCTTCTTTAGTTTTCAATACTTTACTAATATCGCAGCAACACAAAAACACGCCGAAAATTAGCTTCGGCACGTTGTAATTTTTAAACACTTGGCATTCTTTGACTTTAAAAGCACGAATATGTTGTTCGCTTAGGAATAGGACATCCAAGATTAGTAATAGGCATAGAGATAGATGCATATAAAAGAGAGAGAGATGTACGCAGCTATTGATTCTGAATCAATGTTTCGTTATTGATGTACGAGTATGTATGTATGTATCTTGGAATGGCCTGGCATGTTCTAAAACTTATGTTATTCTTGATGTACACACATGTATGTGCGTCCCATTATTGTAGCTACTATCTCGATACTCGATTGAGACACACACTCGCTCATATTATACTCCAACTCGAACTTCTACTTATATTCTTAACTATATTCTACGACCTAGAAAGTTTTATGAGATCAAATCGTGTATTACCGTGCATACCAAAAAGCGAGAAATATTTTTTTACACAGTATGTAAGATTTTACATTAAATTTGTAGTAGATGGCGTGGCGGTTAAAATATTTACAACGAATATTTTATAAATGTTTCTTAATATAAAAACAAAAAAAAAAATTAAATATATATAGATATAAACAGACCGAGGTAAATTCTAAAGTCAGGGCTATTTTCTGAAGAAAGCGTTTTCGAAAAAAATGACTGTTCGAAACCGGATTGTTCGGGCGATCGGCCCTGCTTAGTAGACCAAGGCAAATATATAAATTACATATATATATATATATACACATATATACAAATACATATATATATATATATATATGTATGTATATATACGTAAAAATACAAACTGATGCTAATGCTAAGGGCATAAGTATACATTAAGAAGCTCATTAATGAAAATAATCGGGATTGTTTCAATTTCTAATTGATAATTCGTGCAAAATTTTCTTCTCATTTATAATCGTTAAAAGAATTTCCCCAAATTTATGCATTTTACCGAAATATTGTCGGAATAACAATATAGAAATCAGAACAATCCCGAAAACATTATTACCAATAGTGAAATATCCGCATTGTGTTCGTGACAAAAGTATGTAATATCTTAAAAGTACATTTCATAAATCAACTTAATTCGGCGTACTTTTTTAAACAATAATCAGCATGTATAAATGCTGAACAAATAAACTTTATATGACAAATACATATAATTAAATCAATATGTATATATATATATGTATGTATATTTATATATCTGCATGTGTATACATGTATACATATATATACATTATTATAATACTATAATGCAATATATATGAATATATATATATACATGCATATATATATTTGTGTATACATATATATATGTATATATTTATATATATATATATATGAAATACATAGCGATGTATTACTAAATGGTTATATAATAAAAATTTTCGGAAATATGAAACTAATTCTTTTATTACTGGATACTAATACTGGACAAAATTAAAGTAAGTAAAGAAAATACAGGATTTTGGAAAAATCAATTTATAAATTTATTCTCAAAAAATTTTGTAATTAAGTTGCAAATATTCTTCACAGATTGAGAGATGTGGTTGAAGAGAAGAAACTACGCCCGACTTCTACAAACTTGATCTGGTACATTGCTTATGCACAAGCTTTTGCATAATAAATTTGCAAAATAAGCCCCGTTTATTTAAATAGTTAAATCTTGATCAGCACGGTGAACAGAGTTGTTAAAGCCTCCATCTGTCTGCCTAAAACACACAATTTCCTTTGGGGAAATTATGCATATAGGTTTCTTTTCGGTGGAGATACTGTAGATACATTTATAAGTTAAGTCTTTTTGGAAATATCTCTATTCAGTTTCAGCAGAATCGCCTATATTCTATAGCTGCCGTAGGAACAATCAACCCAAAAATATTTAAATATAAATTAATAATAATTTTGGGTTTCATAAGTTCTCATAGTTTAAGCTATATTATACTTCGTTGTTAAGAAGAATAACAATGGAATATCTTTTTATATTTGAAATTTTTTACCTATTATATTAATTGTTCCCAAAATATATTTTCAGTGTTTTCATGTTACTAGTTAAATAGTAAACAAATTCACCTTCTAGACCAGACTAAAAACACAAATTTTAATAGATTAATAATATTTCCATATATGATAATATTTCTTGTAGTTAACAGTTATTATTTTAATTATCCCGCAATTTTTTACCAAGCGACATTTTCCTTTGGGTCAAAAAATTTACATACAAAATATTTGCTTTGCCACTACAAATACAAACTCACATACATATATGATCTATGTAAACAAAACAAATTTTTATTCAACTGATATCACCTTATGAAATCAGAAAACTGTCTTTAAACACTTTTTTTGAAATTATCAGCACTATTTTAGCTGCAAAAGGTAGCATTATCTTTTCCACTTTAAGTCCGTTAATCGCAAAAAATCGTTAAAAAAATTTATTATGAACGGATGTAGAATTTTTTCTTGCCGTTAATACTACTTTCAAAAATTTTATATAGGTGATGTTTACAAAACAGTCCAGTAATTGTAAACTAACACGTTGGTCATTGTTATCGATACTATCGATAGTTCCTTCGTATGTTTGCTCAGCCCTAGTTTTTACCCAGCTCTAATAACAACTGGAAAATCATTTTGATAGGAGGCTAATGCCTGATAAACCAAAATATTTTTAATCTATTTTACCGGTTCTTTGCACTATGGACATGGGAATATTACGGGAAGACATTCACTCATATTTTGCCAATCTGAATCCGCTGGCCGAAAGGATTAGTCGCGACATTGGAATGGCAAAATTAAGCCATAATAAAAACGAGGAGGATTGGCTAGCATTGAGTACCACCGAACAAGAAAATATCCTAAATAACTTTTTAATAAAGCCGGAAATAACTCTTAAATATGGAAAACATAATCATATCAACAACACGACTACTACTTATACCTATATACACGACGAAAACACGGCTGGCTACCGCGACGAGCATTCCTCTCCATTTAGTTTCCGGACCAAATCCCAAACGAATCTATCTGTGATAGTAAGTCAGAGTAGTGCAGATCCCACTACAATTAATTCCTGCGTTTCATGTGAAACGAACACTTTACCTAAATGTGAAGTCGCAGCTTTAGCACAACCAAATTCTGAGAAAAGTGAACATAAGCTGGTCGATGTAAATAAAGTATCAAGCACCTCGAATCCAAAGAATGTGTCAACAGTTCGTAATGAGCAGATCGGTCAAAACGTATACGATGATGGTGATGCCGGCTGTTACTTCTTAGCGGATGAGAGGACTAATCTGTTGGCCCAATTCGGATCAAACCCAATTTCAAAAAGTTCGTCTACAGATCTATATGACGATGAGAATGATGCCAAAGATCTAAATCAAGAGGAAAACACAATGCTTCTATCCGCAGAGGTAGAAATACCCAAAGGGTTTGATTTTCTAAGCAACTGGTAGGCAAACAAAATGTGAATAATTAGTTTCGGAAATAGTCATTGACTAATTAAATCGAGAACATGTCCCAAAGCTATGAAACTCGAACAAAAATTTCAAACCAAACTGCAAATACCTAGTATTATAATATATAATATAATATATTATAAATTCATCTCGTATACATATTTTTTTAATTATATGGGACATTTTTGTCCTGTATACACTCGCATGTCCTCTTATCAGTATGATAACTATATAAAAAATAAATTATTTTTATGTATTTCTGTACGTCATCTGTTATTCTTTAATTATCAACTACTTATCAATATCGCTTTATTTTCCTAAAAAAAAATATTTCTAGCTTTGTAAATACTTTATGTTGCTTATTAATTAGGTACATCCACGTTCGTGTAAATCGACGGTATAAAAAGTGATTAAAAGGGTAACTAGGAGCAAGCACATTCTACCACTTGCATGTCACTCCATGTTGAAATCTTCAATTTGTCACTGTGTTCCTCGTCCACATGTAATATTTCTAGCTCCGTTAGCTTGGAGGGAGCGCAACAAGGACGCGGGACCCGACTATGATCCTGTTGCCATATTAGACTCTGCAGCAAAGCATGATGATGGGCCGGATTGTGACGTGGTGGGCAGCGTCCTTGGCAGTAGCCAGCATCGAAAGTTTTCGGCTGCAATATGAACTCAAAACCTTTAATGTCCTTAAACACCACGTCCAACTGATGTCGGCAGCATCGTTGACGAACTTTATAGCAACTGTTTGGCCACACACGTCGACTAAACTCCTGTTCGACCCTGTGAGGGAAGTACTGATTGCCAACACCGGCTCCAAGAGATGGGCCTTCTCGATGGGATTGTGTGTGACCCAAATGACCGATAATATTCAAAACAGGCATCAAATGAAACCGGTCATTGTCGTTCTCGTTTCCGTCTGATGTTGCTGTCGGTGTTGTTGAGACATCACTTAGGATGCGGGCTCCAATGCGTCTGCACTTATCACACTGAATTTCGATGCCCAAGTTTTCATGGCTTTTATTTAACCACCCGCGCACTGCTTTTGTCACATCAAATTCAAGCCATTGGCTGCGAGTATCCTCGTAGTCAATATTCTCAAATTCGATCTTTCGTTTATCCAGAAGCTGTCGTTTATTCGATGACAGCAACTGATACACCTTGAGATTCAATACTCTCGGACGCCTTTGCAATCGACTCCTGTGTAAATCGCTCCTGGAAGGGACAATACCGGAGTTGGATGCGGACTCAGGTTGCTCAGAAATAGATTCATCGTGATGACAATGCTTTCCTCCATTTAATTTATGTTTGGGCTTTTTTCTGCTTACTATCGGTCGCGGATCATTATTGGCTAAGGCTGAGCTGTAGAGCAACATAAGTCGAACATTGGCTTCATCAATTTTATCGTATTTCATCGCATCGTTTAAATTCAACGGAAAATGTAGCAAAATACTTGTTCTGTCCCTAGAGGCAGATTGTCCGCTATCGCCATTCGTACTGGTACTATGCCGATCCTCATATCCATGGGCCTTGGTTGAAGCTGATTTAGCTGCTCGTCTCGGACGCCAACGCTTTCGCGATATATCTCTAAAACTGTTGGTTACAATACTCAGCAGGTGAAGATTCGCCAAATGCGATTGAATATTGTATTCTTCGCTTAAGTCATAGCTAATGCCGTCGCTCCGATCCTCCCATTGGTTCTGATGTTGTCTGAGCCTCTGCAGGTATTCAATATATTTGCTAGAGTATTCTAATTGACTTATATTTGCCTGTTAAATATTGAGAGTGAAAACATAAAATAAGAAGAATGGTTTAGAAGACGACGATGATCCTCCCAGCAGAGGCCGGATTCTTGCGTTGCTTACCTTCTTCATATCCGGTAGTTTTTTAAGCCCCAGCCCATCCATTACGAGTCGGGTAAGCTTCTCTTTATCAATGCGTTTATTGCGCACGTGCTGCTTAGTTGCAGATTCTGTTCGTCGCGTTCTAACTCTTCCACGAGGGCGGACATCGTTGGCCACACTCGTGCTAGACACAGACCCGGACTCAGCCTCTAACTGGCTTAGATTAATCAGACTATAGTTATTTGAACGATGATTATATGACTTCGATTCGAACTCCGTACATTTTTCGGTACTGTTGCTATGTTTAAATGTATTATTATTATTTAACTTGTGACTACATTTGGTTTCAGTTTGATTGACTGTGACACCGTTTTGTGTATCTTGTACTCTCTGGTACTGGTGCTGCTGGAGCCCCTTAATACTATTGTTCGAGACTATGAATGAACTCGAGTTTGAGTTTGACATTGGGTCTGAAAAGAAAAATTCGTGACCGCTGACTGGCCGAACCAGCGATGTTGAGGTGAGGCAAAACAGGAATGGCAATAGCAAAACGATAACAAGCCATAACTGGGTTAATTTGAATATTAAATTCGTAGAGAATGTGTTCACACCCGTGAGATGTGATTGTTTAAGATCTAGAATTGGATGAAGGTGACGACTAGTCCATTGGCATTTCGATTTAGAATTAACAAAATGTAAATCCAAATTGAAGATATTTCGTGACACGGCACTTAACTGAGGGGCAGAAACGGGTACAGCGACGAGGATGGGAACGGGGAGTCCCTCGCTGGTTAACCTGTTCGATGCTTCATTTGTCAACGCTGGCCCAGAGTTTATTTTAATATCTATGTTCATTTTTCATTTTTATACCACATGGCCAACGAACTGCGTATGATATAGATATGCACATTAATGCGATCTCGACCAGCGATTGGAGTTTCCACACACAAGTACATATGTTTCATCTGTATTGTTCCAGTTGCGTCAACGTCGATGTCGACGTAGCGCAACGCGGCAGCAGTAGCTCTTGAGGCGATGGCGACGACGACGACGAAAACGAAATAAATACTTTTCCGTTTCGTAAAGGTAAATAAAAGATCTCTGATCAGAGTTTATCAAAAACACAAATTATTGCGCAGTGCTGTCTCGTTCGCACACTCGAATCATTCACATTTATCTAGCCACTAGAGTAGTACCAATGCCAGACCACTATTTAGGTATGACGGAGCCGGAGCGGGAACCTGTTCGGCCGACAACACTTCAGATTCGACTAAAATATCCAAAAGCCAATGCTTACTCAACAGCCGCAAAATAAACAGACTCACCCACACAAAGACGCACACACAGTTCATGGGCGTAGTTAGACAATTTTAATCTAGTAACGAAACATATGACCTCTTTAAAATGAGTTTTTAAGTTGAAACATTTGTATACCGTCTAGTTAGATAAAAATTCGATCTAGTATGTTGAAATGACCATGTCAATAATAAAAAGAAATTCTTATAATTTTATTTTGAAAAAGGGGTACTATTTACAATAAGACCCCCTTCTTATGACCATGCACATCAACCTCGCATTCCCAGTCGGTCTTCACAGCATGTGATTCCCTTCCCTTAAATACTGCATTTTTGCTCACGATGTTCGGTATAGGTATGTATGTAAATACTTTTAACATTTTTAATTTGGTGACGTTATTTGAGGGTTTTTCCAAATACCTCGAAGCAGATGAGTAATAGTTATCTGAGAATACCTACATATCTGTAAAATGTTCAAGATCTATAGTTTTGGGTACTGTTGTACAGTCATTGCTACAGTTAACGGTTCCATTCAAAAAATATTTCTATTCATTTTAAACCTGCCCTCGTCACTGTAATCTGCATTGCGGATTGAGGTTTTTGTCCCATTCAAGATTGCTTGCAAATGTTGACGCAGTCCCTTTTTGTTGAGAAAGATTGTGTGATTAATGTTTGAATATGTACACAAAAACGTTACAGACTTTATTCTACTTACAATGTTGTTTTTGTTGTTGTACATCTAAATTTTGTACAGGGTGAGTAGTCGAGTAATCGGCGACTAACTTAAGCATTAAAATATCGGGTACCTAGGCGCCTCCGTAAACAATTAAAGAGTCTTAATATTTATTTGGGTGATAATGGCCACAGAAATTGAGATCTATGTACATATAAAATCCCTATATTTCTACCTACGCATCTGGTTTAATAAAATTCATTTGGTTATTTTTTACACCAGCCCACACAGCATATGTTTCTACACACATGTATGAATACACTTACAAACACTCACAAATCTATATATACATACATACACACACATATGTATAGATAGATATACACATAAATTAAGTGTACATGTGTAGTATTCTGCTTTCTTTTCTGATGAATACACCTACACTCATCAAAAACATAGAAGAGGAAGATAATTAGTAGGAATCCGTTGTTAGGGTGTTTCCGATGCTTCCGACCAAATCTTTCGTATACGTTTGTTATATTTCCCTTATAAGAAAGATTGAAATTGAAGCCTGTTTTTGGACTTAAGAAACTCGACAGAGCGAAAGTGAAAAGAAAGTCGAAAAAATACTTTAAATACCCTTGCCGAGGGTATATAAAAACTGGTCAGTTTGATTTGTAACACAAAATATCAAGCATTTCCGACCCCAATATGTATATATGTACATATACATATATATTTTCGATAAGCAATAATAGACGAGTCGATCTAGTTAATCCGTCTAATTTCTATATGAATGGCACTCGGCATTTAAACATTTTATGTAGATAATTTTTTGAATTGATCAGATCAAACAACTTTTCAGTTTCAGATCAAAAGTTTTACAATGTTATGTAAAAATAACTGCTTTTGATTTTTTTTTTAGCTCGGGGCTTTGTGGCTGTAATTCATGAATGCAAAGCGAGTGTATGCGAGTATGTTTTTAATAAATTCCCCTTTTTTCTTACGCCTGTCTTTTACCTCTTGTTAGTAATATAAAAAATTAAATTGTTCAAAGTTGCAAGGCTTACGTGATATTTTAGTATGAATAAAATTCTGAAATCAAATTTTAAGATAGTAATACGACTGGAGTCCGCCCTAGGTAGGTATAATTTTTGACATATCAGATTTTATGTTTTATCGATTTAATATTTCCAATGATAGTATATATATCTATAAGAAGTACAGTTATTCGACACAAGAAACAACAACAATGTATAACATATTTTAAGATAAATTACAGTAAATGCACCTTGTACTTGTCCAATCCAATCCTATCCGTACCAGGCGAGTACGAATACGAGGGCAGGGGTCTTCGTGCTCTTTTGTCCTCTGTGCTAGTATACTTACAAAGATACATACTCACATAGTCATACAGAGATACATATTAATGTGCATAGTATGGGACTCTATTGCTAAATAAACTCTAAGTTGTATGAGTAATTTTAAATTAAATTAGTCGGTAAAGTATTAGTATTATTAGGAAATTAAATGGAATGCAGTTAAACGATTTGCGCTTGGTCTAGCAGCCCGCAAGCAATCCAAATCCCAATACAGATTTCCGCATACTTTTGTGGGATCGAGATTGGGATCGATGGATCGATAGCGGTACGTCCTTCTAATTGAAAATAAATGTTTTATTCAGTAGTTGTATTTGGCTTTTGTATTGTGGCATGTCCTTGTCCTCGTCTTCTTGTTCGCTCCCCTTTTTTCTTTTACTTTTCTACTCACGAGTAAGTACTACAACAAATGACAAGAGCAGGGTAATGAGAATTTCAAATCCGGATTTTTGATGGTCTGCTATAAAAGCGATGAAATGCGATGCGAATGCCTACACACATAATTTAAAACTTGGCCCCTCGACAGCAAAGTAAAAGTATTATACATGTACTTTGTACCTTTACCTTTACATGAACCCCAATGCGCTCAAGATTGCATTAATAAAGGTTAACCTATAACGAATTAAATTCAACCTCCTTAGCATACGCCTCCCTTTGCATTTTCTCACGCAATTGCGTGATGCTCTCATCTATTCGAACTATCGCACGTATTTTCTAAGAAGAAGACGTTTGTTAATGTTAAGGATAAATACAGAAAATATAGCAATACTCACTTCACATAGATCTCCAGGTGTGCGTTTCCACAGCCAGAACATGTAGGCTGGTATGTAGAGCATCGAAGACAGGGCGGTAAACCAGCCAAAGGCATGCGCCCACCACGGATAACTATAGTCCAAATACTTTATAGACGTCCACTGGACTATGTTAAAGAAAAACACACCCTGAAAAGTAAAAACATAAATGCGAATGATCCTTTCTAGTAATGCTTACTCTAGTAGAAGGAACACTTACCACACAAATTGCTGGTGTAGTGACACACCAACAAAACTTCCACCACACCATTGGATAGTAACCAATCATATCCTTAATGCCATCATAGAATCTGTCGACCCCATAGCACCATGATATAGAGACACATTCGAAGAAGATCAGCCATAGTAAACAAAAACCACTTACTGCATAAGAGTCGAGAATTTGGAAAATGTACATGCCACCCTGCAAACAAATGTTTTATATCATATTCCAGTCCAAAACAGAGCAGTACCAAGCCAATTAGGGGCACTCACTTGCGTTATACACGTTAATCCCACCAAGTAGCTAAGCATACAGACTATAGCTATGAAAATTTCTTTGCGTTTTCTCAACAACTGAGGCCACTCATCGATGATTGCTGTGATGAAACCTTCCATTGTACAGAACTGCGAGTCTAGACCAATAAGGAGTAGCATAAAGAAAAACAGACAGGACCACAATGGCGATCCAGGAAGTTGTAGCACCGCTGACGGATACACTAGAAAAGCTAAACCCGGACCTATAAACAAAACAAAAGCGTGTTTTATTTATATACCAGAATAAGACGGACAAGATCCAACCTGAGGCAGCTACCTCAGCAACGGGTCGTTGCTGCTCATGAGCCATGAACCCAATAACAGAGAAGATTACAAATCCGGCAAACATACTCGTACTGGAGTTTACTGTGCAGACAATCAGAGCATCCCTAGAATTTAAGTAAGATTTCAATTGTATTTGAAAGTAATGTTAAGTTTAGTATATATACTTACTTGTACACGTTGTTGGTGAACTTGTTATAGCTACCCAACGCTACTAGGGTACCCAGACCTAGGCCATATGAAAAGAAAATCTGAGTAACCGCATCTATCCAAACCTATAAATTATATATAGTTATACGAAATCAAAGAAATCGGTCAATGCGGCAAACTTACCTCGGAATGAGAAAGCTTGGAAAAGTTGGGAATCACATAAAATTTGATACCCTCCATGGCACCAGGCAGCGTGATGCCGCGGATAAGCAATACCGTTAGTAAAACATATGGGAAAAGTGCTGTAAAATAGACCACCTTTCCGGTCCACTTTACACCTTTCCAAATACAGAAATAGCAAAGAATCCATACGAGCAGTAATGTGCCAGCCAGCTCCCAACGAATATTTCCAATCTCGTCAATGCCAGATGAAATTTGCAGTGCTCGACGCCTGGGGGTCGAATTTATTGAGAATTGTTGAAGATGCTGATAGTTGCCAAGTTTTCAATACATACTGCCAAAACTCCTTAACTGGATCTGTTAGGTCTGTGGACGAAATATTCGCCGCCGCCACTGAGCATACCTTACTGGTAGTTCCATTGATAAGCTTATCCCAGCAATGTAAATTTTTCCTCTCATACTGATTGACACAGTTGACCGTGTTCCACCAGTTGTTGCATGTTCGCCAAGGTACATCTTTTGAATTTAAAATTCATTTTTCAGCGTTAAAATGGAATGGCAGTGATAAACTTACCAGCGCGCATGGACATAAAAAAGTAAAACACCGCCCAGGCCAAAATGACAATGTAGTAGACATTCATCCAGCAGGACATGACGGCAGCGGCATAACCAATACCTAAAGTTTGAAGAGTTTAGGTAAACATGCAACAAGGCTGGAAAACTACTCTTACCTTTGAATATGGGGGCAATCTTAAAAACGCCCAGACCTCCAATGGTTAACATTTGGCCCAGGGCTAACTCCATGAAGAACATTGGAATTCCGGCGAGGAAGAGGGTTATAATGTAAGGTAATAAAAACGCACCACCTCCATTTTTGTAGCATAAGTATGGAAATCGCCACACGTTCCCTAATCCTATAGCTAGACCCACCACCGAAAGGATAAAATCCAGTTTGGATGACCATGATCCGCGCTCAGGCAATTGATCAAGTTTGACTAGCTAATAAAAGAAAAAGGATAATAAATAGAAATTGCAACCCCAGGTGGTTTTTATATAAATAACAAGGTATCCCAGATGGAAGACATGACTCTATAATGTCACCTTGTCAGGAATGAACCAAAAAGGTTGTATATAATCTTAATATATCCAAAGTTGTTGAAGCGTTAGTAAAACGATAACATAACAAAAAACAGAATTGGATCCACTTGACCTGTCGAGAATCATTGAAAAGTCCTAGTATGCCATGACGATACTGCCAAATTTGTTTTGTAATTCTCTCGTCGAATTCTATCGGTCCTGATACATTTTGCACACCTCAATTCCAAAATTCAAGCGAAGATTAGCTGGGCGAATAAAAATGTTTGGCCTTCCATTTTTTAAGAGGAATAACGAGAAAACTGACAGCAATAAATGGATAAGATTTGGTATGCGATTAGGTGTTAGTGCAGCTCTACATCCTTTTGATTACTCGAAAACGTTAATACAACTGGGTTATGAACCAATCCAACCGCGACAAGGAATATCGTGGCTTGGCAAACCGATTCTGATGCTGCCGAACATTTTTCAATACAGTAGGTGCCAGGACAAAGATTATACAGATAAATTACTTAATTAATTATTATTTCAGCTGACCACATCAGGAAGATTGATGGCTTCTACGGTTGTTATCGAGGATTGACTCCAAACCTGATTGGGTCGCTGTTAGGTATGGTGGTTAGTGAGCGAGTGACAAAAGAACTAGGCTTAACGCCGATGGAAAAGGTTACAGACGATGAGAACTTGACAGAGGAACAGGCTTTTATCCAGTTTAAGACATCCTTGAAACGGGATTTGGCCTTAACGGTGAGCGCAATTGTTGTCGCTCATCCGTTTCATGTGATCTCATTGCGCATGATGGCTCAATTTGTGGGAAGGGAGAGGTTGTATATCTCCATTGTCGATTCTATTTCCGAGATCTGGAAAACTGAGGGCATTTTGGGTTTCTTTGCTGGCCTCGTACCAAAATTGCTATGCGAAGTGGTCTGCCTAGTTCTTAGCAACTCTACTGTATATATACTTAACAAACATTTCATTAAGGACAAGCTTGCCAGGCAACATAATGCGGGATTTACACAACTTGCCTTCTCCAGTTTGCTATATTCACTTCAAGTAGTCTCCACTTGCTCAGCGGTAAGCGGATCACGTCTTAAAGCTGGTCAACCACCGATAATGCCATTGTATTTAAACTGGGTGGACTGCTGGAAAGATTTGCTATCTCGCGGTGAGCTAAATCGGGGTAGCTCCCTCTTCTGGCGCTCCCAAGCCATTGAAACGACGTCCTCCTATTTTGCCTCTCTCCCCAAACTAGCTCGTTACCAATAAACGACGAGATATATTCGTAATTTTTAGATGCCATGCTATGGCAACCCCTTCATATGATCAGGCAGCATATAAAATCACATTTTCACTTATTGTCGCTACAAAAGAAACCGACAATTCTAATATGTCAAGTTTATGAACCCATTTTTGAGATTTTGAGTGTGTTGATATGTGTGCTATCCTCATCCAATTTATTCTTAAGTGGCATTAAATGGTATATTCAAAAAATCTTTTGATCAGGCATTTCTTTTATATTAATAATCAATATGTATGTAAGTATGTACATGAAACCTAAATATTACTAAGCTTTTTGGTATATATTAGGGAAAGTGATGGGCCATCTAGAGACGCATCCAGAAAGGGGCAGCTCAATAATAAAAAGCAATCTTTAGATATCTCTGATTTGATCAATGGATTTTTATATCCTTGCAAAAAAGGTATATTCATTTTTAACTATATATTTATTCATTTATTTAACCCTGTACGTCTGTCTGGATCAACACGGTCTCCGCCGAGACCCTTGAAGCTACAAACCTCAAATCTTGCTCCCAGGCTTCTTTTTGCTGCAGGCATTGTGTATGTCGAAATATTTCCAATCCGATGACTGTATGTAGAGCTATATGTCTAATAGGAACAATCAGTCGATAATAGACCTTAACCTCAACAACTATCCAATATCACCAATATATGTTTATTTATAAGTACGTACTTTATATGTATGTATGTACTTATATATCTACCAAGTTTTATCAGAATCGATTGACCGATCGGAACGACCGGGCAAGAACATAGTTTTAGATGAATACCTCGGTTATTTTAAGAGCGATCCTTATGAAAATGAATGATTGTAAGTTTGGTATATATAGAAAGGACTCTATTAAGTTTCAGCAAAATCGGCCTACTATAAGCTATAGCTTCCATTGTAATAACTTTTTTCTAAAGCCACGAGGATTTGACTATTTTATGTACTTTCTAATCGTTTTGTGTTAATGAAAAAGACAGTTTGCAAGGGTATTTGAACATTGGCATGGCCGAAGTTTCTCATCCTTCTAGTCTAAGACATTTTCTATTTCCACAATCACTGAAAACATTGAATCTAATAGGCAATAAATTACAAATATATTTTATTCGTAATGCCCCTAATATTTCAGAGTGCTACCAAATATAAATTTAAGATATACCATATGGTAAAGTCTTACTTTTCAACAGATATGATTTAGTCTACTAAAATATTAGCTTACGATTACGAAATGATAATGGTAAACTTAGAAATGTTTAGTACTCAAGTTTAGCGACTTTTTTAAAAGTTAATCAAAAGGAATCAAAGAAGTTATTTTAACTTTATTGGTTGTGCACACAAGATTTGATATTTACAGAAAATAAATAAATCTAGGACGTCTTCCAAAGGAACTAAAAAGTCTTAAATGTAAAAAAACCACATATTCGAAATGTTTGCCAAAATGTTGAAATGTTGTTGTGAAAGTTATTAAAATAAAAAACTACAAAATGAAACACTTATGTATGGTATGCCTATTAAAAGCTGAAAGAAAACGAAATTTCGACGTTTAAGTCTCTTAAAAGTACTGTCTTGAGTACCCTTCAAAAAATCTTTGCCTAACAACCGATAATTTCTCTAAAGATTCTTGATAAATGATAGTTAAATGTATGACCCATACAGGAAGGATCACGCATCTCAACAACAGTAAAGCACGGAGCGTTTTCTCTTTTTAAAAGTAATAATGACCGATCAAATGAAGTTAATTATTTGGTCACTGCACAGTCTTAATTAAATCTGATTAAAATTTGGTGCTATACGGCAAAAGAACGACCAAATAAACAAATTTTTAAACAAAAAAATTCTCCCCACCGGATACTTAACCAATTTGCTAATGCTCATGAGAAATCTAAACGTTTAGTTTTTTGTATGTGACTGTACAATAATCCTTGATTTTTTTTAGTATGACTAACCTGTTGGCTTGTGGGCGAGACTGTTTTGGGAGAGGACCCAAGATCTTTTATGTCCATTTCAATGGTTTCGTGCTTATGTCGATCAACTCCACCACCTTCACCATCGCCCTCTTTTCCACAGTTATTAGACATTGGGAACTTTGTGGCTAAAATATATCAGCCGTATGGTCGGTTCAACTCTATCTCCAGCCCTAGTCCTGCGATTATGGGACACCGACTGTGAGAGAGTCGAATGGAATAATATATTGCTTCGCGGGCGATACAGAATCCTGATTCTCTTTTTTTACTTTTTTTTTATTACCGCAGCGTTGCTTTTGAAACGTTTTACGCACCCACGACACCCTAACGGACCACTTGCTTGCCTCCGACTGATTATCTGGCGGTCCAGTCTTCAAGTCCGGTGCTGATGATATTTAGCAAAAAGCGCTAGTTATGCCTCAATCAAAATAGAAACGCGAGTTAACTAAACGAGGGGTTACGCAGCTTGGTATTTTTACATACAATTTAATACAATAATGATTTAAAGAGGGTTCTGGTTCTCATTTTGATTCTGATTCTGATTCCGATTCGGGCTGCGGGCAATCACCGCCACACATTTGGATCTTCGAATGCCCGTGTGCTTTGTTTGCATACGGGCACAGTCGGACCTACGCAGACGTGGACCACACTCATCATTTTGATGATCTCTTTGTGAGTTCCTATGGAAACCTATTTACTACCATGATGGTAGTAAATGCCTTACATATAGACTTACATCCCGGTCTATGTCCACCCAATGGAGATGATACTGTGCCCAGCACCCACACAGAGCAATCCCAAACAATTGACTGACCTATTTCAGGCACTTGAAGCTCATCCCTCTTGTATGTACACAACTGAGTCAGTGTATAAAGAGTGGGTATAGAATTTAAAATTCGTTTTTTTTTTATTTAGGGATGCACATGAATACCATGAATGTTACCATATCCGACCCTAGCAGACAATCGTCCAATGTCTGCTTTTATCCATCTCCGATGATTAAAATACATTTCCAAAAAAAAAAATTGCTCTGATTATAAATTCACATTTTTTTGTGAACCCAAAAGAATTATCACAGAAAACTGAAAATATATATGAGAGTCTTTGCAAATCTTTTTTCTTTTTTTTTTGTTATTCTACTAACATACATACATATATATATTGCTTGCATCAACAATAGCAGAATAAATTAAATTACTAAATGGCAAAATGTCAACGAGTGCGCTCGAAAATCGTATCAGTGCCTTTTTGCTTATATGTATGTACAAACATGTGTTCGTATGTATGTACGTATGTATGTCATTTCCGAATCGGATTATATGCATTAAACTAAACCGGGACTTCATCTTACCTGAGTGGTGCGTTTCCCCTTCTTTTGCAATAAATCAAACTTAAATTGTACAACCTTAATTGCGTTTGCTATGATGATCTCAAGCAGAATGCACTTGGAATTCATCTAAGTGAATACAGATTCCTATTAAAAACGAGGAATTACTTTTATTTATGTGTGTCGAAATCGAATTGTTTGTTAACTTTAGTAAAAAAGATTTTCATAACACTTCTTGCTACATACATTTTAACAAATTTGATATATTATTATAGAAAGAATAAGGGCATATCTATGTATAAATTGTTTATAAATTATTAATATACAAATATTTTATTATAATTTTATCCGGTCCATTCCGCAACTTAGTCCTCCGGCATTGAGGATCCGATTGGCATTTGTCCAACCAACGAATAAGGAATCGAAACTTAAAATGAAAACATTAAAAACGTATTTATATTTTAAATTTAATATATTATTAACCTTCCCATTAGCAAGATAAAGCCAAGCAGAGTGAGTTGTGCTTGCTAAAACCAGAACCCAAATTGGATTATATTAGTATTTGGCCTAAAATGAACAATTGTAGGGACGATCAAAGTTATTATATACATACAAATTGTCTATTCAATAAATAAGTGTTCCGGGAAAAATCTAAAAATTTGAATCTAAATTTATCAGATCTAAGAAAAACTACATAAAATAATTATAAAAGAAGTATAGAGTCTTAATATGTTTTTTTTAATCAAATTGTTAATATATAAAATAGCCAATCAATCCTATGAAATTTGGTTGAGATATTTCTTTGCTGTACCAAGCTTCAGAAACAATCCCCATTCTCTACTGATCGTTCTTATGGAAGCTATGTTGTACATTTATTCTTCCAAATGGAACGATTTCTAGTTATGCAATGCAACTTTCTACTATATATAACTTTTTTACTACACTTTTTGCATCTGAGGATCATTTTAAACTATATTAGAAGGCGTTTCCTGTTTGAAAAATTATATGTATTTATTTTTGGACAATGGTTAAATTAAAGGGGTGTGTATAGGTATACATACCATACATAAATAGTAAGGCCCTAGGTACATACATATGTCCAACCCGTATTAATGCGCATGCCCGTATCCGTACTCATTCCACCAGCCCAGTTCCAGCTTGAGCAGAGACATTGAAAAAACGTAAATAAAACATTTGTGTTGCAAAGAAAATTTTGATATGCATTACAATTAAAATGCATACTAAACACATTAATCAACGTTAGTGTGATTAATATAGTGCCATCGAATACGGAGGAGAACGATTTTTCCCGTTAAACTGTCGTATAGGTGAGAATCACAGAATTTGCACATTATCATTCCATCATAAATCAATAAAAACCGCTTCCTCCTTCCTCCTTGTGCTAGGACTCATTGAATTAGCAGCTCTCAGATGAATTTCTGCCAGATTTAAAAGAAACGAAAACACAATGTATCTACAGTATTCACGGTATCTACGCCGCAACGTAGCCTTGTTGGCTATATATATACTACTGACGACTGCAGTTGTAGGGCTCCTTTTGATTCTATGCGTCTCAAACAGCAGAACCGATTTACCATTTATGGTTAGGCCAGAACTTGATAAGCCTGCAAGTGTGGTCGCAGTTCATAGATCGAGTGATACCTATGATATCAGAGATGATGCATTCGAATTAAGCACCTTTAGCAATTTAGTTGACCCAACAAGGATGGAGGCGCTGCCAGGTACATCTGTTGAAATGAACACTGAGGCAGAACAGCAGCACATTTACATTGACGACGTTTCTAGTACAATCCTCAAACCACAAAGGATACCGATTACAGATCGGCCCATCCAGGTGGATGAAGATAGAGATTTGATTGCAGGTCAGGGCTCTGGCACTCTAACTGGCAGTGTCTTCAATTTTAATGAGTTCGACGATGAAAACGATGACGATGATGAGGTGATGACCAGTGGAAGTGGCAACAATCAGCCCACAACTTATGATTTGGAAACGAAAGATTTTATTAAACGTATTAGTATAAAACTATCTCAACTTTCCAAAAAGAAACCAAAAAAAGAAGGTCAACAGATATTCAAACTGGGAATAAATAGTCTGATAAACCGCGAACGTGTCCCTATTCCTGATCATCGGCATCGTAGCGTTACGGAACCAAAGGGGACGCCGCCCAAAGTTTTTCTCGACCCGCATAAGAATTTAGAGATTTCTAGAAATTTTCTACGACCAACAGTAGCTCGTCCACCAGCCTTTGCACCTTTGGAAAGGCAAGTGCAACCGATTGAGAACCAGACCCGGACACGTCGCATCATAACTAATGAGAAAAAGAGCGATGAACGTTCTCGGCAACTTTTGCTCTGTTTTGAAATGGGCAACTCAAGCGGTCGAGAACTATGCCGTATGCTCTTTAAAGAAACAGAGTCCTGAGTGTGGTCACACTTATCCTAGTCATAACTAATATATAGAATGTATGTGTGTTGTGTGTTATAATCTAAATCCGAATCCGATTTATGTAGACGAAGCGCGCGATTAGACGTATTACTAATATATATTGAATTTGGACTTTGGCAGGCCGAAGCGAGTTAGTAATTAATTAATATTCATGGTAAATAAATAAATCAAATACTCCCTACTTTCGAACTCTAGTTTAAATCCCTAGCATCTCATGGTGAACAAATTTAAATCTCCAGCCGATAAATTTTCAGTATACCAATTATATACCAGAATGAGATAACATCACAGGCCGTACACGCCAACTAACCATTTCAGGAGAATACTTCCAGAAAGGCAGTTGCAGAGAACGTTCATCAAATACTGCGATACTGAGGTGTGTTCATAATTCAAAAAACACTCGGCGAGCGCTAGCCCAAATTTGTTGTTGACGATACAGGAACGGCTTAGCGCTACAACTTACAAATACGTAGTTTCTCTTACTTAAATTGTATTTTCAGTTTTAATACCGCGCTACTTGCATACATAAATCTCATACATCATTAGCAAGTTCTTTAGGTTCCCCAGTTCCCTGATATGATTTTACTTAGTTATACATATCTTAGGGTATGTACCTACTTACGGTACCTACTTTCCAGCATACTGATTGTTAATCGTTTGGACGCGCTTCATATACTCTAAATCAGACAGCTTGGATGACGCTGGCGATGGTCCATGAAAAATACTGACTGCTGCTAAGATGTTTCCATCTGTATTGCATGCTATCATCTGTAGTACAGTAAAACTTATTCCATGGTCAAAACAATAATTTCTTCCTGGACGTGGGCGCATGTGAATTGGGTTCTGATTTGGTAATAGGTACACAGGTCCAAACAAATATATTTTCTAAATGAAACTGTTCTATATATTATCTTTTAATAGCACACACTATTTTGGTGAATACTTAAGGCAAATACTAGTCATTAAAACTGCATTATTTAAACTGATTTAAGAGATAAAACCCGTTTTTATACCCGTTTTCCAGCAACCATATAGTTTTACAATTTTTAAGAATAAAATTATTACGACAAAAGGAAATGTAATAGGTACATCAGGAAAGGCAGACCCTCATCTTTCACTGTTTAGCTAGATTGGTTCCACAAATTACAGCAATACGAGCGATGAGCGCCTCGGAGGGTTAACTAGTAGTAGATTATTCAACTTGTGCCCGTGGGCATGCCGATACAGATAAGTTTTTGATTGGAACAGAGTATTGAATTTAAAATATTTATTTTCAAATACTTATTTCAAATAAGTTTTATATGTGTATTAGGTATGTGATAAATTGTCTCTTTCGTATCTTAAATACATAACTTGTTTGTTGTTATTTGTTTCCTTCAAAGGGTTTTTCTTTTTTTTTTTTTTTTTCTTTGCTTTTGTTTTGCTTTGCTATACTTTTCTTTTTATTCAGTTTTTATTTTGGTTTTTTTTTTTTTTTTGTCATATGTATGTTTTTCTTATAGCCTGTACTTGCTAACAGTATAATTATATCGTTCACGTTCATATTCATATTTGTTTATGTCGTAATTGTAATTTTAATTAGTTGCAGGCGTTCGATCAAATTACACAGATAACACGTTTTAATAGTAATACTACAAATATCTATATCTGAAGCTAGTGACGATGTACCAATTACCTACCGGCTGTATATGCACATACCCAAACACATAGATACAGATCGGAGACACATACCGGAACCAAACCGCTTTCCGAAATTATCCACTTTACATTCAGTAGCGGATGCGACACTTTAGTTTGTTTGTTTCGTTTTTTTATAACCTCATTTACCGGTATTAACAGAACCGAAACCGGAACATTTGTGCAGCTAAAGTAGTTTCGGTTATCTAAACATGCTGTGTACTTTTGTTTTTTTTTTTATGTGTGTACAAATTAGATTCTGATTGGTATTGGCATTGGTTCCATTCGGTATTCGTTTTCCTAATTCTCGTATTGGCCTTTTGCTAGAGTTGGCTTTGCTGACACATTTTTTGATTGAAATCACAGCTTTAAAAAAGGGAACAGTTCAGTTTTTATTATTTTTAACTACAAGTTGAATGCAGCACCAGATCCCGGTGCCGGTGCTAACAACAATCTCTCGTCCTATATCTCTATATATATATATATATATGCAAATTTCGAAATGCGGTTGCGTGTCGTTGATATTTTCTTTTGTTTATTTTCGAGTCATCAATTAATCATTACTCATTTCGAACACCAATTCACTTAGCATTAAATGAAACTTTGAGGAGGATAAGGATACAGGGTTACATACGAATATATCCGAAGAAATATTGAATTTATTTTCATTGTTATAAGCGTACGGCGATCTCAAAATTTAAAGGCGATTTTCTAATTAACTTCATTGATATTTTATTGTGATCTAATTATGTATGTATAACCGAATCATTTCGGTGGGAATGCTTTTAGTGAAAGCAAAACCGTAAAAAGATTATAACTTCCTATAATGTATATAACACAGGTTCAATTTTTTTCTCTTTTTGGAAATAGAAATACACAAATAACTCATGAATAGCAGTGCAAGCAAAAGAGGACCATCTAATTGAGAACTTGTTTCCCGAGTTCCAAATGGATATGGACATGTGGGAGCCACAGAGTCTAAACACTTGCATTCAATAGGAAGGTTTGCGTCGTCGTATGTATGGTATATAGTATACGATTCAAGTATTCTCGATTTCGATTTTCGAAGCATTTATATATATGTATATATAAATATATATATAAACATACATACATATATTTATATATATAGTTCTATAGTTTTGTTTTCTTTAAATTTTATCTTACATATACAACCCTAACACTATGAACGATGAAGAAAAATAAATCTACGGGCATACAAAATTCTAAGTCCATTCGTCTATCAGTCGATCCACTTTATATACTTCACAACATGGTCTTGCTTTCCATACATACTTTGTATTGAATCATTTTGAAGCTTATGGGGGGTGTGTGTGTGTTTTGTGTGTGTGAGTGAGTTTGTCTTAAGTCACAGCAAAGAATGCCATGCTCTCTTCCTTTCCTCATCATTATCGCCAATCGCCATCAGACTAATCATCAACAATGGAACAAACAAATTGAGATATATAATCGTAGTCAGCTGTGTCCCTTCCACCGGCTGGCCTACTTTGCCCTTGTAGAGCTTGGTTTTGCGTTGTTTGACGCCACGTCGGGTTGTTGCTATTAGGGACGCCAGCAGCGCTGTTTGCTGCGGCGTTTTTACCACCCGAATTGTTACCGGATGCACCACCATTTAGAGAACTGCTGCTCCCTGCTGCACTGCTATTGCTTCCGGCTCCGGCAGTGGCATTACTACCACCACCAGAATTATTGGACGAGCCGGACCCAGAGCCAGTGCTTGTACTGAGTAGATTCGTATTGGCCACACTTGTATTTGGATTGCTGCTACTGTTACCACCGCCACCACCATTTCCTCCTCCGTTTCCATTATTACCGTTGCTGGTATTGCCACCGTTTCCATTGCTACTTCCAGACACACTAGCACCGGAGCTGCTGGCACCGCTTCCACCACCAACGCTACTGCCATTCCCGGTACTAGAACCTCCACCACCACTCGGCGTATGGCCTGAATTTCCAGCGGATGGAGTTTGCGGCAAATGTTGGAGAATGTTTTGTACCTCGGCTTCATTCGGGGATTCAGCAAATATTGTTGTGTTACCCAAAACACAATTGTTCAAGGTCATCTGTGCTTTATTCGACTCCTCCCGCGTAGCGTATTTACATAAGGCAATTCCTTGGTTTAGGTATAGGTGAAAACTGACAAGGGGGCCGTGCTGCATACACAAGGTACGTAGGGTGGGACCATCAATCTGCGAAATCACAAGAAGAGAGAGCAATGAATACACATGTCCATAGTACAAAAGATCTTAAGACCGGGATTAGAAAAAGTTTTCCTCGACTCAAACTCATTTTCTGACCAGATAGTTTCTGCTTCCTCCTAAATTTTAAAGTAATATCACTTAACTTGATTTCTATATAATCATAAGCCACCCACTGAGCCACTCAGCTGCTTATTAAAATATAATTTTTCTACAATGAACAATCTCAATAAAATTTTTGTTTTAAACTTCGATACTTTCAAACCCCATTACGTTTTCAAAATTGTATCCTAAATTATGAAAAATGGACGTTACAACTAAAACCGGTTAACTCAATTTTAAACCAAGTACTAAGAATTAAATAATTTTTTTTGTATATAATAGATACTGACGCCGATCCCACATATGACAACATACCTGCGCTGTAAGATTTTTCAGAAGCAACCAACTAGAGCTCCAAGAAGTATTACCTCCGGTCCATGATGTGTTTGCAGTTGAGACGGAGACACCACCACCTCGGTTCGAAAGCCAGCCATTGGCATTGCCGGCGACTGTGGATGACGATGAGGTTGTGCCACTACCAGGGCCAGTAGGACCCCCAGTAACAGATTTGTTGGCATTGGAAGTCAAGCCAGGAGGAGGTCCCCGTGGAGCAGTTTTGTTAAGGGGACTTGTCCACAGTTCCGAGGTGGCACATTGTTGACTGTTGTCCGACCAACTAAATAAATAAAAAAAATCACATCTTTGGATACCAATTCCGCATCGGGTAAAGTTTGACTTGCATACCTTGGAAAGTTCTGGTTTGGATTAAAACTCCACGTTGACGATGAAAGACTTAGTGGCGGCAGATCAGTCGGTGAGCTCTTGCCGGTATTGGCAAAAATATCAGCATCTTTTGGCGTCGGATTAATGGACAATGGAGATCTGGCGACACTGCCAGGAGTTATACTAGGGTCGTCCTCTATGCTCTTAATCTGAGAACCCTTAAAAATAAACATCTGCTTGGATATGTTTCGGCATTATGCAGTCTCACAGTGTTACCTTCCACGGTTTTCCCGGCTCAAACTCTTGGACAAGGTCCGTGTAAGCAGTTGCCGCTGCGGATGATGCCGATGCTGTTGATGGCTGAGCAACTGACCAGTCTTTATTCTCGTTATCAGTTGATGGGTCCGGCCAACCGTCTCCAATATTGCGCCCTGTTGACCACGTACTGTGTGTATGGACGAAAAGAGACAATTTTAAAATGTAGGTATGGAAATCATAATCAGAAAACGATTGCTAAAAACTAATGGATTAGACAGAATGACTGGCGTATTATGTACTCACCCATCATTTTGAAGGCCCAGCGGGCCCATGTTGTTTGAGTTGCTTGATAAATTTTGTTTGGTTGCACCTGGTGCGCGAGAAAAGTCTGTACTGTCGGCAGCTATATCCTTTTCTAATACTGGAAGCTTCCACTGATTCAAACGGGATTGCTGATTGGACGACCCTTGGTTATATGTTGGCTAAAAACAACAATAGAATTCCAATGATGTTAAGCTTGAAAATAATAATCCAACAATCTAAAAATATAATCCAATTTAATCCTTAATGTTAGCGCACCTTATTCAGATTGAGTTCAGAGAAGTTGCCCGGCAAGTTGGTAATCGCATCATGACCCCTCAGATAGTCGTTGCCAGAGCTATTGAGATGTGCGGATGGATGTTGTGGTTGCTGCTGTTGCGCATTCGGCTGCAGGTTCTGTTGCTGTTGTTGCTTTATATAAACAGCTTGTTGTGCATTGATTTGGTTTTGGAGAGTTTGAATTTGTTGCTTGTACTTAGCGATAGCATTGACGGCCATCGGATTTGCATTGCCGCCGCGCGAAAGCGATTGCTGTGCTGCCTGGAGGTTCTGGAAGTAAAGAAGGAATACATAATGTGACAGCCATAATTATGAAGTGCTAGTTATTTCTCTCTAATGCCAATTTGACCACACAAATGTCCTTAGATAACTCGAATAATCACGATTTCAATTGTGCTCAAATCAAAATCCTGATCAAGCAACTAATTTCATTTTTAGGCTCTTAAAAATATATAGCAATCATTTCGGCATTGGGCTCATAAACGTGAAGGGTACGCGAAAGGTTGTCGATGACACTTGGTTAAAAATGCTAAATTTTAGAAATACGCTATTAAAATTTAATCTTACCTTAATATTGATAAGAAGTTGGTTTAGGAGGTTCAGGGTTGTTTGAGTCAACGGCTGATTCAAAATTTGATTGGATATAAAGCCACTGTGAATTGCCAACTGAATTTGTTGGCCTAGCATGCGGATTTGTTGGCCTGATGGCTGTTGGTTATTCGTGTTGGCTGCGGCGATGTTAACTGTTTGCGCCGCATTTGCTGAACCCTGACCAAAACCTACTGACACAGCGGACGCCGACCCCGATGTTACGCCATGGGGACCTTGCTGACTGGACAAATACTTTTGCACCTGTAAGGCGGATACGTTGGGATTATTGCTACCGCCACCAACGCCGCTGGCTCCGGCACCACCGGCGTTCATTAGATTATTCTATTATAGTAAAAATAGTGCAAAAAAAAAGGAAGAATATATTAAGTTAATTGCAAAGTTAATATAAAAAAGAGTACCCCAGCCTTACCGGAGGGAATGACATCGAAGGTTGTGCCCCGCCGCCAACTGGATACCGCCCACCTGCAAATCCTCCAGCGCCGCCCGCATTTGAGTGATCGCCGTAGGATCCAAGGGACTCCTCGTGACGACGCCAACCTTCCATGGCCAAGGAGGAGTTGGCATTGGCCCGTAACATTTCAGCTGCTTCCTCGATATTCATGTTGGCACTAACCAATGCGCGTTCGACGTCTTCCTTTTTAAATCCGTTTTCGACCAGAATGCGATATTGCTTACTCTGCTTGATTATATCCGTATTGAGGACATTCATGTTCACCATACCCACATTGAGACCAGCCAGCTTCTGTTGCTGCTGTTGGGGTTTTCCGACAATCCCGCCATGGGAGCTCCAATCGGAAGTCAGATCACTCCCATCTCCCACAACCGCACCGGTGCTCCATCCAGAGGAATTTCCACTTGTAGCTGACAATTTCGACTGCTTAGCTCCCCACCCTCCAACACCTACGGCAGGCGCGTCGCTCCAAGAGTTGCCGGTGGTCTTGTCATCGACTTGCCAGTTGTTACCAGAAACGGATACACTTCCAGCCACACCCACATTATGGCTATCGTCACCCCAACCGGCAACATTCACTGGATTTCGGCCACCACCTCCATTATTGGGATGCACCCACATTGTGCCGCCATCCTGTTTGTGTGGCACGCCCACTCCTACGCCTCCCACCGACGCAAGACGAGCTTGCGGGCCAACTACGCTAGTCATAGGATTATTGGGGTTACCACCGCCAACTGGTACATTTCCTGCTATACCAATACCAACTGACTGATTCTGACCACGAATCAAATGGTTGCGGTTCATTGACTCTGTCATTTCCTTCCAGTGACCTCCTCCCCCGCCAGGAACGCGGGCTTGCTGTTGGCCCCAGAGTGAGGTACCGTCGTCATAGTTTGGAATATTCCGTCGTTGAGGCGGGGGTGATGGCTCCTCCCATCCGCTGCTAATTTGCTTTGAGATATCTTTAGGTCCGCCGACTGCTTGGGTGGCTCCCCATTGAGTTCCAATATTGCCAGACACCCCTGTACCAGCAACTCCACCGGGTCCAATCCCGGCTGGACCACCAGGACCAGGTCCCCCGGGTCCAGGGGCAGATCCAACGCCCACACTTGATCCAGCAGCTCCAACAACTTGACCCACCATTTTATTAATGCTTTGCATTTGGTTGTGAGAGATTTGAGGATGATGACCCCACATTTCGGACGTTCCATTAAGGCGGCCCGATATGCCACGCGGATCGCCTCTAATTGGATCCCGCGGATCAATCATCCGCATGTCACGTGGGTCCCCGGAGGGAGCACTGCCACCACCGGCGCCTCGCATGGCATCCCGATGATCGACATTTCGAATGTCCATGGGACCGCCCCCACCGCCTACTCCACCCGGCAAAGGACGAATATCACGCGGGTCTCCCCAACCATTACCAGCGCTTCCAGCATTGGTGCCAGCTCCAGAAACTGCTCCACTAGCTCCACTTATGTTTGCTGAGCCGGCTCCACCTAAAAAAAAAATATGTAAAACGTAGTTAATAAAAAAAATCAAATAATTGCACAAGTAGAAACACTTCGAACACTGTGTAACAATGTAATTTGGATAAAACAACTATCACGACTATCCCAGTTCGAAAGTACAATCCCGCAAAAATAAATACTGGTATACGACAGCGTATCCCTTATTACGCAATGCGAAATACTAACAGAACTGAAAATTTTAAGTCTATAAAAAAGTCTCTTATTAGAAAAAAACCAAAATAATCATCTGACAAGAATTGTGTACACAGTGAGTTCGAGTTTGAGTTTCAATTGTGAGTGGGCATAATGGCGACCGAGTGTCAATTCGGAAAGCTTACATCCTGGTGTTACCACAGGCAAGGCTCCTCCTCCACTGGTGCCAGTACCATTATTACCAGTTGATGCCAGTCCCCATTGGGGACCACCGCCGGATGCGCCTACAGATCCACCAATGCCAACATTAACGCCAGTAGGATTCACTCCGACAATCGATGCTCCAGGACCAGATCCTGCAGCACTAGTCATTGCACCTCCACTTCCACCACCTCCAGTCCAAACACTGCTGCTGTCTGCCCCATCATCGTCCTCACCCCATGTGCCGCCAAGATTGGAAGAGGGCGTATGGCCCCAAGATGGTTTGGGGACTTGCTGTTGGGTTGGAGGCTGGCCGCCATTTCTCAAATTGGATTCCCAGAGGTCTGTTCCATTGTTTATGCTGGGCTTCCACATTGGCGGGCCACTGGGATCCTTATTGGCCGGTTCGGGTGAACTGGGCACTTCCCAGTTGGTGTCCTGATTGACGTGCTGGCAACCCCAGCCATCCTGAGAAAAGAGCGCTTCGCGCATTGTATTTAAGTGCTCTAACTGATGCTTGGCAGCGGCAACTGTTGCATTCCCAACTATTCCAGCGTCCACCTGATGGTCAACGTCATTATCAAAGGCAATTATTGCTATCTTTATAGACGACGATGATGATGATGAACGGCTTTGCGGTTGGGCTCTTTAGCTTTTTATTTTATTGCTTTTCTGCGAATTGTTATTGTTTTTTTTGGTATTCCTGGGGCGATTCTTAGCCTTCCCGCGCTATTTGTTTCTGTAAAGTTTAAATTAGGATTAGACATTTACGCACACTGGCATACATCCACGTATCTGTATTTTTGCAGTGAAAAAAGTTTTCTCATCATTGAAATTTTGGCAAAAGAACACACCGCCCCACCCGTACAAGACACATACATACAATTTTGAGAACCCCCTAAATGTGTATACATACATATATGCATCCTATATCAAATGAAGGAAGTTTTAATAATTACGATTTTCGTGTTAACTCTTTTTGTAGGTTTACTTCTTCTTTCTTTTTTTCTTTCTTGAATTTGAAGAAATAGATTAACTGCACGGTATTTACACGCACACAGTGGTAGGTTCGTATATCAAGTATAAAACACACTTGACAACTCTGCCAGTCGTCATTGACGCAATCACCCTATTTTAACTCTGTACTTTTCTTTGCACTCACTCGGACTCGCTAAGTAGGGATTCTTTCGTCTCTCCCCTTTCTATATGCAAGTGAAGCCCAAGGAACACAAAAATAATTTCGTTAATTTAAACCTGTATATGCATAAATAACTACATATGAATATACATACATGTATATATACATTAGTAGAAACACAACAATCTCTCAATTTAAGCGTTGTGTGTGTATGTGCGATACATACATACATTTTTATGTACATACATACTAAAAAAAAATGTGAAAAAAATTTACAAAATGGAGAACTACGAACAAAAACGTTATGAAGGTACACTTAAAGGTTCTCTTCTTTTAATTTAGGCCTCTACTCGTGTTCTCCTTAAAAGTTTAATGAATTAAATAATAATAATTGCAATATTGCAAATTAATTTTGCAGAAAAACAGAAAAGTTGGTTTTTTTTGCATATGTATGTATACATATATGTATGTCAAGCCACTGACGATTTCACAAAGTATGTACGTATATGTCGCATTATGCATAGATACATATTCACATTCACACACTTAAGGCGCTGCGAAAATTCCCTTTTCCACGGTCAAACACTAAGAATACGTCAAACGAATTCCTTATTTAAGTTTTAATCACTTGATAATTACATTTTTTCGATGTGAACCTCAATTTAAATGCGAATTTAGATTCAAATTAAAATTCAAAGCGCACGTTCAACGAGGACGGTACGAGTTACTGTTACTTGCGAATGAAAATATGAACGCACACACAGAGAGAGACGGAGACGGAACGAATGAAGCGAGCTGTGGCTAGTATAACTGCTCTAACAGTGTTGTCACCTCGTCAAAACTTAAATTTTGGAAGTCAACAGAAATCAGAAATACACAATAAGAAGTATTGAATCAAAACAAAGGCTTTTAATGCAACAGGGAATTAATAGCAAATTATAAATTATGAGAAAATGGAATATTCCTGAATGTTTTTAAAATGCATATACGTCATTATATAAAATAAAGAAAACATGGCAACTCTGCTGCGACATACACACGCGCATACACGACATATACATACATACGTATATACATAGTCGAATTGTAACTATCGCTATCACTTTCCAATACATGGATACTGACAAAACAAAATTCGTTTTTTGCATATTCACTTCTATTTTCCATATTCACATAGATTTTCAATTGTCCACCTCAAATCTAAAGCTTTCAAGCAATTGTAAATATCCATTAATTTTTTACCTGCCCTCGTGGTCCTCGTCCTCGATCGATATTCAATACAGTCAGTGATGCTAGAATCCACATGTGATTTTCCGCTGATGGAGCTTTAGAATTCCGCTAAATATAGCTCCACCGGTATTAAATTCCGGCTAGATTTCCCCCTAAATATAAATGAGCCGAAGCACCAGTTCATATCGGTTTTGAACTGATATGAAACATTTTTTTTTATTATTTACCAAAACAAAATCCGGCCTGTTTTTATATCTTGGCTTTCAAATGCAATATATAAATTTCAAGTAGGGTTAATAACTATCCGTTTTTTGATAAAACCTAATCTGAACAAAATGAGAGTTAAAATTGGGATAATTGTTAATGAAAAACAGTATACCAACTTAAAAATTATAAAGCGAGAAATTAGCAAACAGTTAGTTTTTATATCCTGTAACCTTAACTTTTATGTATTTTTGTTAGATGTAACAAAAAACATTTTCAATCCGATAATAATTTTATCGGATAGTCGCTTTATACTTCTATGTCCGTCTGTATGAACTCAAAGATCTTGTTTAGATCAGATTTAAAATGGGGAATAAAAATGTATAATCGTTTGTTAACTTAAACTACAAAAGTTCCACCTTAGCCAATAACTTGAGCTTAAGTGGTGATAAGAGTAAACTAATCTGATTGCTACAGCGCTGTATGGAATAAATTTATTTTCAATTGTTGGCATCAGGTATACGTATGTATGTAAGTCTACGTCCCTAAATACGACCATGGTCTTGATGGTAAAGTCATCGCCAACCTCTATAGTTAGTATACATATAACGTTTTAAAAGTGTGGTAATCCCGACAGGCACTCAGATACTAACAGCCAATGGTATCTGAACTGTGAAACATACATACATACATAGATATTTAATTTCACGGGAGATATAGACCAATTTTTATACCCTTACAAAAGGGGTACATAAATTTTAAACGTTTGCAACGCATAGAAGAAAACTTTTTCGACTGTATGAAGAATATTCTTGATTAGCACGATAAGCTCATTGCACTTGGCCCCGTCCCTATGTCTGGTTCAACACGATCTCCTCTCCAAGATGAGTATATTATATAGCTTCCATAGAAACAATCGCTCGAGAATAAGTTTTAACCTCAGTATCTTTGTTTTTCTTACATATCTACAGTTTAATCAGAATCGCTTCACTATATCATTTAGCTCCCACAGGAACAATCGGTCAAGAAATAGTTCAATATAAGTTGGTTATTTTAAGAGCGGTTATCTCGAATTTAGCTCTTGTAAGTTTGGTATATATAGAAATGTCCTCTTAAAACAAATAAAAATATAAATATTTACTTTTTACAATATTTTTGTTTTTATTTTTTTTTTTTTGATTTTTTAACGATATTAAATGAATCGCGCTACAAATAAAATACATGCTGCCTTGTGTAAATAATACTAATACTTTATAAATCTACAATAATATATGTAAGTATAATTGTTTGTATGTAGATAGAAAGTGGATTCCGTTATTTTATTATTCCAAAATACATATTTATGTATGATTGCAAGTTTGCACGAACACTATGTATGTATATGTTTATATATATATATATACTATGTAGATATAAATGAAATTAAGAATTCAGCCTCATCAATAGTTTAAAAAAGCATGTTATGTATGTATGTATTCGAATATGTCCTATGTACATATGTATGTTTGATCGTTTTGCGTGTGTAGAGATCGGAATGCAGAATCCGAATTCAGAACTCAAAAACAATAGAGGTAAATTGAAAAAGAAAAAATGATGGCAGACGAGCACGGACAACTGGATCCAAAGAATTCAACATTTTTATAACATTTATTTTCGTACCGTTATCACACCTTAATAGGTGATAGTGGTTCCTTACCATCTGGACCAATGTTTCCAAGCAGTTCCGTTAGTCGAGTAAAGGGCTGATCAATAAGGTGTCATACGATGAGTTTCGTTTATGAGGGCTCCCATTTAAGTCTCGCGATTTGCCAACATTAATGCTTTAAATCTGATTTCAGATGTTTTATTGAATTTATAACGAAGCAACGAAGCGATGTCAATTTAATCGTTTTTAAAAAGAGAAAATCCAAAATTTAATATTATTCATAAAACTCTGAAACCAGATTTAATCCTAATATGTGTGTCAAAACTTGCTCGACCTGTTTGCGAAATTTTAAAGGCAGCCTTCTAACCTCACTTACAGATGCTAAGCTACAAAATATGTCTTAACTTATGTGCTGTGTTTCGAAGCCTATGTACATTGTATTAGATTATTGTGTCCAGTTGACGGGCCTGGTGCAAGATTTTTTTCTGATGTCCTACCAAAGTGATGCCCATATCTGACAGCTGCTGAGCTGTTAACCTTGAGATCTGTTGGTGAAATGAAGGGTTGAGAAATGGTTGGCGAATGGAAATAGTTTATTGGATTTTACCTGTTGGGCATTCACTAAATTAGCCTCTTTGAAATGCTGAGAATATCTGGACATTTTTATGTTCTCCAGCCATAAATCAGTGCTTATGAATATGTTCTGGCCGCGTTGAGAGTCTAAGATGTGGGTACCATCTGTTTCTGGAGAGTTTCGAGTGGTGAGGAGCGACTGTGGTTGTCTAGCCAAATTATCTAACGTGGAGACTATACTGGCAAATGTCGGACGGTGTGTTCGTTGTTTCTGCCAGCAGTCCAACATAAGCTGATACAGTGCTTCAGGACAGTCCATTGGTGCCGGCAATCGATAGCCCTTCTCAATGCTCTTTATCACATCCTTAAAGTATAAAAATCAAACACATCAACAAGAGTTCTAACTGCAACGTTCGTGCTCAACCCCATTCATACCTGATTCGACCAGTTCCAATACGGACGTTCCCCGTAGGACATAACTTCCCATAGGACGACTCCATAGGACCATACGTCCGATGCGGACGTAAATTTCCTAAAAGCTATTGCTTCTGGAGCTGTCCAGCGTACGGGAATCTTGCCACCCTAAAACAAACATTGTAAAATTCTTATTAGAAGTCTAAAGCAAAGATAAAGGTTTAAAAAGAGTGCCAACGTGTACATATTTATATTTTTTAAAGTAGAATTTCCGTTAATTGTCGTATATTTTTTTTTGGATTTCGTTTAACATGTAAATTTAAAGCTTAAAAAATTAAACGTGTAAACAAAATTTGATAATCTTTTTTATATCCTTGCAGGGGGTTTGTCTGTCTGTTTCTTTGCTCTTTTAAGACTGTAAGTTTTAAAGTATGTGGTTAAAACATGGTAATTAAGCTTTTTCGAGTAAATCGAACGAATCGAACTACTATAAGATATAGACACTGTACACAAACAAAATTTTTTTTTTTTGTTTTGGCGAATAAATGCAGTTTGTACTTATCCAAAAGAATTAAATTAGGTTGAATAACTATTACGGGTACAAATCAGTAAATGAAATCTGTGATTAAATCGATTTACTTCAGCCAAAAGGAACATCTCAATGATGACTGTGAGAGATACAAAAGGCATTTGTATTTGCAAATTTAAACGCACGGGATGCCCCGTGCTTGGTATATTTTTGAAAAATTTTGTATGGTATGTTTATGATTTATTTGCTTGGTGATCTATTAGGTAGAGATCCATTTAGCGAATGCAAAAAGCCTTGATTCGCAGCTATAATAAAATATGAACTTAGGACTAAATTTATTCCTTTTTTGTAAGAGTTCATTTTTGTTTCATCGTAACCGAAGAAGATAAATCGGATTTGTGAAATGTTTTGGAATTTTATAACCTTTTTTATGTTTATAATACCGTAGCCTTTTAATTAAAATGTTAATATAGTAAAAATTAAAATTTGGCGTACTACGAAAATAAAAAATTTTAACGTACCCGAGTGGTGTAAGCATCGCTAGCATTTTCAATTTCCCGGGAAAGGCCAAAATCGGCAATTTTGCAAATCAGTTGCGCATTGACTAAAACATTGCGAGCTGCCAAGTCTCTGTGGACATAGTTCATGTCACTCAGGTAAGACATTCCACTGGAAATGCCACGCAGCATCACAATCAGCTGTAGCGTTTGGAATTTTCCATCGTTAACGCGCAAGAATGTGTCTAAACTGCCGTTTTCCATATACTCAGTAATTATCATGACTGGATTGGAGCGAGTAACCACTCCCTGAAGATATATAACGTTTGGATGATCAAATTGTCCCATTATTGAAGCTTCGGTAAGAAAATCACAGCGCGCTTTCTCCGAAGATCCTGACCGAGGAAAAAAATTATTTAAATTCATTTATTTATTAGAGAACAATTTCGTTACCTGGTTTTAAAGTCTTTATGGCTACATCAATGTCCTGAACAAAGTTTGGAGGAATCTTCAGGCGACCGCGACAAACATCTCCAAACTCGCCACCACCTAAATAAGAAAATAAATAAAGCGTATTACAACTCAGTTAGAAGTTGGAGTCATACTTCAATAGCGGCGTATATACATACCAATAATAGCTTCGATTGTTATATAGTTGGCATCAATTTCGCGAGCAAATTCCCTAATTGCTTGATTTGGGTCCTCATAAGTGTGCGGATCAACGTAGCTGCGACTATTGCCAAACAACGGCGTTGTCACTGTAAGGCAAAAAAAAAAAAATCAAAAGATGCTGTCAACCCCAACATCCAACTAACGGAAATAGATCGATATTTCTAAATATTTAAATTTTTCAATAGCAAATTTGCACAAAATAAAGATTAAGTGTAAAGAAGAGAAGCTTAGACTATGTAATAAAATAGAGGAGACCACACCAGAAAAACGAACATGAAAAATAATTGAATGTACCATTCGAATGCAATGTCTTGACAATTGGAGTTGTATCCATGGAGTTTACTAAAAATAAAACAAGAAAAGAGACAAGTAGCACAAAATAAACATAAAAATTCAAATGTTAAAATATAAAAAACAACTTTCTATTTTATAATCCTCATCCCAATATATCCAGTATAGTTTCTATATTGATTGCTTAAATATGAATCAAAAAATTATGAGTTCAATTGTAAAACACAAAAATGTTGCATAATTCTAAATGAATAATCCGTATTGCACGCCATTATTGTATACCCTTGCATATTGAATATAAAAAATATTTGTCAGGAGGTGTCATGCAACTCATAGAAGAAAGTTTTTAGAGTATATAAAAAATATTCACATAAATTTTTTTATTTAGTTAACACCAGTGTAGTAAATTTGAACAGAAACGGTTGACTGATTTATATCTTTGCCATGCAAAAGTCCTCAAAATGGAAGTTTAAAATTGTTTCTCTAAGATTTTGAATGTTATCTTTCGATCTGTAAATGTTCCTACGGAAATATGCAAGGGTATAGGAACTTTGGCACATTTATTCATAAATATATAATGAGATGAATAATAGATTCTTGTGTTTCAGTCTAAAATCTTTTAAAACTTTTGGACTATTAGTAAACGAAATAAAAACATAGTTTAAGTATGCTTCGTCAATAATCAAATTGTTAATATAAAACCGTATGGCTAAATAATACATTAAGTGTTCTCTTTGATTAAATATTTCCATTCTGTTGGATTCCAGTTGTATTAAAATTATATAACACAACTAAATCAAAGTTGTTATCAGTCTAACCATTTTTAACGTAAATAAATTTAATTGAAATTCAAAGCTATGAAATATAATCTTAAGTCTAATGCACTAATATGTTACTATATGTTGTATTTATACATTATTCAAATCACTTACTATATGTCACAACAAGTCCTTAAGGTTTTTGGGATTAACGGAAGGGGATATAGATATGTATTATGTATTAGGCACAAGGTTCATACATTTGTGGTAACATTAAAAGTATATTCCATTCACCTGTATTCCATACAGGAAGGTGGAATTGGATTCTACAAGTTACAGATAGAACTTACCTTCATTACTGGCATAATCCATTGGTAAAGGCAGATGGTTTGTAGACTTTTTGTCAAGCTCATCTTGATGCTTGGATCGCATAAAGTATACAGTCGCCACAATAAAAATGACAAGAAATAGTACACCAGTCACTATAGCTCCAGCAATAAATCGTATTTGCACTGAGTCATCGTACACTGTTCAAGATACAGAAAAAATTACCAAATTTTACATTTTTTCACGACCTTTTCGAATTTTGCTGTGTGTAATGTTTATGGCAAATATGGTTTCGTTTTCCGATTGTTGTGATTAAGCCGAATTAGAAGTGTTCTTAATTTAAACTTTTATTCAAAAAGTATTTCATGTACCACTGTCCTGTCCTTGGTTAGGATGTCTGGCTGAAAGATAAAGCCCTATGGAACAATAAAACAAGGAACACTGTGCTGTGTAGTTGGAATTAATCCTTCTAAAAGTTTTGGGCTCACCCTTATGGCAGCCAGAACTCGACTTACGACGGAAGCTAAATCCAAACTAATCACGGATCACCTTACAGAGTCTATTATTACACATTAATTTTATCAAACTAGGTGTACTTTCATATCCGAGAGTTGGTTTCATATATGCTATTTCTATTTTAGTGATGGAAATTTTTTTTTTATCCAAGTTTTTAGATTTGTTACCTTTCTAACAAATTTAAAAATAAAAAAATTTCCTCCTTGACCTAACGTTTAGTCGTCAAGCTGTACTTACTTTCTTGTATATGATTAATGACAATTTATAAAGCACAAATAACTTTTCTAAAATAAATTTAACTATCAAAAGTGATCTCACAAAAGTCCATTCACAATGGACTGCTAGTTCATTTAAAGCTAATAAATTGCAACAGGTATCTGATGCGGGTGTGTATTCGTGTGTCAGATATTTTTTGAATTGCAATATTTCGCATACCTGAGCCTACTGATTGATGGGTATGGGCATACACCATGTTGCTGTAGGAACCGTAGCCATTGATAGTCTTGCAACGAACTTGGAATCCATATTCAGTATTTTCCAGCAATCCATCGATGTGAGCCTTAGTCTCTTTAGTATTTAGGGCTGTCTTGTTTATGGCTTCCAGCTCGAGTTTAGGAAACCAGCGTACTTCGTAGAACTCAAGAGGCGCATCACTCTGCACTGGCTTGTCCCACATAAGATCTGCATCCTTACTGGTTATAGCTACAATACGTAAATTGAACACAGTCGAAAGCATTGCTGATTCTGTAGTGAATATGATTTCAGAATGTTCCGTCTTGATTTCGTTCAGATCCAATTGGCTGTTGGCTCCCAAACTCGTAGTATTAGCGTCATTCACAGCCACAGTTTCATTGGCGTAGAGTGCCGCGTCGACCAGGTATGAGACCCCGTTGATGGCATGGATCTGCACGGTGTATGTTGTAACTGGATCAAGATTAGTCAGAGTTATCTTTGTCTCGTTAAATGTGTCCATTGATGGATTAAACATAACATTCGGACTGCACATGGCGCACCGTATCTTATAGACCACATCGCTACGATATTTTTCTACCACCGACAAGGGATTCGTGTCATCCTTTGCCGGCGGGTTCCATGAGATTATCGCACTAGTTTGATCGACAAATAATAGAGTAAGATTCGTAGGTGCTCCAGGTGGCCTATAGCAAGGCATATGTCGCCCATCGCGCGGATGCCGATAAAATCCAGGCAGGCAATTGCACAATGGAGAGCCTGCTTTCAATGCGTTGGAATTAGGCGGACAGGGCACACACTTCATGACTTCAGCCGATCTGAATGTACCCACAGGACACTCGGTGCAAGTCTTGTTCATATCATTTGGTTCATAACCAACACGGCATCGACAGCCCCCAGTAAGGATTGTCCACTTGCCATCACCTTTGCAAAGGTAGGTCGGCGGCTCATAAGGCTCTGCATTTTCCACACACGTGCCATTCTGTTTCTCAATAATAGTTATTTCCCTACCCGTTGGGGTTTCGTTAAAGTGTGCGAAATTCTCGGTCACTGCTGGACAGGTAATATAGTATACTTTCACGGCTAGCACACTAATGCATGCACCCTGATCTCGGAAAGCAAAATAGACTCCCTTCTTGTTTACGGCAATGCTCTTTACTTCCGTGTTAATGTCCACATCGGAGTTTTGATTAAAACGACCCTCTCCCGCCGCAATGCGGGCGATCAGCTTATAGCTGTCTGTTTGCCATGGCGGTGGCTCCCGTGTGGCTGCATCGAATTCATAGAACAACAGACTGAACGTTTCCTTGCATGACAGAGCATTGCCTGCAAAAGAGGATATATCACATATTGAGCATAAAATTCGTTTGATTTCAAATTCTTCTTACCTGGAAACAATGAACAGTCTCGTATAGTAAACTGGATCTCAATGTATAGACGATTGGCCGGCCCTCTATCAATGAAGGGTGACCATAACCAGTTGTTCACATTGTGGTATGCAACATCGCAGACCACGTAGCTTCGCCAGTTTATCCCTTTCACAAAATCTGTAAACGACTCCTCCACCCACTAAGGCAAAAATTCAAAAATAGCAAACAAAAAGATATAAAGTTAAATTTTTTCAAAAAAATTGCCCCATTTAGAAAAATTATAATATTTTTTTATGGCTTGCATTCGCGACCTTTTATTTATATATTTAAATTTTACACTACAAGGAGCAAAAGAGGATCGAACGACAGGTGCGCGATTGCTTTAATGTGTTCAAAAAGTACAAGGTTCAAAGTTGCGACATTTCAACGGAGTCCCATCTGGTAGCAAGACTGTGAAATACACGGGCTATTTAGCGAATTCGAATTTGTAGCTTTTAAAGCATTGATTTTTAAATCGGAAACAAGCTCAGCTCATGCTAGTTAAGTGGGTTCTTGACTTTTGTACAATATATTTTTATATTTCAATTCATACTTACACCCGGAGTCTGGGCCTGTGGACCATATGGATACCGCGTCCATTCTAAAGTAGCTTCTCTAGTTGTGTCTAATAAAACAACTGAAATTTTTTTGAAATATTAATGCGTTATTGTAACAGCTTGGATCATAAATTGATTTTGGATACCACAGATTTCTTACCTTGATCGCAGTTTGCAACGTTCAACTGACTAGCAATGAGCCAAATTCCAATGATATAAAGCGACATTGCCGAGATAAATCGAGATCTTTTAGGGTGAAATTGTTTTTGATTTTGCACCGATGCCGGGATCGATATTATAGACTGAAACCTAATAAATGGCCGCGTCCGTGTTTGTATGGAAGCCACTTGACTTGTGGAAGAAACAGTTTCGACTTTTTTTTTATTTTTTCCTCCGCATCCTTGTCCTTATTTTCGACACTTCCCTGTTAACAGAATCAAAGAAATTCTAATCTGTTTTCACTTTATAATTTGATATAACTTGGTGAGGCTTTTGAACACAAAAAATGACATCCGGATTGGAGGCTGCAATTGAAAATATTTTAGAAATATAAGCTTTATCAACAATTCGGAGGAATATTTCAAAAATCATAGATCTATCGTCAACATAATATTGCGGAAAAGATAAGAATTGTTTGGAATGTTTAAATAGGTTTATGGAAGAAGATTAAAACAATATTCCTAGATTAATTATCGATTTATATTAAATACATAAATCATATCAGGAGACAAAAGAATATATTCCTCATTGAACGCTTGTTATAAAACAAAAAATTATAGATGGATCTACGGACAGCAAGGGAAGCTACCAAAAAAAGGAAGAAGTTTGCTCGGGAGTTGAAAGCTAAGTTAAGTTTTATATTTATATGTTTTACTAACACAAAAATTCAGTTTGTTCAAGTAAAGTACTATTCAGGTTAAATATTACAGAGCATTATTCAGGTAACCAGTTTCTGAAGTAATAACTTTATAATAATAAATCATTTAGGAGTTAACAAGTACATTGTAGCCGAGTAAGTAAAAAAAAATTAAGTACCAGAAATTAAGAGAATTAATCATTAGAAGTTTATTCTAATTCTAAGCAATTGTCACAAGTACCTTACTAACCTTTCCAGTTTGATTAATTTTTGAGATACAAGATACTAAATACATTTTTGCTATTTTAACTGTTAATGTAAAGGATTGGTAGGGAATATAATGGTAAATTAGGTTTCTACGACAGGTAATGTTATGTTGTGTAGTGCAATGTACCCCTAAAGAGTACCATACCACATCCATATAAATTATTTGATTTACATATATAAATTTACAGATCTATTTTGTTATATAAAATAAACTTTAATTTATAAATTGGAGAACATTTGGTTTATAATTTTCTTTAAAGTTGAAACGGATAAAATTTAAGATTATATTTTTTTTCAATTACAAATACTAAATGTTTAAAAACACGATTTGTGTGAATTGGTATTTACATTTACCTGCATGGACACTTGCAAATGCATTTACACACACTTATGCATGTATGCTCATCTGAGCATAATGTATGTATATATATATATATCTATACATTCATGCATGTGTATGTGTTCTGATGTACACAACCACACACAGCATAGTTTATGCCGAGGTAGGCTTTCGGGTTATAACACAAAAGAACATATTAAACTATTACTTACCGTCTTTTAATTTCAAATATGAAAACTCAGTTTAAAATTGAATTGATTTCAATTATTTTGTTGTGTCTCAGGATATCCGATTCCCATTCCGTTTAACGAATACACACACACGCACACAGTCGCAGGCATACACATTTCGTATACACACACAGTTTCGGGCGTCCCTTGATTTTTAAGGCATTTTGTTTTTTTAACGTTATCTGTGACTGCATTTCTTAAGCATGTTTCCCCGACACTTCAATAATAACAACCAAGTTTATTTATTCATTCACAAAATGCAATGCAAAATACAGTGCAATCTGCTATTTTTCAGCACTTTTCTTTAATATTTCCGCTGAATTTCCGAGAGTGTGACCAAAGATTTCGGTTTCTTCCTTTGCAACAACAAACTGTGTTGCCAATTTAGCCATTTTGCCGCATATTTTGTATTTGTTTGAATGCTTTAGCGGGACAAAATTTAGAAATAGGGTGCAGCGGGATGAGTAGCACTGTTTTACTATTTGGCTAAGCGCGCACAGCCAATAATTCAAAATGTCCAAATAGACAAAATACCTGGATTATTGATAATTATTCAATAAATGAAACCCGGAATCAATGGATTTTGACATTAGGTCTTTTAATTTGTCCTACGTTTCAAACATAAACACATATCACCTGAAAACACGAACTTAAGGGAGTGTTACAAATCATTAAAACCAGATGTTATGGTAAAATATTCGCTTAACTATACAAGCAAATGTTCTGTTTACTCAAAAAAGTCGAGAAAATGGATAATACAATATGGTCTTTGGCTTTTATTTCTTTTTAATCATACTTCTCTGTTTTATTTGTTTGTCCACTTTATATAAAAATTTACTTTCAAAAAAAAAAGATACCTATGTTTGTTTTTATCCAAACTTATGGATAGACAAGGTTTTTCCTAAATGGCAAAAAATGTTTTCTTAAATTTAAAAACCTGCTTACTGTTTGTTTAATGTATATATATCCCAATATCGCAAGAATTTTATAATTCCAAATTAAATAAGTATCTTATCCGAAAAATATAGATGTATAAATGTGTTGTTTATTGCATTACGTTAAAGAAAATTTTTAAATATTTTCTTGTTCTTCTCTACGTTATCTATTTCGAGACTTAATAAATATACAGATATGAAAATATTAACCAAATACACAATTTTATAACTTAATGCTAATACAATAGTTAATTGAACAAGTGTGTATTGTTCAATTCAATTTTTAATTGAAGCAAACGAGAATCTCGTGTGACCAGATACATACCAACAAAAAATCTGTAAAACGCTATCGGTATCGGAGTGTGCTGGTTAAGTCAAAATAACAGTATTGCCAGAGTTGTGTTCTGGCAGCACTAAAGAGTCGAAAAAAATCAATGATACGACGTGTAAACTCCAGAAATTTGAAAATTTTCGGTCTGAGTGCTGTGAATATTTTCGGTTCTGTGGACTTTGATTGATTTAGTTGAAGCTTTAATCTCTCGAACTGAGGTTCATCATATATCTATGCAATTACATTACGTTCAGCTTGCATTCAAAGTTTAAAGTCGCGATTTGTTTTCGTGGTGTAAGTAAGTTCACATAGACACATACACGCATATGCGTGCATGTTTGTAAAATCGTATATGTGTGTATGCATACCCCAACCCCCTACCACCTATGGTGAATCAAAACGGCTACCGCAATCTGTTTAGTTTTAAAGTTTAAGACTATTTAATCGATTGTATATACATATGCACATATGTATATATATATATATATATATATATATATATACATTTAGTTGTATGTTTACAATTACGGCTACTGTTGGCATAAGCTTTTTTATAGTCAGGTCTAGTTTTAAATACCCTAACAAGAGTATTACGATTTTAAAGCAATGTTTGGCAGATTTTATGTAAACACAAATTATTAACATACATTTGTATGTACACATTAGTTTCTAGATCGGACCACTTTTTAGTGCTAAGAGATCATATAAAATTTTAAAGAAAAGGTCTTTTCTTTTCAAACATACATATGTACATATGATGATCCATGACAAATTGGGCATTAATTTCAAAATAATGTGAGTCGATTAAAGGGTAGTAAAGGCTTCGTGGTACCAAAGTTAGTTTGGACAATACTTTTTTACTAAATTTTTCGATTTGCGTAAACACAAGTACCAAATAACGAAACGATTCCATTTTGTAAATGTGGGTGGCCCCACAAAGAGCAGCAGGTGAAAGAAAGGGGAGGGGCAGGGTATGGATGTACATATGTATGCTTTGTGGCATCTTCCACAAACTTGATAGATGATAATTTTAAAACAATTTGAAAAATTGTGCAATCTTCTGAACGTACATTTGTAGATTTAACTATTATAAATATTCCGCAACAAAGATCAATAAGTAAAACTATTCTATCAATGCCTCTTTGTTTTCGCTTATTATGTTTTTCATAAAGTTATATTCCTTTCGTCCTTTAACTTTCTGCGGTTTCGCTCCCCTTAACCAAATCTGAATCGTCATTGACGTCATGATACAGTTTCAAAACGATACTCTACAAAATATATTTATTAAAACTTAGCACAAAATCGCGAAGTACACCACAAAACTAGTTTAACTTTCATATGTTAACATTTGTACATACAAATATTGTAGACGTGAGTACCAACTTAAAATAATTAAATATCACAACTTGTTTATATTAAATCATAACTTGTTCATTTGTGTTAGAAACATCTAGTCGCTTGTCGAGTGTTAAAAATGAGTAGTAAAGACCTTTTTTAAAATAAATCCCGGTATTCATAATAATAATTTAGCTAAGCTCGTGGAAGCCTTCTTAAAAACATTGTAAGGATTTGTATATCATTATGTAATAAACTGTAATAACTTTTAGTGTAAAAGTTAATTCCTAAACAGGCAGACGCATATATATTTTTTCTTACGCATTTCGATTCATAAGGACAAATAACTATAGTAATCCACCTACTACACCTCTATGAATGTTTAAATATATATACATATGAATAATTTAAATGTTTGTACGTACATGCAGTTCACTAAAGGGATTAGGATTCTCGCTAAGGAGAATCTCTCGTACTCTTATCAGTTTCAAATTGACCTGTAAGACATTTAAAACAAAGCGAAAACAATATTTATACCCTATACCAGTGGAGTAAACGGGTATGACTAAATTTTTGATGCGTATGAAGCAGCTATTAAAACATTATAACAGCTAAACCATTCCAGCAAAAGAAACTAAATCGAATCTAATTTATTTGTATAAAATATATTAAAATTTTAATTTATGCATATAACATTACTTTTAACATAATTTTTAATAATAAAAAAGGAATGTTAAAATTTAATTAAAAATGATTTAATTACTCATATGTTGATCAGTAAAAATTTAAATTTAGTTTTTAAGTTGCAGCAGGGCATTCGTATTAAATATAAGTAATGAATATATAAATACGTTTGTGTGTATATGTATGTATATATGTATCGTACATACGTACAGAGACATTTTAATAATGTTTATGTGCGCATTGAGAAGCGCAATCCGCTGATAAGCCCCGTATCTCATTAGGTTTGATTTCAGATTCCGTTGGGCCACAAACTATGCACAGTCTTCGTATGGTTTAAACGCTGTTTGGCAACACAACATCTCCACGCAGAAGTCGCGATTTGAGTTTAGGTTATGCCACTATTTGGTAAGAAGGACTCTGGCAAGAAGGCCAAGGTGAAGGACGTCAAGGAGTTGAATAAACAAGTGTCTATTGAGGAGAAATATAACCTGCATGGGCTCCTTGGAACGTAAGTTTTATGAAAAAACATTACGATTCTTTTACTTTTAATGGAAAATGTTTTTCAATCACAACACACAGCGGTGCCTTTTCGGAGGTGCGCCTGGCTGAAAGCAAGGAGACGCCCGGTGAGCATTTTGCAGTTAAAATTATCGACAAAAAGGCATTAAAGGGTAAAGAGGAATCATTGGAGAATGAAATACGTGTGCTACGAAGGTAAGTGTTAGTGGAATATCCATTAATGTTGAAAAATTGCACTAACTTGCCGCAACAAGAGAACCCATCACATCTGTCATCCTTTCCGACGCGATGCTAGAACATTGTCTAGTTGCTGAAATCAGCGTGAAAGTAATCTCGAATCCTTTTTGCCCCACCAACTTCTTTAGTTAGACTTTATACAGTACGACTGCTACGGAAAGGTGAAAAAGAAATTGAAAGAAATTTTTTCACGAGTCGTTGGTATCAAGGTTTACGTGTTTTTAGAATGATTCTTCTCCATTAAATTTATTTCAGTATTATTTCGATTAATGTTTGTGTTGTAATTATAATTTAATATTTCTTTGTCGGTTCTTACTAAGTAATAGATGTATAAATAGATTTGTTTATGTTGTGTGAAAGTACCATACCATTCCCTCCCTCCCCCTGGCACTCACACACTATCTACCTACATATCCATAATCGAATTTCGACATCTTCTTCATACGGATCCAAGTCTGCCATTGTCCACTATATTAAGCATGCTCTAGCAATATGAAAAGCAGATGTTCTGGATTTAAACGGGCTCTTTTTTGTTCGTTATGCTTCTGTTGTTTTCCTTATTTCATTAAAAAATCTTGTTATTTGCTTAATTTGCTTTCTTTCTATGTAGGTTCAGTGCAAATCATTTCGATGCCAACTGCCCGAACGGAGCGCGGTGAGTTTTGACCCCACGAACCTGATACCGATATCTCGAAATCAATCACACTTTAAGTAATACATTCCTGACGCATAACTGAGTTAGAGTTTGGGCCATCACTTAGAGTAACATGCAATTTGGGATATGGGATGGGAATACCAATTCATACCCACATCGACCCACTCACTTCACTCATTCAGCAGTGTGGAAGGAATATTAGTAATTCAATTTCCCCCTTCCGCACCGACGATATTAATATCCATAGGCACATTGATATACAAATTGTGTTATTTTCTATTTACAGACTCACTCATCCAAATATTGTACAGCTTTTGGAAACGTATGAGGACAAGTCTAAGGTGTACCTAGTAATGGAATTGTACGTAACTTACATCCGCTTTAATTTCATTTAGTGCATTTTGTGATGATTTGGTAATTCCTTTTTGTACAGGGTTACTGGCGGAGAGCTCTTCGACCGCATTGTTGAAAAAGGAAATTACACTGAAAAAGATGCGACCGATTTGATACGACAAATCCTAGAGGCCGTAGACTATATGCACGAGCAGGGTGTTGTTCATCGAGATTTAAAGGTAAATTAAAAGAAAAATTTAAAAAGATTCAAAATCGTAAGGAACTATACAAAAGTAGTCAAATCTAAGCTTTTTTTTTAAAAAAGGCTTCCATACACAAATTTATTATCAATTTAAATTTTAAAACTTTGTTCTTGTCCGATCATATCGAAGGGAGTTGTAGTGTCGCTTAACTCATAGAGAATTAACAAGAAGCATATTAATCTAATAAAAACGTCTAGTGCGACGAGGTTAAGAAGAAAAAACGTTCAAATACTGACATTACTTGGCTTGTTCTTCTCTATGAGAATTATACGATTTAGTCAACCGTTTCTGGTATTATTATTAATATATTTGTATTCCGAAAAAAAACAAATATGTTGATATTCTCGTCTGATCATTTCCAAGGATTTTTCGGTTGTAGTTTTTTTTATATTCTTCTAACAAGTTTTGGTTTGCAAATGTTTTTATTGTCCTATAGCCCGAAAACTTACTCTACTATAGTCCGGACGATGACAGCAAAATCATGATAAGCGATTTTGGTCTCTCTAAAATGGAGGACTCTGGCATAATGGCTACGGCTTGCGGAACTCCCGGCTATGTGGCACCTGAAGTCTTAGCCCAGAAGCCATATGGCAAGGCGGTTGATGTATGGAGCATAGGTGTTATATCATACATTCTCCTCTGCGGCTATCCGCCCTTCTACGATGAAAACGATGCTAATTTGTTTGCCCAGATTCTTAAAGGTAAATAAGACTCCGCTTACTTCTTGGTACTTTATATGATTGTACATATAGCAAATCCAATTTCGCTTGTGTATTAATTTGGAGAATTTCTCAAGTTGGCGATTATAACAGAAATTTTTATTTTATTTTTTTATTGGTAATAGGTGAATTTGAATTCGACTCCCCATACTGGGATGAGATCAGCGATTCGGCCAAGCATTTCATCAAAAATTTAATGTGTGTGGCTGTTGAGAAGCGTTTTACATGCAAACAAGCTTTAGCGCATCCATGGTAAGTAGCTCAAAATATCATTTGCTTTTAACCGAACAAACATTTTAATTTGTTTAACCGCACAATAGGATTTCCGGAAACGAGGCAAGCAGCAAGAATATTCACGGAACAGTGTCAGAGCAGCTTAAGAAAAACTTTGCAAAATCCCGTTGGAAGGTATGTCTTGTAAATTCTAAGATGTTTTTGATATAATTATTTTTGTACTTCTTGGTTTCTAAAGCAAGCGTATTATGCGGCTACAGTAATTCGTCAAATGCAACGCATGGCGCTAAGTAGCAATAGCGGAGCCTCAACTGAAGCTGCCGGAAATGGCAGTACTCGTATTGACGCAGCAACAATTGTTGACGGAGCAACATCCACGTCTGCTGGGACTGCATCAATATCAACCTTCGAGCCATCAACACACCTCAGCACACAACTTCAGAGTGAGCCGACTGGGGAGCAGACAGTGTGTCCGACGACTGCGAGTACGAAACCAGCGCATGATATCAACAATCACCAAAGAATCTCGCCAAATTGTAGTGGCAGTGGCCAAACGAACTAAAATTATTCACATAAGTTAGTTACATACGTATAAAGTACTTTTTCATAAAGCTTGGCTATCAGATCAACAGATCAGAACCACTCGCATGCGGCACACGCAGTATATCGCATAGCTATGTCCCTGGGATAAACGATCACTTCGGCCTTTTGATATTGGGCACTGGCGTTCGACAGTTGCAATTGAGACCTTCCGCAAAATGGGTGAAAATAGCCATCTTAATTTTCTTAGCAGAAGAAAAGTATTCGGATGAAATAACGAATGTGGTTCAGATCTATGACATGTGCCATCAAGTTATGTACGGCTGTGTCTCTTTCATATCCCTGTTTCTCTCTATCTACAAATTTCGAGATTAAAAAAAAAAAACAAAGATCAAATTGATATCATATCAAACATTCTCTAATACTGCGCTCTCTTCTTGTATCTCTTGCTTTTCTAATAAAGCGTCACAGCTTAGTTCGCGTAATATATTTTTTCGTACTTACAACCCAACACATAAGGCACATAATCAGCTTTAATCACAACATAATTATAATTTTACATCATTGTAGTAACTGGGGAATGTCTCGGAACCTAGCTTTGTATATCGGTAAAATACCCAAGTGCTAAATATACAATTTTTTTACCGAGCCTAAAGAAAACTTTTCATTTGAATTCCCCAATAGTAACAGTTGTTAATGGCTGCTATATAAAAAATATATGTATTAAATAACACCTACTAACAAATTATATTCAATTACAGATAACAAAATTTGGCCACAAAGTTAAGCACTTATTGTTAGATAGGTACTCGATCCTAAATTCTGGTGAATCTGCATTAAAAATAATAACCAAATTATATACCTATACCTTATGCCTATTTCTATATTCAAAATATGTTTTCTGGAATATACATATTTGTTGAAATTTCTCTACATTTTTAGAGCTCCGAAGTCCATTCAAATTTCCATTCACGCATCTTCTTCACTGGGTTTCCCAAAATTCAAATCCAAATATTAACTAAGCGCACAAAACACATGGCCACAGGGCTCGGTGCTCAATTATAATTTGTACATATTATAATCAATTTCAGTCTTTCGAATACCGAATATATCTACTTTGTATATAAATTAAGGATACGTGTATCAATTGCTTGATTTTTTGCCGTACTAAACAATTTATTATACATACCTAAATATACGTTATAATAAAACAAAAGATAAAATCCGTAAAATTCCGTTACGTTGCGAAATTTTAAAATGGCGGAGCTCATGCTCCCCTAAACTTAAATAATCTATTAGTTTATTTTTTTTTTGTTTCGCTTTTTCTTCTTTTCTGATCCATGAACTTTTTTCCTGGTGATGCAAACACGGCAGAACCAGTCGTCGTTGTCTTTAGGAGCAACTTGAATACCGACACATATCCTGAAATTTGGTGATAACATTAATGGTATCTTAAACTGGCGGTTCTTGTTGCTTGTGTCTTACCAATGATACCAAGCGTCACAACCATCGCAGCCAATCATCGCGGAACCATCGTCCACTTTACCGCACGCTGGACAAATCCAAATACGATTTCCTTCGGCGTCTACATACGATGAAGGCCGATTCGCTTCCACAATTTGAAGAGGAGTAGTTTCCATTTTTGAGGGGGAAACTGACACATTTGGGGGTACTATAGCATTATTTGGAGGAGGAGGTGGTGGCAAAGGGTTAGACGCCAACATAAGCTGTTGCGGCAACAGAACTGAGCTGGCCGAAAGTGTAGCAGAAGCAGGGATTCCACTGCCACTTGTCAGCCAGCCGCTCGGATTAGGTATCGTACTAGTTTGGACATGTGTGTGTGTGTTGGGCATTGCTGTCATTGGCATTGGCAGGGCCAATGGTGTCCCTCCACTAGCGCAAGCGGAAGCTGATGTAGTTATTGACAACAGCGATTCAGCTAAAATTGAAAAACCCAAATTTAAAAATCTTTATAACGTGTTAAAAAAGAATGGGAATAATTGTAAACAATTAAAAATTGAGAAATGGACTGGAAAAATGGATTATAATGTGCCTATTACCGGTTTCGTGGATGTTGGTATTATTAAATTTGTTTCCAATATGTATATGCTGAATCCAAATTGGCATCATAGCACCATCAAGTCTGATTTTTGAACAAAATTTTTTTTTGTAAAAATGATCAATTACAACAGAGTTTTTTTAGTAAGATCACTTTTGTTATCTAATTTTTTGATATGTGTATTTGCGTTCGATGTTTCTGTTATTATTTAAACTCTGATCTTTAGACCATTATATAAATGATAAGCGAAAACGAGAATTTTTTAAGGCTAATGAAACTTTGACACAGCCGTCTGGTCTATAATAATTTAATATTTTCTTAAAATTAGAAATCCTAATGATACTTCCGTCATCTTGTTAGGTTAAAATAAGACATCTCCTAATACAAACTAATACTTTTAGGTTACAATATTTCGAAAACTAGACGGGCGGACATTACTCTAAGATTTGGATTCAGCATGTAGAAATCCTTAAAAAAAGTGCTCACTGGGGTTCCGAGATAAATTATGACTTGCGATTAAACATATTTTAGGGTAGTATTTTAGGGTTGGATGCATGCGAGAAAATGATATTTTTTTAACATTTCCTGGATGTGATTGTAGGATATACGGGTTTGACATATCCATTCGTCAGCGTTTCACCATGATTTATTCAATAAGGAGCTTCAGTGCTCTTACATTTGGGTTTAGGCGGTCCGGTGACTAGTGGTGAAAAACGGGCTAGTTCTGGCGAATGCTCCCGATCGCGCTCCCGTTCTTTTTTGGCTATTCCAATCTGTGCAACTGGTTGGTGTGCTGTAGGCGATTCGTGTTCCACTGGCAATGGCGTAGATTTTCCACTAAGCTTAAGTGTTAATTTCGGAACCTGATTTGGTGACAGTTCCAATTTAGGTGAGTTTGAAATTTGTACAGTTGTTGCTAGAGAAGATGCCCCTGCACTGGGTGTTGTAATAGTTTGCAGAGCGTTCTGTGGGACAACTGCAACCAGACCGCAGTCTCCACTTGTAACACTTGATATGGGAATCTAGATAGACAATAAATCAATAGGATTTATGGCCGATTCCAAACATTTTAGTGCTGACAACTCACCTGCTGCTGGAGTTTATCCTTCTTTTTTTCTTTCTTTAACTTTTTTTCCAGTCCTTTTGCTGGCTTCTCGTTCTTGTACAATTGCAAATCACTGCCAATTAATCGCTCCTTGCTTTTCGACTTATCCTTTTTGTCTTTCTTCTTTTTGATTTTGCCTTCCTTGGGTTTTTTAAGTTTTTTGTGTAATTTTCGCATTCTCAGTTCGTCCGCTGAAGCAACAGGATTAAGGGCAGAATTTGCTGGTGTAATCGTTATGTCCTCGAAGCTACCGAAACTGGGCATAAACTGTTGCTGCGTTCGTTGCGGCGGTAGATCTTCAGGGATATTTAGATTCATCTGATTAGAAGGCACAGTGGATGTCCCTGATGTGGCCCCAGCTGCCAAACTGGTCACTGGCACAGTTTGTAAGGAATAGGCCATTCCGCTTTCCACTCGTGACAATGGAATAAGATCGGCGCCGCCTGCCAAACTGTACTTATCGCTCCCCATAAAATTGTTAATATTAAACGGAGAGGAAGGAATGGATGCGACAGTTGCAGCAATGGGATTAACATTGATGGGAGTAGTAACTGAATCGCTTAGTTTTGGCTGTTTTTTCAATTTCTTTACGGCAGTGTGAGGTTCAAATACGGGAGCAGGACGAGGCATTGACGCTAATGGTAGTTGGTTGTGTGCCTCGGGTTTTGTTGACATTAATGGCAAAGGAGAGGAACTTGCTGGTGCTCCAAGAGCATTATATGGAAGTTGGGATGGTTGAATTATGTTTGGACGGACAACAAGGCCATCGAAAGCCGTTGACGGCGATAACTGGGATGTTTTGTTGTTGCTTGCAACTGCAGTTGGTTCATCCGAGTCATCCGATACCTCAATGGGATCTCCTGGATTGCCAGTGGCAGACAATGGCTTAAGCTTTGAACCAAACTGACCTTTTTTTTGACCCTCGGGGGATGACAATTTCATCGAATCGGGGACCAAAGGAGCCACTGGGCAATATCCAATAGGTTTTATTTCTACAAATTAACACATATGTAAAATGACAGTTCTTGATCAGTTCAGTGAATACTCACCATTGGTGGTTATTGATGTAGGGCGATTAACGATGGGATCAGAAGACCCCGTACCTCCGGGAAACTGTATGAAAGGTGGCATCGGCATGGAACTTTGGCCGAAGCTGGGGAGACCGCCTGCTGTGGCTGGAAAAAGTCCTGGACCTGAAGGAATTAGGCCTGGTCGTGGGGGGAAGCTTAAGAGTGGGAGCAGAGGAAGCTGATTATTTGCATACAAACTTGGGGGAAGCCCACCCATTCCCACGCCCATGCCCACCCCCAATCCGACATATTGATTAGGTCCCGGAGGAATCCGTTTAGTTGGCGAAATGCGTAAATGCATGTCGTCCGTAGGAAAACTGTCATTACCATGCGTTTGAACCGGATCATACTTTGTGCTCTTATACTTCTTTCGTTCTTTTTTCTCCTTGATCTTTGGCTGTATAAGGCTATCAGGGAATTGCGGAGCATGGCTCAAGTTGAGTGGCTCCATGGCTAGTAATGTAGGAGGTTCTGGAGCCTGCACAAGCGACAACGGTGATGGAAGACCCTGTCCTAGACCACTAACCATAGCCTTGCTGGTTTTCACTTTCTTTGAAGGTGGCATTGCCAAGGCCGGACCCAATAGTTGCTTCGCTTGATTTTTTCCGCCGGGCTTGCGCCCACGTTTTTTGGGTTTATTGGTGTCAATGTTTAGAAGATCAACTCCTAAAGGTGCTGCCGTTGGGACAATGTTGGTGTTGGGGGTGGTTGACGCAGATATTGTCAGGGGCGAAAATTGTTGTTGTGGTTGCTGATGCGCCGCGTTGTTCATCGGATTTTCAACACTGACACTTAAGGCTGCCGGCGCAGGAGTTATCGTTGTCCCAGATGGTAAACTTATCAATGGTGATCCAAATAGTGCCAATCCTGGAACTGGTGGAGTTGGTGTTGGAGTCTTCTGCTTGGATATTTTCTTAAAAATGTTTAATTTATTACGGTCTGGCTCACTAGCCAGCTTGACACCCAGCGGTTCACATTCTCCTCCACTTGGTCCAATTTCTGACGTAGGCACAGGAAGCAAAACTTTCTCTGTCGTGGTAGGAGTGAAAGAATTGGACGCCTCTTCAACTAGATTACCAGGGACATTTCCAAGTCCGTCTGCATAACCAAAGGGTTTAACATCAATCTGCTGCTGCTTTTGCCTTTGTTTGGCCTGTTTTTTGAGCAGTTTTTCTAGTTGGAGGCGTTCAACTGATCCGTCAGGCAGCGATGCCACTATACCACGATTCAGATGCTTTTTTGATTTCTTTAGCAGCATAAGAGCATTGCCGCTGTCACTATTAATCTTCGATTGTTTTTGATACAGTTTCATGGCCTTTCTCTGGGCCTTTGTACTGGCTAATCCCACATCACCTGGAGATCCATTGCCATCTGCAATCATATGTTTTTGTTTTTTACTTTTCTTCGTGGCTTTAACGCCAGGTGGAACAGTCGATATACCATGCAGAACGGGAGCAGTTTCAATTGGAATGAATGGAGTCGTGTTGCTATCTTTCCTGTCACAGCTGGTTAATAAATTCTGCCGCTGCTGTTGTTCCTTTTCCCGTACCAAAACGTTTTCAGCAGTATACGAAGACAGCTTTTCCTTTGTTGACGTTTCCGTTATAACAGGTGGCAGCGGTGCAGGAGGAGATGGGGGAGGCGACGGTGGAGGAGGAGCGTCGAGACCTTTCAATTTTACTAATTATTGACATTGAGAAGCGAAAGTTAATTATATTTATCGGTCGACATATATTGTTTTGTTCTTACCAATAATATCAGGAATAAAAGATTTGGACAATTTGCCTTCAATAGCTGGTGAAATAAATCCGCCGCTAGTCATGACCACGCTCTTGATTTCTCGAACAGTGTGATCATCGATATCTACGGCACTGTCTTTGGAAGGAAAATTTAAGAGCTTAGCGGACGTCGCAGGTTCATTGGGATTAACTGAGTTTCCTAATATCAATTCCTGATTTACAACTTTTTTGGTAGCATCTCCATCCATTCCATCTTGTTCTTGATCGGAATATGGAGCCTGCGATGCGGATGCAGAAGTAGCTGAATTTGGCTGCATCGGTGGAAGGTACTCGAATATATAAACGGGGCGCGTTAAGGTCTCTGCGCTTCCTGGTTTTAGAAAGTTTAAATTCGAAGCTCGCTTCACTGGAAATTCTGGCACATCTCTGACAAATGGCACAGGTTCAACATTCCCGATGTAGTCCAACAATTCTTGCACATTAATACTAAGGCTCTTAAGAGTCAGACGAGCGTCTTTAAGAGTAGGTTCAATTCGGTTTGCTGCTCAAAGAAAAAAATGTATTTGGTACATCCAACGACTAAAGTAGTGAAAGGGGAAGGAAGCAACTCACCATGTTCCATTTGACTATGCAGGTCGTGGGCGAACTCTTGCATAAATTTATGTAAAATATCTTGCAACAGTTCCAGCGGTGCATTTTGCGTACTACTGTAGCCAATAGTTTGCGCTATCTGAGCGATTATAACACGAAGCAAGTCCATGTCCAGATCAGAGACGGAAATGTTTTCGGGAACAGGTAAATTTCATCTAATACATAAAGAAATTGTATGTTTTCGATATTGAATGTTTTTCGATAAACATGACAACAGTTATCGATATTTAGTAACACTGTTGGCGTCTACGCTTTTTCCCGCTAGTTTCCGTCATGGTTGTATTTGGCTTTTATTCTAGCTTGGCATTTTTCAATTTTTGCGCATCCTCATCTCAGAATTATTCTGTAGAAACAGACCTTCATTACAACGAGTAAAGGCAAAAAATCGAATTGAAATCGATTATTTAAGTTAAATATTGTTGTCATTTTTGATTTCGGCTGCAAAGCAAAGATTGCTTGCCGATTAAAAAAAAATTTTTTTGGCAAAAAACAGCCAGATATATTTGTCAAATTTTGCGGATGCGCTGCATTTATTTTGGGTACTGTAACAGCTGATCACTAATTACTAATTTTTTTTTCTTAAAAATTCAATTTCGGCGACCATTTTTTTATTGCATATCAAACTTTTCAAGTCTCAAACGATTGCAAAACTATCATATTGAAGCTGCCTGTTTGAATTATAACACAATCCCCGAGCACCAAAATTTGGTTAGCCTTTTCCTAATATAGAAAGTTGAAAATATTTAAATAAAAACCTTTATACTTAGATAAGAAATTTTTACATTAGTCATTTCATTGGCTGGATTTGGGGATGACGATATTGAATTCTTTGGCTAAACGATGCACTTTGTAATGTTTCATAAACTATTTAAGCGCAGATGTCATTTTACATGTAAGGATTTCTATGGCATACCTACATATTATTAATTCGGTAACACTAATTACTAAATAAAATTTTGAATTTTTTTATTTTCTAACCAATTTCTCAACTTTAAATTTCGTGTTGAAATTTCCAATCTGAAAAATAATAACTACTTTTTTAAGGGAAACATAAAAACATATAAAACTTTTTATATACATAAGGGTGTTTCCCATCTAAACATTATTCAGCTGTATGTAGCCAGAAAAAGCTGTTAGAAAATTTTGTCAATTTGTTTTCGTAATCTTTTTAAAGCACGCAGTTATACATAAACGAAGCATTTATTAGTAGAGCAAATCTTGTTTGTTAAGACCATTATTATTACTTAATTCAAAAAGTTTTGGTTTCTGGAAGGAAACTTATCATACGTTGAATTTTTTTTCTCAATATAATTTTATTTTTACCTACGGATAGATATGGGTAAGGGTTTGATCTCAGATATTATATATATAATTGTAATACTTACGTTACGTAACGCGTTATTTGGAACACCCTCCCACCATGTCAGTCATTGTAACCTTTTACAAGATCGGCTTTCTTTTGTTAAATGCCTCTCAAATATTTAAGCAGTTCCGACTTCTGGCATTCTATATCTTCTTTCTCTTTCGTTGTTACATTATTTAAATTATTTTTCTTTTTCATTATTATATTATTAATTATATTATAAAAATTTTAAAATGTTAATTTTAAATCTTATCCCCTAAATTAGGCAATTGCTTTGTTTGCCTAATTTTAAATTAAGTAACTAAACAATTAACTAACTAGAAGGATGGGCTAACTTTGGCCACGCCGAAGTTCGGATACCTTTGCAAACTGCCCTTTTCAATTACATAAAAGTTACCAGAATTATAAAAAAGTGTATAAAACTAATAATGGCTCCAAATAAAAAACTTACGAGTAAAAAAATTTTTTTTTTCGGTCCGATTGTTTCTATAGAAGCTATATCATATAGTTGGCCGATTCTTTTAAAACTCAACAGACACATTTTTATATATACCAAACTTATATATACCAAATTTCGAATATATCGCTGTTAAAATAACCAAGATATTCATCTCAAACCAATTTTTTGGCCGATCATTCCTATGGGAGCTATATGATATAGTGCCCCGATTCTGATAAAACTTTCTAGATATGTTAGAACAAATATAAAACTTATAAATACAAAATTTAGTGATAATTGCTTTTAAAACAACCAAGTTATTGCTCGAAATCCATATTCATGACCGATCGTTTCTATGGGAGATATATAATATAGTCAACCGATTTCGATAAAATTTGGTGGATATGTTAGAAAATATATAAAACTCACAAATACCGGCTTTCGTAATATTTTGTTGGAGTTATTGAGGTTAAAGCTTATTTACGACCGATCGTTCCTATGGGAGCTATATGATATAGTCATCCGATCGGGATAATTCCGAGATATACAATGCCTGCAACAAAAAGAAGCCTAGGTGCAAAATGCTCTGTAGCCTTAAGGGTCTCGGAGGAGATTGCGTTGATCCAGACAGACGGACAGACGGACAACGGACAGACGGACATACGGACAGACGGACAGGGCTTAATGACCTCAGCTCGTCGTGCTGATCAAGAATATATATACTTTATATAGTCGGAGATGCTGCCTTTTATGCGTTGCACACTTCTGACCAAAATTAATATACCTTTTTTACAAAGGTATAATAAACCCATTCTTTCCCGCCTCGAAAAAAGGTTCTTCATATTAAAAATTTCAAAGTTGTTGAGAATTTATAACAAATAAGAAATGCATCCAATGAATCGGGAAACTTTTTTTTAATTTTAGAATTATTTAAACAATTTAATTGTGTTTTTTAATGTGGTAGTCATTTGATTTTAGATTGCTATTGTACTAATTCATTTTTAACTGTGCATTCTCCACTAAGCTCAAAAACCCATTGTCTAAAAGAGAAGAGAGAAACAGCCAGGCAGACGTACCATGACTTGATCCGTTTGATACTAATATCAATCAACATTTAAATGCTGATCAGCAACTTTATGCGTATTGTTGTATTTGTTGTAAATGGCTTAAAATTGAATATCATCGAAGAATGGAGCATACTGGATTCCGATGACTTACGTTTTAGAACGACTTATGGGCCATTATTCATTATTGCATTCACTTTATTTGTACATACATATATGCGTATAATATAAGTTACATGCTTGTTTTAATTTTATTTTTATTTTTATTTAAACTAAATTGACTAGCCGCGCCCTTTTTGCATCTGGATATGCTTTATCCGCTGCTGTTGCTGCTACTGCTGAGTATTGATATTTAATTTAGGAATGTAAACAATATATATATATATATAATATAATTTAGTATATATATAAATTCATAATCTGTGTCTCTGCTTGCAGTAAGCAAACGGATTTGGATTCGAATTTTTCATTCCAGATACAGCTATGCTATCATTAACATTTAGGCAAGCGTGGGGCATTCGTGTACATATATTATTTACATTTTGCTTTAATTTCAAGTGACTGTGACTCAAGTTATTAATTATTAATCTGAATGCAAGAAAGTACGGGCAGGGTTAAGGGTAAGGGTAAGGTAGGGCTATAGGGTACGCTAATTGTAGGTTTATTATAATATAAATTTGACTAGATATAGTACATTCTCGACACAGTACATATTAATATTCTCATTGCGATTTTCATCTTTAAATTGCATCACTCGGCTCTAATTCTGATTATTGGAATGGTCCAGATCCAAATCCTAATCTAGGTCTAATTACCACGCGTCGTGGACTCTCTTGATCTATTATAATTGAGTGAATATATAGTACATTTGGGCATAGGCATAATAGGTTCCTCTTCCGATTAGGGCGTTTTAGCAGACAATCATTACTTTTAGATCTTCCAAATATTCTGCATCTAGATAATCCACACAAATGCTTGACTGATCTGCAGTATAGTTTGGGGACCAATCGGAACTTGAATCAACCTCAATTAATCGTCCTTGCCCTTCTCTATTATCTTCTCCTTCTCTATCTCCAACCCCATCGCTCCCGACTGCAGCAGCTTCCTGCTTAATAGGCATCTTGTGACGTAAACGTTGTCGCGTGATCGCCCCGGTATCTGGAGTTGGTATTTGGCCCGTGTGCGTGTGTTTTAACTTATTGATCTGATGATCGGTGCGGGTGAGGGTGCGAGAAGTGCGAGAGGTCTGGACCTGAATCCGATTTGGATTTGATTTAATAGTAGGGCTAACAGGCGGTGTCCTAACCGGAGTTAGTGATCGTCGGCTGCGCTGGCTAGGGCTGTCATGTCACAACATGTCATCGTGCTCGACACCATCGTCGCCGTGTTCATCAACTAAGTCAAAGTCATGGTTATCCAGCTCCAAGTCCATATCAGCCTCGTCGTCGAAGGTTCCTAGTGGTGACATTGCCGTCGTATGAAGATTACCATAATTGCCGTGTGACAAACTGCCGCTCTGACTCTGATCCTGTTCTTGTTGTTGCTGCTGTCTACTGTGAGAGTGCAGCGAATTCTTTCCATCGTCATCGCGCCACTTATCCATGGAACGGCGGCGAGCGTTCATAAAGAAATTACCCACTGTGGTTGGTTCCAAACCCAGTTGACGGGCAATTGTCACCTGCATCTCCTTTGAAGGCCTCTTTGTTTCCTTATAAATACAAAGTGTATTTTAATATTATATTTCTCCAGTGAATTGCGCCTACGGATTTTACTTACTTTGAAAATAGCTTGCAAGGTCCGCCGTTGTAGATCAGTAAAAACCAAGCGCGGCTTTTTTGGATGCGGCATTTGCTCTATATGAGGTTCGTCTTTCCGACGACAAGTGGGCGTTACGCCTGTGACAGACGCAGATCCGCATCCACTGAGCAGCGCTGTAAGTGAAAGAACAGAAGAATTATTTAAGAATTAAATTCTATAATAAAATGAAGCAAGCAAGTTTTCCCTGTCGACTTTGGCTATACCCTGTACCAAGTAGAGTAACTGTATTAAACCAAACTCCTTAAAATTTGCCATCAGTTCAAACTAAAATTCTGCTCACAAGCGGCAGCAACGAATTCATGCTATCTCGCTCACACTTACTACGCAATGTCGCACTGGGCATTTCAGTACAAATTGTACATAGATATATCTCCGATATTTCTTGTCCGATTTTAACGAAATTTGGTCAGCTGATACCTTGCCATATTAAATAAATTGGGGGGGCGAAAGTGGGCGTGGCAAAAATTTGAAACAAACTTGATCTGCGTAGACCCTACACAAATGCTGACACCAAATTTGGTTGATTTAGCTCTTGGAGTCTCTGAGCTCCACGTTTTCATACGAACGGACGGACAGACGGACGGACGGACAGACGGACATGTCTCAATCAACTCGGCTATTGATGCTGATCAAGAATATATATACTTTATGGGGTCGCAAATGCTTCCTTCTGCCTGTGACATACATTTAGCGACAGGGTATAAATACCCCAGATGTTTGCATTAGTACAAAACAATCATTTGTCTCAAAACAAGTTTTAAAATTTGATTGGAATCGGATCAAACAAAACATGGCTTTGATATCAAAAGTTGATTTAAATTGTAACAATTTTAAAAACAGTTTAAACATTTTTTCAAATAAAGTCACCAATTCATCTTCAAAAACTTCCATTAGACTTTGATCTACTAAACTTACTGTTGGTTGATATAGTGCTGCTACTAGTGCCCCCACCAACCATTTGTGCGCCATCTGAATTAACACTCGCTGTTGGCATGCTAGATGACGTTGTTGTCGGACCAGGAGTAACTGGAGTGCGCTGTGGTATCTGTGCTGCTGCCATGCGCAATGCGGACATACGCTGGAATTCTGGTTCCTGCAGCCACTTGAACATTCGACGGAAAGTCTCTCTTCCTGACTTGAGCTTTGACCAGGGTTTCGGGTTGCGTAGCAAATCCGAAAGCGTTCCTTGTGATCGACAGAGTACACGCTGTGCAAAAATAGCCTGCGGTATACTGTAACGCTTAAGTTCAGCCGATATGCGTTGTGCCAGTTCCTTGGTGTTGATTTCTTCCATATCGCTGGAACGACTTGAGACACCTGCACCTGCTCCAGAACTCGATGATACGTTTGCGGAGGGCGTCGTCGCAGTCGACGTGGACTTTGGGGATGTTACTTTTCCCTCCTGATGGTGTTGCTCATTCGAATACCCGTTATGGTTCTGATGATGAGGGGGCACCTGCGGCAACTGCAGTTGTTGCTGCTGGCTTATATTGCACAAGTTGGAATTATTGCTATTCGCTATATTAGTGGGATGAAGGCCATTAGTGGAATTGCATTCACTGTTGATGATTTGCGTAGATGGTGGTGTGGGAGTAAGCGAGACAACAACAGGAAGATCCGAAGCTCCCGCGACCGAGAGGCTTGTCACCGATCCGGATCCATTGATGTGGGGCAAAGTGACAATCGAGGCGGGTGAGTGCAGTGACATAGACACTACGGAGCCGGCGGAAACAGAATGTGGACTAAGCGTTGGACTGTGCTGCAGCCCCAACTGTGAGTTTCGTCCGCCTGTTGAACTGGTCGATGACGACGTTGCCATGATGAGCTCGTGGTCTTGGTGATGTCCACTATATGATGATTCATAGTGCGACGGCGAGCCGGCATAATTATGTGGTGGTGGAGAGATCATGGAGGGTAACTTGTCGTAGGAGGAATAGGGTGACTGTACGCCGCCCAAGCCGGTTAGTCCAAGGCTTCCCAACGAACTCTGATGATGTGCAAATGAACTGCAATCGCTGCTGGCACCGCCACCAGTGGCTAGACTACCGGAAGAGATGGCGCTACCACTACCACCAGATGAATTTCCAGCGGCTCCTTCTCCCGAACCATTTCCACCACCGCCTGTGTCTCCAGACATGTGACCAGCGTAGGCAAATTTATCGGACATCGTAGATATGGGCGGAAGCGGTTGAATTGGCGTCAGCGTAGCATACGACGTAGGACTAAAGCCTGTCGGAGATATGCGATCGTTGTCATGATCATTTACCGAAGCCGATGTTAGGGTTTGATAAGTACTGTGCTCCAAAGGATGATCGACGCCCAGCGGAGGGCTGAGCAAGTGGCTGCGCCCACCCGAGTCGCCTTCATCTTCGTCATCATCAGGATCCCCATCCGCATCCACAGCGTCCACATCATCGTCATCCTCCTGTGATTGCACAATAATGGACAGTGCCTCGTGATGCTGAACTTGACTTGGTCGATGCTGTAGGCTCTGATGAGAGTTTGAGTGGTGTTGATGCTGCTGGTGGTGGTGATGGTGATGATGATGGTGGTGATGATGGTGTGGATGATCGTGGAGCATTTCCGAAGCTGGAGCGTGCCTTTGTCCGTTACCGTGTCCATATTGCTGTTCTAGTAGCTGTTGGTGATGCTGATTAAGCGTAACCTCTTCTACGCAGCCACCTCCGTCTGAAGATAGTTCATCTATGACGCCGACAGTAACGTTTGATACGTCCATATCCATGTCCATATCGAGTTGCTGACGGTGTCGAATAGTAGCTCTGCCGATCCTTATCGCCTCCTGATCAGAATCTGGATGGTGTCCATGATCACGATGCACAATAAGAAGTTTGTGCTCTTGCTTAACAGAAACGACATGGCCAAGACGTTGACTTTGAGCTGCCGTGCTTGTACTCACTGTCAGTCCATCCAGGCTAATATCAGAACCAACAAAATCCACAGGGCTGGTTGCTAATCGTTCGTGCCGCTGTTGTTGATGTTGATGCTGGTGAATGGGAAGCAACGACAGCGGCAATGATCTACCCTGGAGATGTAGCTGTTGAGGCACAATTTGATACGTGGTCTGTACTGCATTGGTATGTCCCATCTCATCAATCACCATAACAACAGAGGAGTTTGGTTCATCGACGCCTTCCCCATCCGCAGCCACCCCTCTATTGCCGTCCACAGCATCAGCGTCTATGTCACCGTTTCCAGCTAAACGACTATCATCGTTGGATGCGATCAATGTCCGCATCTGCATGGACACTCCGCCGTGTGATTCGGACTCAGAATCCACTTCCTGATGCTGGTGTCTAACGGTAATGAATTCACTTGTTTCGTCCACCAGTTGCTGGCTAAAAGTTTGGGCATCGATTATCTCGTTGACGTTGATTGATTCCATTCCTTTGGTGATGGCGTGGGCTTTGGAGCTGCAACGAGAGCTGACAACCATCTAAGTAATAACCTGCAATGAAAGTGCCCAAAAGAGAACACATACATAGCTTTTAGTAAAGTAATATGCTACAGTAATTTTACCTAACTTAAGGATGATAGTCATCCTCATATATGATCATAAAGGAGGCGGAGCCAAAGATCCTGGCAATCGAATAGGCAATTACCTAACACTGTATTTATGGCGGATGCAAATACTTATTCGGAACCGGAACTCTGGGCTACATTTAGGCTCTTGCTCTTTCATGTTTTTTGTCGATTTCGAATTCGAAATTTCACTTGCATTTTTGTTGGATATTTTCTTTTTTACACCTACATACATATGTATTATGTATTTAGTTCTTTTGGTGCAAGTGTGTGGGTGTATATGGTATGCCTATGCCAGTATTTTCTTTTTTTTATTTGTTGTCAGCCGCATGAATTCGTTGTTGTTTTTGTCGCCTTTGACGTTGCCATCGTCGCCGAGCCGACCCTTAAGGGTTGAAATAAAACCAACCCAACACACACGCATACACTTAAATATAACCGTGTATATGTGTATGTACATTATACATATACATAGTAAGGGGAGTGGGTTGGGGTAACTGCTTGCACTTTATTATATTTTTTCACTTTGCTTGTCTTTTAAAGTTGTTTAATATCTTGGATTTCGCTTGACTTTAGTTTTTTCGTTATTACCTGAAGATATATCCGTACTGTAAATTATATATCAACCATCGCAAACAACTCAATGGTGAGGCCGAGGACAAGCTTTGCCCCGTTTCCCAAATGGTTTTCCATATCTACGTATAGACACGGAAGGCAGCTATTTGAATTTCGATTCGAGTTTGAGCCTATTCGTTTTCTTTTTGATTTCGCACAGCACTACCGAAAACTTAAAACCAGTGTGGCTTCGAGATATTTTCCGAATTTCCGACGAAAGTGCCTAATTTATTTCCAGTAACGAAACCTTCATTTGGGAAAATTCTCTATGCATGTGTAGTGTACACACATACACGGGCGCTGACACACACACACTTACACTCACACACACACATATGTATTTCTAGATGTGTGCTTTCAGAAACTTTGTTATGTGATGTGACGACGACCGCCCGCGCTCCATGAAGTTTCGGCCTCACGCGGAATATATCCAATTCGAACTGAACCTGAAATGAACAGCCATATATACACACGGTGCTGAGCCGAACAAGCCAACAAGACAGCGACGGCGAGCTAGTGTACCAGTCAGCAGAGTAGCAACATTATTCGTGCTTAACCCAACCCCAATGCCTTAGGCTGCAGCCCAACCACCACCCTTATCGCTCCCTTAGCGCATGCGTATTCTGGTTTCCTGTTCTCTTCTTTTATCAGCTGGCGTTGCATACTTTTAGGAGAGCAGTGGGTTTAGTAAGGATGCGCGCGTGAGGAATACCGCCATGTACTTGATAGTGGTCAAAGTTGGAGATCCTTTGTTGTGCCTCCCCATTGAAAGTTTAATCGTTTTTATTTTTGTTATTTTTAGATTCAGAATAAAATTTTCAACGGCTTTTTATTAACAACAAATTTATAGCAGTTTGATTTTTGATTTAATCTCCGATTGACTTTTGCTCCAAGTTGACAAATGCCGTGATAATTGTCGTCTTGGAGATCATTTTGTTGACTATGTAGGCATAACGCTTGGGACAGAATGCAATCCTGTGGGCAACAAAGGATCGCCATGCCCCTGAGCACACACCCTTACATATAAATTTATATATTTATATCAATATCCATATTCTATTCTAGTTCTAATATTTAAGCGTTTAAATTGGCTGTGATTACAGATTTCGAGTGCTATATTGAATTAAAACTTGAAATTTTGTTTTGCCGTAATCGGAAATTGGAGTTGATTTGTATTCTATATAAGGAAACTTAGTTTGTAGTTTATCAACTATTAAAATTTGATAACAGCATAACGGGAATTTCTGATTTGCTAACATTTTGTAAATATCAATTTCAGAGGTAAATATATAGTAACATACATATAATAATTTTTATATTTGTATGCGATTGTATGTAAGTATATATATACGCATGTCGGGATCTGAGATTCGCTTCTATAGTTAAGGTACTCTAGTCATTAAATCATTACGGATTCGAGCCACGAGCTTAAAGTATTCAGATGCACTACTACACTATGTATTCGCACATTAAATATATATACTTTGTCGGTGCTGTTACCTTTACTGTTATTGTTAACTTTGCATGTGTGGATGTGAGAGTGACATTTATAATGCCCCAAATTGTAATACTTCCATAAATATGCAGCTATCTAATTCTTGGATCAAAAAATCACAATTCTAATAGTGCGTCCATTTGGCCCTATTGATTGAAGCCCCAAAAAATTAATAGCCTTGCCTCTTTTTTGGGGCAGCTCATACGGAAGACGTGGCATTTCTGCCGCTACCGCTATCGATCGTCAAGCTAGAGGCTCGCATGCTGAGGGAAGCTAAGGACAAATTGCTATGATAAACTTTCGGAGACGGAGGTGCGGTTCCTGTTAATAAAAGCGCTGAGCTTTCAATATTGGGCAATGACTTATTACAAAACACACCCGAAACAGCTCCCAGCTCCATAGACTCCTTCATGGCTCGCGCCTGAACTGGCAGGGGCAGTAGAGTATCTGCATTTAAAGCCAAGAGTCCATCTACAGACAAGCCATTAGCATTGAGGGTCACTGTAGTGGCACTACCTCCATCAGTGCTTTCATTTTCGCCTGCACAAAGGTGCAGCCGGGAGTTAAGTAGCTTGTTGCAGGCAGGACACGATCGTGTAGGTGTATTTTTGTCGCGACGTCGAAGGATATCATGAGCGCACCTAGAGGAAAATGAAAAATTTAAGAGTAAAATGGGAGCGCAAAATGGTTTAATAACAAATTCCATTGACATACCTGGCGTGGAGAATATGTGCACAGGGCAGAGCTTCTAAGCTGGAAGGTTGCATGCCAAATAACTCACCACATCCTCCACAGTTAAGACCCAAAGCCGCATCTGTTTGTTTGGCTAAACGTGAGTGTGTATTATATTGATCTTCGTCGCCCAGCGCGCGATAAATTAAAGCGAGACGACAACGTATTTTTCGTACCAGAAGCTAAAACAAACCTAGCATTAGGTTTTCCATATAAAATTAACTGCAACACCAGATACCTTTGCGCCTATTGAACTGGCCACTTCAAGAAGACGAGTATTAAACTCCAAAGGCCTGCAGTTGCATATTTTGTTTTGAAGACGTAAAGTCTCCAGGCAACGAGCAGCCCCGTCCATGGCTTCCATTTGAGACATGCGATCGCCAAGACTAGCAGATGTGCCCATAGCCTGTTCATACTGTCGAAATGCTCGCTGCACATAAGAATAATAAATTATAATAATTGTAAGTGATGTTTTGTTTATGTACGTACATCTATGTCCATCTTCTTGCGGTATATGTCACCCATAATTCGAATGCTGCGCGTATATGTAGCTTGATCTCCAGATATGAGCGACAATCGGGTTGCTTCCTGAAAACGCAATTACGATGGTAAAACCGAGCCAATCGAATGGAAAACCAACAACATACCTTACAATAATCATGCGCATCTCCGAGTTCACCCTGCTTGCGCAAGGATGCAGCCATACGAAGAAGGGCAGCACGATGGTGGCATGAGTTTAGATCTCCAAGTTGTAGAGACCGGGATAAGTCATATGCCTTTGAAGCATAGGTGGCGCTCTTATCGTTATCTTGAAGACGTCCAAAAAGCTCAGAAAGAGCTACATAGACCTGCAATTCTAGAGATGGATCACCAATAGCAGTTGCTATTTTATGTGCTCCTTGTAGTCCCTCCAATGCACGTGAAAATCCACCCATTTCCAGATACACGCGAGCCACTGTTAGGTGAACTAGACCACTACGACATTTGGTACCGCATTCGTTATAGAGCGAGTGTCGAGCATAGCTTAAAGCTCTCTCTAGTCCTCCAAGACTAGCATGGGCACGACTTAGGTTTAAATATGTTTCCGCTCGCATGTTTGGCGAATCGAGCTCTTCCGATATTCTGTGTTAGCATTGAACGAAAAGATTGGGAGGAATCTATCAGTATCTCATTTCTTACCCAAGCTGTTGATGTCCGAATTCTATTGCTTCTCTAAACTTTCCCCAGTCCATGTGAGCCTGATAAAGGTAGCCTAGTAACTGAAAACAATCTTCCCTCCGACATGTGCCCTTCAATGCGCTCCGCCACGTTCGTACGGCCGCAGTTTGATTGTGCTGTTCATATAGGCGAAGACCCCGCTCGATCTGCCGTAAAAAACTTTGTTTAATCATTTTCTTTGTTACTTGGTATATGACGAGGTACCTTTCGCTTAGCTATATACTGACGCAGACTTCGCTGGCAGGCCAGAAAACAGCCGATCACCGTGTTACCTTGACCGGGTCGCAAAAGGCCTTGACGCACCCAAGGGGAACGTGCGCCTCCATCTGGACTAGATCCATAGCCCGCAATTCTCGAATAGCTTTCATCCAACTGGCACAAATCTATGATCAAATGAATAAAGTGGTTGGAAGCTATTGGCAATGTTTATGTTGTAATCCATATACCATTTGAGTTCTCCAGCAAATATCGAGAGCCATCGGGCGAGGCTAATAGGTGCGTGGCCGACAAGTTGTGGCTGGGTGGGATACTAGATAGTGAAGAACGCACAGGAATGAAATTGCAAGGGAGTGTCTGAGGAGTAGAGAGTTGTGTAGTGGGAGCTCTCACAATACCTGAGCAGATCCTTTGAGGCGATGCTCTCCCATGACATGGCTTAAACTGCGTTTTTCCAAAGCGCTGAAAATTAAGTGCAGTGTCAGACAAGATTTTAGTAAACACCTTCAACACGAACTCCCTTCTAAGGGCGCAGCATACACGTCACACTCTGGCCGTGGACCTTGAGCTACTCCAGGACCTGTTCACTGTGTTGTCGTGGATGTGCGTGACCTTCATGTATACACATGTGTATGTGAACATTAAACATATGCTTGTACGGATAAAAAGGATTAAACGCGAATATTTTCTTAAAAATGGTTCCTTAAAAAAATATATTTAGTTGCATTGAACCGATTTTGATTTCGAAACCTAAAAGAACACACAACGTTTTACCTAAAACTTCTCTGGCTCGTCTGCCTCTAAAATGCCAAAATACGCGAAGCTGTGGCCAAGGCAAAGATTTTGATTTGACTGGGGGTTGATTTTTCTCAGCTCAGCCTCTCCGAGTCGATGTGCACTTCGTGAGAGCTTTACAAACTGTCGGGCTATGAATGAAAATAAATGGGCCAGAACTAGAACTGGTTCTTAGTGGGGTTTATTTTTTCTTAATGGTTTCGGTTTTGAGATTTCAGCGACAAGCTACGAGAAACAAATTTATTTAAATACTGTGGCGGTTCAACCGTCCTTTCATTTAAAAAAAAAAAACAAAAATGACATACGGTGGCGCCATCTGTCACAACATTTGAAACAGAGTTGCTTGTGACATCGATAGCTTTTACTATTAAGGCGGTACTGAAACATAAATAGAAATCAAAAAGCCTACCCTAAATTTATTTATTAACAAATTATTAGTAAATTTTTGATTAAGATACACTATTTACGTTCGAAGAACTAATTTTTTGTTACTTGGCATTATAGCTGACTGTTACTTATAACTGTTACTTATAGCTCTGCATTATTAGTTTAAATTTTGGGATACATGGACCCCAAATATTCGATACGTTAACCTTTTATACAAAATAGAAAAAATGGTAACAAACAAAATCCTGTTTATAAGACAAAATTTTAGTCCGATCTTAATTTTTGGAGAAAGAATTAATGGAAGTGAAAGAAACCAAAAGAGCCTATAGCTTCAACATAGAAACTGAACGGAGTTGGATTGCCTCCAAAAAAAAAAAAAATGAAGCTAGCAAGTCGTCCCTGCCGACTTTGAGTATACCCTGTACCAAGTAGAGGAACTTTATTAATACAAACCCCTTAAAATTTGCCATCAGTTCATCCTTTTACCCTATGGGTACATGGTATAAAAAAAAATCAAGTGTGGGCTCTCATTGGCTGTCTTTTTCACTTAGATATAAATTAACAGCAACTTAAGCAAGTATATAAAACTAGTTAAAAAACAAGTCCTTTTTTGATCCTCTGGCAGCTATATGAAACTCAATTACTCAATTACAAATATCAAATTTTGTGAAAAGCGCTCTTAAAATAACCAAATTATATTCTTGACTGATCTTGAGAGCTATATGATATACTAAGCCGATTTTGAACAAACTTGACATTTATATGAGAAAGTATAATTCATAAACACCAAATTTCATGACAGTCGCTCTTAAGACAACCAAGTTAATATCTAAGACAATATTTTTGATAAATCATTCCCACGGGAGCTATATAATATAATCAACCGTTTTTGATAAAACTTGTTGGATGTATTAAAAATTATACAAAAGTTATAGGTTAAACCCTATTCTGGACCGATCGTTTCTATGTTTGATATCGAGATATACATAAAAAAAATCCAAGGTGCAAGCCTCTGTAGCTTTAAGCGTCTCAGACAAACGGACGGACAGATATGGCTATATCAACTTCGATCATCGTGCTGATCAAGCAATATATACTTTACTTATTTTTTTGCTTTATTTTATTAGTTGCAAACTTCTTACCAAATTATTATACACTTTTTGAAAGAGTATGTATATTACTTATGGCTGATCATCATGTGGATCAGGCAATGAAATGCTTGGTCACGTGGAAGAAACCAGATATGCACTAACCAAAAAATAGCTGTTACTCTGATTATCTGAAATAAGGCCGGACTAACTTTAAAAAAGACGAATTTGTGAAGCCTTTAAAATTAAGCAATTATTATTAAAGTATTAAACAACAAGTTCAATATCGTTAGTTTTGTTAGATGTAGCTGTATTATTTAGTCAACCGATTTTAATCAGAGTTTTTAAGAATCCTAAATCATATAAAATTAGCCTGTTTGGTAAATTTGATTTCTGTTTCTTTTACGATCTGGAAAGGCCCAAGTTCTTTGTCCTATTACTCTGTGTGTTTCTCTCTCCATCAACTTCATTAACGAACTGCATTCTTGTTTTTTGTACCCTATAACAGAAACTTCAGTTTTGACTCGTGGTGTCTCTATCTGAGGATTTATTAAAATAATACAAGCAATTTTAAAAAAGAAACCAAAGCATTTTACGTTTATAACATATAAAATGCAATTAAAAAACACCAATAAATAGAGAAAGATGTCTTGAACGATTCGGCGACGCTGATTGATACTTAATGAAATGGGTAATTGGCCTTTTTTTGAAAGAATAATTTAGTTTTATATTGGTTATAAGAAAGAAAACTCTGTATAATTCAAGCATAAATAATAAAAAAGATTATTAGACATTGCAGTATTATTAAATTTAAAAAAATTGATTTAATTAAAACATGGATCATGTTGTCGGTCGGGTTTAGCGCTCTCGTTTAACCCTTTTACATATATTTTTTAAATTTTCCTTCATTTTTTACGAATGTTGCAACTTACCACAGGTAGCTCCCGTTATGTTTACCCAAACCAATCTGTGTGAAAAAATAAAACAATTTTGTATATGCAAGTTGTAAATTTAAATTTTTTTATTTGCATTGATACATTTCATTTCATTTTTGCATTCTGCACTGGTTCGATTCCGTCTCTGTTCATACATAGTTTGGTTTTGTAGATATATAAATATGCTGTGCTACTGTTACAAACTACTTTATGCTCCGTCTTCCCACCAACCTACACCTACCTACAATTGTATACGAAAGATTTCCTTTCCTTTTGCCCGTTCCAATATAAACTCAATTAGATTCTGAATATGTTTCTGAATCTTAATTCCGCAATTTATGTATCATTCGTAGATTGGCCTGCGTTGCGTGTATGAGGTTGTGTTTTGGTTCGGTACGGTACGGTTCGGTTCGGATTGGATTTGGATGATTGTGTGCAATATTTGTGCATACATACAAAAACCTGTAATAAATGAAATGAAGAGGCAGGTGTGGTTTCAAACTCAATTTAGGAATGTGAGTGGAGTGGAGTTGGGTGGAGTGTCTGCGTACTTTCAATGTACAAAATGCGTATGGAATAAATGAAACCATGACGTCCGGGATTAAGGAAGGTAACGAATACTGTGTATCAACTTATCCGAGATCGCATCAATAAGATCTGTCTCACTCCCACCCTCTAATTACCGATCTCCAAACGCCTAATAGTTTTGGTTAGGTCCAAGTGATGCTTTGTTTTCTGGATGGAAGGATACTAAGCTGTTATCTGTCCCGTCCCTGCCCCTACCCTCTCCCTCGATCGTGGTATTCAAAGCTGTAATGCATATCCTGCGTGTCTTGTGTGTGTATGTGATTGTATGTATGTACTGTATGAGTTATCTTAATGTGGTAATAATGCTTCCTATTGTATCTGTATCTATATGTATGTATGTAGTTGGAATTGTATGTATAATTGCCTATGTGAGAGAAAGCGGTGATGCAATCGTAGTGTAGGCTATGCGTCCTGGAGCTAGGTCTGGGTCTGGGTGTATGGGTAAACGGGTGTGTGAGTCTCTGCCGTTGGTTGGATAATATAAATTCGGTTTAGTTGCCAGTTTATTTGAAATGGGGGACTGTGAATCAGGTTTAGCTCGAGATTGAGAACTTGAGAATTCGTAATTTCGGGTGGGTGTGCTTGGATCTGGGCCCGCTCGTGTGTGTGTTTGTGTGTGCGTGAGAGTATGTGTGTGTTATAATGATTATGTCGATTGCAATGCAGAAATTATAAAACAGAACTACACAGTTAGTTTATACATAATGCACAATAGCGAGTTAGATTATGACGAATTGCATTTTTTTTCGCCGCTCACCGTTTTGGGTCAAGGTCATGTTTTCTTGCATTTAAGTATGTGAGTGTGTGTTTCTATGTATATAAATAAATAATCCATAAATGCATTAATGCACTCATGTGATGCATTTGCCTGTGGTATATTATTATGTAAATATAAATCTTCAATCAATCATTTCATCTTGCCACATGCATATACATATATGTAAATGTATCGTCATCAATATCAATTCATAATTTATAGTTCTTTTACGTGATATTATTAAATATACAATCGTTATAACGTTTTCACCTAAACATTGTTTTGTGTTTATCCACATGCACATTTTGTTGGTACACATATAAACTAGCATGTACACATATATTTGTGCATACATACATAGCTATGTTCTATGTGTACATAAATTAATGTATACAGCAGCTTGGTTCATTTACAAAAACTTGCTGCATTCTTTTTATGCAAAAATATAAAACAAGAAAAGAATATATATATAAAAAAAACAATAAATCAAAAACGAAAAAGAACCTAAAACTTATAGTTACGTTCTTTGAATTTCTTTCACCTTTCCCATATTCGAAATACTTAATACGAATATAAATATACACATACATAAATGCATACGAAACATACATACATATGGGTGTGATTTATATTCGCCATTTACGTGTCATCATTATCATCTTTATCTGAATCTGCCTTTGGATCACTTATATTCTAGTTTCCTACTACCCACGTATAGAGACGTATGCTAATACATATTTTTTAATTTCAGTCAAAAATGTCGTCGTACAAGGCAGCTGCACGAGGAGTGTGTGTATGTGTCTGTGAGTCGTATGTATGTCTGTAGGAGATCGAAAGGACGCATTATACTGAATCCTCCGTCACTTCAAAAAATTACATACTTATTGTTAGCTTATTTATTTAGCGCCACCTATAGATTACTATTTTAAAATAGGGATGCAGAACGTGGTGTATTGAATTGATATTTCAAAAATATACGAAAGTCATGCTTAATTTGATCTATTCGAAAATTTTAAATAACTGTTTAGAATTGGGATTGAAAGTTTTTATTGGGCATATGAAGAATTCTAATTTATAGTAGTTAATCCACTGACATTTTGTTTTAAATTAAAATGCCATTGCGATATATCTGCATCCCTATACTTGAATTTGTTCTAGGTGGCATGTGCAGCCACGAATTTAGCTCACTTTGTTTTTAATGCGTTTCATGGTTTTAAATCAGGTTTTTTCGCTAGCCAGATCATTTTATCAAACAATTAATTGCATGTATGTGTTGGTCACTGAATTTGCGACAGACAAAAGAATTACCAAAATTTGATTTTTACAAGTTCTTCGACTTTGATGATATTTTATATTAATAATTAATCGATTACCCTTTTGAATTGTTAATTATTTGTATGATCGTTGTTTGAGTTGTATAATCTTAATGATTTCCCATCTTTAACTCGTCTTAGATAACATAGAAAATATCATTTAAGTTGGTTGTTTAATAAAAAAAAAACTAATAAAATCTCGTTGATGATATTACCAACTGTTCACATGTCCCTAACCATTGAAGATTTTGGACTTTAAATGAATATTTTAAGAAAATGACAAAAAAAAACAGGTATATCATTATAATTGACCAACACATAATAAAAAAGATTTTTAAAAAAGCCTGACTGTTTTTATGGGCATCGAGAAAACATGGATCAAAACTATGAAAAGCGTGAAAGACAAAGTGATTAAGACTGTGGCTGTCTATGTATGTAAATATGCTTTTACAGAGCCAAAAGGACACAGGATTAAGGAGAATAAAGAGACAATTTAAGGGGCCAGGCACATGTCGGTATTGTAGCTTATTAGCCGATACTATGCCTCCTGTTGTCACGCCTAATAAAACATATACGTATATGTATGTATATTGTGAAAACGCACAAATAATGATGATGCCTGTCCTCTCCTTATTTACTTAAATTACTATCGAGTTGTTACATCTAGAGATCGCTACAAACTATGTTTTAATGCGCTTGAAAATGTTCATTTGTTTACTTATAAATTCTATTTCACCTTTCTCCTTCTTTTCTACTAACGTTAATGTTCGAGTTTCGAATCGCCATGATTCGAATTAGAATATTGGAAAATTAATAAATATTTTTCTTATCTCCCATTCGTTGCCATTCACCAAGCAAAAAATGTTTACTCATGGTGATAAAAACGCTACGGAACTAGTGTACTAGCGGCTTGCGTTAATCCCGGCCGGTGATGGTAATAATGCTGGTGGGCTGATGGTATATGGTCGATTCGTTGACCTAATGTTGCTAGCTGGGTGGATGCTGATGAGGCGCTGTATAGCAATTGTCACCAAAATGATAAGCAACGCTGTCGCAGGCTGGCTAACACTTCTGCCTGCTGCTCGTGCTGATCCACTATTGTATGTCAACTCCTCGTTCTTCACAACCTCGTTGGGATGTTTGTCATAATGATGTTGATCATCTGAAATTATTGAAACGGAATACATTTAATCTAATTGCATATGGTACTGTTGTTGGTGCCGGGCTCTATATAGGAAATTGTTTGACTTTAAACGGGTGGTCGGATCAGATCGGACAGGCAAGCACAGCGCGAACAGAATAGGGGCAAAAGTTGAATACTCGAACATTTCTTGTTTAAATGGTGTAAGATCGTTGTCTGGTGTTTAGGATGATGATTGTGGGGTGCTCAATGGGGATTGGGAGTTGCAATGGTTGTCTATTAGTTCTACTTACTTTTCATAGTCTCATTACTATGTGCTGGCGGACTTTGGGATGATCGTGTGTGATTGCTAACAATTTTACGAGTGTCTGAGATAGTGTTAATTTTGAGAATGGTGTGTGTGGGATCAAGCATTTGTCTGTTCTTGTTATCAGTGGCAGTTTCTGCTGTTGATGACGGTTCTGCTGTGCCTGTGCCCGAGACCGCACCCGTTCCCTTGCCCCAAGGCGGCAAATTAATTGTGCTCTGCACTATATTACTGTGATTTGTGTCAACAACCGGCGGCAAGTAATGCACATCACTTCCAATGTTAATGGGAATGCCACTAACATCTTTTATGTAGAAATGATTATCGGAATTGTCCTTACCATTTCCATTAGCATTGCTGTTGCCGCCATTGCCCTTATGCGGTGGATAATTCTGTTGAGTTGGCACATTGTTAATGCGAATGCCGGTCTGGATATGATGATGACCGGGATAAGCCACATTTACGCCACCTCTTCCAGGAGGCAGCATGTTAATGCTGCCATGTCCGTGCCCTGGCGACAGGATTATGCCACCACCAGCACCAAGTCCAGGGCCGGGTCCAACGCCGCTGGATCCAATATTGTTACCCATTATATTCGGCTGAATAGGTATGCGGTTAAATTGATCAATGTTTGTATTGATCGATGTGCCCATTCCCATTCCCAGGCCGTTATTAGCATTAATTTGCATTCCCGCGCCGCCCGCTCCGTTTGCTCCTGCGCCACCCGAAATTAGGCCAGTGTTCACGCCGCTTATACCGATTGTGTTGCCGGCAATGTTGTGGTGACCATGCGCGTGCTTTGAATTATGATCATCATTTGTCGCCACATTGTTGATCACATTGCCGCCGCCACCAATTCCTCCATCCGCACCCGGCACGGCCACGGATGTGGTGGTGCTGGGTGTCGTCTTGTTTTTCTCCTCGGCTGCACAACAGACCTTAAACACGACTTTCATATTGTTTGTAGAACACCGACCGCCTATTCGCCGATACAAGTCGTCCTTCGATGAAGTCGCTGTAAGTAAAGAAAGAAAACAGGATACAAAACAATTATACTGAAGGCCTTGTCCTTGATCTACGAGCATAAGGTAGACCAACTCACAAATGAAGTAGTAGTCGTTTCCAGGTAGGAACTCCAAACCACCTGGCTGCGGTGTAAATGGCCGGAAAGTTATCGTAAAAAACATTAATTTCTGAGGTTTATCACATATAGCTATTACTCGCGGATCGGCGTTCGTTATGCGACATGTTTCGTACTCTACTTTGGACACATTGTATATAATGTATTTCTCCGTCTCGTTTTCAAATGTCCCCGGCTCATAGACTGGACATATTATGTGTACTTGGTCGAACTCAAAGGCGAGATTGCCTTTATTCACGTCAATGATGTGATCGGTGTTATCGATTCGAAATCTAAAATATAAAAAAAAAATGTCTTTTACTTATATGCAGTTATTTGGCTAAGTTGGTATTATTCGATTTCATTACAAAACTTTTACGAGTAAATTTTAAATAAAAAATTTATATTCAAGAAGCTTACTTCAGCCGTAACGGAGTTTGTATACCCTTCCAGTTTTATAACATTAAATAAATTTATTAAATATATTTTATCTTGCCGCATCCAGAGTTATAGTATTGATAATTTATTTTATAGAACTTTTTCCTTGTAGACCTTAAATTTAAAGCTTTTCAAATGTGAATCTGGGTACGTTTAATTATAATAGGCTTTAATATGATATATTCAGATTCGGAATAATCGGTGTTAGGCTAACAATATGCTATTTTTTTTTTTTTACACCATTTAAATTAGAATCAGATCTGATAATTAAAATAAACAATAAAATAAAATAAATCTTTAATATAATAAATTTCGTAAATTCAAAAAATTCATCTTTACAAACTCAAAAGGCCTTGAATAGAACACTGTGTAAGGAAAGAAAAAGTGCAATAACTGCAATATTATATTTCTAGCGTACATATTTTCTTTCTATACATACACCGTACACCGAATTGCAATCAGATCGGAAAAGTATTACGGGTACAAATCATTAAAGGAAATCAGTTGATAAAATCTATTTATTTGGTTCTACCTAAATACAGATTTTAAAACGATAAGTGTGAAGGAGAGCCAGAAAGCATTTGCATTGTGTTCTTGACTGGTTTTCGACTACATAAATTATAGTTTTAAGTCAACAACTTAGCTGTGTTAATAATTTAATATTCACGAAATTTGACATTTTCAAGTTTGGTAAATATAAAATAGAAATATATTTTTTTGAGTTTTAGAAGAACTGTCGACTATATACTATTGCTGCATAGGAACAATACGGAATTATTAAATTTATATTTGACAAGTTACATTTGAATGTGATAAATTATATTCGGCACAGTCAAGAGGGGCTAACCCTCCTATTTTTTTTCTTTTGTTTTCTTATGCATTTACAGCATTAATTTTTCATGGAATATGTTTGTACAGTTGCGAAAGAAATAATAGCACCAAAGCTAGCAGCTTACTTTATTTCACAGTAAAAAACGAATAAGACGAATTTGGTTTAAATTTTATTTTCTTTTATCTAACTTGGACTCTTTTGGATTTAAGAGACCAAAAAACAGAGCGAAAATGATAACGGTACTTGTGAAAGGAGCAAAATTGAAATGGGTATGCCAAATAGAGCAGCGAAAATAATAGCACCAAACACAAGTTTTTGACGAAAAAAATCTTTTGCGACTAAATTAATGTTTGGAACTCCACAAATTTATTAGAATTAGTGATTCTTTAAAGTATAAAAATGAAAAAAATATTAATTACATTACTTTTTCGTAAATATGTGTCGCTGAAACCCAAGCTATGAAGAAAAAAGGTTAACTATTGAAAAATGCTTACAGAAGGCAAAACCTATGCTGAAATAAGTCAATTATTGGTCTGCTTAAATAAAATGATCAATAATGCGAAAAAATTTGTTCCAAAAGAAGAATCTCGAGGATCAAAGACCATTATATCGCCATTACTAGTCAAGAAACTATTTCGACAGAGCAAAAAGGACTCCTTTAAGCCAGCAACAGATATTAACAAGGATCTGATTATTGATAATCTGTTGAAGTAATCCGTACTCGACTAAGAGAAAATAGTTTCAACGCTCGTTGTCCCAGAAAAAACTTTTCCTGGACCAAAACGCATGTAGCTAAGCGCGTGAAGTTTGCCAACCAACATGTCAATTGGCCAATACGAAAGTGGAAAGTTGTGTTAGGTAATGTTAGGAGACGAAGAAATAAGGACTATACACCAAAGTATACAAAAATACGACTCAGCACGAAGGTTCCACCATAGTGATATGGGCGTACTTTTGCTATTATGGAGTAGGTCCCATACATTGGACTTTAACAATCATGGATGAGCCTATTTTCATATACACCAGACAGTAATGCATCCATATGCAGAGGATGAAATGGCATCACAATGGGTCCTCAAACAGGACACTTACTCCAGGCACACTAGTAAAAGAGCCAAAAAATGGTTTCCAGACCATACCACCAACGTCATGGAATGTCCTCCAAATCTTAATCAAATTGAGCAATTGTTTACGGACGTCAAAAAGTCCTTTGAAAGGTCGTAAAACAGGGTTTTGGGAAAAGTGCCGAGGACCAAATGCTAGGATATAGAGAGTCTCTGCCAAGGCGCTGTGTGGTCGTAATTGGTAGTAAAGGATACTGAAAAAACATTAAACCGACTTTTTGAAAACCATATTCATGAATTGAAGTACTTTTGTATTATAGTTTTGAAGTAACTTTTTGTTTTCCTCGATGTAACTGAATTGGTGCTATTTTTTTTTTCGCCTGATTTTGACTGGAAAAACTTTGAAAGTGAATAATTTTTTAAATATTTCAAAAATATGTGGTCTTTTCCTACTAAAATTATGTGGATAGATTAAATAATTAATTTAAATAATTTTAAGAGTCAAAAATATAGATATTTTCAAAGTTTTGGTAATTTGAAATTTGCAACGCCCCTTGGTGCTATTATTTCTTTCGCAGCTGTATATATTTGTTTATATATATATTTTAGTTTATACTTTGATCTTAAATATTCTACAAAAGTCTTCAAATAATCGTTAAAACATTTTATCATATTAAAATGGAAAAAAAATACCAAAACAGTTAACTTCGGCCTTGCCGAATATTGCACCCTAGCATATCCTTGAAGTTCTTTACTAATTAACTCTTCGGTTTTCATTCGAAATTTTAAATTATAAATAAAACATTATCAGAAAATAAATTATTTTAAACTTTTTTATTGTCTTTAACCGAAATTGAAGCTGTTTGCGTATGAAAGTTCTCTCTGTTGTAGCAGCGAAAGAAATTCAAATGCTTTTTGTCTCTTGATATTTGCGTGTTGATATTTGTTGTATTTTTGGCTAAGGTAAATTAATTTCATTTCAGTAATTATTATCCGATATTATTAAAACTTGGTGTACAAAAAAAAAAAAAAAAGGACAAAGAGAAGTTGTAAAACAAAAATTCTTATGCCTTTGCAAAAAAGTTTTGGTCAAAAGTTTGCAACGCATAGAAGGAAGCATCTCCAACTATATAAAGTATATATATTCTTGATCAGCACAATAAGCTGAGTTGATATAGCTTTGTCCGTCTGAAATTTTTGCACCTGTGCTTCTTTTTGCAGGCATTGTATATCTCGGAATTATCCCGATCGGATGACTATATCATATAGCTCCCATAGGAACGTTCGGTCATAAATATGCCTTTCGAACAATAAATTGGTTGTTTTAAAAGCGATTATCACAAAATTATTATATAAAATATATATAAGCATAGTTATATATAATATATAAACATAGTTTCATCAAAATCGGTTCACTATATCATATAGCTCCATTGGAACGATCGGTCAGAAAAATAGTTTTAGATGCTTGGTTATTTAAAGAGCGATTCTCACAAAATTTGGTATGTGTAAGTTTGGTATATATAAAAATGTGTTTACTGAGTTTCACAAAAATCGTTCGACTATATGCTTTAGCTCTCATAGGAACAATAAGACCAAAACAAATTTGTTTAGTAAAAAGTATCCAAAGCTATTCAAACTTCGGCATGGCCGAAGTTAGCCCATCTTTCTATTTTTTTTTTTGCCATGAGGCAAATTTTGTAAGCGTCTCTTGTGCTGAAGTCAATTTAGTATATCTTATAGCCGTCCGATCTGACTAATTTTTATACTTTATCTCGATAGACATCTAAAAAACTTTTCTACTCAGTTTCACAACATATAGCTTAAAGTCTAAAAAAAAAAAAAAAGGAAAAAAAAAAACAGATAGACGGACTATATGAACTCGGCTATTAATACCGATCAATATTGTAAAGTTAAAGTTAATTTGCGGAATCATCAGTGTAATATACAATTTCCTTAACCTGCCACAACAATGTAGGCATACTCTCTCGCTTACTCTTTTTACCCAATGTTGGACTTGGGATTTCAGTGTACAGTGTTCAGAGGAAGAGGATTCAAAATTTTAACAACTGTTATATACATATGTATTATATGGTGTGCCAAATAAGAATACGACACTTTTAACACAGCTTTAGGGACTCATGGCGTCTATGTTTTAAATAAACGTGACAAATGTTTACACCAAATTTGGTATACAATACCGGTGTTAATTTAAATGACCAAGCAGACGGAGAAGTCTTAATTGGTTTGGCTATTGATACTGATCAGGAATATATATACTTTATGGGGGTCGGTAATGTTTACTTCTGCCTGTTACACAAATTTTAGCAACTTTAATATTCCCTTTTACCCCATGGATACAAGGCATAAGGCAGAATGCTTTAGTTGCAAAATTAAACAGTCTAATACGATCTGTCAGATGGTCGATGTCATGTTGAAAGTAAATGTTAACTGTCGACTGCCTATGTCGTCTGGTTGTCCCGTTAGCGTTGTTCTCAATCTCCAAATCACCCCAACACCCGGCAACGCACGCACTTACGTCGTTTCCTTGGTTTCCCTGTGCCATTCCAGGTTATTCTCCTTTTGTTTTTCTTCTTTTTTTATTATATTTTTTTAAGCGCTTTGTAAATCAAAAATCACCCCTAATGATGAAGTACGCATATTTTACATGCTTTGGCGACACACACTCACGCATCGATGTAGGGAGTGCAAGGTGCGCGGTGGGCGGTGCAGGGGATGTGCGACTAGGGTTACATTACATGCTCACGCTGGGCGCATGGAGTATACATATGCATTTGCGATGAATACATGAGTACTGGCCACCACCCCCCGTCCTCACTCACCGAAATCCCAACAGGACCAGTAAGAGCAGAAGGTAGTACAACAACAACAACAATAATAATAACCACACCAACAGCAACAAAAAGCAACGAAGCAACACCAGCTGCAGACCCCAGCGACAAGTTGCACGCACTCACCTCACCTTGAGCGTTTGAAGACGCTGATGGATTCTTCCAGCCCTGCGTTTACCACAAGAGAGGGTGGATATTAATGTACCTCTCTCTATGTGGATATATATATATATATACAGATATATATGCACACGTCTTGGCAAGCCGAAACGTTGCGTATCCGTTGCATTGCTTTGACAATGCACCGCAGCAAAGTTGGCGTCCCAAGCTAGAGCTCATCACCACCCTCGCTATCAAACGACCAGGACCTGCTGACGCCTCCTAGAGGAACACCTTTGCGACAAATACAACCAGAATCTCACCCTTTTGCCAACATTTTGTTTTCCTCCCCCAACCCTTTTGATTTCCAAGAAGTTGGTGGTGCCCTGTTAAACTAATCCTTTTTGCAAATTTCATGACTATAAAGATCAGAATTCACTTTCAAATGCAAACAGACAACGACAACAATCCAAATGAGCTCAAGTCGACGTATTTTTAGCAAGAAAGTTTGGTTTGCAAAAATAGTTAAATATAATTTACAATATTTAACAATATTAAACTTGCAATATTTAAAATAATCATAAGCCTTTGATTTTTCGGTTTTTAAAAGATTATTATATTAGATTCTTTAATTGAATCAAAATTTTATCAAGGGATTTTACATTTCCGCTATATGTTATTCATATACAATACTTCCTAACGCGATTAATAAAGATAAAACTTATCAACGTTGTTGAAGTATTTTTGAAAAACTGTGTTCAACTTACTAAAATTTTGATTTCAACTAACAATTTCAACTCACACATGTTAATATTAAAGCCAATTAGGAAATTATCTGACCAATATTGTATAACCTTCTTCGAGGATATAATTAACAAGCAATAAGAATATCAGAACGACGTGCAATCTAGATCTTTGGAATCTCGATAATTGGAAGCAGAACCAAGTCACCATATTAAAAAAATAGATCATAAAATATACTTAACAATATGGTATAAAGAGAGCTATTGTATTAATGAGAGTTTCCTAAATAGTAGAGTGAATATTGGTTCTTAATTGTTTTAGCCACGAATCAAATAATATAATATATAGTTGGGATATACTTACATGCTGTTCGATGTATTCCAATGCATATAAAATGTTTTTGCGCAGCTGGACATTGTCGATAGGAGCACAGTTTCTATGCAGATTAAGGTGAGCAGAGTTACGAACGACGTGGTGCCCAATGTTGGTAATGGTATTAGCATCCTGCATCGCCCAGTCGACGACAAAACTGAACTTCCAGTAGTTCGACCACGACGCCGTCGTTTGGTGTTCGCACTGAGTGATTTCAGTGTAACAGCCCTCCCCGCTGCAGATTCTGAGTTGCTGCTTATTGTGCTTAATACTGTATCCGACAAAGGTTGAATTGCTTTAACGGATGTTGGGAACGGCATGGATGTCATAGTTTCGGCCACTATATGAGCCACAGATTTATTCTTGCTTTTGCATTTGGACTTGCGATGCATCGCTGGCTTGGCGATAAGTGCCGTCGTTGTTTGATTTCGATTTCGAGCTTTTGGCATACTTTCGATGGTCGGTAGTGTGGATGGCCGACCACTGGCCTTGTGACCAGAGTGCGGCTGAATTCTCTGTTCTTCCGGTGGGCTGTTGGACGAGGATCTATCTATGGTTATTACAGGTTCTAAGCCCAAGCCCAACACCAACCCTAAGCCGGATCCAGGCTTAGGGTCAAATTTGTGTAAAGCAGTCCGCGGCGGGCAGCTCGCTCTTTTGTTGCGCACCAGCTTTGACTTGGATTTGGAGCATGGCACGGATTGGCTGGATTGGTTGGCAGCTTGAGTTGAATTTGCAGATGAAGTTTGACTCAGAGTGGACGCGGATTGTGGGGACCAGGATTCAGTAACGCACACACTTTTTGGCAATTCGTGCATGATCATAATCAACACTTGTTGAAATCAGCCAATTACCTATTTCTTTGTATTTAGCTTAGTTTGCAAACACTAAAGCTAATAATCTGGATTCCGGTTCCAACACTCGAATTGATGTCGTAGAACGAATTAAAAGTGCGTCGTGGTTAGCAGCTAAGGGCAACATACCGAATTTTCTGTCCTCATCACTATCTTAGCTATCTGTAACCAAAGATAAAGGTACAATAAGATTGATTGACTAACAATAGAAACGGGGATCGAGAACACAAGACTGCGAAGGACAACCATGAGACGACCTGGCAGACGGTTGATATAACCACTTATTTCGATTGGCATCGGTTTGGGCGCATTGACCGACTGCCGACTTCTCAGCACTCCACTTCACTCCGCCAGTAAAACACATCCCCCTACTCCTCATCCTACTTTTTACACCCTCCAACCATGGTACGCAAACATAACGGCGCAAGCGCTTTAACCATTCAGCATTAAATGAAATAATGACGTTGGTTTAGGAATGCGTATTCTAGACTTTATGGTCTATTGATATTCTTAAAAGGAACAAAAAGAACTAACAACTATAACTAAATGAAGATAATAATTCGCAAACCTGTATTTGTGTTTAATAAAAAGAAACTTTTACATTAGTTGTTTATACTAGGACTTTGAGTTTTATTAAGACATGTAGTTGGAAATAACTATATTAAATAATAACTAATAGAGCTTCTATTATTATCTGTATTAAGTTCGCGCCCAATTAAAGCTTCTAATCAATCATTTTAATTTATATCTTATATATCGGAATAGCAATACAATCTATAGAGAATATTTTGTTTTGTAAAGTGTTTCAAAAGCATTCTAAACAGGTTAGATAGCAAGACTCTAGATATATTGTGGAACGATGATGATTTTGATTTGCACTGACCCAAAAAACGAGTGTAAGAAGAGTGTACGGGCTTCGACTACATATGCATGTCATATTCGAACAATTGTAGTCTAGTTAAAGCCTGTGTTAAAACACTCTACTCGCCAGCGTCTTCATTTTGGTCATCGTTAGCGAGCCCTGCCTCCCTCTCTCATCAACATTCGATAAGTTTAAGGTAGATTGTTTTTAATTTGCATTTGAATTTAGGTTTCACTCTTTTTCTCTCTCCCTCATTTTAGTTAGCCTGCTCGCTCGCTCTCTTCCTTCCCTTCCATTACATTCTCTCACTCCACTGTTGCTCTGGGCCTCTCTTTCGCTCTCATTTATGTATATCGGGAGACGATTCCTGTATACATACACAGTGACAGCGACAAAACCAACACTGACAAACCTGACTGATTCTAAATAAATAATATACAGGAATGGTAAAGGGGATAACATTAATACTAAATAGTCCTTAAAAGTTTAACAATTGGATAAAGTTATCTTTTATCTTCATTTTTCACAAGACTAATGGTCATTTTTCATTGCAGACTTGAAAATACATACATTCACACACACACACAAACACACAGATAGACACACACTCAAGCACACAGACGGAACCAGAACAGAACAGGGTTTCTTATGTACACCATTTCTTTTACTTTTCTTTTCAATCACATTTTCTCCCCATGTCCTTGGTTTGGGTCTTCAAAATGCACTCCGCTTGTACATTGAATGTTGTATGAGCCTTCACATTAAATATATTATTCACTCTACGCCTGCATTAATGGAGCACCCTCGCACCGCCACAGCCATGGGAGACAATTGTTTTTTCTTCAATGTTCAGTTTGGCTTAACCTCGCATGTTGAGCGCCACCGCGTCCGCGTTTAGGCTCGAGCCATACTTTAAATTTAAATAAATTTCACGTTCTTTTATTTTCACCAATCTCTTTTTTATTAACTGATTTGTGACTCCAACAACAAAAAACTTGCTATGCTCAGTAGAGCGTTTCGCTCCTCTTTCGCGAGTTGCTTTAGTGTCTCGCTACTCTTTTGCGTGTTTCTATGAGTATCGCTCCTCATCGAGTATCTGATTATCTTAGTGTCATTGCCAGCTCTAGTTATTTGCAGCAAAAACAGTTAAGGGTATTTCGATAATTTTTAAAATTATTACGATAACTTATATTCATTATATACAACTTCTTGATTAAAAAAATTTAAAAATCTTTTGATTTTTATTTTTTGCTTCTAGATGGCCTTAATTATTTCAGATATTAAAAATTTATTTAACCCCCCTTCACATGTTGGAATGTTTTAAAAACAATGCTCGCTGCCCTGGCTTCTTAACTTATCGTTTGGAGCGAATTCATAAATCCTTTACATCTTACCGATAAATACATAGTGTTTTAAGTACTCGACTTAACTTCGATGATTATCACAATACTGCTACAACCATACATTAAAAGGGGCTTATTCAAATCAATTTTTTTTTAACAGATCCTGAGAAAAATATTTTTATTTCTATTATAGTATGCCGTAAATTTTCCACTTGTTTTAAGTAACTTTCTATGGCATGACAGTTTCACGTCCTTTTTTTTTCAGAATTCTCATCTCCAGTTTCTTCCCGGGAAATATTCCGCCTATCGATTAATGTATGAAACTTGATTTCGCTGCGCTTTTCTATTATTCGTTCGATGTTATTTTAAAAAGATATTTTTGTTCGACTGACAGAAAAATGAGAAAATAACGGTGCTCGAAGTTATGTTGTTAAAGTAAAGTGAGATTACTTAAAATTTTTCTCGAAGCTTTGTTGTTGTTTGTGTTAATTTTTGTTTGTGTAGGTAAAAAGACATACTTATAATCGTACTTCACGATCGTTGAACCAAAATATATATCTGATTAATATTTTCACCTTGAATGTATGTTTGAAACATTAAAACCTAGTAAAGTTAAAACTACTCCACCTCAATACTTCTACGTTGTAATCAAGAAAATGTTGCTAATTTCGTCGAGTCTCGGTGTAGTCTCTGTGTGCAACCGTATATACAAACATACATACATACGTATTCAGACTATTAGATAAGTATTGCTAATTAATTTGAAAATTCGAGCACAAACAATAAATTAAAATTTACAGTCAAATTGCTCCCACGCATTTACTGTCGGTCGGTCTGGTCATTGGTTAAAATGAATGATTCTCTGCTTTTATACCCTTCCGATTGACAATTACAAATATATTTACATATGTACATATATATTGTACATAAATTTTTGTAGTCGTCTTTACTATTTGTTGTTTCCCTCCTTAAGCCCCTGACTAAACAAATACGTACATGTACTCAATTAGTGCAAGGGCATAGCAGAATTCATTTTATCTCCCGGCTATCTTCAATAAACCAACATATATATATATATAAATATAAATATAAATATATATTTATTAATATGTGCATGCCTATGTGTCTTTATATACCTGTGCAAAGAGGGTCTAGTCATTTTAGTCAGAAGTTTGTAACTCCTTTCCCTTTTATGAATAAAGGAGAGTAGTTTCAACTCAAAAAGTTTTACACCACTATTGATGAGCAAGGTGGGTTTCATTGTACTATTTTTTACATTCACATTGGCCGAATATAAGTGAGATTTTAAGAAAATTTTATTTTACGAGTATGACTATTTAGGGTATTTAAACAATATTTGGTTAATATTACCTATACAGCGGCATTGCAGAGAAATTTGTAAGGGTACCCTAAGTTCGGCATAGCAGACGGAAGCGGAATCTACTGTTTATTTATTTATTGTGTGTTTACAGTGTACGCAATATTTTATCTATTCCGGTGACGGTGACCAGGCTACCAGTGAGGAGATCTTTGCTTTTTTCGAAGTTCACAAATTCTGTAATGAATTTATGCGATTGTCACAAGATGTCGTGTTACTTATAAACATTATTTTTTTTAATAAAAATTTGGAAGGGTCGGTAAATCCGGACAGTATTATGAGCGCAATTTAATAAAAAAAAAAAAAAACTGAAACCGTAAATAGATTTGAAATTACAACTTTTAAATCCATAATAAGTACTTTTTAACTGTGGCACAACCGGGGGCAAATTGGAGTGTGGAAATAATTTAAGTACATATAAAGAGTAAGTATACAAATCAGTACGTAGCAATAAAGATATTTGAATAAATTTTAATTTCAAAGGCATAAACATGTCGTCAAATCATTGTGAGAGTCGTATTTGTATATCTGAAGATCTCCGTACAAGCTCCTGTGGAAGTTTGTATGCCAACTGCAATTGTAGCTCTGCAGCGCAATCGACGGAGAAAATCAGCTACAATTGGAATCGATTAAGGTTAAGCATGAGTAATAGGGAACCTTTGAATTTGCCGTCCACGGAGACAAGTCGATCTACAAAGCAGCAATTGCAGTTCAGATCACGCCCGCGCCGAGAGTACAATTCCTTTTCGCATCCTGATACAAATGTCATCTTTACAAAGCTGCCTGCGCCAAGACTTGAAACAATGCAGGATTGGAATCTGGAACTTAGTCGATTTTTGCATCAGTCGGATGAACAGGAAAAGAGTATCACAATAGATAGAGAAGGACGTAACAAAATTGAGGGCGCCCAACAGTTTTTTGCACAGAGTGGGATCCTAGGTCCGACCAATTTTAGGGACTCAAGTGAATTGATCAGAAAGACATCCAGAATTCACATAGATCCCACTGTAAGAGAACAGGTGAGTACTTCTGATGTACATCAATTTTGTTCTGAACAAGAACTTGTTTTCTTCACAGATTCGAAAAACTTCGCTATGCCTCCGATCGAAACCTCAATTTACCCCGGACAAGGTATTGGGTGCTTGGCAATTGCAGGAGAGTACAAATCTAAAAGATTCCGATGGCTCTGACTTACTTACCAGTCTACAGGAGCAAGTCTACACGTTAAGAGGAGTTATAGAGCATGGAGAGACAAAAATAATAATGCTGCGTACAGAGATCAGCAAAATGAAGGCAAGCTTCTTTTACTCAAGTAATTAATTTTCCTTTATTTGAATCCATCCTTTATTTTGCAGAGGATACTCCAGGAAATGACACAGTCCCATGCTTTATGTTTGTTTTGCCAACCAGAAGCTAGTTGCGTCGAGTCCTAGTCGAATGTTTTTAATATAAAGTTTGATTGGCTTGAATCAGTGGTTCAAAATTATTTTAATTCCTTGGCATATGCAATTAATTTATATGCAGTCCTGTGGAAAAAGGTCACTCGATTGAGGCAACATAAAGTTTGCTGCACTTTAGTTATTTTTCCCTCACACAAAAGGGTTAAGTAGAATTATTACACTTTATTGAGGTTAATTTGTTCTATTACAATTGGGATAGTAGCGTACATATATACAGAAAATTAAATGAAATAATCCTTATGTATATGCAGTGGCGAATTTGAACTTTTTTCATCTTTTTCTTATCATTATCTTTTTAGTTTTCAGTAAAATACGTCTTTTGATGAAGAATAAGATCACAAAACCACAATATCAGCCTTAAATATCATGATTTAAATTCACCGAAGTTCTCTCTTCAATCCGCCACTGTGTATATGCGAATATACATCTCGTTGCAATAAAATATTTGCAGAAAAAACTTAACTTCATTAGAAAGCACTTTGTATAATGTGTAAGCATTTTACGCTCGATGGTCATTAAAGATGACTCAACTGATTACTTCAGATATCAATTTAGGTTCAGATTCAATTTTACCTAAGCTAGGAGTTGCTACCAAAACAAATTTCGGTTCCCATACCGGTTCCATTTAATCAGGTAAAGTGCTTTGACGCATGTAACTACTAATTTTGGAGTCCAACTTGATTCTGCTATGATTAGGTATATTCCTCTGTGCCATATAGAACCAAAGCTCAAAAAATATTATTTGAACCGAAATTTGTTTCGTTATCAATCCCTAATTTAACCACAAGTTTGCCAATAATATAGCACCCTTGAACAAACATACAACTAGCTAACTGAAAATTGCATATATGCTAGTGTTTGTTTTTTTTTTTTTTTTTGCTTGTAGTTATAATTAATAATTCATATTTACCTAGCGCCCATGCAAGCCTCCATATTATTTTAGTTAAGACACCGTTACGTGCTTGATTGGGATTAAGATTAGAGTACTATTTGGGTAACAGGGACAGGGGCGAACGGCGTCATTGTCGCCGTCATTTTACTCTTTAGGAGGATTGGATGTGACTATTAGCGTAGTAGATGACGTATCGGTTATAAGTAACTGTTTCTCTAATTATAATTATATTTCTGTCCACTAATATTCTAAATTTGGTGGAATTTGCTATACCACATGAAACTTTCATTAGTCCCTTTCATTTTACCGTTTTTAGAAACTTTTGGAAACTGCTTTTATAAATTAGTTTATGCCGAGATATTTTCAAAATTGCGACGTCATCACCCCCTTTCCCGCCCATGGAAAACTAATCAGTTACAGCTCGCTGTCCCCACATTGCACATCCAATATTGCTTTTACCTATAATCATTATAAATGTAAGTTATTTATGAAATTTGATTATTCTATGTTATGCCTATATCGTCGTAGGCGTGCACTGTTTTCGATTTTCGGATCGCCGGGGGGAGGCGATATTGAGATATCGGTCCTTGCTTGTGGCTCTGCTACGCTGTCATTCCATGGAAAATTGTTAGAATTCGTATCGTCTCCTTGTTTGGCGACAACCAAGTCCTTGGCACCATGACCCTCGCTCATGTCGGTTGAGTGGTCCTCAAAGTGTCCCAGCAATGTTGTGGGTATGCCGCGAGATCTGTAAAATGTTTAGTTAAATGTTAATCATGAACAATCCAGACATAATTGTACACTCTTAACCCACCGACTCGATGTACGTGACCGAGGGCGTTGAAATCTCAATTGCAATTGAGCTGGGTCTGTAACATACTTCCCTTCAGATGATTCCCGACGGCGTCGTAAACCTACATTTAAATAGTAACTATTAATTTCTTACACTTTTGCAAAAAAGGTTTATATGTTAAATATATGATCGGGGCCAAAAAAGCTAAATTATTAAATTTTAGGAAGTCGACAGTGCAAACCATTTTTAACAATTATAAAATATTCAATTCTGTTGCTCCTGGAGGAATGGCAAAATACAGCGGTAAAACATCTTGAAAATTTGGTCGCCCAGACGATTACAATTTGTTTTCTATATTTTTGTAGATTCAAAACAAAACTGCAACCACCATTTATTTTCTTGTAAATGCTTAAGGAGAGATCATATGGAGAGTGTTGCCTGCCACTGTATATGTTACTACACATGGTGGACGTTACTTAAATTTTCCATTAGAAAATCAAACAAGATGTTCTAAGAAAAAGTTTAGGGGATCAGGGTGATTCTGAGATAAACAGGATGTAAAGTATTTAGAAAGTACTCTTTTAGGAACTTGCATTGATCCAGACAGACAATCAAGAATATATTTTATATATACGTGTATATAATACACTTTTTGTAAAAAAAAAACACTCTAGAGTAGAAATTTATGTACACTTTAACATCGTTTTAAAATAATACAACAAAATAAGCGAATCTTAATCCGGAAAGTTTTAAATTTAATCCCAAATAAATTAGTTTTATAAACGTGAGTGGTTAGGTTGAAGTCGATTGACTGAAATGACCGTTTGTATATCTATCTTGACATGGAGTTAATTAAAATGGATGGAAGTGATAAAACAAACCTGGTGTTAAGTCCGTCATATTTGGAGGATTCGGTAAAGCACCAGAACATAGGGCATTACGTATAGGGCTGGATATAGTCTCCACTATGGAATTGGGTGAATCGTGTGAGGCATGCTGATCGGATTTAATTTGAGGTTGTGGTAGAGACTGCGGTTGGAGAGCCGATACACTGGTTGCATTTGTGTTGTCGGCACCTGCCCATGAAGCACACTTAGACTGCCGCATGTTAGAAGTAAGTACTGGGATCTTACTAGGCGCCACAAGAGACATCTCACATCCACATGTGTTGCTACCAACTACAGTTCCATTGGAATCACCTGATCTGGGTGCCATTCTGCGATCGAGTTCGGCTCCGTTACCGCTGCCGTTCACATTGGTGTCGCAACAACTGGGCTCATTGGGTGTGTCTGGAGTGGGAGTCTCTTTGTTAGTTGGTGTGGCACAATTCTTAATTGTGTTTGGAGAGGAAGCTTTGTCATCACAGTTTATTGGCACCGGCACCGTATTAAGACATCTAGAAGGACCTGCACCTGGTTCTACATCTGAACCATGAACGTTCTCAGCTATTCCTTGGCTAGTTAGTGTGAGAAGGGCGCTAGGCGTCGTTTTAACAGCATCATAGTAGTCCGATTCTTCCAGATGTGAGTTTTCTGCGAAGGAAAGCAACATTCAAAAAGATTGCTACGAAAAGCCTGGTTACTTCATAGCTGGGTTACCTTTGGGAATGACACGAATTTCAAGTCGCCCACTAACACATCCGTCATTCTCCTTCTCACCATCAGGATTAACCTGTGGTGGAAAGTGGCTTCGCTGGCAAGATGTTGTTTGAACGCACCATGGCCTGGCTATTCCATCGGCCTCTTGTAAACGGACCTGTGGCTGGTCCTCAAAAAGGTCAGTCAGAGAAACGTTCGGAAGGCTGTTACGATGTTTGCACATGTGCTGGCTATCATTTGACATATGTGATGGAAACTCGACATGCATATGGCTTGGTGCTTCTTTGTACGAAGACGATGGAATCCGCGGCTCGGTTGGCAGGGCAACTTCGGATTCGGCAGCGCCAGACCCGGCTTTAGCACTTGCTAGCGCCAGTGGTGCGATTTCTGAGTATGATTCACGAACGCAAACGTTTCGGACTATATCCATACGGTAAACCTGAAACAAAACAATAGGATGGATGAAACAAGATCGAAAAAAATTAAAACATTCTGTTCCTAATAAAAAATGTTTATTATCGTCTTGGATTCAATTGTAAGAACAAGTGTATTAATCATTCTGTTTTATAAAAATCCGCCATTATTTGGCTGAGACGTTAGTGATACAGGGACATGCACTCAGATGTATTGAGAGCAATTGCACTAATGATTTAAATGCTTAAAATGTCCCCAAATACAAAAATTAGCTTGTACACATGCAAGTTTTTCGACAGAGGTAAATATTGATATTGGTAATGGCTTTATATGTATAAAAATTTACAAAATTGAAACTTATGCAATGCTTACTGTGTCGTCGAAGGCTGCTTGTTGGACAGCCGGTGGCTCTAGGTCTTTGCGTAATACATTACCCATTGCAGGCTCAGACCAACAGTGAGGTATAGAAATTTGCAAGGTGTCGTAGTTTTCGATGCCGGCTATGTTAAGGGTGTATCTATGGTAAGGGATATATAATATACATACAAATATACACATATTGTATACAGACTCCAACTTAAGCTTATATATAAATATACATACATACAATTTTATATTAAGTTCACATACACAAATATATAACCCGTAAGCCCAATCTTATTCAGTAAAATTAATTGATAACCATTATGTTAAGGAACCTATTAACCGTTATTTACACAAACAATATTCCCAATTTTTAGAATACCTTGAATAATAAAAGAGAGTTCGACTTGTTTTTAAACCGATACACAGTTATAAACTTTTTCTCGTTACCAGAAACATTAATTCGTACTTTAGAAAAGGAGTCTTTTTTGACTTTTAGCTATATTAAGATCACTATAAAACGTAACGGGAATATATTCTGCATACCCCGATTTCAGATCTGGATGATTTGCATAGATGTGTACAGCCAAGTCGTGCGACACTTACCTCTTAACCCTATCCTTTTCAATTGCGGCTGGCTGTGACTTTTTTGACTGGCTGTGGCTATAGTCAGCTACGTGCACCTCCGCGTCTGCATCCGTTTTATGCAATTGCTCCAGATTGGGCTGCGACTGTGTGACGAGAGTTAGGTAGGGTATACTTTACATGTGTTCATTGCAAAAATTGTCAATTTCTACTTTCGGGAATGGGATGCACGCAGTTGGCGAAGATTAGTTAAGGCACGAGGGCGCCATTTGTGTTATTACTGTTATAAGTGGACATTTTAAGCAAGTATCGTTAGTTCAAGCTCAACCTGAGAGCCAATACCTGATTCCTGCTTAGTCGATAAAAACACTACCACACTTATTTACCTGAGGCTCACGGTTCCATTCATTGTCTGTCGTGTCTTCGGAGTCATCGAATTGACTTTTCCATTGTGACGCCAGGGTGAGAGCTCCACCGCCTTTAGTTACCTGTTGAAGAGCCGATACATTCTCATCGTCAATTAACGCAAATTGAGTAACCGAGTGGTCGCCGGCAACGCTGCTTCTGGCAGTGTTGCTCCCAGTTCCAGTTCCGCCACCTGTGCCACTAGTATTTATACGTTGAATCGACCCCGAGCCAATGCCTGAAGACGAGGGGCGTAAGTTTGTGGATGTTGCTGAGCGACGATTGGCTGGAGGCATTCCAACGATACCGAAAACACCCTGGCTTCGCTGGCCACCAGTGCTTCCTGTTTTTGATGTCGTACCGCCAGTCCCAGCATTTCCACCCGAAATCGGGTCAAAGGCTCGATTCCGCATTTCCTGATCTTGCGATTCGGCTGGAAGTTGGCTTTGGGTAACTAAAACACCTCCAGCCACTGTAAGATCATGCACACTCATGGGCGGGGCGGTTAGAACGCGTAGACGCCCATATGTCGACTTTGGTTCATCTGAAGTTCGCTTGCCATCAGCACCCTTTTCCGTACCAGTCAGTTGTACCTTGCCATCGACATTAGATGCAGCCGGTGGATTCGCCCGCTTTGCCTGCTGCTGCACATCATTACCAAGCTGTGACTTGTTACTAACACCATTACCGTCCGTTGGTCCATTGGCCTTAGCTTCACTTTCCAGTCCTACTGGTGGGGCAATGTCGATGTCTGCTTGTAGTTTCGCTGGTAAAGTTGCCAAAATAACCTTATCCTCCGCATGTGGATACTGCAAGGTATTCTCATTAGTTACGGCAAAATATGGCAAATGGTTGGGACTTACGTAAACTGGCGCGGAGTTATTTTGATTTGAGATGGACAATGAACCAGTACCTACATGGGGTTGGCATTTTTGTTTGGTATGAATGGCTCCATGTCCATGCAGCGACTTTATCTGTCCGACACCGACTGCAGGAGTCTCGTGGTTTGATTTGATCAATGCACTGGGGAGATTCGGAATGACCGCAGCTAGTTGCTGCTGTGCCAAAGTCTTTGGTAAGGGATTTTGATTCATGCCCGTATTAACGTTTTGCAAGACAGCATCACCAGGGACTCGGCCCTGATCTTGTGGCGATGGTACAGTTGCCGTTGCATTGCAGTTTTTGTCAACCTAAAATTGTAACGATATCAGACAGTCTACCATATACATTTCTGAAACAAATAAAAATTGATATTTACCTTTTCCTTTATGTGCAGTGGTTCCGTCGATGCCATCTGTGCGGTGTCCACATCCGTACGTTTGCGTATCTGTTAGAAAGAAAAGAAATCAGTTAATTTAAAATAATACAAAAATCCTGTTAAACTTGTTAAATTTTTTAATGCGATTGCAGATTAATTTTAAATTATTATCATCATATCATATTGACATGGTAGCTGATCTGAACGATATAAAGATAAAGTGAATTCCAAATTGTTTAGATATCTATCCATTGATGCAATCTGGGTTTATGCCATAGAATGATATCAAAGGAAAGAATTGAATTAATTCCTGTTTCCAATTGAGTTTAAGCACAAACACTTAACTTTTAACTTTAAGTGAAAACTGTTAAACAGCCAGAAAAGAAATTAAGTGGTTCTGTTAAAACTGCTTTTAAAGACTCGAAAGACGATAACAAATGATCGAAGATATATTACCTCCTAGACGCTGTCTCTTAACGGTCTATGATGCAAATAAAAACTTACGAATTCGGTGCCGCTGGCGTTAGATGCAGCTACTGTCATTTGGGTTATATTTCCATGCATATATTCGTTTTTAACTGGAACTGCTGCATTAGCTGCTGCATTGATGTTCCCAATAGTTGAAGTGTCGACCTTCTCCCAGTCATACGGATCAGATTCTTTGACGCCTCGACGTTTCATGCACCGTTCAAAAAGACCGATTAGCATCTATAAGTGGAATATACAAAAATTGGATATATATTTTTTAGGCTACCTATTTTGGGTCATATTTACCGCATAGTCCGGTCGATCTGCATATGTGAGTGACTGTATGTGCTCCAGAAACTGCTTCAGGTCTGATGGCAAATGTTTCAACAGTATTCTATGGTCGTACTTTTCCTTGGTTAGTCCAACTTGCTCCTTGTCTTTTATCTTACGCCATGGCAGTTGGCCGTTGACAAATTCAACTAGCATATAAAAGAGAGACCAAAGATCATCATGGCGGCCCATCTCCCGGTTGCGATGCGCATTGATAGAAGCATATCGCACTGTTCCACGAAAACCAGCCGCCGCCCTCGGACAACGCACTTCGCCAGTGCCTGTTGTATATTGGCGAGCGAGCCCAAAGTCGAGCATGTAAACCCGCCGGCAGTTATAGGGCAAGCGTCCCACTGAAAAATTGCTCTGCAATCGAGAGAAAATGCAGACAAAATTGCAATTTCATGGAAATATTAATTGGGGAATCTAGCTTACCGGCTTGATGTCACGATGAAGAAAGCCCACCGAATGTATTGACTCGATTGCTTTGAGTATCTGTAAGCCTAACCTAAGTGTTGTACTAAGAGAAAATGCACCACGAGGCTGAGCTCGTCTAAGCTCGGCCAAATTCTTTCCCTGGAGCTGCATCACCACATAGTTGAATCGGTCGTTGCGGCCGCATCCAATGAATCGGCATACATGTTCCTTTCCTTGTAACTTTTTCAGGACGGCAACCTCCATTTTGAGGACTTGTTTCGGTTGGCGAGCTGATTCCACTTTAAGTGCAACTTGCTCGCGTGTGATGAGATCCTGTCCCTCATAGATTTCACCGAAGCCGCCGCCCCCAATTTTGCGCACAACCTGCGGACACAACACAACCGGCAAAGAAAGGCAGATGGTAAAATTAAAATGTATCAAATACAAACGAGATGCACACAAACCTTCCATCGCTCCTTCACCACATGTCCCGGCTGCAACAGGTCCTCTGACGTCATTTTGCCAGAGTCCTTCTGCCCGCCAGCTAAATTGCTATTCTTTTCTATGGTGACAAGGGCTCCAGCAGCTGCCGTCTTCGTTAATATTGGTGTTCCTGCTGTTGCAGCTACTCCTCCTAATCCTCCTCCCGTTGGGGTCGCTGTAGATGGTACTTTGAAAGTCACACGGCTGCGAACCCCTAAGCGATTGTGTTTCGCCGGTAGCGTTGCCGAACGCTGCAGTGCATTTGGATATCGATGCTCCTCTGAAGTCTCCGCTTCACCCGCTCCCGGCGGTTTCGATGCAGGGGGCGGATGCAGCCGCAGGAGATTTATGTTATGCTTATAGTTAGCACTTATATATTGCTCCTGCTCCTGTTTCGAGTTCCGATCCCGCGGCCCAGCCACATTTTCGTCGTTCCTAAAACGATATAGTACCCAATGTAAACCATAGCACAAGAGAGGAATATTGAAATAAAGCATCACTGACGAGCGTTGATAATGATTTCAGCGAGTTATTCCAGCTGTTCGATCTCGTCAGAGATGAGAGATTTTAATTTCACAGTGACAGAACAGTGACAAATCATGACTAATAATTTAAAACATTTTTTGTCTCTGTTTCACATGAATTTTAAACTTGAAATGCTCTACCACAGAATAATTTTGTATATGTTCGTTTTAGGTTGGCAAACAATATCGGGATCTAAGTTTGTTTCTCACGCTCATCTGAGACACGCACACTTATACACATACACATATGAACATAGTCACTCGCTTCCATGGTAGTTTGATTGTGTGCATGGAGGGAGGTGTAGAGGTAACAAACATAAGTATGCATATGAACACATACATATATACATACACATGTATGTTTATGCGTATGTACGAATGTCCTGATGATCTCATGCATCCCAAACATTTGTATGTATGTACATATGTAGATATCTACATTAATGTATGTACATACTTTAGATATAGTACCTATGAATGTCAGTATGTGCACATTCTTTTTTTTCATACACTGTTTCCTGATTGCTGCCAGAGATTTTTAACTTTCAATATTATTGTTATTAGTTTTTGAATTGCTATGGGAAGTGTCCGATTGCTGCAAACGAGGCCATCAAATGATTTGGAGTCCACGTAACGTTAATAATACCTTATGTATAACAAGACTTGGAAAATATTTCAACGAAAACGTTTTTTTTGAAATTTTTGTTGGTGTACGTCCTGTGACCAATAGCTCAAGCGTAGACTTGGTCCTTTGTTCTGTCTTCTCAAATTTTACTATTTACACTGCATTATTAGGAAAACTGGGAGTTGCTGTGGTTTTTACAAATTTCTACGGATATAAAAATCTTGTCGTATCGATTGCTAAGCTTTTCTTTCCAGGAAAGGCAAAGCAAAGCTCTGACTGTGAGCCTGAGCTTTCCAAACTGAGCTGGCGCCTGCGCGTTGCCACAGCAGCGCGTTATTTACACTGGCTTGTTTTTCGTAGTGGAGGATTTAAAAATTAGATTATGAAATAAAATATTTGCATATACCCCAAGAGAACAATTCACCTGCATATTGTATAAACATATATGATTGTAGCTGTTATCCTTTCTGGATTCCTTTTAGTCTATGCCTATTAAATTCGATAGAATTATCGAAAATGACAATGCTCATTTTCCTGCTATCGGTATTTGTTTGTATGAGCCGATTGCTTAAGCATTGATATCGAATTGTCCTCTATTAATTAACTTGAAGTTTAAAAATGGTAATGACAGAGAGCTAATGAAAAGTATCGATACAATTTCAATTGTCCTTGATTACTGGGAAAGATCAGTTCCTGTTTACTCTTAACACATTTATTTTTAAATCTGTTTTGTTGTGTATCAGGAATGAGTATTACTTACTTGTGAGTCTCTTGTAAATGCATGGTTTTTGTAGTTGTTGACTTTCACTTTCACCTGATTTAACTACATATAGTTAGTTTATAATGTACATATTATATATATTTTTGTACGAATTAATAATTTTGCTTAGCAGCGATTACCATCACAAAGAAATTTCATTGTTTATCAGGTAAGTATAGGACGGGTTTTGTAATGTATTTATTTATTTAGATTTCGATCAGCCGGAGTCATCATCGTCACCTTTATTCGTATTAACTAGAAAAGCTTGCTTGTGTGAGATGTGCTATTTTTAAAATATACATATTTTTGTCGATTTAATTATAGAGAAGAGTTCACCGAAAACTTTTACCGAGCATCATTGAGAGATAGCCGACACGTGACACAATTTTGACATTTGCTCGTGTGTAAGTTCAAATTTTGTTTTGATACCTTATCGATCCGATATGAGAATACAAAGCATTAGCAATCGGGATTGAAATCTTTTCACACATACATACATACATACATATGTATGCAGGTATGTACATATGTACCAACGAAAAAACAACTGAGACATACGTAAACTGTTCTAATTATAATTAAGTAGTAGGTAGGTGCACCGTACATACATACATATATGAATACATAGGGATGTATGTTTGTATGTCTACATTTAGGATTTGAAATACAAAAGACAGCCGCTGACGATTTTCTTTTTGGAAGATGTAGATTAAGTCTATAGTACGATCCACCGGGCGGAGCTTTTACGTCATGCGAGGTTTTCCGTCCACTGAAATCTCTGTACTGAAGCGCTTTCAATATTGTCGGAAAATTCTCTCGACCCGAGTATGTATTGGCTCATCTACAGGAAAACTTTCGGATCGTTTAATCGAAGAAGCCGCAAAAGCTAAAGCTACCAATGAGTGGGAGGAAGCTTTCTTATAATAAAAAATACGTTGGAATGCCAAGTGGAAGAAGAGGCACAGGGCTGGGATTCACCCAATTTTAATTTCTTACCTGCTCTTATAGGATGTTTCGTGTATGAAGGACAGAAATACCCTTATTGGATCTGTGTCCCATGACTTCCCCTTAATAAATGGATGGTGGATGTTGTTCCGGTAGATTAGATATCACTAATATTAAAGATAGATGGATAATGAAAACAAGTTCTCCTCAATTTCTCAATTCTTATGACAGTGTATCGCGATTTCGGCATACTATTTTTATTCTGTAAACTATATATTTATGATTCGTACATACCAATGAAACGATAACATATTCATTGTGCTGTTTTCGTAAATTTATATATTCTTATATTGATATAATTTACAACATGATTGGAGCAGTCAGTAGAAAGTAAATAAAAAGTCTTGTCCTGATTTTAGTTCAATTTAAATATGCATTTAAAACATTATTTTATTAATTCATTTTTATTATTTATTTAAACTACAACCAAATTTTAGTTAAACTATAATTCTGAATATTATTCCATGTGCTCTGCTAATCCAAATTCTATAGAGAATGAAGCAAGCAAGTCGTCCCTGCCGACTTTGACTATACCCTGTACCAAGTAGAGTAACTGTATTAAATCAAACTCCTTAAAATTTGCCATCAGTTCAAATTAAAATTCTCCTCACAAGCGGCAGCAACGAACGCATGCTATCTCGCTCACACTTACTACGCAATGTCGCACTGGGCATTTCAGTACAAATTGTACATAGATATATCTCCGATATTTCCTGTCCGATTTTAACAAAATTTGATCAGCTGATACCTTTTGGCTATACTATTGGGTGTGCCGAATAAGAATACGCTACCTTTAATATAACACTAGTTATTCGTTTTTCCTAAATTGCGGGGGCGGAAGTGGGCGTGGCAAAAATTTGAAACAAACTTGATCTGCGTAGACACTACACGAATGCTGACACCAAATTTGGTTGCTCTAACTCTTGTAGTCTCTGAGATCCACGTGTTCATACGGACGGACAGACGGACGGACGGACAGACGGACAGACGGACAGACGGACATGTCTCAATCGACTCGGCTGTTGATGCTGATCAAGAATATATATACTTTATGGGGTCGGAAATGCTTCTTTCTGCCTGTTACATACATTTTAGCGACTTTAATATACCCTTTTACCCTATGGGTACAGGGTATAAAAAGCATTAGGTGAACTCTTCTGTTATTCAATTATTTTATATACTAAATCTAGTATCACTTAACTTCTAGATCTTTCTACATTCTTCATCAATCGACGGTCTAAAAGAGTAAGGTTTTTGATTCCTTTAATTATATACTTTTTTTAGACTAGTAAATGAAAGTGTTTTTAGAACCTACCTTTAAATTACTTCAGTAGTGCCACAAGGCAACCATCGTTAAGGACTTTCTTTAACACTTAAAATTTAAAAATGTCGAATCTTAAAGTACAGCTGCCTTTAAAAATTTTGTATAATAATACTGAACCTAGTTTTTACCAAAAGGACTTCTACTAATATCTTAAAAAAAAGACATACAATCTTTATTAAAGACCAAAGAGATTTCTTGATACATCTTTCTTTCATATAATTTATAGTAAACTAGGACGATTCTATAAAAGTAAACTATACATCGACATTCAAGATGGCAGAAAAGGATATTAATTTGCTTTGAATCAATCGGCCACCTGATCTTTAATAATTCAACAGGATATTTAGTTATATCTATACATATGTATATCTACTTGATATTAAATGGAATTTAATGATTGAAAATTTGCAAGCGTTTTAAATTTTTTAATGAGAATGAATGGTTTCAGATATCATCATATGGCTGACAATAATAGAACGCTAAACTAGAAGAAACGACTAAACACGGAGGAGCCGAAGTTCAATAACCTTCCAAGCTGTCCCTTTCTCTTACATATAAATTACCAAAATCATAAGAAAGTATATAGAACTAGTCAACGCTCAACGTCTCGATCGATCGTTCCCATGGGATATATATATAGTATAGTCCGATCCGATCGGGATAATGCCTGCAGCAAGGAGAATTCTAGGCTTTAAGGGTTTCGGAGGAGATTGCTGATTGATTTAGACAAACGGAAAGTGCTAAATGAACTCAGCTCATATTGCTGATTAAGAATTCATATACTTTATATAGTCGGAAATACTTCCTTCTATAAGTTATAAACTTCTGTTTAAAATTATTATATTCTTTTTTCAAGGGCATAAAAAAAAATAATTTTTTTGTTTACTGTTTAATAAATGTATACAAATATATTTTGATTATAAATACATTTGTGTGTGTGTGTGTGTGTGTTCACATTCACATGTATTATATAGATTCCACTAACAACTTTCCGATGGTTATCGAATCCCTAAGGAATAGTTTTTTTGAACACATTTTTGAGGTTCCTCTCTTTTGGAGCATTTGGGTCCGCTTCAGTAGAGTTGCGACCTTTCATCTGGGTAAACATAAAAATGTTGTTGAAAATACTTTATATATTTTTGCTACATCTGGCTATCGGAATGAGTGAAAAGATTCTTGAATCAAAGCAAATTTTAGATTATATCGGAGATCATTATTGTCGTGATTATTGTCGGGACTATTTTCGGGAAGACTGCAAAGTAAATCTTGGCAATGAGAACCATTTATATTGCAACAATAATGGGAAAACTGTAACCACTGATAAATACATGATCAAATTAATGGATGGAACTATAATGTTAACTTGGAAAACCCATCTGGTGAACATAACAAATCTAAAAAAGTTAAATTTATCAGAAAACAAAACCAATGCTAACCAACTTGAAATTAAATTTAACAAAACTGTGAAAGAAAATACATTTGTTTCATCTAGTTGGTATATGGAAGCTCTTAATTTATATATAGTCGATCTGATATTATTGATGAACATTCATGAGTTCGGAGTTCATGTTTCAAGAGGACCCGTAAAGGTTCATTTGGCTAATCTCGAACAATATAAAAATCCATCAAAATTTTTATATAATTATTTATCAAAGAGTATGAATAATTTGCAAAAGCTGTATGTTTCGTGTAATGGAACGCTTATATTCCGGAATGATATTTTTCAAAGGAATACGCAAGTGGAGAGGATTTCTCTTTTTAACTCGAATCTAAAAAATCTTAATAATGTCACTTTTGAAAATTTGACAAAACTAAAATCGTTGCAATTTTTCCGTTGTACTTTGGATAACCAATCGTTTTTAAGGTCAGTATTCTGTTCTATATATAATTTTTTGACCAGGTATAAAAATATTATTAAATTATTTTTAGATCTTCTGTACTTCAAAATAATTTGGAATTACTAGCAGTTGATATGAATGAGATTTTAAATTTTGAGTATTTAAAAAAATTCGAAAAGCTTAAGACAATATCTATATCAACCGATAATAATGGAATGTATATTGATCAGGTTTCCAGAACCAATTTAACATTTTTCATCTGCGAATTTTCATACGCTTCCTTATGTTACTTTAATATTGGCATAAATGGCACACATTGTCCCAGGTTATGCAAATGCGGATTGGATGGGCCACGCAATTTCTTTATCATAAACTGTACTCGGCAAGGACTAAACGAATTTCCAGTGTTGCCAATACCAGTTACAGGCATTGCAGCTCTTTATTTTGAAGGTAATGGCCTAACAAGTTTGCCTAACACATCCTTAGTGGGTTACAACAACTTAAAGGAGCTTCATCTGGCTTATAACAATCTATCAGAAATAACCATTGATCAGTTGCCCCATAACCTAACTTATTTGGATATAAGTTACAACACCATAACGTCTCTGGATCAAAAAGTGGCTCAATTTTTGTTAAGCCGTAGGGATGAGACGCTTGTTGTCCAGTTTGGTATATATTGGAAATGCAACTGCAAAAATATAGAGCTTCTTCATTACCTTGAACTACTGAGAGAGGGAAAAACAATGTTTATCGAGAATAAAGCATATAGATCGGCTAATTTTAAAGCAATAGGTCTTGGCGTTGCTCCAAACGAAAGAATTAATAACATTGTACAGTTTCACCATCTGAAGGGTCCCTGCCCGAAAAACTGTACTTGTTGCTTTAATGGAGCTGAAGAAAACCAATTTATAATCAACTGCACTAACAAGGGCCTAAAAACATTTCCCAAATTGCCACTAAATATATTGGGAGAACCGATTCTTCTGCTGGAATATAACCTCATCGACTCTCTTCCAACCTTATCCCTACAGAACTCTTCGTTAAGAGCACTCCATATGAAGAATAACAGTCTCACTGATCTTCGAATAGATCAGCTTCCATCCAAAATCCAAATTCTGGACATTGAGCACAATAATTTGACAGGACTAGACGACTATGTGACAGGGTTTATATCAAATCTGACGTACATTCAGTTATCTGGTAATCCGTGGCAATGCAGTTGCCAGTTCATCAAGTTTCTTGAATATCTAAAGAACGAAAAACCATTAGAATACACCGTTGCTTTAAGACGCTGCAGTGGACAAGAAATATGCCCCAAAGGGTGTACCTGTTGCAAAGAAGACAATACCCTGAAGTTCATTATCGATTGTTCTAAAAGGAATTTGACTGAGATTCCTTCATTACCCATTACCGAAAATGCAACCCTTCTTTTCAATCACAATCGACTCACTCATTTAAACAAGTCCATGATAATCGTGGGTTTTGATCAACTAAAGGAACTTTATCTGAAAAACAATCGGATTGTAGAGTTGGACTACGTTCCAGATAATATTCAATTGCTCGATCTGAGAAACAATTATCTATCGAAACTGAATGGCAATTTAATCAAATTCCTAACTAAGAAATCTGATGTATCCAATCTAACCATGTTTATATCAGGCAACCCGTGGATTTGCAATTGCAAGGAAATACATTTTTTTCAATTTGCCAAGTCACTCGCTCGAAATATAGAAGATCTATGTTTAACCCAATGCAGCGATTCCACGTTTTTTGTCATGCTGGAAGAGAAGGAAGTCTGCCCTCCTAAAATACCTTCTTATCTGGTCATCTTTACATCGTTCATTATATTTAACCTCCTTCTAAGTTGTCTCCAATGCTTTTGGGATCCTATCCGAATGTGGATGTACGAGAAGAGCTTGTTTACTAGACTAACCGCTCGTATAGAGGTGGATACCAATATGCGTTATGACTGTTTCTTGGCTTACTGCCATAAGGATTCGCATTTGATCGAGGAGTATGTGGAAAGGTTGGAGCGTGGACGCTACAAACTTCGCCTGTGTTTCTATGAAAGAGATTGGCTGGTGGGCGAACCGATTCCAGACTGCATTACCAACTCTGTTGATAACTCCAAGTGCATAGCTATCATAATGACAAACCATTTCCTAAGGTCCGCATGGGGTCGTTTAGAGTTCCGAATGGCCATGCATGCCACCTCCAAGGATTCAAACAAGCGGCTCATTATCATTGTCTATCCAGGAGTGGAGAATTTTGATGCACTCGATGGTGAACTCCAGTACTACATGAAATTCAATACCTATCTGATGCGGAGCGATGTCAATTTCTGGAATAAACTTCTTTATGCCCTGCCCCACAAGACAATAGAAACCTATTAGAGAGATGATTCAAATAATATTGGTATAAAATCTTAACTAAATACTAAATTTAACTGAACTATGAATAAATATTAAATTAAATTGTATAATCAACTTGTAATCTGCTTACACCCTAGACAGATGTTCAAATAGCTCGATCTCTTATGGTTTCCAAGATCTCAATTGATTCCTTCGGACACTTAGCTATGTGCGTCGTCCAAAAGGATTATAGCTTGTAATACAAACTATAAAAAAGTTAAAGGCTTACATTGGTCGAAGAACCATCGGAACTGAATTGATAGAATAAACAGCATAGGATAGGATTGATATGATCGCATTTACCGAGTTCACTTTTATAGAAGCTGTAGTTGAGATTGCTTCATATAAACTAAATTGCCGAAGTTTGTATACCCCTGGTATGTGTGAGTTTTACATATTTTCTTACATGTCTACCAAGTTTTATCAGAATCGGTTTCCTAGGAACGATTGGTCAAGAAAATAAAAATTTGGTGTCTGTTATCTATATATAGAAATCTTTCTATTCACCAGAATAAACCGACTATATAGATTTGCTTGGTGTTATATACTTCCCTATGATTCTAGCAGTTTATATGTAATTAAAAAATACATTTTGCAAAGCTATTCGCACTTCGAATAAAAAAAAATAAAAAATTAGATTAATTTAAATACAGGTTAGGGGTTATACCCTAAGCAAAGAATATACAAAATTGAATACCCTCTGACCCACTACGGTCTCCAATCGACTGCAACATATATTTCTTAGATTTCCGATACAAATTTGTTCATTTGATACTTTTACATTTATTTATTAACTTACTTCTGTAATAATTATCCGATCTAAGCAATTCTCAAACCTACCAAACAAACATCCAAGAAGCTTATCTACGAACTTTTAATCACATAGATTCGAATTTAAAGTCCAAAAGGTAAAAAGAAATAAACAGATAGAATAGCCATTCCGTATTAAGAGTGAGCGAGACCGCATATGTTCACTGCTGCGGCTTGTATGCAGAATTTAAGTTTGGAAATTGGAAGGCGTTTGGTTTTATACGGTTTCTCTACTTCGTACAGGGTATACTCAAGGGCGGCAGCAATGGCTTTGCTTAATTCGGGCTGATTTCGGTCATGCTGATGTTCGACCTGTCTTTTTATACCCATAGAGTAAAAGGGTATATTAAAGACGCTGTCCGTCTGCCCGCCCATCCGTATGAACACGTAGATCTCAGAGACTATAAGAGCTAGAGCAACCAAATTTGGTGTCCGCATTCGTGTAGTGTCTACGCAGATCAAATTTTGTTCAAATTTTTGCCACGCCCACTTCCGCCCCCGCAATTAAGGAAAACGAATATTTGGAGTTATCTTAAAGGTAACGTATTTTTATTTGGCACACCCAATAATATGGCCAAAAGGTATCAGCTGAAAATCGGACAATAAATATCGAAGGTACAATTTGTACTGAAAGGCCAAGTGTGACATTGCATGGTAAGTGTGAGCAAGACAGCATGCGCTTGTTGCTGCCGTTTGTGAGAAAAACTGTAGTTTGTATTTATGGCGAATTCGAAGGAGTTTGATTTTATAAAGTTCCTCGAATTGGTACAGGGTATACTCAAAGTCGGCAGGGACGACCTGCTTGCTTCAGTTTCTATATAGTCTTAGTCATCATTAATCAGTCAGAAATTAAGACCATAAGTCAAACTCACAATTGCTTTTAAAACAACAAAGTTATAGATCTAAAATTATATTTTTGAATTCTTAAGGGAGCTACATGATATGAAGCTTTATGGATGTGTTAAAAGGTATATGAAAGTCACCAGCAAAGAATCATCAATTAATCAATTCTACATAAATCACTGCTACAAATTTTGCAGATGAGTTCATTATAGAAATTAAGAAACCGAGATCTTCTGATAGATAAACACAGTAAGGTAACCACAATGTCAAGGGAGCAAGGGAGGTCGCGTGATGGCTAACCGTGCTTTTTACAGTTATTTTCCTGGCAGAAGCCATAAATGTAAGTGTTTCTTAATACAAGGACGCAAATGCAACTGAGGGTTGCACAGGCAGGGAAAAATTTCGCGATTGCAAGTCCGAGGAAAGGGCAAAAGTATAAGTACAAATAAATAAGAGAACGATTCCCAAATTTAGATGGATTTCCTGTGGATTTCGTGTAACTAAGAAAATAAAAAAAAATTTCATTAATTATTTTGAAGTTTTAACTTTTTTTAAAGGAATTGTGGGATTCTGCTAATAAAAAGTACCAAAAAAGTATTAAAAATTATTATCAATTACTCAGGCTTAAAGACAATAGAAGGTTAGAAACCCTCAGTTTGACACTATTTTTGAAGGTTTGGGAATTTTATTATTTTTTTTGGGTACTTATTATTGTATTGGGTACTTCCTGAGGGAGAGAGATGGAGAGAGACAACTGATAAAAGTCCTTTTCAACGTATCGTAATAAATACAACCGAATTAGAATATTCTAACTAAATTATCCTCAAACTGGAAGAATGAGCTTCGAATACCTTTGCAAATTGTCTTTATCACAAACATATAAATTACCAAAATCATAAAGAAGTGTTTAAAAGTGATCATATCTTCGTAGCTCAAAAAAACTTATTGATAAAAAAACTAATTTTAGTCCAATTCTTCCTCTATCATATAGTCGGCTGATTCTGCTGAAAATCAATATATCCATTTCTATATGTATCAAACTAACACATACCAAATTTGGTGAGAATCGCTCTCAATATAAACAAGATATTCATCTAAAACCATTTTCTTGGACGATGGTTCCTATGGGAACTATATGATATAGTGAACCGATATGTAAGATAGATATGCAAGATAGGACATAAAACATATGAATACAAAATTGTGTGATAATCGCTTTCAAAACAACCAAGTTATTGGTCAGAGGGAGCTATAAGATATAGTCAACCGATTCTAATAAAACTTCGTGGATATGTTTAGAATATATAAGATATAATATAAGGTTAAAGCTTATTCTCAACCAATCGTTCCTAAGGGAGCTTCCTATGGAATGATTCCGAGATATACAATGCCTGTAGCAAAAAGAAGCCTAGGTGCAAAATTTCAGCTCTGTAGCTTTAAGGGTATCGGAGGAGATTGCGTTGATCCAGACAGATATATCAACTCAGCTCATCGTCCTGATCAAGAATTTATATACTTTATATAGTCGGAGATGTTTTTTTTCTAGGCGTTGCAAACTTCCGATCAAAATTAATTTACCTTTTTTGCAAAGGTATAACAAGGAATTTTTTTTATTCCTAAGCAGTTATGAGTATTTTTCACATATATAAATTAGCTAATTAAGCTACTTAAACCAATAATGAAAGGTGCAGGGACCACACAAACAACAGTTTTTGTTGTTTGGCAATCAGCGATAATTATTTTCGTTTTTAAATATAACCGTTTTTTTTTTTTTTGTTTTTCGACGAAGCTCTTGCTTTCTCGGTAACAACTGTAGCATACTCTTAGGCTTTTATTACCAATCATTTTCGGATTCGTTAACATTTCGGAATCCTGCAAACTACATGGTTCCAATTTCGGACTTTGGTGATGGGAGCAAATTTATCGGATTTTAAAACCAGGTCGATATCAGGTTACCACAAAATTTAAATAATGGCGGGAATTTACAATTGCATTTGAATAGCTTCAGCTGCCTTAATATAAAATCTACTTCATTTTAATTGTCAAAGTTTTTTTTTTCATGGAATCGAATGTATGTATGTATAATATATTTGTTTATGCTTGCTGCTGTTTCACAAATAAACTTCAACTCATACTCATTTAAATTTATTTTAATTAATTCCTTCATTTTATTATCGAGCCTTAAATTAAATAAAACTAAATTTAAAGTTGCATATTTCTTTTTTATATTTGCAGTCGTTTTAAATATTTCCATTGCCTCTGCCAATTCTCTGCATTTATAAAAACAAATTTTGAATTCCTAACAATATATATATTTATAACTTTAAGAATATTATATATATATTTATAGCATAAAAAGATCATTATATAATTTAAGGTATAAAAATCATTATAATAATAATATAAGGTGGTCTACCTTATATCCGCTTTAATATAAACGAGTCATATTTTGAATTGAAATTCTTATTAATTAGCCAATTTAGTTGCATTTTATTAAATTTGAAATCAAATCTGAGAATGAACTAAATTTCCTTCTTCTTTTTTTAGAATCAACTTAAACTCTTGAATTTGAATTTATACATAAGCAAAATTAAGATTACTATTTTTAATATTATATTTCTTTGGGGTTTCTTGTATTGGCTCTTTTGTATTTCTTTCACAATTTATGATTCTGCTTTAAGTTTTCGATTTCCTTTAGATATCTTAAATTTAGTTCCAAAAGTGATTGAACTTTTAAATTAAATAGAAATATGGAACTAGAGAAGTTTAAAAGAAAAATGTCGTAGCTGAATTTTAATTGATCGGGATATAGTAATGGAATCGAATACACATATACTCCAGTCATACTGTATAAATCTAATTAAAATTCGATGGGGAATAAAATTGAAGAGGCAATCTATTTAATTTATGAATTTCCGAGTGGTTAATAACCGGGTCATGATACATGATTACCCACAGTAAATCTCAGGCCTGCATTTCTTTTTTTTTTGGGCTATTTCAATCTGCTTTAACAATGTCACACAATTCTGTTTTGGTTCTGTATTTGATTTTCTGCAACAATTGTATATTTTAAATGAATGAATGGAAATAATTGAAATGAACGAGACTGTACCACCTTAAAGTCGTTCTTAAAATGAGGGTGTCGCGATTGAAATTGAAGTTGGGAAATCGTAAGTTTGACCACGTATAGATTTACGCTTGAAATATCTCATGGAAAAAGGGTTAAAACGTTAAAATTCCTGGCCACGGGCAGCTAGAATTCTCTGCAAGTTCAATTCTCAGAGGGTGGGAGTCGAAGACCAGTCTGTCGGCGGAATCAATATGGAAATCAATAAAAAAACTGTATCCAGCAGCAGTATCAGAGGCAGTCGTCGTCACCCTTGATAGTGCTAAAAAATGTGCACCCCTCAAAACAGTATACAATACAAAGAATACATACATACATACATTTGTACATACATCTGTACGTATATAGATACATATTTACAATTAGATACATTTGAATGTGTGGCACAAAAAAATCTAGTTTTACAAATAGCAAATCCGAAGGGATGTTCATAATATAAACTATTATTAACAACAAAAATGTTCTACTAATTAAAAATTACGCTTTAAAAGCAAAAAGAAATTTAAATATTTCCGCCGGGTACCTGACAATGCCATAGAAAATATTCAAGCTAAATTTATGTATCTCCTTTGCTCCTTTTTATTTTTTAGTGAATTTCACACCTTGCACCGATTCCTCATAAGTATTCGATGAATGAACTTGTTATTCCTATTAAATATTTGTTTATTTTTAATAAGCAATCAATCCAAAATTGTATTAATAAAGCTGTTAAATTTTGAACTCTTATTTAAAGTGAGGTTAGAAAGAAAACCAAACTAAATGTGTTAAAGTAAAAATAGTTTTATTTCAAGTAACTCGATAGAAAGATTCTTTTGAAAACTAAAGAACATATACATATATTTGTGTTTATTCTATATATATAGATCCCAAATCGCCCATACAATACAATCTGTATAATTTTGAATATCTAAAAGACGGCATTTGCACCTCTCCAGGGGTGTTGTCTTTCAGAACTCTTCTTATTGAAAAAGCCAGAATTCACCTTAACCCAAACTCTAAAATTTGATTTAAATTTTTTCCTTTTTTTTTCTTTTTTTATTTTTTTTGCTAGACAACGGAACACCTTTACAATTCAAAGATGGCATTTGTATATACATACATACATATGTATGTATGTATACTAAACAATATATATACATATATATGATAGTATGTATGTATGTGTGTAGGTACATGTATCATCTCATTTATATATTTCCTTCTTTTCGCCGTTTTCATTTTTTGGGGGATGGTGGGGGGTGGTAGACAAAAACGAAATTAAAAAAGAATTTGCGAATTCGAACACTATGTTTGTATGTATATCTATAAGTATGTATGTGTGTATGCGTGTACATGTATGTATGTACGTAGAGTAGAGCCCTTGGCTCGCTTCAGTTCAAAGTTACTATAAAAATTAATGTTGTACCCCAAAAACAAAAAAAACACACACACACACACAAACGTATAAAAAAAATGAAAAGGAAAACAAAAAATCAGGCAAAAACAAACCCCTCCGCACCGCATCTACACATCTACATACATACTTACGTACATATATGTATGTGTGCACACACACATACACCAAAATGAAACATACAGACATAAATATTACTTGAGCTCAAATTTTGTATTCTCCCTGTGATCGAATGTTATTATATCCTTTACTTGCCAGTGCAAAAGACAAATGAGAATTGAAAAGTTCACATAAAAAATATTCCAAATCAACATAATAAATCCACCCATATAGCCCATCCATATGAGGGAAGAACTTTTAAGGATATACATTCATTTTATATTCGTTTTGCTTATTAAAGGGTGTGTCGCAGTCGACCACACAAAATAGCATCCATGTCCTTTTTTTCCATTTTTCATCAACGTGGATGATCTCGGTTTTTTATGTATACATAAACCTACGTTTTTTTTTTAATTTTGATGGTGTAGGGTGGTGACGGTGACGGTGACGGTGACGGTGGTGTTCCGAATCGACTCGCTGCCAGAAGGAAGAAAGGTGGCAAAAATTGCCCGCTCCCCGTTTTCAAACGCACATTCATTCTGCCTTTGCGCCACCACCAACTTCATTATAATTTCGTCGGGGTAGTTTTTTCATTCGGTTTTTTTTCCTTTTGTTTTTTTTTTTTGCCTCTCTTGTATGTGTGTGTGTGTCCTTTTTGCCAACTTGCGCTATACTTGCATAAGGATACCCTTCGAAGGGCATTCGACTGACATTTCAGTACTTACGGCTTGCTTATTTAGGGGATTGAAATGTTGGCAAGACCTGACCGAGTGAAACCGAAACGACACCCCCAAGTTTTTTTTTGTCGGTCCGTGAAAAATTGGATAAAAAATTCTTGGCAGTTTTAGCATCTGAAATTTCTAACATTGAATTATGGAAAATCGATTTTTTTGGTTTTGCAAAAATGAAGCGACATCTACTACCCCCCTGTCATACCGAGACTTAAGTTGGAGTGTGTTGTTTGTATGTATGTCTCTATGTCTGTATGTATGTATGTATGTGTTTGTGTGTATATTGTTGTATGATGTGTGCACATTTGTGCCGTGCAATCCAAGAAAATGGATAGGGATTGGGATTTGGATATGATATATATATGTATATATACATTCATGGATTGTGTAATTTCAGCAGCCACAATATCTAAGCTAACTATGAATTTCTTAGCAGATATACTATGAATGTAATGTAGATGTAAATATATATATATATATATATATATATATCTGCGCATTTGTAATTGCTGATTAATAAATAAACGTTAATTTCATAAAGTTTCATTAATATTTACGACCAGAACTGTGATCATTAAATCAAATCAGAAGCTACTCATACATACACGTAGCGAAAAAGTTATAGCTCAACGTTTACTAGTCTATAGAATAACCATTCGATTTACAGTTGTACAAATATAGAATCGATAGAACTTATTTTAAAGCTTATTTTCCGACATTTTACTAACTATATTTATTCAAGAAGTCAATGCTCTTATTTTAAACTTTAAACTTTTTTTCTTTCGCTTTCATTAGTTGTAATTCTCAACTAGTTAAAGGGTTAGACGACTGATATAGCACTGCATTCGATTCACTACATTTTGGTTCGTTTTTCTGCTCTAGCTATGATTCTTCTACATTTTCGATTAATCTAATACGAATTGTACTTAATTTTTGACTTATTTGGTTTCGGTGGGAAAGGAAATTCACAAGGCCAAAGTAATTTACTAATTTCTCTTAGTGTAAGTGAATACACATGTTTCATGTGGATTATTTAATAACGAGATATATATTTAGGTCAATGCATCGGTATCACTAGTTATCTCCGGTCCAGCGTATCATGCTCCCCTCAAAGTTTGCTAAACACACGTAAACCGGGCACCCCTTCGCCTGACCTTTTCACACGGAACAGACTGCGGTGTGGGTCTGGGTGTCAGTGTCAGTGTTAGTGTTAGTGTGGTGGGGTCAGCTCTCTAACTCTCCATAAACAAGACAATACTGTACAAGGAGGAGCATGACGGTTGAGAGGTTATCATCCACATCTTTGTCCTTGCCGGCGACGACGACAACGGTATCCCAACCACGACTGCCCTGAAAGGCATTAACGCTTTAATTGCCTTTGTTTAATTTACCTTGGTGTATACCGGAAATTTACAGGAACTTCATTTGTACGATATGCGCTCAACGTGGCGCCATCTGGTTGGGGGTTGCTATTCCCAGTGTCCCTGCCTCGCCTGTGTCTCTCCATCTGCCACTTTCACTGGCCTTGCCACTGCCACTGCCACTGCCTCTGCGTTCGTGCGTGCCAAGATATACGATTAACTGCATCAATAAAAAGGAGTCGCAGTCGGTCTGGACTGAGATTCGGACTTGGTGTTATTTAGTTTTGGCGTTTACCTCACGTTCCTTACGGAAGTGTGAACATTCTTAAGATAAAGTATCATTTGTTCAGATCCCCAACACAAATGCTAAATGTGTGATAATTTTACTTTGTTTTTAGTGAAAAGTGTGCCAGATGAATTGAAGTCTGAATTCTGTTTTGGTTTTTGCAAATCAAGTTTTGTCTCTATCGATCTCGGCAAGGACTATAATGTCCAATTTCTATTCATCATATTCAAACCGATTAAAACTACTACTCTTACTCCTAATCTTACTTATATGTATAAATGTACACAAATACAAATACATATTCATCCCTTAGACTAAATGTGGTCATTACGCAATGTCATTGGGATATAATTAATTTCGCTACGGTCGCAGTTTAATCTTGTCTAAAAGCATAAGTCACAGCCTCCTTAGAGCTCCAGATACCTAGCCTAGCCTAGCCTGGCCTAGACTAGACTAGAAGTGGTCGTAAAATACATAAAGGGCGCCATTTATATGCTCGAATTGCATAATTATTGTGAAAGCTTGAGTGAGCGGCCCGAATTATCATTTCGTTTGGCGAAATTGATGGAAATTACATACGTTCACAATACTGTGCGCCCTTTTTCCGGCACCGGCACCGGCACGGGCACGGGCACGGCAACGGGCCCACGCCCACTCATATCCTGATGCTGCTATACCCAACTATAGTGCCATTCCGCTGCTAATTCACTTTTTATGAATATGAATTCTCATTCATCGAAGGAATACGAATGTCATTTATGCTCAGTTGTCGCATCCGCTCTCTTCCTCCCCTCCTTTCAGCCCCAATGATATCCACTATGAACGGCGGCATATCCGATAACATCAATTATTTACACGCGAAAACCCTAACGGACCCCGCCTGTCCGTATGTATTTGATTGCCAATTCACTTACATACATACGTACACACATACATATAAACCCACTGACATACGTTCCCCAATAATTATCCCTCAACGACATCGACCTTTAAGAAAGTCAAATTAATATTTTGGCCCAAGTATTACAAAGGAAATGAATCGAATATTTTCCATTTTACCGACAAAACCCAAGCGACCGGAAATTCAACCCCGAGATTTTCAAGAGATATTCAAAATGATCTGTCTGGAGTCCTAATTTTCATTTTGTATTTACTTTATTAAGAAATTCCCCTTTTGTTTAATATTTCTATTCTGAAATCGAATAGAAACAATTTCAGTTCGATGCAACATTCTATCTTAAACCAAAGAATTGAAAACAAAAATAATATATAAAGAAAAAGTTGTTATATATATTTGCAATTCTCTTTTGATAAAACTGAGCCAGACTATTCTTCAGATCGAACAGATCAAGATTCAGCAGAAACTCGTTTATGTTCCTGGCTCCGGCACCTTTATGTACGTTCGCAAAGATCGTATTAAAATTTTTCTGCATAAATCAGTGAATAAATTTAATACCGTAGCAGAGCGTCAGGCAGCATTGTTCTCGCCAGGATTAAAAAGCTCTAGAGCTGAATGTCCAATACAATGCTGCATTGGACGACAACTAAACGGGGATCGGGCTTCGGGGTTCGGGGTACTGGCTGTGACCAAGACCAATGTCAAAAATGGTTCCATGTTGGAACGCATTGTTTTTCGCCACAGTCTCTGTCTGGGTCGTCGGTGTCTCTTGTCCTCATACATATGTATCTACTATACATACACATGCATGTACATACATACATAAACATAAGTGTATGTATGTATGTAAGCGGAAAAGGAATTCTGGAAGGGTATTTACTTGCATAGGAGTATGTATGTAGGTACATATGTGCATAATGGTGCATTAATTGTGAGATGCAGATAAAATTGGAGTTCTTTAGTTAGTGGGTAACTGGTAAGATATTTCTAGCTGATATGAATCCGAATAGGATTTGACATAGAACACTCGAATATAACTTAAATATCATAGCGGATACAGATCTGTAAACAATTGAGATTTTGGTTTTCAAAAAGTACGAGTTTCCAAAAACAGTTTTTTAGTTAACAAACTTTTTCTATATCATTAGAAATTGGACAAGTTGTTTTGTTCAAAAATATTGTATTTATCTTTTACAGGTCTTTATTAAGTCCTTATCTCTTTCGGTGATTCCTAATATATAGATCTTTCTTATATGAGTGACAGACTGCTAATATTGCCCGGGAAAGTTTTGTGATTCGGTAGTGCAAAAACAATAATCTAAAAATGGTTTTTCAAAATTAAAAAATAACAAAATAGTCCGAATACAATTGAATATACTGAATTCCAGATACTCTATAGAAAAGCCACCAAAAAATTAAAGTAAAAGAAATGCAGAGAATTATCGATTCGGAATGGAATTATTCAAAGAAATCATTCACATTCGCAGAACAGGAAAGATTAGGAAAGGACTATAATAAGTCTTTATATATCTATTCTATATATTTACTGTATATATAGTTTATAGAAATCGGTACATTGTATAATTGATATATTTTGGATATAAGTGGAAATTGTGATGATAATTGATTCGTCTTGCGGCATTGCTAAACTCTTACAGGAACATTAATACTCTATGTAAGGGTATACAAATGCCTTTGACGCATTTGTAACCGGAAACTAAGAATGTGTAACAATATCGTTTACCTGAGTTGCACGATCCTAAACAAGCAAACGAGGGGAGAGACAACGAGCGAGAGAGAGGGTCTGTCTTTTCAGTACCGTTTTCGGTTCTTTCCACCTGTGTTGCACACAAAGAGTTCTAAAAACAACAAACTCACCACTCGCAGAATCCCAAATCATAATGATGGATTTAAATCCATCAATGGAACTGATTCTGGGTCTGGTGCGAGAGCGGGTTTGGGTGCCAAATGCTGCCTGTTGCTCAGCAATTTCTTCCCTTGTTTTGAAAAGGAACTGGATACTGCTGCCGATCCTTTGTGTTGATAATGACGCTGTCGAATTTTATTTTAAGGAAAGTATGAATATATATATATATAGGTATGTATATGTATATAGTCTGTATCTTGAGGATACCTGGGTGTTCATTTGTAGCAGTGGCAACTCTCCATAACCTTCGACCAGTTCGAACGGAACATAGCATAATAAATACAATCAATTACAGATTTTCATCAATATAAGCGAAACAATTACTGACCATTCACATAGGTACATACATACAAACATACAGACAGACAGACATTCGGGTGTGGGACACGTTATGGTGCGGGTGATTGAAGAAAGCAACAACAACTGCATTAACGACAACATTGAAATAACAATAACACAAAAGCCGAATGAATCTGTTTTAATCAACATTTAGCTTATAAGATGAGGTTTGGGTCCTTCAATCCAATGACAGTGTCCCAAGACTCGAGATTTATGACTAACTAAGAAATAATAAATAAAAGATGTATATAGAACCAAAACTGACCCAAAGTATATTAAAATACATTTATTTGGTTCAGTGTTCAAAACAAATCTATTATCTATTAGTATAAAACTTTAAAATATATTTAATTAGTTTTTTATTTCATAATCGCATAATAAATCATTTTAAAATAAGCGAAGAATGAAAGATATTTTTCTTAGATATAGTAGAATTCCGATTATCCAGATTCTGGAGTTTTCTTATTAAGACATAGATAAATTAACAGAAATGTTTAGAAACAATTATGTTTTAACAATAAGAAATGTACAAAATAAATAATCTAACCAAAAATAATTTACAAAAATGAATTATTGATGTTTTATTTCTCAAATCATATAAGTTTTTACTCAACACCGAATATCCGAAAGTCTCATCCTAACTGATAATACTGTACATAGATGTACCTATATTGTAATTTGAAATCCTTTAGATAGAAAAACCAAGTTGTTGATTGGGTGTTTAGTGAAGGGAATGCACTTGAGTGGTTTTTCCAGGGTAATCCACACGATCCTCAAATAGTAACTAAATTTCACTTGAGATTGAGGTAAGAGACTACAAACTGTTAAGTTAACCCTGTAACGTTAAAATTGTTCCTTAGTTTTTAGTTATAAAGGACTCAAATTAAGTTAAGTAGCTTCTTTTTACTTTTCGATTTCGTCAGATTAGTTTTCCAATTTATTAACATATCACAAATTAATCTTTTTATGCAATTCATATAGATTTATAACCAATGTGCAAACTGACGACTTTTTGTGTTTGGCATCCGTATCCGATTCCGTATTCGTCTCCGGTTCGTAAGTTTTTTCTTTCTTCTCTTCTTCATTTTGTGGGCAAGGGCAATCTGGGCTGAAGAGATTTAACAGAAATTTAATTAATTATGTTGTCGCGGTAATAGTGGCAGAAAACGCTAAATGCATAATTATGCTGGTAATTCCGGTCAAGGGCGAACGCTGGCGGAAGAAATGGACGGGCCAATGGACAAGCGGACGGTCGGATGGACGGATGGGTCGAGTACCAGCACTGAGGGATGCCCAAATGGCTGTGGCTGTGGCTGCGTTTCAATTATAATTGTTTTAACAGAGTTTAAAATTAACATTTACAAAATAGGGGAGAGACATTGGCGAGACAAAAGGCGTTTGACTTCCGGAATTAAAATCAAAGTACAAAAAAAATTACAAGGCGCTTTTTATGTAGTCAGTATGCAGACTTTAGGATACCCTCTGCCAAATCGGTTACATTTGGTTACAGTTGCTTTAATTAAGCTTATTTTAAGATAATTAATTAAACTTTTCACCAACATATTCTCAACTTGTTGGATCCTTTTTCTCTTTCCTTTTTTTCTAATTGTTACGTCCTTGTTGATGCATTTGAAATAGCCTTTTAGAGTATGGGTAAGTGTAGGGTATCGGTATAGACTACAATAAAAAGAAACAAGCGTAACGAAAAACGGTAAACGGATGGTGTGGGGTAGGGGTAGGGTCCATCACAAATAAAGCAACTTGGAGTTACCCGCAGAGATTTGTTTAGGCATTAATTTGGGATTAAGAACCGTAAATTGTCAACTGTTAAAGGCACTTAACGAACTTAATTGAAGAACTTAAAAACATTGCACCACATCCCCTCCCCACCGTCACTTCACGGCACCCTAAATGATGCTCCAAGATTCACACACTTCTTATCACCACCACATGTAAGTCAATAAGTGTTGTTTCCTTAATAACTAACCAGTCATGGTCAAGTGGTTACGTTGACTTCAACTCCAACGGGTTTTCCATGAACTTTTCCTGTTTGCCTGAAGTTTTTCCGTGTCCTTGTTGTGTTTTGTTGTGTTCTGTTTTGTTTTGTTTTGATTTCCAACTGGCTGTGCGTGTTGAGCCATGAGAATCAGCTGTCACTCACAAGACGATAACCCGCCCGACAGCCGGAGACCGAGCAGCCAGCCGTCTATGTGATGATGACATTTTCTTGCCCTCCGTAGAGCTCGGTCTATAGTTCTCCCTTCGCCCCCACTAACCTGCCGCAAGCGAAAGGGCACAAATGAGCAAAAATCAGTTTAGAGTGAGGAATTCCCCATCAATTGGTTTTGTATCTGGACTAAAAAAGGGATTGAGATAGCACCAGAGTCAGGTATACTCCACCTCATAGCCATAGAAGTAGAAAGGGGATGCAATTTATTAACTCAGTGTTACTCTCGTCTCTTGTTTACCTTATTTCGGAAAAAACTATATTAAGGATATGAGGAATCATTAGATTAATTAACAAAAGTTTCACTTGATTCCTATATAGGTATAAATTATATATATTTCGGTTTATTATTTTGTACAATTGTTCAAGTTTCAGTAAAATTTCTATTAAGTGTGGAAAGATTTATTCACAACTTCAGCAGATAAATGGACACATAAACCTTTACCACAGATCCTGCCTACGCCCATGTCTAAAACACTCTGAACACACACACACACACACACATAGAAACACACTCACACACACTCACTCAGGCATGTTGGCTTGGCACGCGCCTAAATTTATTACAAGGTGATAAAGTTTTGCGATAACACAAGTCGCCCGAGAGAGCTCGCAAGAAGTCCGACTGTCCATTCTGACTTTTTTGTCCATTTCTTTGACCACTTCCACTGCATTGGCAAGGTTCAAGCTGCGAGCCGAGCCGAGTCGCAGACCTAAGGTTGCTAACACCAATACGACCCTTGCGCACACACATACATAGATTTGTATTTGTGTTTGTATATATGTAAAGACACACATACAGGCAAATGTTATAGTACACATGTACGTCAAATTTCGGTCAAGTTCAGTTCATTCACGTTTGCTGTTCTCTATTGTTGTTGCTATTATCGAATATGTATGTATGTGTGTGTATGTATGTATGTATTTCGATTGAAGTTTCATCGTTTCTACTTGTTTTCCTTTTTTGTTTTTAAAAATAGTATAAAGCATAAAGTTTCCCTTCTTCTTTTTTAAAACTCACAGGTAAGTCCACATTAATTAAAAGCTCCCTCAAGTAAATAATAAAAACCAAAATAATTTCAAAATCCCTAAAATAAACGTTTAAATAGAGCCAAGTAGATAGAGAGACAGAGAGTTTTTTATAAAAAACTTAAAGTTACCATAGTTAAGAAATTTTTTTTATAATTGTTAAATTTATCTTACATAAGTTCCTTCCTGATAGAAACAAATTAACTTACGGATAAAGAAAACTTATTCATAAGACATATATTTATACATATACATTCATTCAAAGGTAATATCAAATCTATTCTTAAGCCTCTTATATAGTTTCAACTGCAAATACAGTCAAATATGAACTTATTGAAACTCATCTAGATATTCTAATCTATTGTAATCTTTGGAATCCTTTTCCTATAAATAACGAAAGACATTGAATAAAGCGTAGTAGAGAAAGGGAGGGAGTCAATATTAAACGTAATCTTAAGTTATCATAAAGTAAATAAAGTCAGTTTCATTATTTACTAGAAAACATTTAAATAAACCAAGTTAATCAATAGATCAGCCATTCCTACTTAATTTAACAGTTTGCTTAATCAATCATTTCCAATGCCTACTTGCAAATGGGAAATTTTGTGTAACTTTCCTTAAAAACTTAACAAAGAATCCAAGAACTTTTTGTATATAAATAGAGTTTTTAAAAAGAATCTGTATTATATAAATTACATACATTTATTATAAAATCACTTTTCGATTTTAATCCATTCTATGTTTTGATATTAAAAACTAAATAAAATTTATATTGTCTTCTTTGTTTTTCCTCAATATATTTCAATCTCCACAGAGGTGGGGTTTAGGGGTAAGGACTGCTGCCATCTCTTTCTCCTAGTGCAACAATTGAACAATTATTAACAAGGAGGAGTACTGAAAAGGACTGTATAGACACTGTCTTTTTGTTTTTGATTAGTAAAAGGACTTTTTCGATTTCTAGTTTCATTCATTCATCCATTTGAAAATTATACATATATTTTTAAGAGACCAAATCTTTAAAAACTCTCAAAAGAAAGAAGCAATTAGGAAACCTCACACACACGCACACATACCAACACACACACACGGGAGAAAGAACAAAAAAAACATTAAAGTTCACACAATCTAACCGGTGCGCATCATCCATAATGTTATTATCATCTCTGTAGTGTTTGTATAAACAACCCTAGAATCGGTCCAAATGACACCGGGAGAGGAGACAGGTAGAAATGAGTGGGATGAACTCGGCGGAGACTTGGAATACACAGCACTGCGGAGCTGGTGTAATTCTTGACAATCAAAATGGGAACGGAGTATCAATAAATATAACCTGATCACTTTAGATCCAACACTCAGTTGTCGTTGTATCAATATCAATGGGACATCGGATGGGGTAAGGGCCCACATGATCACACAACAAAAACTAAAAAAAGAAAAACAAAATAAAAAAACTATATAAATTCCATATAATAAAACGGAGTGCTGACTCTTAGATACCCTTTCCTAATAGAGTATTATCTTCAGAATGATTGAATGAATATATGATTGAAGATATTAAAATTGAATACAAGTTATCTCATCTATATAGATTAATATTGATATATTAAAGATGTTTGAATTATATTTCGTATATACCCTAACAGTTCATTTCAAAAGGGTATCAATGGTGTGTGGAACAAAACAACAACGACATCAATACGAATACAAATGATCAAAATTCAGAGTCACGAGAGAAATCGAAATCATAAGCACAATCGAATCGAACTGGATAGGCGATATTGAGGCTCGCTCTAATCTGTCAGCCCCATAGATGACCGTTCAAATACCAAATATTTATGGCTAGACAATACAAACACACACTCATACAAATGCAGATGTATAGATAGAAATACAAAAACAACTAAAACACACACACACAAACACTTTCTTACTCGTTATGTGATTTAAGGTAGGTACCACTACCACCTACCTACTAATGTGTTCTAATCGTATTCACATAGCTTATTAACTCTTAAATTTACGATTTCATTCATACTTTCGACTCAGAACCACACACACATACACATACATCCACAGAAAGAGATACACACAGACACACTTTTGAATTATTTTGGGGGACCCTTTAAATACTACATTTAAGACAGAGATATTTCCAAATATAATGTTTGCATGACTTTTCGCTGACTTTGCCCCTAGAGGAAGCAAATTTCTAACTTACTCGTATGTTTGTATATAGCTAGATAAATTGATTGAATAGATATTTTTAATACATATACATATATGGAGTAGGTTTATCAATATGGGTGTGGGGACGCTGGATGCTGGGTCTCTATACAAATTTCGACAAATTAGCATTTTATCGCCTCAAATGTTACGGTACGAACTCATCAGAAATTCGTTCGAACTGTGAAAACTATCGCGCTTGTCTCTCTCACACCGATAATCGGATAAAACTGATGGGTTAATGAATGGGGACCCATCTGAATGAATTCATAAATATGCAAGCAAACCGGTCACCGGTGTGGACAGTGTGGACAGCGTGGACTGGGCACTGGGCACTGGGGACAGAGACAGAGACTGGGGGCAGAAACTAAAAAACCTAACCCATGAATGAAGATGGTGAGATTAATCTATAGGCTGGGCCGTGTTGACATCTATGTAGGTACAACCAGCAATTACCATTAGCCACGTGGTGTTTGAAATTCGAATAATATAGATACATATTTAGCACCTTCGACTCCCATCTTCCAATCTATGAAGGTAGAGGAAAACAACACAAAGTCAAATTGTTGACTGAAAGCTATACAAATGGGATTCAAAATAGCAAAAGAGATTAAAATCGCTACCAAAATAGTTTTTGTTTCTGAAAGGAAAACCAGTTAATAGAAGTTTGGTAAAAGAGTCTTCGTACTGTTCTATGCTCTTTGACCTTATGATGTAACTGTCCAATCCAGGCAAATTCCCGATTGATTGTCGTCTCTTCAACTGAGGTTCATCTAAGAGATAGAATAAGTAGGCGCATCGAACTAATACCTAACTACTCCGATAAATAATTTTCATATTCACAATATCTGTATTTCAAAGCTTTTATCAGAAGGAAGAGTACAAATGTTGTTGTTCTTTCGAATATTTAAGACACAAAATTATATAATAGCAATATATGAGTTTACAAAATTTTGTTTAAATCGGACTAAGTATAGTGGAGATACTTAAACATATCTAGAAATGTTTTGTTCTAAACTGACAAGTTTCAGATTTACTGCTAAATGTGAGCGACATGGCATTCGAGGTGATGTCATGCCATCTTAATAATATTAAACTTTAGATTAATGACAATTATAAAGGAATTAAGATATTTAAAATATCTTTGACTGACACAGGATTTCTATATATTTTTCTTCTTTTAATGTCAATATGCATTAAACGGGGTTCCACTTAATTGTCCCACATAATAACTTTTAGACTGTTCGGTACCAGAATCATAATTAATGTCAAGGACTTCTTAGGTCTTCCTACTACGTCAATCAACTCAAAATCTCGATTTTCTATCAAATGGAAAATATTGCCTTGAATTAATTGATAAACTATAAATCAAAGTCATCTTTTTAAGAAGTAATATGATAATGGAACGAGAATTAGCGACACCTTTTTGAAAGAGGTATAAGAAACAAAAAGATATTATTAATTTTGATGGGAAGTTTGCAAGTATTGTATGTAAGTATGTATTCTCGATCAGCACGATGAGCTGGGAATGTGACTGTATTCTGGATCAGCACTATATCCGAAATTTATAAAGCTGAAATACTGCACTTATGCAACAGGCGTTGTATCCTATTCGGTTAACTAGACCTTATAGTTCTCAACTCTGTCTAATATGACGAAAGTTGGTGATTGTGAGTTTTTATATCCGGTTCCCATAACGTAAAGAGTATATAATATATATAGTATATAATGTATATATATATAAAGGAAGCTTTCTGCATCTATAAATTACAATATGAACTGTCAAATCTATCTCTCCGTCCGTATGATCACCTAGGTCTTATAAAACTATAAGAGCTAGGGTGATGTGAGCATCTGTCTGTTTTTGTCACTGCAATTTTGAAAAACCAATAACAAGAGTGGTATTAAATGTATCTCATTCTTACTTGACACACTTTATAGGATGGCCAAAAGAGATTACTTGACCAAATCCAAGTGCTACATTGCATGGAAAGAGTCAGAGAGAGGAAAAATTAAGTTTGAATTTGAGTTTGAATTGACGCCAACTTTGAAGGAGTTTGATTGCATAAAGTTTCTCTACTTGGTACAGGATATACTCAAAGTCGGCGACTTAGTTGATTTATATATAGTTCTTAACACATATACAATGCTTTAGAAGAATCAGATGACTATATCATGTAGGTCTCATAGGCGAAAGTTTAGACTTTGTAACTTTGGTATATACGGAACATCTCTATACAGCTTATTTAGTATCGGTAGACTATATCGGAACTAAGGAAAGGAAATGAAAGGAAAGAAAGAAAATATTGTTTCTTAAGTCATTTGACTAGTATTGACTATTTTGTATATACTACCTTATGATTCTGCTAAATTATATATAAATCGAAAAGACGGTTTACAAAGATATTCGAACTTTGGCACGGTCCTTCCTTCTAGTTTTCAATTTATATTTATTATTTTTAATAATTTTTATGTTGCCATCTGGTTATGAGGGAATATGAGGAAATTTCGAAATAGTTCTAAAAATATAGAATAAATAATAGTACTATCTAATAGGGATATTCTAGTTTTCTTTATACGTAAAAAAAAATTTTCAGAGTATTTTTTATTATTGAACAATTTATACAAATTAGATTTCTTATGAATAGATCGAACTGAAAATTGTAGCCTTGATATTCCTACGATATAATTGTATGATTTTTATTAATATTTTAATTATTTGGTTTTACCCGTAAAGTCTTGCGTATTCCCTCGACTTGACAAATGCATAACCTTTATGAGCAATCGAATTGAAAAGTCCGCGTACACGATTTGTTTGATCACCTGTATTTATTTAAAATGCCTAACTACTACTCAGGTATGGGTATGAGTGTGTGTGTGTGTGTGTGAGGTCTTAACGCAATTGTCATACATTTATTTTTGTTACTTGGATATATGTATTTGTATTTGTATTGGTATTGGTGCCGGACGGGGTCTGTATCTGTGTGTTTGTGATAAGCACGAAGAAACTATGGTTTCTAACAGTCAAACAATCATTTTCATTACCTCAGTTATGTCCATGCCCATGCCCATGTTTGCCCTCCTGTTCCCCTTACTTCTTCCCCCCGCTATATACCCTTTCCACATCCCCTCCTCTGACTATGCATACGAAACGAATTTAGGAGTGGTCGTTAGGCATCTGCTCTGAGCACAATTATTTGTTAATGATTTGTGTAATTAATTAATATGCAAACATTATGCATTATGTCTGTGTGTATGTGAGAGTGTATTAGTGTGAGTGTGTGTGTGTGGGTCTGTGTTAGAAAGTACGCTAATTAGTTAAGTTAATACTGCTGTTGGATACTAAGAAACGTTTTAGTTGTTCTTTAAATTAAGAAAAACTAAAAGGGTAACATAAGTATAAACATGTATATAAAATATTATATATCTATTTATATATACAGATATCGATACAACTATCCTTTGTGGTAGAAATTAATGTTACAAATGTTTCGATGTTAGTTAACTGTTCTTACAGTGCTATGGTTCCGTTAACCTATTAACTAAAGACAACGATTTATTTTCATTTTGAAAAATTATCTTTTCATATAACATTCTATATAACTTCATTTATTCCTAAATATTGAAAATAAAATTATTATTCCTTAATAAATTTATATTATTACTCTTTCAGATCCATAGGAAAAAAACTGAAAACTGCTCTTAGACTTTGACTTTGACTTGTGTAGTCAGGCTAATGTACAATTAGTTTCAGATTAACACTAACTTCCAATTAACACTTAGTTAGTTAGTTATATGTTAGATATGTATCCTAGAAGATAAAAGTCTTTAGTTTATGTTTTATAATATGTTCTGTTAATGTCCTTATTCATACTGAGGTATGTAAAGGTAAAGAGGCTAATTAGCTGTTTTTATTTAATTTAAATGTCTGCACATCAGATAGAATATTAGAAAACAAAATAATAAGTTGTAATTCTTTTGCATCTTGGCAAACTTTATATTAAAGTAAGAAGGAATCGATAAGGTAAAACTTTAAAAGAGATATTATGTTCCAAATGGGTATCCTGATTTTAAGAAATATCTTAACTCTAAAATCCATTTGAGCCATAGTCTTACGTTAAGTCATATGGGCATAAGAAGGAATTATTTCCCTAAAACCAACCAATATGTATGTAGATAATTTATTATTGTATTATGTGAGAGCAGTTTTTCTCTAAAATGCATTGAAAGGATGATCTATAATGAGTATAATGAGTTGGTCTTGTTAGTTGGTTGATCTAACAAGATATTATATGATATGATAAGCATAACTAGAACTTTATGATTAGCTAATCTAGATTAGAATTTCTAAATGCTGAGAACTGAATAATGAAAGCATTTGCCAAAATAAATATGTGCTTAAATTATACTTATTAGGTAACTCTATATATAAGAACATATACATATGTATCCATTGAAATTCAATATATTTCTTTTTGCTATCAAATAAGATATAGTTTCTTCTGGTACTCGACCAAATTGAATGCTTGATAAATTTGCGTTTTGAAATTGTGTTAAAGTTTTAAACAAAATGCGGTCATATTCTCAATATTTCTATAATAATTTAAAGGAATGGAATTCTTTTGGATTCCTCCTTCTTTTAAATTGGGCTATAGAAAAGGGGTTGGGCAATATTATTAACTAAAAAGTTATTGCTAAAAAGTGTGGTTTTTATTGGTTTATGTGGTAGAATGGAGAAGTACGCAGTGCTTTTGTGCTGACAGTAAGGGATAGAAGGGTACATACATGTACATATGTATGTATGTTTGTATATGTATGTATTCCTTTTTCTCGCACCCACTCTTCCTTTTGTCAATACATAAAGCTACACACAGTTTCAAAATCGCAGCGTTTTCACGTGAAATTAAAAAGGAAAACTGCCTGCTGACGGCAGCAGCAGCAGCAGCTACAGCAGCCAACCAACCAGTCAACGTGCTTAAAACCCACCCACGGCCCACCTACGACCGCGAAATGAGCAAAACTCGTATGTACATGCTATGGGTATATGTATACACACACACACACACACACAAACACATATGTGTGTATAATGTATAATATGTACATACAGCATACGCTTATGTATGCAAGCACATCTACATACTTACCAACATACATACATAATTGCGAAGGAGTTAAAAATGCTTGCTCGTTAGTCAAAAAAAAAAAAAAAAAAAAGAAGAAGAAAGAAAGAAAGAAGAAGAACGGAATGGAACGAAACGAAACGAAACCGAGGGCTCTGCCTGCCATCGCCAATGCCGTCTGCAAAACCAGGCAGTTGCAGGAGATGTAGAAGATGGAGATTCTAAAAAACTTCCCCACTCTCCTTTACCCCACTGCCCACTTACATACATATAAACATACAAATGTATGCTTATGGATACATACAAACATGTATGCTACATGCATGTGTGTGTGTGTGTGTGAGAGTGTGGGTTGTGGAAAGGGGTTTCCTATTCCCCTTCCTTTTCCTTCACTTCCCACTTCCCATTCGTTTCCATTTTATTCCATCATTCGGATTTCTTATACCCTCTAACAAGAGGAGCATAAAAATCTCTAAAATACAGTATAAAAGTCAGCTAAAATACGGGATTTTAAGAATCAATGAATTTGAAATAAAAAGAGAATTAAATTGACAATATAAAAACAAAACTAGTAGGTCTAATGTGATAAGGTTCAAATGAAAGGGTATGCGATAGTCGGCAAGACAACTCATCTACAGGAATATTGTTCATTTATATTTAAAAGCGTAAACGCAGACGCGAATTTTATGTGTCTTCTCTTTTTGGTAGTCGAGTGTGACTTTTTCCTGCGAACTGCGAAATGAGAATGTATATACATGTGTGAGTGTGAGTGTGAGTGTGAGTATGTGTGTGTATACAGGATCAGGACACACACATTCGCGCTGTCTCCATCCACGTATGTATGTACGTATGTATGTAACTGCGTTGTATCAGTGCAAATGATGGGATGGCAGCAGCAATGAAAATGAATCCAAGCACAAACACATTCGAAGACACATTCACATACTCACACATACATAAATACATACATACATGTATGTGTAAAGGGTGGAGCATCATGCGGCACCTGCCCTGGCTCTGGCTCTTGCTCTGGCTATAACCCTGCTCCTGTTCCTGTTCCTGGTAGCAGTCGCACAACCAACAAATAAAATGGAGTTTGACAACAAGTTGGCTATTCAAATGAAGTTAGTGTCGATACTCAGATGAGGATGAGTTTGCCTTGCCAGGAGTCCAATCAGCGAACTGCAACTGCATTTTTGACGAAACATGAAGATTTATTACCTAAACTTACACCTCTTACACACACACACACACACGCACTCATTGAAGTAGTTTGAAAATTGAAGGAAACCTTTTTCAAGTAGATTGCAAACAATGTCAATAAGACACTTTGAATGAATTTCTTAGTACGGTTTCTAAAAGATATAAATAAGTAGAAAAAATGTTTACTGTAAAAAATTAAAAAATTGTTTAATTATTGCTAATTTTATTTAGGGTATCTAAATATAGAATAAGTAGAGAAGTACGAGGCTTGCCTGATACTGAACAAGATAATCGTTATATATATGTAGGGAGAAATATAAATATCTTTACTTGGCTAGAAAGTGCTTCATTTAGTTTTTATTTCCATTTCGCCGCAATAAAATACTTTTATACCGTTAGTCAACCAAACGCGATTTGATAACTGTATCAATCATTAATGGGATTAGTTAATTAACATATTATTTATAAAGCTATTCATTGAAGATTAACCGACTTTAGGAAGTAAAGTTTATTGGAAAAGTTATATCAATAATGTTGGCATAACTGAATACATGTAGGAACATACAGATATATGTATTTATATATATATGTATATATATATCAGATTTATGTTCAATATATATATATATACCTAACTTATCAAACTCATTTGCGATTGCTTTTTTGAAAAACGATAATATCGTGGTTTACTAGTAGAAGAACTTTCTATATATTCCTGATTTACATCCAAAGTTGAGTCCGCCCGTAGACTAAAAAGATTGTATTCAATTTGGATACTAGATAAATATTAGATACTCCACCCCATTTAAAATTTAGAAGAACAAGATAAAAACCTAGCCAAAAGATATCGTATATCAATTTCGCATTTTAAATCTATAATTCTAGTAATTATATAGGAAAACTGTTAGAAATCTTAAGTTTTTGATTTATACCGACTTATAGTAAACTTCCTTTTGGTATAGAGTATACGAAAGTCGGTTTTATTTATTTTATTTGGAAAAACACCGATCATTCCTATTATAATTTTAGAAAAATCAAAGAAAATCTTTTTTGAAACTTTTCCAACAGGATAACTTTAAAACTTACAAACAAAAGGACACACTGTGATGGTCATAAAAAATAAGCTTGTCGTGGTTATGAGTAATATATTTGCTTTATAGGGTGTCAATTGCTTTCCTCCAGCTATTAATTTTGAGTGATAGAAACGATATCGTGGAAAGAATTGATATCAACAGCTATAATATGAAAGGTACTTTCGATCGACTTAAGGACATTTTAATCTAGTTAAAACCAACTAATCAGCCCCAGACAATCCCTTACTTAATTAAATTAACTAAATTGAATTAAACTAAACTTTAAGGAATGAATTTAACTGAAATTTGGAAATTGTAGAAATGTGTATACATATGTATAGTTTAGCTAAGATACAATTTTGATTGTATATCATAGGTGTATATGTATAGAAATAAAAATGTTGCCTATCACCCTAGTGGAAAGCATTCCTGCTACTTGTATACCGCAAGCACTGATGCCGCAACTTCCGACGGCAGTTAAACAAAAATAATGAACGATGATTGCATCGACTACAGCACCCACTCACGCGCGAGGAGAGCAGATATATGTATGTATTTATATATATAAGTATATGTGTGTTGTGTTTGTGTGTGTTTATGTACAAAACAGAGAGACACATATACATACAATAAAGCACATTGGTACATTGTTTTATCACATCTCTTCTTGTCTCGCTCTCTCGTAATTACCACTCTGCGTGGCAATAATTACCCCCATCCCCACCACCCCCATCTACATCCACATCACCATCATCATTGCCATTCCCATTACGATTACTCTCGCTCTTCCTCTCTTTCGGCCTCTCTTTACGCATGTTCATGGTTACTGTTAACCTTCTCTCTCAATTTCTCTTCTCAAACAAAACCAGTCCCGAATTTCAGTTGTTGATCCTTAAGCATAATCATTTTGGTTGTTAAAACAATTTTAGTAAAATTTTCTTAATAATTTGTTAGGTAAAATCGTTGCCTAAGGAAATTAAAACAGGAAAGATATATTTTTAAATTATAAGCTGGCAATTTAACCTTTGTCTCTCTTCTCTTAGTTACCATTAACATAACTGAAACTCTCTCTCTCGCTCTCTCTTGCCCGCTCAATTGTGACTTAACAGCGACTTAACATTTCAGCTCAAAAGAGTTTTCTGCTGTGTGCTGGGCCCTGTTTCCTAAAGCGAAAGATACTTTTGCTGTGAGATACTTTTGCCTGTAATCAAAAACAACAAAATCCAGTCGAAAAAAATCGTTGAACGAGTCAGACGCGAGTCGGATGGTGAGTTGTGTTATTGTGCCGTAGTAGTGCGTGCCTGTTTCTCAGCGCTTTGGATTAAATTGATATGATGGGATAAAATTCAAATTAGTATCGGAAAAAATACATTAATTTTCGTTTCAATTTCGACACTAAATGCGAGTTTGCACACTCTAAAAGGTGCCGTGAGAAATGCAAAAGTGAACGATGGCAACAAATGCAAATGCCAAGAACCGCAGTGGTAGAACAAATATCTGTTTCTGCCTCCGATATCGAATAAAAGTATCCAATAAGTGAATAATGTTGTCTCAGTGAATAACTCAACCCGGAATAACAATAATCGATCACAGTTCAGGTGTTATTCTCCCTGTCCCTGTCCCGTACACCCATAGTCCAAAAATCGATCGTCAAAGTGCACTCTAAATAATAACAGTGTTTTGTGTGTGGGTGTAGAGAAAAAAAAAAAAAAAAAACAAAACGAAAATCCAACAACCACAATGCCGTTCGAGACGAATGCAATCGGGTTCGCTTCGCGTTTGGAATATCGCATTTACCTGCAATCGTATGCAACAGATTCAATTCATATTATCCTGGGTTTCTCCTCTTTACCCCGGGACAACGATCTCTGCTCTTGCTGCATTGATGATCGCCTATTAGGATTGCTGATAGTTTTAATGGATGCGATATCGGTTCAGGAATACTGTGATATTGGATCTGTAACATTTTCATTAGCGATCAATTCATAGAAATACACACATACGTACATACATAGGTACATACATATGTACATATGTAGTTAGGTACCTAGCAACAACAACATTAACATTTAATTCAAATCAAAATGAAAAGAGATGGCACAACGAAGTCAACACAATAGCAGAGCAACAGAGATAGCCACAAAAAAGCAAAAAAAGAAAACATAAAGGAAAACTTTTTAATTGCATTCCAAGCCGAAGGAGTCGTAGAACGAGGACGAGAGTGTGCGCCGCACTGCAGTGGGGGTGCGAGCAAGAAAGAGAAAAGCAATAAGGGACACTGAGTGAGAGAGAGAAAGGGAAGGAAAAACAGAGCGAGTGGGCGAGTTAAAGAGTGGGAGAGAGAAAGAGAGAGTGCTAGAAAGAGTAAGAGAATGGGACCAAAAAAGGGTGCGAGATGTGCTCTCAACTCGCCAAATCTAATGAGCACGTGGTCCATGAGAGAAGAAGTATGCAAAAGAGCTCAGTGTGTTTTTTATAACGCTTCGTCGCTGGCAGCTTCGACGTCAGCGTTGGCGTTGCCCCTTCTTACTGCAAATATATACGAATGTATGTATGTATGAGTGTGCATATATTTTGCCATATCTGTGTGTGTAATGTATGAAAAAGAGACAACTGTCTCGCTCGTTATAGCAGCCAACTAGGAGTAAAAGTGTTGATATTAAAAATGCAAAACGCAGAAGTTGGCAAATTAAATCGGCGGGCGTACCGCGCAAATGTGCACTATCTGGTCTCTCTTTCTCTTCTCTGTACATATGTATGTATGTACGGACATGTGTGTACATATGTGTATGAAGTACTTGATTTAGCTTTTGTTTCATTTATATATGTACATACATACATACGTATATGACAGATGTGTGCATATACATACGTACATACATACATATGTACACAATACATACAATTTGTGCGTGTGGCGGTAACAAAGGTGGTACTAGCGGCACCGCGAGATTTTCTCTCTTTGCCTCGCCTTATCCTTTTTTTTCCCTTTTTCCATTTTCCCTTTCCTTTATTTTTCCTTTGCTCTCTCAATTAATTGACGACAGTTCGCCCCGAGTTTTGTCAAGTGCTCAGCCAATGAGTGGGTAGCTTTTTTTTTTGGGGAATTAAAACAAAATTTGCATTCGTCTTCCAAGCAAAAAGTTCCGTTACCGTACCCAGATCGCAAAAGAGTCATTTGCTATCATCTCATAGCACCAGGTCGGTCGCTCACCTGTCACTGGTCACGGCAATTACACCCTCGCCCTCGTTCTTGTTCCTGTTCTCTCGCCTGGTTCGCGTTCCCCTGTATTTTCGGTCCCTTCGGTCTTGTTGCCATATCCTGCCACGGCTTCGCCGCTGTTAATTAGAATTCCTTCCGTCATTATGCAGTTTCTTTGCAATTTGACCGGATGCCGTTTAACTGTAAACTGCGAAAGGATGTGAATGTGTGAATTACGATTTGATGCAAAAGTTCACCTAAATTGTAAAATATATATAAATATTTTTTTTTCGTTTCCACCGACTTCCAGGTGCACACCACTCCCAACTCGTCACGCTACATGCTCGATTCAAAGTTCCTATAATATTTAAGTCAACAAAAAATAAAAATAAAATATAAAACAGTACAAAATTACTTACGTTTAAATTAATTATCTACAATACAAAATCTACAACATAATCAAAATTAACAAAAAAAAAAATAAAGAAAAATTATAACAAAATTAAAATCCGCAACTGAAACAGAAATTCAAACTGAACTGAGATCCTTTTTACTTTAAATGCAATTAAAATTGCAAAAGGAATATCAATGAGCAGAAGGAACGAAATAACTGGAGGATAGAATATAATTCTCATTCACCATCAAAAGTTTTATATGAGATCCTTAATACAAGCGCCAATACTAAGGATGAACTTGACTGTTTTGGTGAGTTTATCCTTTTTGAAATCAATTTCTCTTCTTGCTGTTTAGTTTTTGTAAGAAAACAAATTTAAATAAATGTAATAATAATAATATGGAATGTAACTATTAGAGTTTGTGGATAGGTATCAGAAATCTTCATTGAATTGAGGTTAAACTCGAATCAATAATTTAAATTCCTTTAATTCTCAAAATTCGATTTGTTTTGATCACAAGTTCAAATACTCCAAATTCTAAAAGTTCTTCATAATTTAACTATCATAAAAAAATGTCAAAACACTTGATTCATTTATTCATTAAATTCCTTAGATTAAATCAAATAGTCGAACTATTTGATGGAAATCGATGGAATAGTAACCGAAATGTTTAACCCTCTTATTCTGATTTGTCTTTCATTAGCATTTGCAACAATTATTCCTTGTCATTATTCGCATTGATTTTATTGGTCATAGAAAAGTGCACTTTTTATGTACTTGTAGTGCTTTATTGGTACATACTGTACAAATTCTACTATTTGCTATTATGATCTTTGTTCAATTTGAAAATTTTAAGCCTGAACATTAAGAAAATCTTAGCTCAGAACTGTCCTAAGTCAAAGTTTCGTTTTAGGGCCAAAATTCATTAAGTTAGACTCATTGTAATACAACAATTTACTAGAATCAGTTAATATATGTATATACAATGCTTATGTGCAATATGGCCAACTTGGTATAAATGTATTTCAAGGGTTAATCGCATATAGCTGGACCATTTGACTGGATCCACCACAACATGGCCAATTAAAATCATTTTTGGGGGCATTGACGCGATGCCGAATCACCCTTTGACTCGACGTTAATTAACAGCCACCTCTAATTAGCCAATGACGGAGCACTTTATATTTGTATATATATATATACTGTTTGTACGTACATAGACATAAAGATGTATGTAGAAATGAAGAAGAGATTGAAAAAGAAAAAACCGAACCTAGCCGAGCAAAGGCGACTCTCGGTCGTGGCAGAGTAATTAAGCAGAACCCAAACTCAGACGTGAGAAGCTAAGACAATGATGAGAAGAGAGCTTTAACTTGAATATTACGCTCTTTCAATTCCATGGATGCGATGCTGCGATGGAGAGCAAAACAGAAGAGTAAAGCAACAGTGTGCGACAACCGCCAACGCGCAACTTGATTGGTCGTTCGTTTCACATCCACCTCCCTGCCATCCCAGCCCATCGCATCCCATACTTATGCCTGTACCCATACTCATACTCATACCCATGCCCATGCCATTCGTATCCGCATCCCCATCGGTTTTGGTGCTGGCTGCGGCTGCGGCGGCGGTGGCTGCTTGCTGCTGCTGCTGCTGCTGCTAGCACATGTTCATATGTTTTGTTTGATTTTGTTTTTGCTCGCTCTTCTTGCTTTCACATCCACCTTGCTGCTGCGCCTGCAATGGCATATGTGGGCCTTAATGTATTTGTGTGTTTCTGTTCATGTGTGTGCGTTTGTGTGTGCGTGTGAGCGTGTGTACGCGTACAGAAAGTTAATTGCTGCCTTTCCTCCACCTCGCCTCCTGCCCAACACACTTATTCCTCTTCTTCGTTTGGCTTGTTTGGCACTGCTACTGGTTGGATCTCGCAATCCCGTGATTCGTTATCGTCACCCAGAAAAAGGGAGGAACTCTTAGGTCGTCACTTACTCGCCCAATGTTAATTACAAAAGCAACCAATTAAGCACTCAACGCTTTTATATTTATGTACAAGTACGATTGTACATATGTTTATAGATACATATACATACATATACAATATATGTGTACATATATACAATTCCATATTTATTTACTGTCTTGCACGCGGACTTTGCTCGCTCTCTTTCCCATTCGCATTAGTATTCGCAAGCGCACTGAGCACGTAGTTTAACCAATTAAAACAGAGCTCGAGCTTTATTTCCATCTCATCGAACGGGCCATATAACCCCATTGTAATATAGCAAAGCTCTAATTGCGAATGGCAATTATCAATTCATCTATTGGGCCGTGCATTGAATATACATATAAAAATTGTACATTATTTGAATCGAAATCGGTCTCGATATACAAAGAAGAAGAAAACTCTTGTGACTGACAAGCAAAAGGAGATAGAGATGGAGATGGAGAAGGAAAGCCTTTCTCAGATTCTCTTCGCACTAATTGTTCGTATGGGTGTGGCCAAATAAAGAAAATTTACATATGTACGTAGATACATGTGTAGTTACTTGCATACATATTTTACATATATGTATGTACATATGTACATATGTATGTGTGTTTGTATGTATGAAGGTACATGCGAACATTTTTACTAAAACATCATCCCCCAGCCGACAGAAGCCAGAGTTTCTTATAAGAAATGAGCTTTCGCCTTGCCACCAGCAGCGTGTGGCAGGCGGCCTGGCCTGCCTCTGCACCGGCCATGTAAAGAAGGCAAATAGCAAAGGGAAGGCGCAAAAATCGATAATGCCGAACAACGAAATTAAAATAAAAAACGACACTGAAACTGAAATAAAAAAGCTTCTTGGTAGGAATATTTTTGTCTGTGCCTGGGATTGTACATTATATATATATATATATCTAAGTGTGTGTGTATGGGTGAGTGACTGGGAGTGAAAGAGTGGGTGCCTATGTAAATGTGGTGGGTAAGAGGGAAAATTATTCCTGGTCTGAGTGGGGGTGGCGTCTGCTGAGAGCTGTTCAGCTATTCTTTTTACGAACAGGGAAGGAGTTGGGGATGAAACAATTTTTCTTTTTTATGTGTGTTTGTGTGTGGGTGTGTGTGTGTATGGGTATTGGTGTGGGTATACATATATACCCAAGCAAAACAAATTATAAACGTAAAAAACAGGGGAAAAGATGAAGACGTGAAAATTAAGCTCCTCTTCTACCTTATATGATGGGAATGCCAGCAGATTCGATCTTTCTACCACTAACTTTAAAGATCCCACCAATTACAATCTATATAGATACATGTATATATCTTTTGCATAATTAAGTCGATCCGAATGTCTTTGACGGGTTTGGAGAAGTGAGAATGTCCTTAGAGAATTTCATTCTCAACTTTTAAGTTGATTTCTTTTTGTCAAATAATTACTATATAATTTGTTTAATTAATTTTTTGTATAGAATAATTATTTATTAACAAATAATTTAAATTATAATTAAGATTAAATTTTCATTTCATAATTGGTAATTTTTAATATTTCTTCTGTTTATCGTTAGAAGGATTATATATGTATGTACATATACTCAGGTACTAAAAGTAGAAGAAATGCCACTGTTTTGTCTCATTCATCACTCATCTCTGTTTACCCATTACTTCTTTATTGCAATGAGTAAAATTAATATCAAGTCCTTAATAAAAACAACAAAAATAAAGAGAAACGTTGGTCCAGATTATCGTATATATCCTTACACATGAATTGTGTACTGAAGATTTCATTTTTATACCTTTTCATTTTACTTTTATACTTTTTGATTTTCCAAAAGATTTGCTAAAACTGCGTTTTGATAATTAGACTGTGTAACAATATTTTAAAGTGATTAAAAGAAAGAAAAATATTCTTTTTGATCTAAGCTCAGTTTAAATCTCAAAACATATCTTAGCTTAGTCTAAAATCTTTAGAAATTGTCATTAATTTGTATAACTAATTCCAAGAAATGATTTAAAATGTAGTTTTAATCACAGAATACCGTATTCTATTCTAAACAAATTGTGTAAATATTCCTGCTTTTTACTAACATTCGATGTTGCTAATATACCCGTTTAGGTTGCGATTAGAGGGTATAAGAAAAACAAGTCCTAAAAAAGAAACAAAACGAGGCCTGCTTAGATGAGGGGTGCACCGCAGCGGGGTTAGGTAAGGGTGGGTGGCTTGGTCCTTGTCTAAAATGAGATGAAAATGTGTAACCATAATAAGAAATCTGAAAGCAAAGAAATATGAAAAAGACTGCAACAAAAATAAGAAATCGTCGCTCTGAGAGACAGACGACAGCGCCGCGACGCGCGTGTAATTGTGTACTTTATGTTCCTGCCTGCTCCTGCTCCTATGCGGGGGCTCATTCACCCCTCATTTCGCATTGCGCTGTCCCTTTTCAGCGACACCCACAAGCCGAGACTGCTTTGCTGCGTTGCTAGCGACGACGACGACGTAGACGACGAAGACAACGATGACGTTAAGTAAAGCTGCATTAAATAAGGGGAAAAGAGATAGCAACTATCATGGCAATGTCGAAACCAAGCGCAGTCGGCGCAGTCAGCGCATTATGTATAAATTATTTATTTACATTATATTTATACTCGCACCCGCTGGAGTGCGGTGTGTGGAGGAGGAGACGATGATATAAGGAGAAAAATCGTGCAAATGTCGACGCCGACAGCGACGCTAACGCCAACGTCAGCGTTTTGCTCCTGCTGTTGGGCCGCCTTGTTGTCTCCTGCTGCTTTTTTTTAAGTCACAGCTTCAGCTTCAGCTGCGCCCCGTAAGCCAACGTTGCTATTGCTATGGCAGCCGAGCGCTGGTGTCTGCGTGTGTGTTCAATTACAAATACATACGTACATAAAATAACAGAAAAAAGGGGTACACAAGGCAACAAAAAAAAAAACTTAAAAGGAAAATGAGAATGAGAATTAGTACCCGAACCACCCGAACCCGAATAGAAACCCGATTCAGATGCAGGAGTATTATACTCAAAAGGAGAGGTGGAAGGTTTTTTGAGAGCTACAGCAAACAAAAAAAGAGAAAGAGCGTGTTATAAAGAGAGCGCAACTGCAGTTTCTCTCTCTTTCTGGCTCTCTGCATGCTAATTTAATTAAAAGCCTCGCTCGCTTACTCTCCCTCTCAATACATATATATATAGATATATATTATGTATACGCCGTGGGTACATAAACAAACCTCTCTCTTTTATATGCTTCTGCTTGGTTGACTCTCACACACATACACAAACACACTCACCACACAGCTCGCATATTCATTCAAATGCGCGTGAGCGAGACGGAGATGGGTGGCAATGATTGTGCCGTTCGTATTGTTTTTGTGGATGGGATGCTGCTGCTACCGCTTTGTCGTTTCACTCGCGCTCGTTTTATGAACGCTTTTAAGGGGTCTGGGTCTCATTACTATACAACTATACAGTTACTGCTTCGTAACCCTAAACCCTCATACATACAAACATACATACATACGAAGAGTTCTTAAACCTGGGTATTGTGCGCGTCAATGAATGAGCCACCGCCGGCGTCTCTAAAGATGAGGAGAGAAGCTAACGAACGCGAGTCTCTAAGTAGGCGTGGCATAAGAAACAGAACCATATTCGGGCAGACTTCAGACTGCCTGGCTGGGGCTTGGTTATAGTGACACAAATCTGCATATCGCACATAATTATCGGGCGTTGAATTTTCACCAAATGTATGTATGATATATGTATTATTGTATGTACATACATACATACATACATATGTATGCATATTGTATGTATTATATACCATTTATATATGTGTATATGGTTTTTTAAGATGAATACTTCTATCCCCCACCTCCCATTTGGATGCTTTGGTTTTTATTTAATACTCTGTATAATAAATAATAATTTAATTCAGATGTTATATGAAATCCTTCATATGTGCCTTTAGATTTATGGTAATTAGTTTGTCCTCTTCTTTAGAATATGAAAAACAAACTTGGTTAATATTAGCTCTTTGCAATTTGCTTTATCAGTTCTCTTTATATTTTATGGTTCGTTTTGGAATCATCGGTCAAAACGAGAATTTGCATGGGTAAGGAATCTACGGCAAAGCCGAAGTTAGCCCGGCCCTCTGATTTTAATTTATACATACTACACATATGGATGGAGGTATGTATGTATGTATGATATATACGTCTTCCGTCTCTATGTACATGTGTATGTATGAATGTACATATACAACGTTCTCATCCCAATCTCACCCACTCGTTCTCACACAGAGATGGAACACACACATGTCTAGCGTGAGAGTGTTTGTGGAGCTTGTGCGTCGAATATTCGCACACTAGTGCGGTCGCATCTTCTGATTGGTCGTTCACAGTGAGTAACGAGTGCGCCCGCGTCCCTCTTGGCATGACTGCTTTAATTAACTTTCCTATATCGTAAACATGTCCATGTACTTAATTGGTGCAGGGGACCGAGGCATCAGACTCGGACTCCACCCACACATATAGTTGACGAGGGGTCAATTTAACGAAGGCGGTGGTCAATTTGCATTCCAACGGGAATAGATCTGAACATTGATGATTCCTTGGCTAACTTCATTCCATCTGTTTTAGTGGAAGAGTATCTCTATCGGTTTATCGAGGTGTCACCATTTTGTTAGGACCCTAAATAACCAAATAACCTATCTCTGTCGTAGGAAAAACATATTTGTGTTTAATTAGATTGACCAAACAAGTGGAGCAAGTGGAGTTGTAGAAATGCGGGCTAACCACTTGCCAGCACTGTACACTGTAGATTATGCGCCGGTCAAGGCAACACATACAGGTACGTACATAGATATATACGTACATACATATATGTAGACATATGTATATGTTGATCAGTTTTTGTACAAGGTTTCCGTTTCCGTCTTTGCCTGATTTACTCTAAAAAACGAGAATTCTTCGGTTCCACTCACAATTTGTTGGCTTGTCGCAGTCACCGGGTAACCCAGACTCGGGCCGACTTGCACTCACGTGAGAGCTGTAAACGTGGGTGAGAGTGTGAGAGTGGGTCAAGTTGCCGGGCGACGACGCGTCATCGTGGTCGTTCACGTATATCGCATGTTTGACCACAGTTTGTTTGTTTGTTTTGTATGTGTGCGTGTATTTTAGCACCTACTCCTCGTTGTAAGTGTTCGCTTTTATCTTTACGGTCAATAAAGGTTTTTTTTTTCCGAAATGTCTGCATTAGGGGTGGGATTCCACACACACACACACAAGCACAAAGATACGCACATTCACCTATAATCCTGCTTGTTGAATGCTCGTTCTTGTGGTGGCCGCACATCAGCTGTCGAATCCAATGCCGATATCCTGGCAGACACACTTCCATTTGTATGTGCTTATGTCCTGTCAATGCCATTGCCCATTGCCCATTTCCATCGGACAATTCACAACAGTTGTTTTTCTTTTATTTCGCTTTGTTGTTGTTGCTTTTGATTTTTTTTTTTTTTTTTTTTTTTTAGGCATCGACAACAACAACAAAACGTACCATAAATCCCCAATTGAATACCGATTATCGGTACGAGAATGGGCGACTTATTTCTATCGATTGCGTAGTCTAAAAAACTTTATAAAAACCACTGGACCATCAACTATGTCCAACATACATAAACATGTTTAAATAGAAATACTTTAACTAAAAAATCAATAACAATCCATTGGTAAACTATTCTGAGACTATGCTTTATATATAATATAGAATCTTATTATGTACAACTTAGTCGCACCTTGACCAATTATCTAACCCCATTAAACACAACTCTTATATAAATGCAATGGTACATATATACAAACCTATATACGTTCGTTGAACCAATGACAATCGTCCTGGTCCATGACCATGGATGGGGTTGCCGGGCAGAAGCATTAATTAATGCCAGACAACCACCCCCGATGCTGATTTTGGGGTTTAATTGACGTCGGCCACTAACAACGAAGTTGTCTACCAACAACGACGAATGCTGTGGCTGTGTTGACTCAGGGAGTGAGAGATGGGGTCGGGGTATACAATCGGACAATGTCAGAGCTAGAAGTTTTTGGCTGGAGTTGTCGCAGAAGTCCTCTTCTGTCATTGGCCATGTCGAAAGCCTGGCAATAACTGCAGATTGTTGTTGTTTTTGTCTCCTTCGGATGTCATGTTTCATTCGCCAATTAATGAGCAAACCCCGTTCGTTCCAGCCCTTAATTAAGAACAACGGAAATATACATACATACATATATATGTATATATAAACATATATACTTGGATGCAATACAATTCGCTTGGTAGTAAACACATAAGTCGAAAGGGTTCAATTAAAAGTCACCACAAATACACGGAAGTCCAATACTTAATCAGTCAAATTGATCAAAATATAAAAAATAAAACTGTCTCCTTTTGTTATATTTATACTTAGAAGAAAAAAGATAGCCCTAAAGAATTCCACTAAAAGAGCACAGCAAATAATTAAACTTTCTATAACAAATGGAAAAGAATGAAAGGATAATAGTAATAGTTCCCTAAATATTTAGGAACAATTATTTTTTGGAACAACTCTTTGCCTAGTTGAAGAAGTTTCAACTTGGTTATTAAAATGTTGATGACGATGACAAATTACTCTTGCTTATGAACAATGTAATTACAAGTGAAATTAATATAATTAAATAACCGTTGTTTGAATGCACACTCACAAATACATTGAAGATGGCGGAGGCGGTGATGAGCACACACACACACACTAACTGGTGCGCACACACACAGCCAACATACAAATTTGTTGAAATTAAAAATTTCAACGAATTTCGAATTTTAATGTGACCATAATTATAGTTACGGGATAATTATTAGACAAATTATCATTAAATTGGCGAATCATTATCGTCTTCCTCTTCCACTTGGAGTGGCGCGCACTGAGGCACCTTGGTACCTAACCGAACCAAACCAAACCAAACTCAACCCAAAACCAGCACCAACACCGCCGACACTAACACCATCAACAGAAATTGTAGGTATTATGTATGTGTATTTTTGTGTGTATGTACATACATATGTAGCAGTAGCCCAAATACAGTAAGCATTCGATACAATTCTGCTTTTGTTCTCACAACAATATATTGCATATGGTCAATGCCATAGTGAAGGACTACTGTACACATTAATTGAGCGAGTGTGGGAGCGTGAACAGTTCTCTCCTTCTCTCCATTTGAGGACTCTGAGAGCATTTATCAAGTTGTGAAGGCTTTTGTTGGTGTATTCAATTGTTATTAAGTTGAAATATTCTAGCTTGCACAGTCTTGTAAATTCGTCAACGAATCACGCGCCCATCTCTAGTATGTGATGCAGTGTATGGCGATACATACGTACATTTGTCTGTATGTGTATAGAAATATACAAACAGAGATACACAAGTTAAAGCTCCTTCAGCAATAATCTCTTTTAATTATGAGTGAAAAGGCGTCTCGACAACTTCCGCTCCGCTCGCTTGCCGCTCTTATTGTTCAAATTGCTTTCCGAGTCATCTTCTTCGAATTACAGTTTTGAATCACCCGCAATCACACCTCTTGGCTCATACACACACACAATACTCACAGCCTACAGCTCGTAGTTAACTACAAAAACAAGTTTACCAAGAAGCCATGATAGAGAGAGAGAGAGAGCAAAACAACAAGGAGAGAAATGTAGAGAAAGAGGCAGACGGGGCGAGGTGTATAAAATGAGAAACAAAATACTCGTGTAATTAGTATTGAGAATATCAAACACTTAAATTTTGAGTCTCGCACTGCAGTACAAAGATTACCCACATAGACGCTATGTGTAGCCCTTCCAAAGGCAAATATCGAGGACCTGCTCCTGCTGATAGTGAGTGCTGAAAAAAAGAACACAAAAACCAAATCTACCCATGTCTGGAACTTGGAGTTGGACTTCGGCTCGCGAGTGAGAACAAAAAATTCTCGTATGCGTGATCGTGATCGGACAACATATTATACAACCGATACCAGGCAATCAAAAAACTAAAAAAAAGGAACAAATTAACAACAATTATCTTCAATACCGCCAATTAAATTAGATTGGCTTCAAAAAAAACCTCGCACGGCGGGATGTGGCAAATGGCTCATTGATGTAGCTAAGTCCAGACCAGACTTGACCAGGCAAATGTATAAATTTCAGTATATTCTAATCGAAAAACTAAAGAGATATTGAAAAAGGATCCTTATCGGGATATATATATGTTAAGTAGACTCTCAAGAGTTAAAATGAACCTATTCTAGTTCCCAATCTTATATTTGGTATTATCGTTATCCTTTTAACCATACATATATAAATATATATTTCTATAGCATTTTGTGTGACATTCTTTTTGATTTTAAACCGTTTCGGATTGTGTTTGTGTTTCTTTTTTATTTCATTTCAAAGACCAACACCACGTTCCGCATAACTTTTGTTTTTGCTGTTTTGGTGAAACTGCGGCGAAAATTCTCTGCTTGCCCAGAATTAAATATCGGTATGGTGACAATATTGCTGCTCCACTCATTATCTGTAGCGTATATATGAACATACATACGTGTTCGACTGGAAGAGGCAAGAAACGGAGCCACATCGTGCATTCGAAATAGTTCAACACCTCTTTGTGTGATACAAATTGTGTCGGTGCCAGTTTTTGGGCATTGAACCTTTCTCATTTTTTTGGGGTTTTTAATGCTCCACATGCCCATGCGCATAGGAATACTAGTTTGTTGCGAGCCGCCACTTCTCCGGCTCCGGCCCAAGTTCAAGCCGCAGCCACAGTCAAAGCCGTGATGTGTATGTCAGCATTATGCATACAGCGTTTGCGAATAATACCTGAACAGGTAGATATAAATACACGCACACACACACACACATATATATAAGTACAAACAAAGCCAATTACGTGAACGCAATAATTAATTACAGCTCGATAAATATGGAACCAGCGCAGGGCAAGGTAAAGTGAAATCATAAGAGGAATCAGAGAGACAAATTAATTTCTAAAATGCCGACATTGGTGTACCCTAACAAGTAATTGTTCTAATAACTTCAAGTCTAAATGTGAAACAAAGATATTTCTATTCAACAGAATACACACCTAAATTAATTTGAAATTAAGGAGAAACTCTCTTTGAAATGTCCCTTCAAAAAATAAGGGAATTAATTTACAAGTTTATTAATCATATAACCATTGCTGATATCAATCTTATTTATCCAACTCGAAAGAGTATAGGATTGTGTATTGAATTGGTAGTAATAAAGACGATCGGTAACAAGAACATTCACACATTAGTCCACAGTCGCCTACCATTTGCCCTGATTAGTTACTCCAGCTCGATGCAAAGGATCTGGATTAACGGTAGATATTTACATTCAGGTCTCGGGTGGGAAGAATGTAATGAAATTTGAATTCTATAAATCTAGAAATAGTTTATAGTTGTTCAATAACTTTAAGCATATTTAAAGTTGAAATGTTTTCCTGATAAATCATTAAAAAGAATTCAATACATATACATAAATATATATATGTATTTATATATATATATTTGTATATATGTACTGGAACCACATACATATGGCTCGTCTGCCTCCCTTAATTGCAAGCCTGACCACAAAACATTTTGTAGGGTTATAAAAGCGAGACAAGTTAGAGTGCTAGATGGAACAAGCGTCGACTAGAGGATACCTTTGGAGTTGTATGAGAATATTTGGAGCCGAGACATAATTAGTTTCCCCTTCACACCACTGGCCAGACTGAAGGCCAGGAAAATGAATCTAGAAACGGGACTAAGTGAATAACCGTGTTACATATACTACAGGGGGTTAATATACTCACTCTGCCCTTCGGGTTAAAGGGTATGCAAAAATTGTACCATAATAACACATAATTAGAAAGCAGCTCTTCTCCTGCTTTGCTGCTTTGCGGCTTTGCCTTGTCGATCGTCGCTTGTTTCCATGCATATGGTCTGCGATCTTGTGCAAGGGTGTATAATAGCTTTGCATCAGGAGAGTGGAAACCTGCGGTCCTTATGCGGTGATTACCGTGTGACTGTAGGAATCCCTTTTGCAGCCATAGATGACGTACGAGTACATAGGCTCTCTACTCAGTTTGCTTCATTCAAATTAAAAATATTATAAATGTGATTTTTCGGCTCGTTTTGTAATAATATAATACGATTCCACCTTGTTGAAACTATGAAATATAAGCATTTGCATTTGATTATATATAATATAATTAAGCAATCGAATTTGTTAAATTATATTATATAAGTGCATTCATATATGTATACCTTATATTACGATCCAAGTCTATGGAAAAAAATAGTTTCATAAAATATTTTTCTAACATTTACCGTTCTATGATTTGTCTTATAGTTGTCGATAGTTGTCTTATAATTGTTCGAACTCATACATATATGGCCATCTTGAATTCGATTTCGATTGAGTGTATTGAGCTTTCATATCATTATCATCGCTGATTTGCTGGTTTCGTTCTCGACCTCTCTTAAAATTAAGCTCATTAAAGACTTGATGATGAGTCCACACTATTTTTTCATAAGCATCAGTATGTTTTTTGTTTGTCAATGTACCGCTAACTGAAATACACATACATATGAACACTAAACTTCTAGAAACATATACATAGGATGAGAGGAGGTAGAGAAGCAGTAAATGAAATAAGAGCATTGCCAGACGGTGACAATGTAACCTTTAAAGTGGAGCAAAAACATTTGTTTTGCCAAAATGCCACAGGGTAATGAATCTTCCTTATTCAAACCGAATTACACAATATTCATTTAATATGAATCTGAGTGCTAAACTGGAGGTAAACTTTTATTCATCAAAATATTTATGTCATGTGTGAATAAGGATTTCATTTAAATTAAAGAAAATTTATATCAAAAATAAATATTTCAATGGAATATTCCAAGTGATGTTACAAAAATCTTGAGTTGGTGTAAAAGTTATAAAGAACTTATATAAAGAACTAGTTCAGGCTAGGGATGTCATAGCAAATCCATTAATCGTTTAATTAAAAGAAGCGATTAGATGCATTGATATACAACTAATCAATTAAACGAGTGTTTTTGTTAAGTAAACAAATAATTAAGAAGTTATAAATATTTGTCATTGGCATTTAAGTGAACAATTCCTAATATTCAATTAATATTGAAAGTAATATCGTTTTAGATATCGGATGAGATCCACTAAAAATGTAGAATGGAATATAATTATAATAAAAATTAATATTAACAGAATTTAATTTGTTAATTAAATTTAATTTTATACGTGTAAAAAATTATTTGTAATCTATGTGACAATATACGATTACAGCATACAGATATAACTTGATGTTTACTTATCATTTTTCACTCTATAATTGGCTTTTTTTTTGGAAAAAACACATACATTTTTCAAACATCATTTAATTTCATGGGACAAAAACTTGTATTTTTTAGTCCTTGCAACTATTGTTCTTGCGTATTTAAAAAAAAACTTAAAGTCAGCATGTCTAATTTCCATTTATTGGTACAGATATCAATGGAACATTTTGATACAAAATTTTGCAGAAGTGATAAAGTGATAAATAAAACTGTAAACTAGATATACGGAATTGGCTATGATCTTATGTACATATCTTAATCAATTTAGCAACTTAACTAATCTCGAGTTACTAAACTACTGCAGAGTGATTAATTAGCAAATAAAATATTATATTTATATTTTCAATTTCATTCTGAATTATTAGAATGGGTAGTTCGAATCGGCATACCCCATTTTAGGAATTTTCCTAAAATCAATTCAATCCTATGATTGAAAATCCAAAATTTGAAACAATTGTGTATGTCCTGTAATTTCAAATCAAAACTTGCTTTATATTGTAGCTTCAGAATTCCAATATTGGTAACGAATTTAGCTCTCTTTCTTTTTTAAAACGTTTTCTAGATTTGTTTAAAATACTACACTCAAATGAGCGTAATGATTATTATAACTGATCCAAATTTTACGAAAAGGAGTTTTTTTTTTACAAAACAGATACAATAACTCTAAAAACTGTCCTAATTAAACAATCCTTCGATAATAAACTGTCACAGTTATAAGTTCTTTTTGATTAAGAAACAAGTACATAGGTTTGATGCTGATCAGGAATATTTACTCATTTAGGTCGAACTACCTGTGAAGTGTTTCAATTATCTTTGTGAGGCTTTAATAAATATTTATGTATAATATTTTCTTTAACTGTCATAAGTGTGAAACAGCCTTTCTATGAAAATTGTAGATCTCCGTCACTGAAACAATTATACATACACACACATACATCTATAAACTTATAGTTACGTATGTGTATGTGTGTGTGTATTGTAAAATGCCCTGTGATGAGCTGCTATTGTTGTCATTGTTTGCCACATTTGCTCATTGGGTACTGTGACTGGAACTGTGACTTGGTTGATACGCTCCTGCTGAGGTAGTGGTACTGGTACTGCTGGTCCTCTCTGCTCGTCCAAACATTGTTGTCGCTTTAGCTGCTCTAGAGGCCAGGTTTGCTCCTGCTCGCAACCACTTTGGCCTCCATCTCCTCCATTCTCCCTCAACTTCTCCTCATCAGACATGATCCGCATTGTGTTTTGGTTTTACCCTCTACGCACAGGCACCAACACTAGCACCAGCACTCGTTCCTGTTACTGTTTCTCTTGCTGGTTCTCAGAAAAGGAGGCAAAAGAAAACCATTCCTTCAATACAATACATTTTTCTTTTCTTCTCTTTGGTCTTTGTTTTTGTCCTTTTCATATTGTGTCCATATATTTACAGTGCATTAATTCGTTTTATTATTACTTTTTACTCTTCCTCTTCTATATCGTTTATTCCTCTTATTCTGGTCCTGTCCTCTGTCCTCTGTTTCCCGTTCCACAGCTCCCGGCTCCCGTTTCTCTGTCCCCTGCACTCATTCACATTGTGTGTCTCAGCTTGCTGCTTATGAATTTATGGATTCAAATTGTGTTGAGCCTTTTGCAGTTCTTTAATACTTACTACATACATACATACACACATCATACATACACACATACATACATACAAACATACAAATACCCTTCTCCATAACTTGTGGATGACCAAGCGATGTCAAAATGTTTGTGACACACTATTGAAACACTATTCTCTAGGAGTTCTTGGACAGGTAATATTAAAGAAACTATGGCATATCAATCAGTTAAACTATTCAATCAAGATTCGAATCTAAAGTGATCTTATACTTTATCTTTATTCTGGATCTTGAACATTCAAAGCTAAGGGTATTTGCACTTTTTGTGTCTTTTACCAAAAAAAACTTTCTACTCTCATTGTGCAGCCGCGTCTTAAGAAAGATACCGACCCCGGAATAAGTAGGCACAATGTTTTTGTGAATGTGTTTTTGCGGCTTTATTGCAAATAGAGGGTGAAGCGAGAAAACGACTTCAAGGCTGCCACAGAGACAGAGTCTCGTTATTCATTTTTATTTTCGTTATCCTGATGGCCAATTTCAGGTTATTTTCGAAAATGATGAATTGCCAAATGTCGATGCCCGGTGTCGATGTCGTTGTCATTGTCGATGGGGGTGGTATATCATCCCGTCATAGACTTTCCCATTCCGTTTTCTATTCAAAAGACATCCTTTGTATAAGTAAGTAAATTCCCTTTGCAAGCAATCAACTAAAGTCCTGTGAAACCCGAATACGTAAAAAGACAATTTTCTTTAATATATTGTTCTCTACTCTATATGAACTAAATCGGAACTAAAACAATGGATTCATTTTTTTTCTTTCTCCAAACGACTGCCCCATGTGGTGACAATGGTCAGTTGTGGACTTCAACATCAGAGTCGGCTGATCAAATAACCCTTCCTTTCACCCGTCAGCTACACGTTTATACACATGACCGAGGTTCGTTTTATAAGTAAAGAGGAAGAGAAGTCCTTGAAGAAAAATTAACTTTTTAATTGAATTAAGAAATTTTTAGAAACAATTATAAAAATGCTTTTCTTTTAAAGTAAAGTCTCATAATTTGTTGGTTTAATTTCTTTGTCCTTTGATAAAACCGCCAAAATCTGTGTTTTTCTTTTCCCCCGGACATTTAGCAATATGCCTCGTTACTTATTGAGTGTCCCTCGGATATGTTTGTATGTGTATCGTAATATATATGTATATATTCGCATTTGTTAACAATCATTCATTAACATATTCATACGGTGGAAACAATTCGCGACAATTTTAATGAAGGCTTAAAATAAATGAAATTTATTGTTCTTTTTCTTAGCTCATTCGCTTTTGTCTTGACCACAGGGAGAATTTTGAAAACAGTTCATCACTGCCGATCCCGATCCCGAGTCCGATCCCGAGAACTCTCTACCTTTAGAGCCTCTGGCTTCCTTTTTGTCGCAATGCAGGGGAATCGTATCGATCCATTGATCTTACCGAAATGAATGATTGTGAAGCTTTTGTGGAAGCAAAACAGAACAACAAAAAATCAAATGTCCGTATATACACATGCACATACATCCATACATATGTATATATACAAATACATACATACAAACAAAACATATTCGCAAAAACACAAAACCATCGCCGGCCAAAGGTAAAAAACAATGCAAGCTCAAACACAATCTCAGCCTCGCCTGCCTCGGCGGCAAAAACGTACAGCAAGTGACACTTTTGTTTTATATTCGCAACTTTTTATGCTGAATCGGAGAACAAAAGAAGATTTCTCAGTAAAAACCAACACACACAAACATACACCCCATATACACACCCATACATATACTAACATAAAGCAAAGCGATGTGCATTGTACTTGGAGTTGGAGATATCGATACCGGTACTGAGCACCCATATCCATTTGTACCGCGGACTCAAACTCAACCTTTGTCTTCTGTATCCTTAGCGTAGGCTGTATGTACATATATACATACATAAATACATACATACATACATATTTATGTACTTTGGCTTTGTCGAAAAAGGTGCACATCCACATCACAGAAGGGTAATCTCTGTGGCCAGTTTGATGAATTTCCTACTCTTTAAAGCGAACTTTTCATATCCGTTCATAGCCAACCACCGAAAATGCGAATGCCAAAGGGTCCCTGGTTTTCAAGTGCCACCATCTGCTTTATATCTCTCCTTCTACATAGATATACATATATGTACATATATACCGATTATATAGTTAAAACTAAACCACAACACATTTACAAAAACTATCAGATCCCTTTGAAAAATATGACGAGAATTTCTTAGTTCTTGGGTGTGAAGTTTGATGAATTCTCAGGTGGAGAGGTAAAAGAATGTCTTTGACCGACAAGATACACATACATACATAAGTGTTATTCCCTAATTTCATGGGTTGAAAACAGGAGACAGAAAAAGAAAGGATTTCTAATTTCTCAATTCCTTTTTAAGCCATTTCAAGATCAATTATCAATTTCAAATCAACTAAAATTTAATTGAAATTTTTTGGAAATTATCATAAACTCTTTAGTATTATAAACTATTCGATGCAGTACAATTTCAATACTGAGTTTTTTGATTAATTTCAATTTTAGAGGTAGAGTGTTGCAAAAGATCTCTTAAATCTAAGATAAAGTATGACTAACTCAAATGAGTTTATATTTATGAGTGCTGCTGATCGAGTACCCTTAACTTAATTACGTTCTCTGATTATTAATTGTCTATGCTTTTATAAATAATGTCCACTTGATTTGCGGTAAGATATAGTCGATTAATCTGATCACAATTAGGAATTTGATTAAATTTAAACGATACTAAATTTGGTTAAAGAAACGTATGAGATTAGATGATTCTTTTACATTGATTGTAATTACTAATAAGAGCTATTTGTTTAACTTGTACGACTTATATTTAAGATGTTGTTTTGGTGATGGATTTGAGCTCCTATTTATATAAATATATATATCCCAAACAGACGGATTTCGGTACTCTATTCACATGAATTTTTGTTAAGGAATTCAATATGAATTCATAATGCTGACCAGGATTAGCAGCTCTTGTCTGCTAGTATGGAATGGTGTCGTGGGCTAGTACTAGAGTTGATATGTTTGGCTATAGGAGTCAGCGTTCTGCTTCAACTGAAGATTTACAGACTCAATCGCTATGGTCACAAATAGAAAAGTTCACTGCCTCTCGGTTGTACACAAAACAAAGGAAGTCAAGGCTTTCCTGCCTCCTTACCGTCTCGGGCATTTGCTTTTGTGTCTGCATCTCTCTCTATAACTTTGTGTGTGTGTGTGTTGCACGTGCCTTGTTGTTGTACGTCTTTATTTCTGTGGAGTCGTTATCTGTTTTCATATTCCTCAACCTCAACCTCAACTGGTTTATACTCAACCTCAGACTCTGCCACAGTCGCAGTCGTCTTATGCAGCAGTACACCCACACACAAATTCCGTGATATATCAGCTACCACCATCGAGTGGCATGCGGTTTTGCGTTGGGATAGCTTTTTCGTTAAGGTTTTGGTTTGGATTTGGCTTTGGCTTTGGCTTTGATACTCGCTCGACTTGTCGACGTCGACTGTTGGTATGCAAACAACTTCACGCACTCGGGCTCAAACTCAAACTTCGGCTCAGGCTCAGGTTCAGACTCGGGCTTGGGCTTGCGCTTGGGTTCAGGTTGTCGCGGCCCTCCGGTGAATCTGCGCTTCTTTTCATTACACCTTTAGTCTTGTTAATAATTTTTGCCCTTTTTCTTTTTTTTTTAGTTTTTTGTTTTGTTATTCTTTGACGGTATTACACTGCAATCTCGAGAGACCTTAACTGAAACCTGAATGCCGTGGCCATTGTCGCATTCCGATAATCGTTCTTAATTACACCATCAACCATTTCTGATTCATTTATTGTTTTATTCATTGTTAGTTCTTGAATTTCCAAATTATATTTAAAAAAAAAAATTTTTTTTAAGATTAACATCAAGTAAAAAGTAAAGCAAATATTAATCTAGTCCAATACATTTTTCCTTTTTTCATTATTGAATATAATGTTAATTCGTTTGTCAACCACTGTAGATTAGAAATAATCAGATTTGAAATCTCAGTAGGGTTTTTTTCAATAGGCATAACAAAGGTTTCCTATGATTTGAAATGTAAAATAGATAATAGTGCTAGCATTTTTTGTTGTTGTTCGTTTCCGATACGTCTTATCAAACAAAGGTGTGATAACAGTGATAAACCTCTCCAGAAAAATTTGCACACTTACTTACCATCGACTAAATTCTTAGTAGAAAGGTATTTCAATGAATTGCTGCAGATATCCAATATAAATTTAATGAATTTTTCCAAAAATTGTTTAAAAAGAAAGTATGTTTGTGTGTTTTACCTGTTTTTATATCCTTGAGGTAGAATAAAATGATTTTTCTATTTCCTATGTGTACTGTACAGGCGCTTGAACCAGATAGAGTAATAATAATAACAGACTCCCAAAATATGAAAAAAAAAAATTATTCTATATATAATAATAAAAATAAATTCAAGTTGACTTTTCATTTCCTTTAATAATAATAGAAAACGATATAAACCAAGTGCGCGGATGCCAAAAGTTTTTTGAGTTGATGTCAATTATGAACAATTTAGGAGTTTTAAAGAAAGGCTTGAGCAAGTTGTTTTATTTCAAATGTTATTCATATTTGTTGATTGTCTATTGTTAATATATTTTAAGTTTTACTTATTTTTTAAGGCATTATATAATTTATACATTCGTTTATGTTTCTATTTCATATTGGTTTCCTTTCTTTGCCAAGTTATTCCCAGACACAAAACGATAAATTCTTGATAAATATATCGTTGGGGGCTTCTCACTACAATCGAATGTAAGCTGGAATAGTTAATATTCATATTAAGTGGATTTTAGTGTATTCGAATAAGGCAAAAGCACATAAATAGTTAATTTTATATATGTGTACATACAATAAAACATACATATATATATGTATGTATGTATATAAGTTGTGTTGCTTCTTTGATTCTTCTTGTCAATGATTAGTTGCTTATCAGTGCATGAAATTTTGCGAAATTACTATATGCGGAAACAAATGCTTTCTATAATTGTAGGTAAATAAATTTGTTCTTATTATGTATTTGCCTCTTACTGCAACTGTCATTATGTTGGTAAAAGAGGATGAGATCGTCTAATTATTGTGTGATTATGACCAATGGAAAGTAGACGTTTCAAGTGGAATAACTAAACAGATAAGTGCCATCTCGAGATCTGCCTATTATTATTAGGTTAGAAATAGATATATAATTTTCTAATAAATCCTTTCCTGATATTTATAGATTACCAATTTATATATTGTAACCGATCGAATAATCGAATCGGAAAGTTTATTTAAATGACATTTCAAGCAAAAAGTAAAGGTGCAACAGAAAAAATGCAATATAAAAAAAATAATCAGAGAAGCGATTGCAGCATTTCTTTTTACCATTTGGATAAAATAGTAATAGAGATAATTCCTTATGTCTTGAACTTGACATTTTGAATCCAAGTAACATATTTAAGCCAAACTTCTTTTGGGAAATCGGGTCTAAACCAGACTTACCAAGGTAATATGACATTAAACGTAAATAAAGAAAAATAAAATAATAATTTTTCTTAGGCAAGTCGATTAAGTTCCACCCCCACTACCTTTTATATATTTACATACACATACACACATTCATAACTTGTTCAACTATCTATAACGAGCCAAGAATCTGGGCATTTGCTCTTCACATGGATGGTTGCGTTATTCATCCCTTCCCTTCAGTCTTTTTTCCCTTTTTTTACGTAGGCAAATTATCACATACATATGTAGTTACATATATGGGGTATGCATACATATATGTGTGTGTTTGTATTTGTTTGAATACAAATTATAGCTACATTGAATGCACTTGCATGCAGAAGCAACAACAAAAGCTTATTTGTTGTGAACACACACACACACATGCATACATACAAATACACGCACATAAACAACGAAAGCACTCACACAATATATTTAAGTTGTCATCAGAGTAGACTTGTCATTAAATAGCTATAAAGCAGTTTGAAAACGCATTTCGGATAATTGTCGAGTAATTACCTATTTTGCATTGTTAGAGTTCTCCTACCTTTTGTCATCATCATGTTGTTGTTGTTCCCGTTGTTGTAGTTGTAGTTACAGTTGCTATTATCGTTGCTGTTGTTCTTGTTACTGTTGTTGTTCTTGAACAAGCGAACAATCTTTTTGAGCAGATGTGTCGCCTCGCAATGGCGATTTTGTTTTTATTTTTTTCGAAATCGCCTTTTTGTCGATTTCGAATTGCCGAGAAGGGTAAAGTTTCCCCCTAAATCAACAAATTTGCAATGTATCTGACTTACTATCCATTTGCATTGACTCTTGCTTGGTATCTTTGCTGGCAAATCAATCCGCTTTTGTGTGAAAGCATCATGAAAAAAGTTAAAACATTTTTAGAACTTTTATTGAAATTGATTTAATTGATTAATTAATTAAAGAATAATGATTTACCACGAACCAAAATGAATCATTTTACAGTTTCTTAGAATCGTTTCCTTGATTCGAAAGCAATCCAAATCTTAATTATATGAATGCCAGTTTACATATTATGATAATAATTATAATATTTGCTTTACAATTAATTTATGGCAAAATTCTCTATTATTTCGAAGAGTAATTTGAGAATATTAAAATATTGGCATTCCGCTAATATTATAGAATTTTTTTTATAAGTTCCATTAGGATATTTATATAAGTACATACGAACGAGTGGGATTAAAACGTTAGTTTTTTTAAATATTACATAATATTTAAGTAATTCCTTTAAGAAGGGTATTTTCAAGTCGCAAAGTGCAGATGTTTGTTTCGTACACTTTTGGACTTAAGTGTTAGATGCTTAGTTATACTATTATACAGATCTAAATACATATATATGTATGTATGTACATATGCTGCTCCCATGGGAACAATGATAACTTGATGACTTTTTTTTATTTTGAGACTATAATTTTAGCCTTTGCTAATTATTGTTGGACTTTGTTTATGTTTGGGTGAGATTTCCATTACCTTTGGAAATTTGAGTAATTGACCACACCTTTCATTACAGTAATTGAGGGAATTGTTGTCTTGAAGTATCTTAGTGTGTCGTTTGTTGCCTCTGTTTGCTTGGTATCATATTCTCATTGGCATTTCTGTCCTCTTTTGTCCTTTTAGCACCAATAATGGTAACGACGGCTCTCCAATGTCCAGTTCTGATGTTGAAACGTTCAATGGCAAAATAGTTTACAATCTCGATGGCAGCGCGTTTATTATCGATGCAGACAATGCCACTGGGTCTGTGCCCACCGTCAGTTTGAGTTCCAATCCAACCACATCCCAGATATCAGGAGCAGAAAAGCGTAGTAAGAGATCTAACGAGTTAAAGGTGCAGAGCCGAGACGTGAGAGGAGAGCACGCAGACGAAGAGGAAGAGGCAGACGAAGAAGGGGGACCAGAGAAATCGGAATCCACCGGTTTTGGCTTGAGCTGGAAAGGATACGGATCCGGTTCGGGCACCGCTACCGGAAAGTTAACCGATTCAAGTGAGAGCAGAGCAAGTCCAAAGATCCATTCATTCCGTGTAGTGTCCGCGCAAGATGCAAGCACAAATTGCCCGGATCCAAGCAGCGCGTTTCGAATACAAAAACCAATTTTGATGTGCTTCATATGCAAACTGTCGTTTGGCAACGTCAAGTCCTTTAGCTTGCATGCGAACACGGAACACAGACTCAACCTGCAGGAGCTGGAGCAGCAACTGCTGAATCGCGAGTATTCCAGTGCCATCATTCAGCGTAACATGGATGAAAAGCCGCAAATATCATTTCTCCAGCCTCTGGACGTTAATCCCAATTGTGGCGCTGCTGGTGATGAGTTGCTTCAGCCCTCGACAGAAAAGCTAGCTGGCGATGCTGATGCATATACTATGGCTGATGTCGCCAGTGCCAGTAACAGTGAAGATCCCGAGCCCGATCCCGAGCCCGAAATCGAGCAAGAGCCGAACATAAAGCCTGAGAAGCAAACAGAGCCGGGCGAGCAGCAAGATCGAGAGCACGATAACATGACAGCCGCATCAGCATTAACGCCTAAAGTAGCAGTTAGCACTTCAACTGTGAAATTTGGTTCCTTAAACTCAGTAACAGCAAAGACTAATAACCTATCAAAAGTATCCTCATCAACCACATCGTCCAGCGCATCTGCAACCACAGCCACATCCGCAGCGGATACATCCGAAAGCGGAGGCAAGGGCGACACCTCATCGTCCGCTGAGCTGGAGGACCCTAGTACTGATAATCTAAGTAGTGATAAGTCAACCAAGGTTAGCGTTAGCCAAGGATTAAAGTCCACATTGTTAGACGATGTAAAAAGTCCCGCAGTGTCCGCCACTAATTCTGCCTCGCCGCCGCAGCCTCCGCCAACGGATGCTATGGATCCGGCATTAATAGCCGCCGATTTCTTGCAACAACATCTGCAATCTCTACAGCAGCAAGCAGCGAGCATGTTCCCACCGATGCACCCGCAGACTCCAGCGCAATCGCAGCTCAGTTCCTTTCACGCGTCCCTGGCAGCACTTGCGGCCAACGAACAGAACGCCAATGGTGTCAAGCTCCTCACCGAGTTCCTGCAGCAGCAATTACAGCAGCAGCATTTACAGCAACAGTCACAGCAGCAGCAGCAGCAACAACAGCAACAGCAGCAACAGTTGCAACAGCAACAGTTGCAACAACATCCACTATTCCCAGCCATCTGCCCGGAACATCCTGACATGAAGGGAGTCGATTGCAAGACCTGCGAACTTTTAGACATACAACAACGCATCAAGTCACCACCACCAGCTTCGTCAGCATCTCAACCAACCTCTCAACAGCACTCGCAGCGATCTCCCATTTCCCCTAGCGCCTCGTCGGTAACCAGTGTTGGAAACCCAAACAGCGGTACATCCAGTTTCACGATCGGTGCCTGCTCTGAGCACATCAATGGCAGACCTCAAGGAATCGACTGTGCTCGGTAAGTGGATACAGTATTCATAGACTATAACTTATCCCTAGTTGTATAGTTCTCTATAATTCTTTTTGGACTCGTTAGTTAAATTAAACTAAAGTTTTCTCCTTAAATTAGAATAGTTTTCTTTATCCGTTTTTCTTTATTCGTTTTTTTGTCAACCATACTATTTTATCATAGTATGTAACTATAGATTCCACAAATAATGGTTAGTTATTTGTGGATATCTGGTCAAGGAGAAAACAAGAAAGCGAATTGGCAATTTGGACGTGAGAAAACAAGTGCCGTGGGCGCTTCATTTGGCCATTGAATTAACTAGCAGGGGTTGTCTGTCAGAAGCGATAAATGATGGGTGGATGGAGTTGTATGTCGTGTACGTGAGCTTCCGAGCAAAAGGGTTAGGGTTAGACTTCATTACGTAATATGCGCAATTATTATCGCTGTTTGAACTCTGGTAGTGAATATGGGGTGGGAGAATGAGAACCCTTCCTGAGATTGCCGACGCCACACAATAACTCATTAGTCTAATTTCCACATACGAATCGTACATACATATATATATACGACTGTAACGAGAGCCCTTCGGCTGTGCCCCGTGTCCGCCTGGTTGGTTGTTCATTTAAACGCAAATGAACTTTGGGATTTGGTTATACAAATTGGTCGGTTGATCCACATTGATTGCGTCACCATCACTCCAGAGCTACTGCGCGCATGACAGTTGAATTAGAATCTGAAAAAGCACCCCCATCCTTATTCTATTTTAACCAACCATCCGTGAGATATGCTTTGTCGTAACATACTGGTTAATTGATGCTCGGCCTTAAAGCCAATATTATTTTAACACATTTCAGATAGAATTTTTATTGTCAGAATTTAATCCCTTTCCTTTGTATTCTCTATTTGAATATTTGATTTGAACTTGAACTAATATATTTTTGGAATTTAAAAAATTATTACACCCTTAATTATACACCAAAATTATTCTACGCAGACAAAAGATATCCTATTACATGAACATATATAAACCTAGAGTGGGTTAATATACTTTTTACATTTTCTTATGGCAATTTTTTAACAATATGCAAAGAAATAAAGAAAATATATAGTAGGAATAGTAACTTTTCCAATTTCAATTCCAAATCATAATACTTGATTAATTATGTACTTGAGACGATTCCTCTACATTAAGAACGCTGTTGTTGTGGATAAATGACGGCATTTCTCTAATTGATGTGTTGCATACTTCAAGGGAAGAATGCCAAATGAACAAATCTGGCAACTGTGATCAGTTCCTGTTTTTTTTGTTAGTTAATAGTTGTTATTATTATTTATGTTTAATTTAAGTAGCCAGATTTTAATAATGCAAGTATGCCTGTTCGTGTACATCTAAATTATCTGATTGTTGAGGGATCTGTTGTGATAAGCTGGAAATAGAAATAAGCTGAGAATGAGCTGGTCGGGGTCGGAGGTGGAGATGGAGGTGGTGGTGATACTTGAGCGTGAAGGGCGATATGGCTTAACTAAAATAAATTAAACCAATTGCGCTGATTTCACTTAATAAATGCTTGGCACAGCATCTGCCTCAGTTATAGCTTCAGCATCAATTGTCACAATTTAATGGTGATGACTGTGGACTGCCTGGTCCCGGTATTTGGTCTTTGGTGTACGGTGTACGGGATCATAAAATTTCATCAACACCGAAGTGGGGTGGATTGTCGCCTTTGTATGATGTGTATGCAGTTTCGTTCACAATGAAGTCGGGTCTCGAATTCAAATTAAATAATTATGATAAGTACCCAAACCAAAATAGATGAACAGTCCCGATTCAATGATAATGTAAGCTGCTGGCAAGCTAATAGCAATGCTGAAGGGTGATGAATGGAAATGGTGGATATATGCAGGGCCGGAATATATACCCCAATGAAAACTCCCCAGTATCCTATTCTGTTACTCTCCCAATGCTTTGGATAACAAATCTTTACTTTTTGTAAGAAATTTGTCATTAAGACTTTGATCGATCATTAGAGTAAAATTTGAATTCTATATAATGATTCTTAAGAACAATAAACAGATTTCATATTGGTGTATATATTTATAATTATGGTAACTGCATTTCAAACGAGATGTAATTCGCTTGAGTTTCATTTCCAGTGTTTTCCCAGTGTGACATACACTTTGGCAAGTTTGATATACTCCTTTGTTGTATAAATACAGGGTATTAAATAATGTAACAAAAGAATCTTTTCCAATGACTATGAAGACAAAGCTAGCTCTTAGTCCGCTCCTGTTTATGTGATTATTCTTGCGTATGAACTCATATGATATTGGCAATGGTGAGTCTGATTGTGAGATTAAAGCCCCTATTCACACATAACACATATCCGTAGCTCCATCTATTTCTGTAGACAGAAGATTTCGGCATTTAGTTATTATTACGTGTTTATGCATTGAAGTACACAGATACATGGCTTGGGCATTGCCTTTGTCGTTATTGTCGTTCCCTTCAAGCATCACCATTCTCCCCCCTTTTCTCTCGATCACATTACAGTGCTTATTTAAATTGTTTGACATTCTTTTTCTTTTTGCTATTTGCTATTTGATTTTTTATTTATTTACTTAATTTTTTTTTTTGCAGTTGCGAAATGCTACTGAACTCGGCGCGTCTTAACAGCGGCGTACAGATGTCCACACGCAACTCATGCAAGACTCTCAAGTGTCCGCAGTGCAATTGGCATTACAAATATCAGGAGACCTTGGAAATTCATATGCGCGAGAAGCATCCCGATGGTGAAAGTGCATGTGGATATTGTCTAGCAGGTGAGTGTGTGCCCAGTGGGTTTAGAAGGAATCCACATTTTGTAAACTTAAATAGAAAACGATCGGAAGTTATGCATATCGTAAGTATATTTTACATTGATTGTTTTCTTTGCATTGTTTTCTATTTCCAGGCCAACAACATCCACGGCTGGCACGTGGCGAGTCGTACTCTTGCGGATACAAGCCATACCGTTGTGAGATCTGCAACTACTCTACTACAACAAAAGGGAATCTTTCCATACACATGCAGTCGGATAAGCATTTAAACAATATGCAGGAGCTGAATAGTTCTCAAAATATGGTTGCGGCTGCAGCAGCAGCAGCCAATGCTAAGTTGCTTCTCCCCACCCCACCAACGCAAACAGCCGGGGCCAGTGGTAGTGTCTGCGGAATGGGATCTGTAACACCTTCCGGTGGTAATAGCGCTTCTAATAGCGTTGCCACCTCCTCAGTGGGAACTCCATTGGGCTCGGCGCCAGCGGTAACCAGCAATGCCGCAGTCAGCTCTAAGCCGAAGCCCTCATTTCGTTGCGACATCTGCAGCTATGAAACGTCGGTGGCTCGCAATCTCCGTATACACATGACCAGTGAAAAGCACACCCACAACATGGCTGTACTGCAGAATAACATAAAACACATACAAGCCTTCAACTTTTTGCAACAGCAACAGCAGCAGCAAGGCAATGCGGGAGGCACTCCGAATACGACCAGTCCAAGTGGCAACAACTTCCTGCCAGAAGTGGCGCTGGCCGATCTGGCCTATAACCAAGCTCTCATGATTCAGCTGCTGCACCAACAGCAGCAACAGCAGCAGCATCTGCAGCAATCGTCCAATAGCAAATTATCGCCCACATCCTCATCGCCCGTCAGTACACCCGATCAGTTCGCTTTTTCGCCCAAACCCCTAAAATTGCCCCACGGAATGGGTCCGGGAATGGGACTTGGAATGGGTCTGGGAATGTTGCATCCGAGCGAGGCTGGATCAGGCTCTGGATCCGCGTCTGGTGGTTCTTTAGATGTGATACATCCGTTGAACAAACCAGATGTTTGGCCCACAGCACTTTATAGTTGCCTCATCTGCGATTGCTTCAGTTCCAATAACCTGGATGATCTGAATCAGCACCTTCTTGTCGATCGTTCGCGGCAGTCTTCAAATGCATCGGAGGACATTATGGTCATACAAAACAATAATTACATTTGCAAACTATGCAACTACAAGACCAACCTAAAGGCCAACTTCCAGCTCCACAGCAAAACGGACAAACATCTGCAGAAGCTCAACTTCCTCAATCACATACGAGAGGGCGGTCCTGGAAACGAATACAAGCTGCAGTACCAACCCCAGCTAGCTGCCAATGTGGTGCAGCTTAAGTGCAACTGCTGCGACTTTCACACCAATTCCATACAGAAACTGTCTTTGCACACTCAGCAAATGCGTCACGACACGATGCGTATGATCTTCCAGCACCTGCTTTGCCTTATCCAGCAAAACAGCATGCCGAAGGGTCCAGCGGGAACTGCTGGCGATGAGGAATCCCAATCTCAATCTTTGTGTTCATATCAATGCGAGAGCGATGAGAGACAACCATCCCAATCAAACGAAAAGGTTCTCATTTGTCAGTTATGCAATTTTGGAGCCAAGAATCTCCATGAAATGATCCAACATGTCAAGGGAATGAGGCATATGCAGGTCGAGCAGTTTATTTGCCTTCAGCGAAGAACAGAGAACCTTGAAATGCCAGGACTCAATGAAGTATTCAAAATCACCGAAAGGATTCCAGGAAGCACAGAAGGTATGTCCATTATATACATTAATATGAATAAAGAATAAGAAAAAAGGATTCTATTAGTCAATAATATGGACAAGGGCAAACTAATGTTCTACAGTGTTCTATAATCATTAGGGACTATAATATTGTTTTGTTTTCTTTTAAACTATTTTACTGCTTTCCTTAAATTAACTTGGGATCCAGAAAATAGTTTGAAAAGAAAGAACTTTTTTGGAACTATTTTAAAGTAGTACTAGTCAATTTATATCTTTCAAAATCCAAGCACTGTAAGCATATTAGTATTTACTGTGTTAAAATACAAAATTTCGCCGAAGACACTAAGTCTTTCTTAATCCATACAATTTGCTTACATCAGAACAGTTTCATTAAATTGAAGTCGTCCCTAAGTCTCTGAGATCGAGGTATTCTGACGGACACGCGGACATGTCTCTATAGGCTACTTGGCTGTTGATTTTGATTAAAAATATATATACTTTATGAGGTCAAAAATGCTTTCTTCTCCACTTAAACGACAACAATATACCCTTTTACGAACGTTTGCTAAAGGAATATATGAATTTAACTTTGCAAAATGTGTACGTTATTTCAATCAAAATAATCTGCTGATATGTAAGGATTTATAGTTAGTGTTCAAAATGTTTAAATTTGGAATTAGATTTTGTAAGTCATGACTGCACTAATTTAATCATTCACATAAAAAAGTTTATTCAGTTAACTATTAAATTTATATATTCTGAAACAAACTTTAGTCGATCTAGTTTAAAAATTTTAAATTCAAGTAATAGTAATAGAGTTTTCGATTGCAAATGATCATCAAAAATTAAATTAAAATTAATGCAAAGAATTGATAAAACAATCAAAACTAAATATTTAAAAGGACATACACTAGTGATAGTTTGCAAGAGTATACGAACTTCGGTGTGGCCGTAGTTGGCTCGTTCTTCTAGTTTTTTCATATTGTGTCCTTAATAACTTAACGAACAATTAAATGAACTCTATCAGTTTATTTAAAGTTTTAAGGTGAAAGGTTAATTTATTTATAGATGAATTTGTAATAGCTTAATTGATTTTAATGAGTAACTAAACAGAAATTCATATTTTTAATAATTTGTATTTTTGCCCACAAATAACACATCCACTTACACTTGGCCATCTTCACCGGGTCCGTACCTACATACATATATCCATACCCATACCAATGCCAATGCGAAAATCAAAATACAAATCCCCATCTCCCTTACCCCATGACCATGCCCGTGTCCTATGTGCATTTAATATGTTCTCCTACTCCTACCCACATACCCATAACCATATTGCATTGTATAATACGGTTCGTTCGTTCGTAACTCATCATTAAGCGCTGATTTCAGTTCAATTTCTTTTGCCTCACTCTTCGATTATTATCGTCGTCGCGTCGTCTTCGTCTTCGTCTTCTTCCCATACCAATTCCTATCCCTGCCCTTCTACCGTTTTCGTGTTGCTCGCTGTTTGCGTTTACGTAAATTCTTCACTGCGTGCCCTCGCGTCGCCCTTCTGCGATTTATATGCGCTCTGAGATTTATACGCTGACGCTGACCCTTGAGGAAATTATTACAAATTACTTAAGAATGCAAAAACGATTATGTGTATCCATCGAATTTGCAATTAGTGACGTGCACACTTTGCTCCGCGGCAGCCCCAGCCCCAGCCCCAGCCCCAACCTCAGTTTCGGTTTCAGTCTACTCACCGATGGCCACAATCCGAAAGGCAAACATACATATCCACAGTGTGAGATTCCCATATCAGATGCGGCGTCGTGCGGGACCGAACCGCAGGCATAGCACCTAACCACAGTCATACAGCAAGGAGGAGCAGTGGGGGGAATGGGGTTAAAGCATAGCAGCAAGCCATGCAGAGACACAACAACACAACAAACTAGCACCGCACTGCACCACACCAAAGCAAACCACACAACACCACACGAATCCAAATCTGAATCTGACATTGCATCCTTTACTCACCCACAGCACTCCGTGGTCGAGGTTGATAATTGTACATGCCGCTCATATCCATTGTAGGGTGTTCAGGTTTACGAGTGTATATGCAAAATTGAAATGCTCACTGCTAACGTAGACAATGAAGATGCCGCCCCCTCTCCCCCCCGTCCAGACTTTAGATGTGGCTCAGTCTGCTTGTGCCTGCGGATTCGAAAAGCAGTTATATCGGATTGCTATAACTATAGCCTGCCCCTGCCGCCGGTTCTTGGCTGTTTCCCTTAGCCTACACATGCGATCGGATGACGAAACCGACGACGACTCGACGACGATGACGACGACTGCGGTGACTACGACTTGTTGTTCTGTTTAACAAGAAGAGCAGCATTAGGCTGGCCTACATCACTCATAGTGGGATCAGGTTAAGAATTTGGCTTAGATGCAACCAAAGGGTATTGCCCTTTCGGTGTGCCAAACAAAGTTATATTCGTTGGTGCTGGTGCTGTCATTTTCGTGCAAGAGTCACACCAAGAACTATGCCTGGAATTATTGTATTCAATAATAAGCTTCGGCGGTTTACTAAACGTTGCGACTTGCGCATCTGTGCTCTTCATTGGTGGAGATTGCTCTTCTTCCTCTTTATACTCGACTCTGTGTTTGCTTCTATCTCTTTCTTTTGCTGTGCTTGTGCTTGCAACAAAGCGCTACATAATGATACCCATCTTAAGTCATAAGTGAGTCCTACGCTCCTTTGGGACTTATTTGCGGATACCCTGTTCCCGAGCACATCTGCTGCGGGTGAATATTCAATGTCTGTATGTATGTATGCATTCATACAAAAAAAAAAAACAACTACATTTGTATGTAGAAATACTTGCATAATTAATTACAATTCTTCACCTTTCTTCTTTTTGGGACCTTCTATACAAACAAGTTGTATCATAAATCTAGTTCATGCAGGAACAAAAGATGAAGAACTATCTGCTTAATAATTTCATAAAATCAATATCAATAATTTTAATTTGATAAAATGAAGATTTTTATGAAAGGGTATTCAAATTGCGAGCCTTAAAATCTGGTTCAACCATGGCTCTCCTGCGGTAACAGCTGCGCATGATTATTCCTTGGTGTACATATTTATGTATTGATATTGTTTGCCTGTATGCGGAGGTGTGTGTGTGACTGCGGCTGTCTGTATGAGTATGTGTATGTGCCTGTGTGTGTGTGTGTGTTTGTATGCAAGTATGAACAACAATAACAACAGCGGCAAGAGAAATACCCGTATGTATGTTCGATTTGTTTAGATTTATTTCACTTCGCTCTTTGCTTCATTTTTATTCCATTCCCCTTACTCACGGCCATCGCCACCGTAACCGCCATCGCTTCCGAGGGCATCGTCTTGACTTGATTTTTATTTTTGTATGTCGGCTTTTTAATTCGATGCAATCAGACTGTATGGAAATTACTTTGAAATTGGTAATGGAATTTGAAATACATTCTCATTTGCCTCTGCTTTAGCTTTAGCTGGATGCAAGCAACCCTGCTGCAAACTTTCTTACACTATATATACACAGGGGCAAGGAAAGGCATATTAAAGTCTGATATCCTTATGCAACAGACAAAAAGAAATATTTTTGATCTCATTTCAAATATTATAGATGGACATACGTTATGTACGTTTGTTGTTTTTTTAAGCCAGTTATAGAGTATCTAAAAGTCACCGCATGGACTTTATACGAAAACTTATCCTTGTTGGCAATTAAGTAAAGCAGCTGGGCCCAAGTCCATTACTTGGGGTCCCGAACCTTTGTTGCTCTCTGCCTAAATGGCATGTCCAGTGCCTTTTCGTAAAGCTGTTTCTATTATCAAACGCCTTGATTAGCCAAAGGGTTCATGCAGGATTGTGTGCATCTTTGTAAAGAAGGAGGAGTTATCCGGCCAACGCAATAATCACTTTAGTCGGTCTGTACTAAACTCAATGAATAATGAATGTTAATTCAAATCAAATTGGAGAAGGAGACTGAAAACACGAGTTATTATTGTTTTATCCCATTTAAAATATACATCCGCCAATACTTAAAGTGTGAAGAGTATTTTAATTTAAAGCTCATCATAGATCAGAAAATAAGTTATATAAAAATCCATATCAAGAGGTTTGTCCTCGTGCTAAAGGAAATCTCATTGTTTTAGCTTGTTTTGACTATTTTCGATTATACATACGTTTACGTAAGCACTATTGGAAAAGCTGTTCAGTTGTTTTATTGTGTTAATGTTATCGAATAAAACCAATTAGATAGACAGTCAATAGATAGAATCGAACAGCCAACAATCTTTGTTTATGCCAAAGATTTTAAATCCTTGCAACGGGGTACCCTTTTTACGGGACATATTGTCTAATTAGCAAAATCCACCTTTATGTCTATGGGTATATGACATTCATTATTATTAGGTACAATTATTTCTTATGTAAAACTGATCACATATATATTGTCAACAGTTAAAATTAAGCAGACTTTGAGTATACCCTGGACCAATTAGAGAAACTTTATAATAAATAAGAAACTTCTGTTATTTCACAGTTAGACCACAAAATGTGGTCTTAGGCAAAACAAAAAAACTTGCCATAAGCCAAGTCCGTGAACAAAACTTTTACAATATAAAAGGAAATATTTGTATGATTAGAATAATAACAAATTTTGATCAAAATTGAACCGATCTGGTTCTTTTCTATGAACAAAATTAGATTAAAATACTTATCCCGTTCTCTTGTTCTCCACAATAACGTAGAAAAAACACTATTGTTCTCAAAACACTACCATATAAGCAATCAAGTATTCTAATAGCACTCGTTAGAAATTAATTACAATTTTTATTTTTATACTAGTTAACAGGTCTTAATCATTTTCAACACAGGGTTGTCTTTTGAACCTTGCTAAATCAGTATAAGAGGACAATATATTACTTTTACCAATCGTTAAAAAATGTTCTTTGGTTTTTCCAGATGGCTCTTTAGAGGGAGGTCTTAATTTGGCCACAACTCTGTCAATCGGCAATGCTTTAGACAACCCATTCGGAACCGGAGCTGGATCGGCAACGGCTGCCTCTGCTGCAGATGTCAACGTGTTCTCACCAACTTCTGCTTCAAGTTGCTCGACTTTGTGCGGCAAAACCCAAGGACAAGCAAGGGATATGTCTCCAAGTGGCGGAGATTTCAGTGTAGCCACCACGGTCTTTAAGTGCAATCTCTGCGATTACTTTGTGCAATCTAAGAAGGAGATAGGAGCCCACTTGGAGTCAGTGCATCCGCAAGCCGACGCCGAAGACTTCATTGCCATACCCACAAATACAGCGGCCCTACAAGCATTCCAGACAGCCGTTGCAGCCGCTGCACTTGCAGCTGTGCAGCGGTGCAGTGGTGCCATCAGTATTCCTTCCAACGAAGCGTTAACAGACACTAACGACAGGGACTGTCCTGTTGATATTAAGCGCGAGCGGTTAGAGGATGAGGATGACCCTATGACCGGCACCGCCGATATTAATAACGTTATAAGTGTTCCAAATGAAAGCAAGCCAATGGATACATTAACTGTCAAAACGTCGACCCCCAAATCTGAAAAATCATCATCAGCATCAGCAGACACTACAGCACCAACTCCGATTACGGGAGTTCAGTGTCCACTGTGTCTGGAAAGTGGGTTTAGTGAAAAGTCAGCGCTAGAGGGCCACTTGATGAACGTTCACAGCGTTACCAGGGACGGCCTGTCTAGACTTCTGCAACTGGTGGACAGCAAGGCGTTGCGCGAAGAATCACAGGAACCCCAATCGGTCATTAGCAGTCCTCAAATTGATTCCAAAGCTCCGCCTGTCAGCGCTGGTAGTTCCGCTCCGGATGCGACGAATAACGATGATCCTGAATTGGCACCTAACTCCGTCAATTTAGCTGCAGTACCAGCATGCTCCAGTGCCGTCACACCTAACTCTTCCACCGGCATTCAGGGACTCTCGTGCAAGCAGTGCGAGGCCAGTTTTAAACATGAGGAACAGCTGCTTCAGCACGCCCAGCAAACGCACCACTTTCCGCTGCAAAACGGCGAATTTGTATGTCTTGCTATCAGCCACTCTACCCGTCCCTGTTACATGAGCTTTGCTGCTCTTCCGGCTATGATCACCCATTTCAAAGACGCACATATGAGCCTAGTAATCTCAGAACGGCACGTCTACAAGTACCGATGCAAACAGTGCTCGCTGGCATTTAAAACGCAGGAAAAGCTAACCACCCACATGATGTACCACAGCATGCGAGACGCCACAAAGTGCTCCCTTTGCCAGCGTAACTTTCGCAGTACCCAGGCATTGCAGAAGCACATGGAACAGACCCACAATGCTGAGTCCATTGCCAATAGTAACACCAGTCCTCGACCACCTTCGCCATCCAATGAGATGGACAAAGTGTCGGTTGAATCACAAGGATTTGAATTACGCAGCAGTGAATCAGGTGAGTAAAAGAATTTTATCCTTAATCCGTGTAGAAATAACGAACTTCTTGAAAACGTTTATTGAATTGTCAACTTGCCTCCTGCAGTTGCCAAATCGACTGATATCTCTAGAAGATCACCGCTAAAGGTGGAGTCCCAACACCAAAAGGATTCACATCAAATGTCTGCACCAATGTCTCCGAACTCCCTCGGCCTTGAAGCATCACAAACTCAGCAGCAACAGCATTTTGCAGCGCTTACTGCAGCGCTTCTCAAGCAGCAGCAGCAGCAACAGCAACAGCAACAGCAATGCCAGCAAGACGTCGTTGGAATGTCCAATGAAGCACTGTCTTTGGATATGCATCAGCAGCTTCAGTCCCAGCACGGCTCATTTGGTGTTGGAGCTGGAGTGGGAGCCGCAGGCATTAATCCACAATCGTTGCAGGGCCTGCAGAATCTGCAAAACCTTCAGCACATGCAACAGCAATTGAGCGCTGCTGCTGCTGCTTCAGGCATGCCCATTAATCCCGTGGACATGCTGAATCTTATGCAGTTTCACCATTTGATGTCACTCAATTTTATGAATCTGGCCCCACCTCTAATCTTTGGGGGAAACGCTGCTGGCAACGCCTCGGCGTCCTCATCTGCAGCGCCGGGTCAAAATAATGGCATTTCCACATCTTCAGGGTCAGCTGTCTCAGGCTCCGTTGAATTACCGCAGGCAGGCAATACTGTTGGGGCAACGGGAGATGCTAGCTCGGCACAATCTCAACACAGTGGCAATAGCAATGCACAGGTGAGTCTTGAAACCGAATTGGTCTGGAGCTGCCATTTACTAAGTTACATTCATATTTTTTGGGACAGCAGCTCAGTAGCAATCAAAAACGCGCTCGAACTCGGATTACAGACGATCAGTTAAAGATCCTTCGGGCTCATTTCGACATAAACAATTCACCCAGCGAGGAAAGCATAATGGAGATGTCCCAGAAGGCGAATCTGCCCATGAAGGTATAGGAGAACATGAAAATTTTTTACTGTTGTAGTTACTAAAGGAATTGCATTTTTATCTTTATTTGCAGGTGGTGAAGCATTGGTTCCGTAACACGCTATTTAAGGAGCGGCAGCGCAACAAGGACTCACCATATAACTTTAATAATCCACCATCGACGACTCTCAACTTGGAAGAATACGAGCGTACTGGTCAAGCCAAAGTAACACCGTTGAACGACATTGGAAGTACGTCAAGCACTGTTGCCACCATTTCTAGCAGCGCCCCCTCTTTGCCGACATCCACTTCTACGACGACTCCATCTGCACTTAAGAGCAATCCAGCTCCTGGACCATCAGCTTCACGTCCGGCCTCAACCAATTCCAGTGGTAACATATCCGATTACTTAGCTAACAATTTGTGTTTTGGACAACCCGGTGATAAGCAAGATCCCGGACTCGGCGGCTTGGCATTTCCTCTGGAAGTGCAAATAAAGGCTGAGCCGCAAGACGAGATCATCGGGTCCAGTGATTTTGCATTTCAAAAAAAGCAGCAACACCAGCAGCCGCAGCAAACGTTCAACTTTCTAAAACAGCAGCAGCAGAATGATTCGTCGGAGCATCCTACTGGACTTCACGATGCCGATGTTTTCCACGATCAGCCATTGTCAACATCAGCCGCCGCGTCGGTGTCCTCTATGTCAGGAATCCAGCACTTCCAGTGCCAGCAACCAATTCAGTCGAACTGCTTTGAAACGAAATCGGAAAGTGGTAGCTCCGACGTAATGTCCCGACCTCCAACTCCAAATAGCGTTGTGGCAAGTAATCTATATGGTAGCATGAACGATTTATTGAGCCAGCAACTGGACAACATGGGTAGCAATATGGGCCCACCTAAGAAACTACAAATATCCAGCAAGGTCTCGTCGACTGGGTCAGTGTCCGTGGCAATTGCAGGATCAACGTGCGCACAATTTGATAATAATTCATCGAACTCCTCAAACTCATCATCCTCGACATCGGGGGGTAAGCGGGCTAATCGGACACGCTTCACTGACTACCAGATTAAAGTGTTACAGGAGTTCTTTGAGAACAACTCATATCCCAAAGACAGTGACCTGGAGTACTTGAGCAAGCTTCTGCTCCTTTCTCCCCGTGTGATTGTCGTGTGGTTCCAGAATGCGCGACAGAAGCAGAGGAAAATATATGAAAACCAACCGAATAACTCTCTGTATGAGAGCGAGGAAACCAAAAAGCAAAATATCAACTACGCGTGCAAGAAGTGCAACCTAGTGTTCCAGCGCTACTATGAGCTTATACGTCACCAGAAGAATCACTGCTTCAAGGAGGAAAACAACAAGAAATCGGCAAAGGCTCAAATCGCAGCTGCCCAAATCGCTCAAAACCTTAGTTCTGAGGACTCAAACTCTTCCATGGATATACATCATGCTGCAGCCGCTGCTGCTGCTGTCAGCTTAGGTCCCGGTCCCACTGTAGTGACAGGAGTGCCCCAACAAACGGCCCATGGTTCGCAGCCGTTCGGAGCATCGCCATCGCCGCAGCATTTGTTTAGCAAGTCGTCTTCGCTCACCGACTTTAGCCCATCGACAACCCCGACTCCGCCACATCGGGAACGAAGCAATAGTCTAGACCATCAGCAACAACAACAGCAGCAACGTTTGGCCAAGTTTGAATGTGATAAGTGCGACTTACAATTCAATCATTTGGAGCCCCTACGTGAACATCAGTTGATGCACCTAATGAATCCTGGACTATTCGGTTCTGGCGGTGGTACCAATCAAGATGCTTCTTATGGTCCGTTTGGCAGTATTTTGCAGAGCTTACAGCAGGCCGCTCAACAACAGCAACAACAACAGCAACAGCCGCCACCGGCAAAAAAACGAAAATACTCTGACAACTCATCAAATCCTGATGATACCACTTCCGTGGGCGAGTTAGAGACGGCCCAAAAAAAGTACGACTTCCTTTATCAGTACTTTATGCAACACGAAACAAACGCTGAGTTGAAGCAACAGTTCCTCATGCAGCAGCATCCACAGGGAGCCGAGTCAGACTTCGAATTGGAGTTTCTGAGTAACTTCTATCAACAGAGTGAGCTGAAAAAGGTTAGCAACTATGATTTTTTATTTCAATATTATCGCAAGAACGAGGAAACCGTCAACGCGAAACAGCCACAGCAATTGTTTAGCTCCAGCAAGAAGCCAACTATCGAGTTCCTGCTCCAATACTATCAACTGAACGAGTCAAAAAAGTTTTTTCAGTTAGTTGCCTCGCCCCCAGCAATACCTGATGGCTCAGGCTTTCGGCCGTCGTCGCAGCTGCCGAACGCGACGGCGGATGAAGCCATGAAGGTGATCGGCGACCAGGAGCTGGCACCGGAAAAGGACGAGGACGGGAATCAGTTGCTGCAAGATCATTCGGAACAGGAGCAGGAGCCTAGCTGCGATGGAAATAGCAAAGATAACTTGGATAAAAATTCCCATGAACGGCTTAATAACAACAACATCAGTCTAAGCTTGAGCGAAAAGCATCACTTTGACGGATTCAGGTGTGATTCAGGACAGTCGGTGGAAAAACCAGTGACGCCCATATCAATGTCTGCCAGCGAGGACGAAAAGGATCGGCCACGAGCCCAAAAGTCAGCAGACAATGAAAAGTCACAGTACTTGCAGAATCTTGAGGATTTTCTCGATGCTAGCATGATTGAGAACAACTCCCAAACGCTAACTTTCAATGACGATGATAATGCTAGCCAAAGAGAAGAAGGCCTTCCTGTTAGTGGCGTTGTTCCAACGGCTGCAAAGGGCAACAGTAATGAGTTGGACAAAATATCCCTGGACTCCTCGAACGTCCAACAACTGAATGCTCCATCGAAACAAAACAAACGATTGCGCACGACCATTTTGCCGGAGCAATTGAACTTCTTGTATGAATGTTATCAGACGGAATCGAATCCTAGTCGTAAAATGCTTGAAGAGATTTCCAAGAAGGTGAACCTCAAAAAACGAGTTGTACAGGTAAGTGCTTGTGTCGTTTCTTACTTTCAAATAGTTTTTTCTTAATATAAATTATATATATTGATGAGATGTATGTATTGCACTAAAAGGAACTTATTAAGTAGAAAGGACTTACATATAAAGCATCAGTATTTTGCCGCTCCAATCTGTCTGTCTGTTTTTTCAATGCGTTCTTTTAGAAACTAACTTAACAGTTACGCAAATGAAAGTCCATGTTGGTTTTGTAACAACGTAGATACCTAAAGTTATTGAATTGAACGGATCAGGATCATTATCATATAATCATTGTAGAAACCATATCTCAAAAATAAAGTTCAATATTAAATTATCTATATATACTTGGCTTTGTATCCACTATGTTATTAACTAGAGGTGTTGGACTTAAATCGGAAGGACGCAGGTTCCCGACCCCCTCCAAAAGATGTCAATTTTTGCTTTAATTGTTTTATAATTTTATTCTTTAAAGTTAAAACAAAATCTTTATTATGTTTTCCAATAAATAGACAAAAACTGCGACAGATATAAATTTCGGAAGAACAGAAATTTTTTTTTAAATACATTAGTTTATTATAGCTGCCTTAAAATTATAATTTAATTAACTTGATTTTGTTTATTTTATTTTTATTTATATTTATTTTTGTTTTTGCTTTTCATTACTTTATTTAGTGAAAAGTTGACTACAGCGCGGGAATTTGCTGAGCCGTAAATTTGATTTAAACAAAAAACACAAAGATGATTGATAATGCGCTCATGCGCCACGCAAAAGTAAAAGTGAAACCTTTCACAGGACCACGGGCAAAAATTAACCATTTGGTGAACTCGTGCGACTCCATAGAGGCCAACCTTCTAATCCTTCTATTTTCTATATACAAATCGAATAATTTGGGCAAACTACTGAGGTAATTGAATGAGGGAACTTGGCATCGATTTCCATTCTACAAATTCTAATTGGGTCAACTTTTTTCCGCATCCTCCTTCTTCTGAGATGGTCATTGGAATATTTATTTCTTTGAATTATTTATTTTCTGAATCCTTTTTTAATTATTTGACTTAATTCTTACCCTTGTTTACTTACAGGTCTGGTTCCAGAACTCACGTGCCAAAGACAAAAAATCGCGCAATCAACGCCAATATGCCCATATATCAGATGAGAATAGCTTTGACGGTTCCGCCGGCAGCAAAGAGCCGAGCCTTAAAGGCAAAGCCCTGTCTTTCGTACAGGACCATGATACCTCCGATTTGCAGGACTGCCAGCTGTGCCAGGTGTCGCAGGTGAATATGCAGAAGCATGCCTTCAGTGTGGAGCATATATGCAAGATGAAGGAACTGCTCGAACAGACCAGCGAGCTCTACGCCAACAGTAATGGAAGTGGCAGTGGCAGCGATGACAATGATTCTGACAGAGAGAAGCGCTTTTACAGTCTGTCGAAAGCATTGCTCCTCCAACACGTTGTCTCCAATGCGGCTAGTGTGGCTGCTGCTGGGAACGGAATTGGAACTGCTGCAGATGGCCTGACCGAAGGTAACTGCCTGCTAACTTTTGACCCGGCTGCAGGCGATAGAAATGGCCAAGCTCAACGAGACAACAAAGATGAGGACGACGAAGATGTTGCTGAATCAGTTCAAAGTGCCGGAGGCAATCGGGAACTCATGCAACAGTTATTTAACCGTAATCACATCACCGGTAAGAACAACGGCCACTTCCCTCAATGGGTACTCGTAATCTTCCTGATTTTCGTAGCACCGACTGCGTCTTTTGGTGCATTTTATCGAATCATTATTTTGTGTTATATCGTAGTTTAATGAGAATTACGTTTTTGTCAATGTATTTTAACTTTTAATTTGAATTTGATTTGTTACACTGCTTTAAACACCGATTACGAATACAAAAACGTTCTAACAGACAAAACACACCCCGCCAAGATAAAGATAAATATCTTGGGGTCAGAGGTAATAGTTACCCTTAGCACTAGAATTAAATCATTATTGGCATTGTCAAAGACTAAACACTATGTTGTTTTAAACAAAATCTCACTATATATGCCACTTATATATATACAAACAAATCAGATAAATAAATATATAGATTAGGAGTTTTTTACGCCTCGCAATTTATAATTTATGATAGGCTTAGACACACATGATACATAATACATACATACATAATACATATACAATACATATATACATTTATTATACAGTCTAGGCTTAGACACTTTCGAGTCAGGGGTTTCCACATGGTAATGGCGACACCAACAAAAACAAAAACAAATAATATAAACTGATTAATCACATGGTGACTTCCAAAACTGCACTAAAACACTTCAAGTGTATAGGTTTATGTATGATCGTAAGGGTCAAAGATTTTGATAAACGAAATATCGGTATACCGATCAAGTTTCAGAGCCAAATTAGAACCCATACAAACTGGATCGGTACTGGAAGATAGTAATTATATTAGTGCAGATCCTGGTGACATCCAGTAGTACATAGTACACAGTGCTATGAATATTGAGGATTGGTAGCATAAGTAGTTTATGAATCGCTCAGATCGGACATTCTGCTCCCCCTATGTGTATGGATATTTAAATTTTAGTTTAATTTAATATCGAATTACGTTAATCACTACTCCAAGACATGTACAGAAATAAACCAATTATTATATTCAAATTTGTTGTTTATTGTTTTGTTGTTTTTTGTTTATTGTTTTAAGTTGTCTTTGTGCTGCAGTTGCTTTTGCTTTTTCCTTGGCTTTTATTTATTTACAATTTTTCAGTTGGACCCACTAATAGAAGTTAATTGAGACTTCAATTGCAATTCATGTGATGCATAATAATTAAATAATAATTAATAGTTATAGGTGGAAAATAACTTCGTCGCGTCTCATTACCTGGAAACTGTCAATATTTAGTGGATTCGGTGTAAGTACGTCTTGCTGGCATATAGGCTAAAGCGATTCATATACTAACATCCATATATATATGTTTGCAGATTTCAATCCACAGAAATATATATATAAACTTAAGATGTCGACCGAAACGGACAAACCTGACGAGAAAGATTAAAGCAAATGGAAAGGAGATGGAAAATATTTTTGGCATATGCAAATGATTGATTGATCATATGCACTCGAATATGTATAATCATACTAAGAAAACATAAAAGTTCCTATTTTACAAAATCAGAATTGATCAAATTGATGAAATTTGCGTACACGCATGAATACTATATTGCGTATAAGAGATCTGATAAAAACCAAAAACAAAAAAACAAAAAAAAACTAATTGCAAATGATACGGAAGTGTTCCTAACTATTCAAAATATATGTAGCAATAATCGAACGGTATATAAAGCATATGGATCCTTCGGACCAGGGGATTCACAATTAGTTATAAGATGCTAAGAAGGAAGGCAGCTACCATAATATAAATATCTATATACATATATTAAACGCATTAGATTTAGAGAGAAGCAAACTGAGTTCCTAGCATTTGATTGCTTTATGCCTTTGTTTTCTATTTAAGAATGTAATTAAAACGAAAATCGTAACCAAACCGAAAAAAAAACTAAAAAATCTGCTCGGCATGCCGATATCCGACGAACATCTTTCAAAAATTAAGCCCCAAGTAAAAGAACTTTTCCTTTTTAAAACTCACACCGACATTACACACTACACTACCAATCCACTTGTCGGTTACTTCCAACATTTTCAACTTATCGATTTGTCTACTTCGATTGCCGAGACCCCAAGGTGCAATTTTTTATTTAAGGAAGTGTGTGCCGGAATGAAGAGAACAAAATCAATGATTAAGTGTTTCAAAATGAAAATAAAAGAAAAAAAAAAATAACGAAAAGAAGGAGAGGATAAAAATAGATACTATATAAAAATGTGCCAATGGTTTACTTTGCAATGCATACTTACATACATATATCCTATAATTACATTATTTGCATTCACCTTAGAATACTCTACTCCTTCAGATCGAATGAATTCCAAGTTCCTAACAATTGACATTGCAAAACAAATTTGTTCTCGTGCTCATGCTGACAATTGAATAGATAGATAATAGGTAAATCATACTTATATACATACATAACTATATCATAATATCGAATTCGGCCCGACTGACTCCAAGACACAGATTTCGTTGAATCTTGAATGTAGATTCAGACTCTTTGTTAATCATTTGTTATTTTTTGTGTGTATTTACCACTCCAAAACATTATATATTTTGTACTTGAATTTGTTGTACTATCTCACTATTACATATATACATACAAACATACATACATACATACATCTTCAGTTACACGAGGCTTCCAATGCAGGACTGAGCCTTCCAGCGGAGTGGGCTCAATACAATTATCATACCGTTATATTTTTTACAAACACTTTTATGTAGTTAAGAGGATCTTTTTGATAATTGATAATTGATTATTAGTTTGATTTATGTAGCTTCAATTTTTTTTATTAATTGTTTTGCCATGGACTGGGATTCTATTTCAATATTTTGGTGTTGACAAAAACAGAACTGCTGTTCAGTTAAGCGAACCCAACCGGTATAGATAAAAAGATACAGATACATTTCCGGATGCTGATTTGCAATATAACACAATTAAAGCAGAGAATAATATGCATACGTACGTACATTCCTACACGTAGAAGTAAGAAGTAAAAAACAACAACAACTTTACTATGAAGTTCCTATAGTATTAAATTAAATTTAACATTAAGATTAAGAAAGTGCAGATACAGATACACACGCCTAATATTCGATATACATACAATAAATTAAAAGACAGAGATCGAGACGAACCACAAATCATTATTAACTAATTTGATATATTTTAGTATTTGGGCAAGCTCGAAATACATACATACATACCTACGCATATACATATATATACACATATATATATATATATCTAGATGCATATATGTATATGTGACAAGACATATGTGTATATATATTTGCGTATATATGTACATTTACGTATATATAGTAATACATATATATATATATATATATATATATATATAACTGAATCCTCGCAGCAAAGTGAATAGTTTTAAACACATATATACATGTATCCTGTATGCATATTCATACACTCATACATAGACATATGCAAATGTACTAACACGATATCGTGTACGAATCATTGAAGCATACCTAAAATTATAAATATCGAATAAGTTTAATGATGATGTACTTCTATATGCGCTCGAAATCCCCAGCACACCGACACCCACACCCACACCCACACACAAACACACACACATACTACCCCACCCATCTATCCATCCATTCCAACTCCAGAGAATAAGAGAAAAAGCATGCACAGATCCCACAAATAAAACCGAAAACTTCCTTATCCTGAGTTAGACAGCATATGACATATCAACAAATACATACCCAATAATATTGAGAAATATTGGGAATTGTGATTTTAGCAGCTCAGGCAGAATTCTCACTGCTGTCCCACAACATGAACAACCGAAGAACAATTACCTAAAAATTAAAAAATAATCAATTCAGAAACAAATAAAACCAAATCGGAATAAGGCAGTTCAATAAATATTCTCTTGGCAAGTAAATTAAACAGTTTTTAAATGATCATACATATAATTTCTAATTCCACGACACCGATTCAACATCAATTGACATAAACAGATACATACATCCCCCTCTCCCCAAACCCATCCCATATCTTTACGAATTCTCACTAACATTTACACACAATTCACAAGTGAAGAATTAAGTAAGTAGTAACCATACAACCAAAACCTACGTATGAATTAATCAGAGTTGCTGCAAGAATTGCGTAGAATTTACAAAAAAGGAAAAAAAAAAAACCAACAAAAATAAAAACAAAAAATAAATAAAAAAACAAATATGAAACAAAAGATTAAAATACATATTTATAAAGTTCCTATATATATTTAATGAATGGCAAAGATGTGCATATATTATAAAATTATAACTAAATAAAGATATGAACAATACCAAAAAAAAAAAAAAAAAAACACTTTTAATTCAAAGACATCTGCAACATTAAAAGTTTAAAGACAGGCCGATTAAATACTCAATTGGTTAACACTTTGAACAAAAAAAAAATCGAGGGATGGGAAGTTAGCCCTACCAAAATTCAAATACCTTTGCAGCCTTCCCCAATTATATATAAATTTCCCAAGCCTTTCCCAATTATATATAAATTAACAGAATCATAAGGAAGTAATAAAACTATTCATATCTTCGTGTGCATTTTTTCAACCGATCGTTCCAAAAAACCATATTTATGATCGATCGTTTCTATGGGAACATTATGATGTAGTCAACCGATATTAATAAAACTTGGTGGATATGTTAAAAAATATATTAAACACCGGTTTTCTCACAAACACCGGTTTTCGTGATATTGGATTAGAAAACAACATAGCTATTGAGGTTAAATAAAGCTTATTCACGACCGATCGATCGGGATGATTTCGAGATATACAATATATTGATTTAGACAGACGGACATACCGACGTAGTGCTAAATAAACTTAGCTCAAGAATATATATAACTTTAAAAGGTTAAAGATGCTTCTTTCTATGCGTTGCAAATTTGTGACGAAAATTAATATACCCGTTTTGCAAAGATTCAAATAAATAAAAAGATAGGCAGATTTCGCAGACCTAGCTTAAGAGCAGAAATAGGGATAGATTTTTTGTTCTTCTGGACGTTGACGCGTACAATGCAAAGTACGTTCAAGTGGTCCAAGCGACACCAGGACAATGCCTGACAACGGACGACAATTACAGTAATAATTAGAACTAACTACGAGCTAGATAGTTAAGAATAAAAGTTGAGAAATAGAAAGTTCTGAACTGATTAAAGGAAAAAGGCGGTTGTAATTGGAACAAAGAAATCGAAAAGGTTCATGTAAAGTATAGTTAGAAGTGCAGCGAGTTAAAGTTAGAGGGATATAACTTCTTGTTTGTCTACAAGGTACAGATAGATTAACCAGATTAAGTAAATTAGAGGAATCAATTTGTCCATTCACAAGCTTGTGTATAAACAAAGTACCCAGCATTACTCTACGGTTAAGTAAGGACGAAAGATTAATAAGAAGAAGTCTATCAGAATACGAGGGTAGGTTAACATTTCTGTCCCAGTTTAAGCCACGAAGCGCAAAAATTAGAAATTGTTTCTGGACAGATTCAATTTTTATTTGGTGTGATTCATATTGAGGAGACCAAACGGATGATCCGTACTCCAGAATAGGACGGACCAGTGAAATAAAAAGGGTTTTAGTTGTGTAAGGATCATCGAATTCTTTCGACCATCGCTTTACAAAACCAAGAACACTCATGGCTTTACTGACTGTAATGGAAATGTGACGAGTGAAACTTAATTTGTGGTCCATGAGTATACCCAAATCATTCATCTCGTTCAGACGTTTTAAAGGAGTATTATTAAGATAATACGTAACTGATTGAAAGTTAGTTTTATGAAATGACATGACATTGCATTTCGAAACGTTTAGATTTGATATGCTAATTTCACACCAAGTCTGCAAGTTATTCAGATCTGCTTGGAGCAGAAGGGGAGAGTCTCAGTCTTTAAAACTAAGACAAAGTTTTACATCGTCAGCGTACATAAGGACACGAGAATGAGTTACTACTGAAGGTGGGTCGTTTATAAATAGGGTAAAAAGTAACGGTCCTAGATGGCTACCTTGTGGCACCCCCGAGGTTACTTTGATGGTTTTTGAAAGAGAGTTTTTAAATAGAACTTTTTGAGTACGGTCAGTCAGATATTGGGAAATCCAACACAGCAAAAGGCTTGGAAGCCCAAGTTTATTTAGTTTGTACAAAAGCAGTGAATGGTTTACAGAATCAAAGGCCTTACTGAAGTCGGTAGATGGACCATAAGGCTGATCAAGAACGTATGTGTGTATATTTATATATATATAAACGGAGATGATTCCTTCTCTGTGTTGCAATCGTCAGAATTTAGGAGACTATAAGAACAGGGACTACCAATTTGGTAATGGTAGTGAATAAGGCAATTAGGATTAGTTATTAAATAGGTTATTTATACGTAAAAATGTATTGTACCATAATTATTTGCCAGAGAGCTTAGGTTGACTGATTTCATTTAAAGTTTAAACACTAGAAGGTTCTCAGAGATGGGTGATTGAAATAATACATGGGAAGTTTGGATTTATAAAACTTGACGTGTGTCTCTACGAGGTACAGGGTATACTCTAGACTCTACAGACTAGACGGTGGGATGACTTGTTTGCTTCATTGAGCTATATGAACGAAACGGTAATTGTAATTTCGTAATTTCCTTTTATGCGTGTATTTACCATTTTAACCCAAGAGGAAGTTACTCCAGATTCTTCAGAATCGGTTTTGCTTTGATGGCATATATACAGCATTACTTGTGGATGTGGAAGGCACTGAGAAGGCAATCCGCAATCCGGTGAAAAAAGAAAGTTTGGAAAACTCAATAACAGTGGCAAGAGAAAGAGCGTAAAATACACTTTTTTCAACTGATAAAAATCCATTAAAAATATGAAAACAACGTAAAAAATGTAATATAACATTTACATTTCCTTGTTTTATTTTTACAAAATATTTATTGTGTCTACGTATGTATTTAGAAGTTAATTAAATATAGTTTTCAAGAAAACCACACTTGTTTGCCATTCGTTAGTTTATTGTTTAATCCTGTACGGTAACGGTATATTAAAGTAGTTAAAATGTATGTAACAGGGAGAATGCGGCATTTCCGAGTCCATAAAGCTTTGTTCACATAAATAGCAGTGTCTTTAAGCTTTGACTTTGAAGTTGATAAATATAATTAAATTGACCATACTTGCATATATATTTAGAATTAATATTTATATATAACGAAATTAATGCAATTTTGGGTTGAAAAAAATTATCACCAATTCAGAAATGAGCGAATTTGTGAAAAAGAGACATTTTGTGCTGCTCATAAAAATAGCAGTGATTACTAAATGCAAAAATCTGTCGATTTAAAATTATATAAAACTTCAAATTTAGATCGGTTCTTAGGACTTAATACTTGGTCGTAAACTCTTTATTGGCCATATCGGCTTGGCACCTGCGCGGCGTCGAACCCACAGAATCCAGGAAACGCTTAACTGGGATCTGCCTCCATAATTCTTGGATAACTTCCACTAATCTTTTTATTTTTTTCTTGTTTTTACCTAATTTCCTAAGGTTTTGGGTCCACTCAATGTTCTCACTAGAGAAAAAATTCGAACATTTATGCTAATAATTTATACTATTATTATACATAGGGTAAAAGGGCATATTAAAGTCGCTTAAATGTATGTAACAGGCAGAAGGAAGCATTTCCGACCCCATAAAGTATATATATACTTGATCAGCATCAATAGCCGGGTCGATTGAGACATGTCCGTCTGTCCGTCCGTATGAACACGAAAATTGGTACCAGCATTCATGTAATGTCTACGCAGATCAAGTTTGTGTCAAATTTCTACCACGCCCACTTCCGCCCTCGCAATTTAGGAAAAACAAATAACTATAGTTATATTAAAGGTAGCGTATTTTTATTTGGCACACCGAATAATATGGCCAAAAGGTACCAGCTGACCAAATTTCGTTAAAATCGGACAAGAAATATATCTATGTACAATTTGTACTGTGCGACATTGCGTAGTAAGTGTGAGCGAGATAGTATGCGTTCGATGCTGCCGCTGGAGAGGAGAATTTTAGTTTGAACTGATGGCAAATTTTAAGGAGTTTGATTAAATAAAGTTCCTTTACTTGGTACAGGGTATACCCAAAGTCGGCAGGGACGACTTGATTGCTTCATTTAAATATGTACATACCTTAAATACGGCAAAAAAGTCCTTAATACCGAAACCTGGAATTTTCATAGGCATAGTTCCATGGTAAACTTTTCTTTAATTTTTTTCAGATTCTGATTTTTGCAATAGGAAAAGGATGCACCCTGGTAAAGAGGACAATCAGTGCCTGTTCAACAGCATATGTCTTAACAACATGTAAGCCGCTAGTATATTGAACCTCTTAACTAAAACCGCCGGACATCTCCCTAACTTATCCAACATATTAGAACTGAAATTCACACAAATGTTAAAAAGATTTTCTAAATTGACCAATTAGAGTTACTTCTTAACCCCTTAAACTTATAAACTTAAAATCCCAAATTGAAAGACGATAGTTTTGGTACAGCGTTTGGGTTGAAATACCATCTTAATACAGTAAAATTATTTTTGTTAACATATCCCATCAATTAACCGTAGTGTAAAATAGTCCAATTTCCTGTAGTACTTTCACTTGATCGTAGATAACTGTTGCAATTGTCTTTACTCTGTGTTCGAAGGACACCAATAAGGTCGGATGGAAAAGTTTTGCGGTTTTGCTTGGACTTAAAATAATAGATTCAAGAGAATATTGTAAAGGTGGGAATAATACTTAGACCGTTTTTGATAAGAGTAACCATTATGTGGATTTATTACAGATAAGAACATTGTATTTTCTACAATTGTCTTTAAGATACACATACGCGAAGCAACTAATGCCGAAAATATACATTTATCTTAGTAGAACAAAATAAAACATATGTATGTACTTACGTAAGTATAGTATTAGTTTATAGATAAAGATAAATATACACAATTCGTCATAGTCACAGTCTTCAGTGTTACTTATGTATGTATGTCACAATTATATAAGTATGTATGTGTAGAAATGTGTTCCATCTCTATGGGATGGACTTGGGTTTTTGGGATAGCTAATTTTACAACCAGGACTAAAAGTTGAGGGTTGGGATTGGGCATTGGGAATTGTAGCACATCTAAAATTTAGAAAGTGCATATTTTTAAAAATTTTGACTCTTGATTTTTTATTATATTGGGTAAGACAGATGTTTGATCTAATGACATATATTGTAAACAATATGTTTCAACTTTTATTGTGTGTCTCTGATGAGTTAATCCGGACAATGGAAAAGGACTCATATTGAATGGAAAACCTCGAGTAGATAGATTAATTGGAACTATGATTGGGATGGATAGATTCTTTATGCTTACTGCTATAGAATCGCAAACTAAGTAAGTCAGAGTTGTTTATTTGAATCAAATTGAGATTAGTATTGGTATTGGTATCGGTATTGGTATTGGTATATTGCATATAAGTTATATATAAATGTAATTTGTTATTGATTGCACCTTTTTAAACAGTTTTATTGTTATATTTGTATTGTTCTTGGCTGCCAACAACCAAATTGAAGTTACATAAATTACAAAATATTCACGTACCTACTAATATATTTGCAATATACGAAGTACAGAAATCCTTTAGCTCTAAACTTTAACATTGTGTGAAATTAAATTCGCCGTATGCACAGATACATTTATATGTATTTGGATTTAAATTTAATTGTAGTTAAATAGTAGTGATTAAGTAGTCAATGTAGGACACAACGCAGTAGCACATTTAGTTACTAACAATATAGTAATCCATTCCGATTCCAACTCCGATACGAATCCGAAGTGGATGTGTAAATTTTGTATACATGTATATATATCTATGCTTATACTCGATTTCGATGCGTCGGGATTTGCCATGGTCTAAATACAACAGTGAGTATGTGTACAGCAAGTGTACGATTTTTTAAATCAGCTATATCGATACTGATAGGTGTCTTGTTTCGTGGCAAATTGTTGACAAAAATTCGTTCAGTTAATATTTTGCTTTTACGTATGCGCATGTATATATGTATATATAATTCGTAAATCAGAAAGCACTTTAATTTCGGTAATCCGAATCTTTAAATACCTCACGTGCATATACGTTAAATATCATCCGGAATCGCGTCAAGCCGATTCGTTGAACGTATTATGAAGGTGGGTAAATATACATATACATATACATACATACATAGATAAATGGCTATATGAAACTCTATATCTATAACTGTATCTGTATCCGTATCTGTGTATGTATTGATGCATGGACGAGTAAGAGTAATGTTGTATTAATATTTCGTAATCTGTATCTGTATCTCAGTAAGTTTTGCAAATTTCAGTAATGCTTACAAAAGAAAATTGTATTAGGCGGAGTCTTTGGTTATCTTAAGTATTTACTCGTAAAATTCACTTAACCTACTAACGGCATAGCCGGAGATTGCTGATTATTGCAAATATTTTACGCTCCTCACACCAAGCTAAGCTGCTACAGTTCAAAAGCCGGTGTATCCGCTTATATCGGAGGGCTTGAGACGCTCGAAAACGCTGAGATGATGGGTTGGATGACCCGGATGATGGGAGTGATGATGATGATGAGCATGCGGATGGGCATAGCCCGGATAGTTGGCCTGCGGCGGTGTGTGTGCATAAGGATGAGCATATGGATAGTTGGGACTTGGCACATGTAGTGTTGCCGGGCCACCTTGGACGGCTCCTTGAACTCCTACTCCCACCCCAACTCCGTAGTAATCCGCTGGACCCGCCCCAGTGGAGCCATGTTGCGGTCCCGGCGAATAGGCACCTGCACCTGGACCATACATCGAGTTTACATTAACCGGAGCCATATGGGCCATGTGTGATGTAATATGTGCATGATCCATATACATCTGCGGATGTGGATGCTGGGGCGGATGTGCATGTGGATGGGGATGCGCCAAATGATGCTGATGAGGATTGATTGCTGCCTGGGAGTTGTTGGCAGATGCTGCTGCAAAAGCGGCACTTATCAGGTGATTGGCATGCTGGGGATAACCAGCTGGAGTTGTGGGTGTGGGACTATGGATTGCGTACTCTCCGGCCCTACTCTGATTCTCCGAACGAGTGGAATTTGGATTGGAACTACTGTTGTAGGCCGCATCCGTATCTGTCGCCGTCGATGATGCGGATGTTGCAAGATTGCTGACAGAGAAATTGTTGGTTAATGAATGAGCATTGTTGTTATCTGCGGAGCTCAAGGACTCTGACTGAACGGGTAAAGGTGGATCTTGCGGATGGCAACGTTTTTGTTGTTGCTGCTGTTGTTGTTGCTGTTGCTGCTGCTGCTGTAGCCCCAGTAGACGACTTTCGACGGCGGCTGCAGCCGCAGCAGCTGTCGCTGATGATATGCTATTCGACTCGTGCTCATTCATTGCCGGTATCTGATCCACTAGACTCTCCAAGCCTGATAAACTCTTTCTTGACACATCTGATCCCATTTGCTGGCCCGATAGCTGAACCGTATTTTGATTTAAACTATGGCTCTGGACACTATTATTGCCGCTTAGCTGAGGGCTCAGGTTGATATGATGATGCGGAGAGGTCAGCATATAGGGGCTGCTGTTATGACTGTGATCGTCATAGCGCGGCCAATGCTCGGACTGTGACTGTGATTGCTCCTGTTGGTAATGCAATGATGGATGTTGTATAGATTTCTGTTCGGTTTGCTGATTTTGCTGGAGATGTGGATGTGTGATTGGGTGTGGGGGTGGGTGTGGGTGTGCAAGCCACTGCTGATAGTGTTCCTGGGCATGGACACTTGAGTTCGCCTCTGTATCGTGTGCTGGACTAGCATATTGAGGCTTTTCCACGCCCAGATTCTGATCCTGTACGTGGCTCTGTCCTTGTGCCCCACTATGTGCCTGACTGTCGGTATGATCATCTGGCGGCTCAAAATCGACACCAGAGCACATGTTCGGAGAGTTGGGTGGCGGCGTCTCACCAAGATGGGGATGCGGTGGATCTCTTATACCACCGATCCCGACTCCGTTGCCACTCTGCACCTGGGTCTGCTTCTGGGTCAGCAGATGATCCTGAGTTTTCGGACTACTTAGCTCTCCAATGGGCGGTGTACCCTGGGCAACTGAGGGCATTTGTGAGTGCGTATATGTGCAGTTTAGGGCTGGCGATGCCATAGGTGAAGCTGACGATGTGTACAACATGTGCGATGGCGGCGGTGTATTATATAAACTTGGCGGCACTTGATGACTGCTGTTTTGGGGCGAACCGGCGATATGCTCCATTGTCAGAGTGTGTATGTTTGGTACGCTTCCATTGCCATTACCCGCTGCCTGTGATTTGGGTGTGGGGTTAGAATTTTGGTTGCCGTTGCCATTGCCATTCGGATTGGAGTTGGTCATGCTCTCAATAGATGGCTTTAATTTCTTTGGTCTACCTCGCTTTTTCTTGGGCGTTTCGCCACTGCCAGCATTGCCGGACGTGAGCATGGACAGGTTTAAAATGTTATTAAAATCATGATGGGGTATCTTTTGGCCAACGAGGGTAATTTTATTGCCTGTGGCAGGATCTATTAACTCTTGTCCCTTGATCTTTTTCGGTCGGCCGCGTTTCTTTTTCTCTTGTGGTTGCACCTGGCCCTGTCCAAAAACAGACATATAGTTCTCACTTCTCATGACGTCCTCGGCGTTGCCACTTCCATATGATACGAAGGGTCCACGGCTAACAATATTTGTGCTTGTGGCTGACTCATTAGCGGCCAAATGAGGCAGGATTTTCTCCACATTTTGACTAGAATTACCGCTTGCAGCACCATTCCCAACACCGACTCCAACTCCGTCACCGCCAGCAACGCTGCCGGTGCTATCAACAAATAATAAGCTTGCGTGTTGATCAGCGCTAGCGAGGGATTGATTAAGGGGGTGGGGTTCCTGCTGCTCACAGCACTGTCTAATGCGTTGTTCTGTGAACACGCATTCAGACTCATCGATGTGTGGTATTAGGCCGTTCAGATAGTCACGAAACTTTTTCAGCGCGGCGTAGAAAGGAACCTTATCAGCGGCACGGGGCAACTGGGCGCAGCGCGCGGATGACGATGGCATAACCCAAATGTACTGTAATGGATATAAAAAAATGTGTTAGAAGTCATTAGCGAATACTGTAATTATTTAGACTTAAGAATATTATAATTTGGAAGCGCTTGCACAAGTTCTTCTAGTTCGCTCGCTTTCCAAACTAGTTTGTATTATAACCAGGTTTTGTTTAAATAATTCAATTTTAATTAAGTCGTAAAGAAACTGGCTTCACTTACAGTATCCGTTCCTTCAACGCGATCTGGTTGACGTCCAAAGTGAAATTCTTTTTTCCCCGAAAAGACCTCAAATATTAGTTTTCCGTTGAACACTGCTACTTTTGGGCGATACCGTTGCAGCTTCTCAAGCAAAATGCGACTGCCTTCCTTGATTTCCTTACGAGTCAGGTCAGCCGATCCCTTTGTGGCTCGAGCCACCATATTTGTAAAGCCGATGCCCTGCTTAATCAGCTTATGATCCTCATCCGCGCTCATTTGTTCCTGTGTGAGTCCAGCCAAGTACAAACATTTCCAGAAATGGTTGCCGGGACCGGCATAATGATGGCCTTTGTATGCGGCAAAGAGCCCTGGATTAATGCCAACCTGAAACAACAAGTTCGTTTTAAAAATAACGCACCCATATACATCGAATCATATCGACATGGAAAGAAAATTTACAACTCACTATAACGATATCTAAATTATCACACAGATGATCGGGGATGGTCCGCTTAATGACCTCGGCCTCGGACATGCCGTTAAACCGATCGTGTTTCTTGCGCTCTTTAGGCTTCGTGGCCAAAGCATCGCCCATAGACCCTATTGAGTCTGGTGTGGCAGTTAGAATATTTTGATCGGTGTTGCCATCACTGGAAAATCAATAAGAATAGGTTAATACGTTAAATCAATAACGATAATAAATCCAACCAGCAAACTCACCACTGATGGGAAACTGTTGAAGAAATCTGCATGGCCTCGCCACCTACAATCAGTTTCTTTTTGCGGCCTCTTCTCTTAGGAATTGGTTTTGATATTCCTGGATTGTCCATATCATCCACCTTTCCGTTATTGTTTGCCTCAAGATCTTTGGAGTCTTCATAATGTTGCGGCTCCTGATGTTGCTGTTGCTGCGACGGATGAGTGCGGTAGAGATCATTGCGACATTCCGCATCCTCATTTGGCACTGACATTGGCACTGAAGCATAGGTAGAAACTGTGGAAGTGGTGCCTTCCCCATGTGTGTGACGACTGGCCGGCGAGAGCATACGGATCTCCTCACCCATGAAACTATAGGGATCGACACCACCCATGGTGGCCGTATTCCTTGTGTCTCCTAGACGATCCATAGGCAAGCCCAGGTGAGGGGGCGGTGGAGTCGCATCCACTTGTATTTGGGTGCCATTGGGGTTAGCGGTAGCACTCACTCCAGAGTTCTGCGATGAGTGGAGCTGCTCATCGTTTTTGTTCTGGTTTTGGCTTTGACTCTGTCCCATAAGTCCAAGGACACTGTGTTGCATATGATGTTGAGGCGTCACAGAGTGGGTTGATGAGCTATGGGAGTTCGGCGTCAGTACATCGCCAGCACTAGTTTCATATCCATCATCTTGGTTTTCTGGCTTTGCATTAGCGGGAGAGAGTGTTCTAAAATGAAATACCGATTTATTTAAAAATATTAGAATTTTGGATCAATTATGTTCGGATATGGTTCTTTTATAAAATAAAAACTATAATAAAGATAATTTAGAAATATTTTTGTATTTAGTCTGATCTAAGGTAGATTTTAATCCCTGTACCGATCGATTCGATTACGTAAACATATTTTGGATTTAATCTTAAGAATAACTAAGCTTTTCGAAGAGTTCTGAGCTTCGATAAGACTTAATTTAGATCATGCAATATTATTAGTGACAAGCGAAATGTGTTCTTGTATTCTTCTTATTAATGTATTATAATATTGAGATCGATGTCTAAGATCATATACAACAAATAAATCACCGTGGAAGTGTTTTACCAAAACTGCTATAGATTTATCTACTGGGAAAACTTAACTTCGATCATCATTACCGATTGTATAACTGCTTGGTGACGTAGCGTCTTTACAGAGACTGATCGTTTAAAGATTGAAAATTTGACAAGCTATACGTTAACTATCGAGATGTTTCTTTTTTATTTCATAGACACTTCTTTGGATATCAAACCTGATGGAGATTTTAAACATCATTCACTCACAGTTTGTATGCTGAAGTGGGATCTTCGTGGAAGTCTTCCATCATAAGATCGTGGTAGGCTTCCTGCATTTGTTGCTGTTGCGAATGGGAATGGGACGATCTCTGCTGAAGATGACCATGGCACTCTAACTCCATGTGATGTGGTATGTGTTGCTGTTGCTGGTGATGGTGTTGATGCTGATGCTGTTGATCAGTGTGGTGGAGTCCAAAAAGCTGCTCATGCGAATATTGATGTTGGTTTTGGCTATAGTTAGGATAGTGTGCTTGATGCTGATGTGGATGCGGATGTTGATGTGGGTTTATATTTTGCACGTACATATTTTGTGCGTAGACATTGTTTTGAAGCTGGCTATTTGTGTCAAGATGATGTGACTGCTGCGTTTGCTGATGGCTGTAGTGCTGCTGAGCTGTGCTCTCATGATGGTGGTGATGATGCTGCACGGACAACGGCAGCATTTGGGGATATCCACCAGTTCCGGCTCCCGCTCCTCCACTTGTTTCTTTTTCGATTTGCAACAAAAGTTCGCTTTGTCGTTGATGTTGTTGTGTGCGATAGGTACCAGCTGCCGGATATACGGCCGATTCAGTGCTTGCACTTAACGTTTCCGATCCCGGCTTGGCGTGCATATCGCTGCTTGGAGCTGCCTCCTTGTTCTCATTATGCGGCGCCCAAATAGTAGTGCGCCGATGATCGGTTAGCAAAATATCACCCGGTGTTGTTAATGATAAGTTAGTAGGAATTCTTACATTCAAATTAGAAGAGGCGGAGGACGCGGACGTATCTCTTGCACAACCATCGATTTTATTGTTTTGCGAGTTGGCTGATCCAGAAGAATTGAATAGGACGGCTGCATCATACTGTAACTCGCCGTTGATATCACCGTAGAGGTCCCTGGCCCCTACTCCCGACCCGGACTCAATTACTGCTTGAGGTGGGGCTGGGACCACCAACTCCACACTGGTGACCAACGCCTGTTCAGGCGCAATATAAACGTTATTCGCATAAAGATCTATCCTCTCATCCTTGCCCAACGACGGCGGGTGAGAGACTTTCGAGTTGTCGTGCGATTTATCGTCTGACACGGCTCTTGTATCACCGCAGTTGTTTTCCGTGATAGAATCAGAAATAACTTCCGAGCCTGGCGGTGCTTCACTTTCTTCGTTGGCGTTGACAAGGGGATGGTTTACGCTAGATGATGTACTACCAATTAGTTTATCCGTTTGACCGTCGCATTTATCGATTTTATTTGCCAAATCTGGATTATCGTTATTGTCGCTATCATCTGCATCCGCATCTTCATCACTACTATTTGTGTCTACCAGAGCCGAGAACTTTGTTCGCTTACGGCTCACCTCCTCCTCTTCTCTGTTATCTTGTAAAGATCTGTAAGATTTTTTATTCTTGTTTGGCAACAATGTGCTGTTGTTGTTGTGATTATGATTGGCGCCTTGATATGGGGACGGGGTCGTCTTGGCCAGTTTGTCATCCTCATCGGAGCTTACAGTTGAGGCCATCCCAGTGTCCGAGGATTGTTCTGTTAGCCTCACTTCAGCTTCAATCAAGGCTGCGTGTAAAAATCGTATAATATTTAAATCCTGTTGTGGTTGTAGTATTTCTAAAACTCGGTTGGGCACCCTTCGGACCGCGATCGGAGCTACTTTAGGCGTATGTGTAAAGGAACTACTTATCAGTGGGATTTTCTTCTCCAATAAACTTTCCACTTGCATCTCCCTTTCATTTATCGGCCATTTAGTGTTAAAACTCTCAACCAACTCTTTCTCTATACGTTTTGGTTTGCACGTGGATGGGTTTTGTCGGTCACATCGATTGTTTTCGCCCACTGCAACTAGCGCTTACACTTGGCATAGTTACTTTGTCGAAAACCTTCCATTTGGCACCAGAATTATCTCTGAAAGTAAAAAAGGAGACAAAACTGAATATTAAAACAACTTGGGAACGTTACTACAGCCATCAAACAACAATTCAGTTTTTTATTAGCAGAAAGAATTTATCAATTTTGTAAAATATTAAAAAAATATAAAAAGTTAAGAAATACTGTAATAATAAGTCCCAAGAAGGGATATCGTTTACCGGTTATCGACTATCCTTTTAAATTCACAGGAATAGTCTCTTAACACTTTTCACAATGGAATTATATATGACATACAAATCATAGGTCGTGTTACCATAAGGATCGAATGAGAGTTACATATAGCATTATAGGAAGATTAATTTAGCTATCCAGTAAAACTACAAATAAATTACTCAAACCAATGTGACTCGTGAAAGAAGTTCTTCTCTTGCAATACCGAATTATTCGGATTATACTGTACTTCTAATTGACTAACCCTTAATGAGTAAGAAAATTTGGCATGATTTATCGATATGAATATTAAAAAGAAATTCGGATTTGAATTTCACGAGGTGTGGTGGTTACAGTTCTGAGACTTGCAAAGTCAGTGATATGATTTGAAAGGAAAGTCCCCAAATTTAAGAGCGATCCTATAAGTGACATATTTATAATGTACGTGGGCGCAAATTCTTTTTATACCGCGCATTTATAGGGTAAAAAGCCAATTAAAAATAACTAAAGTTTATGTAAAAGACAGAAGGATAGAATATAATTATATTATAAACATATTTCTGAGTAGTAACAATAGCAGAGTGGGACTTGTCTATTAGACATTTGGCTTGTCGATTCGTCTAGTATGTAAGCAAATTAACTTTATTTCCCGGAATTTAGAAACAAGAAATAACTGGACATCGCTTTCTTATTTGGCACATCCAATAATCTGGCCAAAATATATTAGCTGTGTATGCCGAGTGCAACATTATCTTGTAAGAGTGCAATTGTTGTTGCGACTTGGCAACTGGGAAAAATAATATCAAATTGGAGGCGATTTTGAGGGTGTTTACCAGGAACTGGTTACACTTGATTGCTTTATTTATATACAAAAACAACTTTGGTAACTCACTGTCTTATAAGCATTATCTATAAAATTTGTGGAAATATTAGATGACAAAGAAACTTTTTCTTAGGCTTTGGAAAATTCGGATGGCTAACACGAACCAAAAAGGATTGTTTACCCCCGCCATAAACAGTATAAGTAGACAAAAAGCATTTTGGACGGTTCTTTTTAACAGTTAATGGAACTTAATCAGCTTTTTGTTGTCCTTTGCCACAGGACTTCTAGTATTCAATATAGTTGGATTTTGATTTAATTCTGGGATATGTTTTTGGTTAATATTTGGAGGTTTTTTGGCACCTAGTATGTATACTAGGCAGAGGCAGAGATAGAGGCATAGACAAACTACATACATATGTATATATACTACATATATATGTACTGACTGAAATATGCATACACATAATATTTGAAACCCAAATGCACCGAAGCGAGAAATGGCAATGGCAAGCCAGCAATGCATGTGTACATAGATACATGGATACATATATACATATGTATGTCCCAAACTACTGTACCAGAAAGTTTAGCAAAATCAACAACAACAACAACAGACAAACCAGTACGCACTGACGAAAAAGCTCTATGGCAAGTACATGGCATGATGTTTGTATGTGCAGCTGTACGAATTTACAGGGTTTCCATTACCGCTGTTTAGTCCTGACAAAATAAAAGAGGATTCGGCCAGAAGTTGATGATGCATTTCTAAAACGTAGTCAACATTTATACATAAATCGGTGTTGATGATGGAAAGTTTGTAATGTCCGTTGCTTTTAGTTGGGGAACACCCTGTTTATCACACTATGTGTACATGAGCGTACATACATATGTATGTACATATGTATATATGTACGTATGTATTTATGTAGGTATCGCTGTCATGAAAGACCACCGAAAGCAACGAGTAGAATTGAGTCAGACCCAGAGCTAGAGAGCCAAAACCAACGGAGGCAGCAAAGGCAAGCGTCAGAGGTGGCAGCAATGCGAATAAAGCTAATACGAAATCGAACCAAGAAGAAACAATTGCATCGAATAGTCACATCACTGGGATAGGACCTTAGTGGTGGGGATGGGGGCATTTTGCACCATGCCAACATTAAAACCAATGCCAATTGGTTAGAGATGAAACTATCTTTACCCTAACTGCTACTGTTATGCTATTATCACAATGTTCGCTACCTTAAAGTACACAAAAATTTTGATTCGAAATTACCCGTTGGATTACAATATGTAAATCTTGAATCACTAAAAAGTCATTCTAATCCATATCTACTGATTAGAAATACTTGTAAAAGATTTAATACACAAATAGTTAAATGCAACAGTGCTGAAAGGAATTATATGTGGACAGTGGGATTCACATATAGATTCATTAGTCAGTGGTATTAGACTAGGATGCTGGTGGTGTTGGTTGTCGTTTTCGCAACACAAATAACATTCCCACAACCATCACCAGTACGACGTCGCCTAGTGGGCTATAAGCGGCGGAATGGGGCAAAAGAGTAGGGCAGGCCGATCGGCTGAAAGACTGGCGAAATTGTATTTATAAATGTTTGTATGTACGTACACTCACACACTATGCCTCAGATGGATTTGTATCGCAGTGGCTGTGTATGTGCCTACATATGTACATACATATGTATCTGGGTACATTTAGGAGAGGAAGAACAGTCGACGTCGTCTTGTCTCTAATAAAATTGTTTGTACCGTCTCAAAAATACTCTTTCCTATGCCCAGCCACAAAAAAAGATGTATGATTTCTGAATGGCAAATTGTAGAGAAGTTGTTATGGATCTATCCGGAACTTCTAATTTCACCCTCGCTCCTTGTCGAATGGCATGGTTTTAGCACAGAATTGTTAGAGTGTGGGGTAGGGTATTCCCCGCGTTCCCGCTTACTTAAAAGTGAACTGACCACCCATACTAATACATATCAGCTCAGACGTTGCATTGTAATACGGACATAGAGTGTTGTGTGAGTGTATATGTATCCCAACCGGTTCATGCGCCTACATACGAATTCGAATCTTCATGTATGTGTGTGCATGTGTGGGTACGGACAGACATGTACATACATATGAATATATGATTGTTGTTTCACTGGTGAAATGCAAAATCACTGGTTTTTTGGTACTACAAAAGCACACCTGGATTCTACAGCGGATCGCCCAGGGATATGAATACGGGCTATGATGAGAGATATACTTACATACAAAAGCTACTAGCCTGGTCATCAATGTTGATTGAGAAATTTTGCAACTTACTTGAACAATATACATTCATATGTACATATATATATATACATATATATATATATATATATATATATATATATAGTCTACCTATGCATACATGTACATATATGTATAAATATATATATATACATATGTATGCTTATATAGAAATACATAAGTATACATAAAATCGCACCTAGTCACGACAGATTCAGATTCAGATTCAAATACGGATACAAATACACAGAGAAGATACAAAAATAAAAGATAAAGATACTAACGGCGGGTCGGCGGCACTCGTATTTTATGTACCTACACATACATACATATCTATACATATCTACATGTACATATGTATTTCAACTTTGTGGTTTTTGCTAGAGATGCTTCTGTTTTAGCTTTAGCTTTTCACGATGTCAATGTATTGTATATACACATAGCCGCACAGAAAATTAAATGTACGTGTATGTAGTATGTCTGTTTGTATTTACATAACATGCACGGCAGTAGTATATGTACATATACATATCTACACACATACTCACGTTTCATTTGTATTTGGATAGGTTGGATACGTTTTGAATGGTAGCATGTGCAACTGAAAGTCCATATGATGTATTATAATTGTAATCACACTTTGGCCGTCGAACTTTAATTTGTATTTGTTTTTGCGTTCTAGTACACATTCTGCATAATTTCAATTTCGTATGTATACATATGTGCATACTACTTTCCGCCCCCGCACTCGCACACGCTCGTTCCAATTTGATTCGTCTCGATGTATGTAACAAAACGCCGCTAACTCAAAGAAATTCGAGACTCCAATTACACAACCGAGTTTAAATCACACGAACCACGCATCCTGCATCCTCGGAATCAAAACAAAACGCTGGATAAGATTTATGGTAATTTCTAAACTTTGCTCATGCCCTGTATGTAAAATAAAACGTTATGTTTATAAATACTGTTAAGTCTTATTGGAACTGTAAACTCATTTGTACTGTAAGCTCATTTTGCACTGTAATCTCATTTTGTACTGTGTATTCGATATCTACTGTTAAGTTTTATTGGAGCTGGTAACTCATTTTGCGTTGTTAACTCACGGTAATAATTCGATTTTCGTTTTCATTAGGTTATAATTCGATAAAGAATATCGATGTAATTGGGAAACTGAGGAGCACAACCAAACTCAAGATTGGTGAGAATGGGAATGGGAATATGGGGAAATCTGGAAAATGGGAAAATAGCAAGAATTACAAGCAAACTTGAAAGCTTCCAGTTCACCATTTATGAAAAGCTTCACAGATTTTTAACAGATTCATATTCAAAATGTTGATGCAGAAAACTCGTGCCAGTGCCTTTGAATAAGGGTCAGAAAGGAATCCTTTGCCAAATAAATTGCTACATATTTAAGAACATGAATGCCATTAGCACTATTACCAGAAGATCTATAAACTTGAAATTCCATATTTTTTTTACCACAGTTGTTGCTTTTTAGAAGCTGTCGATACGACTTATACTGGTAAAACAAATTTGTATGCGTTTATTCACATATTTTTCATGTGCATTATCAAAAAAGAAAACACGAGTTTTATGACTAAAAAAATAATAATAACTGGTTTCTATGTAGTAAAGAGATAAAGGATAAAAAAAATGTTCAAATATGTTAGGTTTGTCAATTTGTAAGTGTGGAGAAGTATGAACATGGAAAAACGTTTGTAGATACAATAGAAACATAATTATTTATCTTATTTTATTTAAAAGTAAAAAATAATAAAAAAAAAGTTAAATTTTTTTAAAATATGTATATTCATCCTTAAACTTAACATTCCCCAATTCTATTAGTCCGCTGCAATTATTATTAATTTTTTATATTTGCAGCATCAACTTAATTGGAATAAATTTTAGTTTAAGTGTTACCACGACAATAGGTAACAACTCGTCCTTTAAGGCGAGTTCAAAAATGGAACTGCGTATTAACACCTTTTTACCGTTAAAATGATGTTGAAATTAAGTCCATACTTTGGTTATTCTCTGTGGCGCAAATCATCTGGTAATTATCGATACCTTTAAGTACTCGGTGTTGCCTAGGATGTTCATGTTTTCAATTTATCGGTGGTACAAGCATCTCTAACACGAAAGACAACTGAATTTGTTGTTCGGTTTGAGATACATACATATGCAGGAGGGTTTTCTTGAGTGAAAAAAAGAGTGACGGTAACAATTATATTATTATATGTTGAAAATTAACAACATTAGTGGTTATAGTAACAGTGTCAAGTGGCTTTAATATTAATAGAAAGTGGTTGTAATAGGATTATAAAATGACTGATTCGATTTGAGATACATATGTATGTAGGTGTGTAGGTGGGCTTCTTAAAGTAAGAGAGATTTTTCTCATAGTTTTGCCTAAAACTTTTACAATACCGAGTACAGAGATATATTTTGCAAATGCATATTTCAATCGATGTTTGAAATTTAGAAACCAATTGAACTGAATTCTTACATTTAGTTGAAATGTGTCTTGGGAAGAACAAAAAATGTGTCCTGGAAACAAAACAAGACAGGGAGAAATTTATGTACATATGAGTAGTTAATATACGTTTCAAGATACGAGTTCGGTGCCAACTTTCGTATTTTATAGTTTCCTTGGTTTTTAATCACATTTAAATTATTTATTTAAAATTTTCTGCTGCCTTAGGAGATTTAAGTATGTGGGTGTGGCGCCAGGTATTTAGAAAATTTTTGATGCAGTATAAGTTGAGGTGTTAGAAATCTAACGGTCAAGTATGTTTTATTGATGATCGTCTTATTTGCCATGCTTATAGAATTTGAATTTCATTTAGATCTCTGGTCGAAGAACCTCTAAGGCAATGTCGCTGGCTACCCTTCTGTAGTTAATTAAAATGAATGGCATTTGAATATGTAGCCATAAAAGTGAAAATACTCGTCTGGACTTGCAGCGAATGATACTTGGACTCAGCCAATACATTTTTTAGGATTCAATCTACTGAACAGCTGATACATGGACGGATTGGAACAACAACTGAGGGAGCTGACTATATTAAATAGCAGGCCGCTACCACCGCGAAAGGCCGGTGATGAATTTGTTCGGCATGGAAAAGTGGCAGAATTGATTGATAATTTACAGCAAAGGTCTTCGCCGTCTGCTGTACAAAATGTATCCGGGAGTAAGAAAATTGCTCCATGCATTCCACCCAAACCACTTAAAAAGCAGAACGAAATGCCTCAGGTATGGCATAATCATTCAATTATATCCTTTTTTATAGAATTGGCCAACAAATTTATGTGTCACCATTGTAAAATTTCTCATATTAACTACATGTCTCTTAGGAACTAATAGTTTCTAACATATTACGACTTAAACTAAAATGATGTATAAAATATTGTGTGTATTCTTAATTGAATTTTAGGTTCCACTTAGTAAGCGAGTTACCTGTTCTCGAGAGCCGCTTTACTCCCAACCACTACACGGGCTGGACAAAATCACAACAGTAATGTCATCAACATCAGCAGAAGAAAGCGAATGCGGTCCCATTCTCCTGCGGAAACAACCTATATATGCGATTCAAAATTCGGAGAAACCTAGCAATAGCAAATCCACGCTGGATAATCCTGCTGTATTGGAACAACAGTTGGAGGCTCTTGCTTATCATAAACTTCAAATGGAAAAGAGAGGTCTCTTAGGTTTGAAGCAAACTGGGGCCGGTCATATGATGAAATCTATCGCAAGCATTCCAAAGTTGTCATCAAATTCGTTGAGCAACAGTTCTTCGGATGTTGTTTACAGTAATCTACGACCATCACCCGATAACACAAGTCGAACTGACGACTTTAGAGCTATTTATGGTAACATGTCTTCTCAACATGGAACCATTAACTCGAATGTAAAACAATCCGGTAAGTCCTAAGTGGTTTTATTAATTGATATTCTAATCTGTTATTCCTACATATATATCTACTGTTGTAGATGCTAATACCGATACCATAAGAAGAAGTGCTGGATCTGAATCAGGAACTCGGTTGCTTTCAATTTGTACCAACTCCATGTCGGATAAGGAGATTGAAGAAGAGTTGCCAGCTCCTCCAAGCCCTGTGAGTGCCGTCAGTTCATCATACAGTGAACTACGACGCGCCACCGATGTGTTCAGCAACAGTAAATCAATGGATATGATGGAGAATACTGCCAACATACTGCAGCCGGGAATTCAACAGTTACCGCCAGAATTAACTAGCAAGAATTATCCTACTCAACACTATGTCGCATACAATTCAAACCACAAAGTAAGTCTAAGCCCAAACAGAATTTATGCGTAACATTTTTCCCAAGTTGGCTCTTTTATATAAACGGATTAGAAAGGGTTTAACTAGTTTCAACATTTATTTAAATTGTCTAGGCCAATGATAATATGTTTAATTGTTTGATTATTGATACTGACGCTTTCAAGAACATACAATGTATACGATTCTATTTTATACCCTCGAAACCAGTATAAGTTATTTATTATTAGTTTCTTATAATATACTCAATACAAAATAACTTGATAAATGTTTCGTTTGTGGGAAAGCTTGATTATTATAATAACACTGCAGTTAAAAAGTTCTAAACGGCTCGTTTTGATTATGTACTAAGCACCCAAAGGGCCAAGTTAACCGATTTTTATAGCCATTTTTGCACCCATAGGGTAAAAGGGTAAATGTAACAGGCAGAAGGAAGCATTTCCGACCTCATAAATATATTATTGATCAGCATCAATAGCCGAGTCGATTGAGACATGTCCGTCTGTCCGTCCGTATGAACACGTAATTTGGTACCAGCATTCGGGTAGTGTCTACGCAGATCAAGTTTGTTTCAAACTTTTGCCACACCCATTTCCGCCCCAGTAATTTATGAAAAACCAATAACTAGAGTTAAATTAAAGATAGCGTATTCTTATTTGGCACAACTAATAATATGGCCAAGAGGTATCAGCTGAACAAATTTCAAATCGGACAAAAAATATCGGAGATATTTCTATATACATTTTGTACTGAAATGCCAAGTGCGACATTCCGTGGTAAGTGTGAGCGAGATAGCATGCGTTCGTTGCTGCCGCTTGTGAGGCAAATTTTAGTTTGAATTAATGGCGAAATCGAAGGAGTTTGATTTTATAAAGTTCCTGTAATTGGTACAAAGTGTACTCAAAGTCGGCAGGGACGACTTGCTTGCTTCATTTTTTTGCCTATCAAATAACTATGGCGACTTAATATTGCACTTGATGAATTTACAATAATAATGTTTTTAGTTCAATTATACAAACTTTTTATACAACTAGATTAAAAATATTGCATTTCAATTTTAGAACCATCAAAATAAAGCTAATGGAGACTATTATGGATATGGTGTATTATCCCAGGTACTTTTAAATACAATATCAATAATAGAACAAATGAATAAAACTAATCTTTTGATGCGTTATTATAGAGCTCTTCGACGTATGATTCAATATACGAGCCTATAAATCCGCGGCCACCTGGTGAAATGGTCTCACGCAGTTGCTACAATATGTATGTAAACGACCCCGGTAATTTGGACAACAGTGGTGGATGTGGGGGTGTGGCAAATATAGCGATGTACGTCAGTGGAGATGATAACGCTCTGTCAGAAGTCAATGAGCACATTGGTTATCCCCAGCACGGCAGTAATATCGACGGTAATGTTGGCCAGTATGTGTTGACATCCTCCTCATCCATTGATCCAGCACAAGAATTTGAGAATTATGGTAAGCAAAGCATATGGTTGTGGACATAGACGATAACTTAGTTATTAAAATTATATGAATGTATGTTTTATGCTGTCTTTAGGTCGATGTGTCAAATGTAACGAACGTGTGTTGGGCGAAAATAGCGGTTGCACTGCAATGGATCAAATATACCACATATCCTGTTTCACGTGCAATGATTGCCAAATTAACCTGCAGGGCAAACCCTTCTATGCTTTAGAAGGAAAGCCATATTGTGAGTACGACTATTTGCAGACGCTAGAGAAATGCTCAGTCTGTATGAAGCCTATTTTGGAGAGAATTCTTAGAGCGACGGGAAAACCGTATCATCCTCAATGCTTCACATGTGTTGTGTGCGGTAAGAGCTTGGATGGCCTTCTCTTTACTGTAGATGCGACCAATCAAAACTACTGTATTACCGATTTCCACAAGTATGCACTATACATTTTTGCTTAAGTTAGTTATTTAAGCCTCTGTATACTTAAAACACTGTAATTTTAGAAAATTTGCTCCGAGATGTTGTGTGTGCAAAGAACCTATTATGCCGGAGCCGGGACAAGAGGAAACAGTTCGTGTTGTTGCGCTAGATCGGAGTTTCCATTTGGGATGTTACAAATGCGAGGTATAGTTTTAGCTAACATTATTTCAAACAATCTTTGTGCTTAATCATTGAGTGATTACAGGACTGTGGGCTTCTGTTGTCATCGGAAGCGGATGGTCGCGGATGCTACCCTCTAGATGATCATGTTCTCTGCAAAAGTTGCAATGCCCAACGTGTTCAAGTTCTAACAAATAGGATGACCTCGGAACACTAAAGAATAGTCAACATTTTGAAAAATTACATTCTCGTAGCTTTAACTATTTAAAAGCCATTATTAAAAAACATTTAAAATATCAAAAAAAATATTATAATCTTCATAATAAACATACATAGTAAGTGGTTTACATTTTTGTGTATACACAACATTAATTTAAGTTTGTTTTTCTCACATTGTCCAATTTCAAAAAATATGGTGCCGCAGCAACAAATTAAAGTCATGGTTAGAACTCAGATGTTGAGTAACTGACTGATAGATTGCATTCCTTGCTGAAACACCTGTACTTAAATATTATCGAGTTGACCAAAATTTTGTAACTATATTCATTCCTTAAAATAAAATGTAAGCCCGTTTTTTACATTTACGTTATAAAGGAAGGATTGATTAATTATTTATATAGGACAAACATTTATATTCACAATTGCTTTATTACTTTTATGTTGTGATAAAAATAATTATAATTCAAAATTTCTATATCTATTAAAAGATAACTACAGAACAGTCTATTTTTTTTTATTATGTAAAGGAAACTTGAGAATTCGCTCAAGTTGGTACGAAAATCTATTCCGGTTACCAAAGGGTAAACTTTTTTTGAATTTAATTAATACTAGTGCAATTAAATAATTAAAAAATGAAAATTAATTAAACAAAGTTTAATTAGAATATTTTAGATTTGTTATGGAAAAATTGATCTTTTTTCATATGTTGAATTTTTTTGAATTAAATTGGCCCACAATGAAACATAAGTTACTGAAATCCAATTCGGTTACTACATTCATATGTGCTGTCACCAAAAGCCATAAAAATATTTGTAATTCGATCATTTTAACATGTCCAAAAGCAACTAGTTTTCTATTTTGGCAAAATCTTTTATTGGAAATCGAGTCCTTTCAGATTGTTATCGATTCCGATAGAAAGGCAAAAGCTTTTGATTCTGGAAAACGACCGATATCGAAAAGTTTAAAATAATTGGGATACGATTCCGACTCAATTATAGCAGCGCGCATGCTCCTGGCATTCTGCCCCATTCTGGTGAGTTCCGAGTATACAGCGGTGCTAGCGAATGTCCGAATTTGTGCTTTTGCTTAAAAAGAAAGATTGCTCGTCATCAGTATTGAATTCGATTTTCAAGCCATCGGACGTTATGTTTTGAAGTTCTGTAGCTCATTAGCGCGTCGGCTGTCGACTTCTCCTGTTCGTTTCCCGTTACACTCATCTGCATCTGCATTAACATATATATATTTATCTATATATACATACATATATGTATATATCTCGTACATATATAGTACGTATTCACATCGGATTCGAAACAATTTATTTACCGCATTAACAAAGTCACAAAAATCGGTTCCGGACCGTCTAACGCCGTACGGTTGGTGGATCGTTTCGTCCTTACACACTTACATAAAAATGTATGCGTAATTTAATTCATTATTGAAATGTAATGCATCAATATGAACGTACATATGTATGTATGTACATATATGTTCATACATGCATATATATTGTATATATATATATATATATATATACATATGCTTCTTTTACGATACTGTCTGGCGAATCGGGCTAGGCACAGATTCAAAAATATACACACTTGCATATATGTATATATATTCAAATAAATTTATCTGTGCGATGGTGTGTGTATGTGCGTAAAAAAATAATTTAAAAAATGTTGTTTAAATCGGATATCCAAAATGGTTTTAAAATAAGTTTCACAAAATGTCAAAGTTAATTGACAACTGTTTAAGGCAAAAGACGTTAAATAGCTTTTTTTTCTTTTCCGATATTTATGAATCTGTTTATATATACTTGTGTATGTACATATGACATATATCGGTTATATATATATTCATATATATACATTTATATGTATTATATATATTTATACAGCCCAGGCAGTATGTGTGTGTTTTTATATATAGACCTACATATTTCAAAAGATTTGCAGGGTTGATACACAAAATATCGGCTCCGTGACACGTAGAAGTCACATTATTTAGTGCATACTACAAGAACAAGATACAAATTCGTGTACCTATGTGCTTACAAATGTAGAAGACATATCATCAGTAAATGCATGTTTTTATATATCCATAAATGTACATACATACATATGTACGCCACTGTATTTATGAATGTTCATATGTATTAGGTCTTAACCTAAGGCCGCCCGTCCTGTTAGTCAGTCCACCATAAAATACATTCTGTATACATAGTATTATAAGTGTGTATGTACATATGTATACATATATACATACATAGGTGTTACTTGGCGATTGGAAAAACTGTGGAAAATTCATGCGCAGCCTAAATGGAAGTTGGAACCAAGAGAGTTAAAAATGACATGTGCGCACTCACACACACACACACATAAGTTCTAGTGTGCTAGTACATTTGCCAACAGAGCGAAACAGATTAAAAGGTGTACACACACAACATTTTCAAATAAGAAGAATTGCAACAAGTTTGCATAGAATTCCATAGTGCTTAAGCCACGCATCCTATAACAAGTCGCCGCCGCGCCCGCATCTCAGATATCTTACTTAGATCTTTAAAAGGTGGGGCGCAATCTCAAGAAAAGCTCACCCTTACCAAAAAGCCTGCAAAGGATACACATATACACCACAAATACTCGTCAGCAGATACACGCTTTTGCCGATGTGTTTGGAAGCTTAACTCGTCTGAGTCCTCAGAAAAATTTAGTTAGGAAACTACAGTACTAGAAGACACCTGTCGCGTTCCGTGCTGTATATGACATTTTAGAGAATTTAATTCTCCACTAGTGCAAGAATTTGATACCAAAAAAATTCAATTTTTCTAATTTCAACGAATCAATAATTGAATCCCATACTACAGGACATATTAATGGGTTTAAATTAATACGCACTGTATATTAGAAAAAGGTGTTGTGTTGTGCTTGTGCTGTATGCGTATGTACTTTTGTGGTTGAGGAAAATCGATTTTTATTTCAATAGTATAAGCGCGTGGGAAACTAGCGAGTAAGTAAAGAGAGAGAAGATAATACGTTTCGCGAAGTAACATTCGTAAAATACATATGCACATCAAAAATCAAAGCGACTTGCCATTAGCAAATTAATAAATTAAATGTAATTCCCCGATTAATTTTACATTTAACCTATGAACCCAGTTATTGTATTTAACTGCGTAGCTTTAAAGCCCAGTTTTGAAGTAATTTTATACATAAATATTCATATATATTTAAAAAAAATTTGAAATTTGATATGAAATAGGATCCCTTTTTTATTGCAACATCGTTTTGAATTTCAAATTTATATTTTAACACTATATATTTACACAGGAAGGTGCATTGGTGTGTACACATACATGTATACATATATGTGTGTTTTTGGAAGTGTGTATGTATGTACATATATTCATTTACTTAAGGGCTCGGATTCAGCGAGAAAATTTCGCGCATGCAATAATGAAAGTCAGGAAAACCAGTGCAAGATGTCAATATGTATGTTTTTTATCCTATCACACACAACACAATTGTCCTTGAATTCAAATTGAGGTGAATTGAGGTGAAATTAAGTCCACTGATAGAGACAAGCGCGATCTATAAGGGAAATAGGACAGTTCGGGCAGGATCATATTGTTAATGTTTAGCAAAAATTTTTCGAGTATCGGGTATAGGAGAAATTTAATGCAAAATTTAAATTTTTATTACTGGCAACTATAAATTAAAGTGGGCGCGAAGTTGCGCGAAAATTACAATCGATTTAAACAATCAATCGAATAGATAGTTTAAATCGATGGACAGCTAGCCCCACAAGTAATCGTTATCGCTTTAGTCGCCCCCGCCGACAATATAATTAAGAACTTTAGCATAGTCCGGATTATTGTTTTTGGATCAGTGAAAGTTTAAAAAACATATATACACCCTTTTCATTTGTAGATCGGAAACATTAACTTGGCTTCGTCAACAATCCAAGTCAAACATTAAAAGGACAGTCCAAAGAAGCAAACCCAAGAACGCACACACTATTAAATACAACTACCGCAACATAGCTGGGATTTTACTGCCGACATAGATTTTCTCAAGTGCGCCATCGCGATGGCTGCTCCAGCAGCCTGTACGCGTTTTTCGGACAATTACGACATCAAAGAAGAGCTTGGAAAGTATGTTGGCTTTGGGTTGCCCAAGGGTGGACATCGGCTCCTTCGCAACCATACACTACATCACATGCCCTTATTTCATTTTCCAGAGGGGCATTCTCTATTGTAAAAAGATGTGTCCAGAAGTCAACGGGATTTGAATTTGCGGCTAAAATAATAAATACCAAGAAATTAACAGCAAGAGGTAAGTCCTTATTATACCCATAAATCTCAATAAAGAACAAAATTAAATGTGTAAATTTGTTAAATTTTAATAAATATGTTTAGGTTAAGTTGCTATTCCTAACCTATGAGAAAAATATTCTTGAAACTAATACGGGATAAACCACAGAACAGGTCATTTGTCCCCTATTAAATTGTCAAGTAAAAGACAATTTATCAACCAATAATTTTGGGTAAAATCGGCTATTGATGCTGATCCAGACTAATTTTATTTACCCCTTCCGACGATATATTTTGGGTATATTAGAGAAAGAGCTGAAAACTTTTCTAAACTTAAAAATTCTTCTCTCTCGTGGTTGTTTTTTTTTTTTTTTTTTTTTTTTTTTTCTTAGAAGAAATATAAACCTTTTGTTTTTATTATGTAAGAACTTCAATGTTTAAATTTGTATAACATATTAATAGTATGTTATGTTGGAGTTTTCTAAGGTAACAGGACTATATAAGCTTAGGATAAATATAATATGACCATATGATATGTATATATTTTGTAAGACTAACCCCCAGTTAATGTAAATCCATTCTTTGTTTCTATTAAGACTTTCAAAAATTGGAGCGGGAAGCCAGGATCTGCAGAAAACTTCATCATCCCAATATCGGTATGTTGGCCAATTAAGTTTTTTCTTGGTGTCTTTTGTTTTTTTGTTAAACAGTGTTAATGCTGCTTTCTGGAATCTTTCAGTACGTTTGCATGACAGCATTCAGGAGGAGAACTACCACTATCTTGTGTTTGACCTGTAAGTAACCAAGCCCAAGCACATCTGCAAGCTTCGATTTATATGTAACTGACAAGCATTAACCGAGAGACCAAACCTGTGATGTAGATACTTTCGATTCCGTTCTCGTGTTCGATTTTTCCTATGAGCTGTGCTAATGCTCATATATTGCAATGACTTGACTATTGTTTATTGAGATTCATACTTCATCCTTTCCCCTCCGAGTCCGAGATAGATAGTTATAAGATAGATGTATGCTAATCCCTAAATGTGCACCCTAGATATGTCCTACATATGTATATAAAATACCTGCAGTAATTCTATTAGCTCTGTTCGGTTCTGTTGTGTTCCACCATTTAACGTTATGTACACCGAGTTGAATTGTGCAATTAATCCATTTGCAAGTATATTAGCAAGCCTGTAACCGAATTCCAAACAGACATAAAGAAATAACCATTCCAGCCAAATTCAAAAAAACTGTCCTAACATACATTTGCAGTGTAACTGGCGGTGAACTTTTCGAAGATATTGTTGCACGTGAATTTTATTCAGAAGCTGATGCATCACATTGTATTCAACAAATATTGGAATCGGTCAATCACTGCCACCAAAACGGTGTGGTGCATCGAGATCTGAAGCCAGAGAATTTACTGTTAGCTAGTAAGGCAAAGGGTGCAGCTGTGAAACTCGCTGACTTTGGTCTAGCCATTGAAGTGCAAGGCGACCATCAAGCCTGGTTTGGATTCGCCGGCACTCCTGGCTATCTGTCACCGGAGGTTTTGAAGAAGGAGCCCTACGGCAAGTCAGTAGATATATGGGCATGCGGTAAGCAAACAAATTCCTAACGCTACATCCCTTAAATACATGATCAGTGGTAAATTTATTAAGATTTAAAGCTAACGCACTAACTCTTACTTTCGCACATATATATACGTACGTCCCCGCCTATCAACACTCCATCTTATCCTGCAATTTCAAAACAAACATGCACACACAGGCGTCATCCTCTATATATTATTGGTCGGCTATCCGCCATTCTGGGACGAGGATCAGCATCGATTGTACTCACAGATCAAGGCAGGAGCCTACGATGTAAGATGATGCCAATAAAGAATCGTACTTTTAACTTTAATTTTTTTAATCCATTCCTTTCAGTATCCCTCTCCTGAATGGGACACGGTGACCCCAGAAGCGAAAAACCTGATTAACCAAATGCTTACCGTAAACCCCAACAAACGAATAACCGCTGCTGAGGCCCTCAAGCATCCATGGATTTGTGTATGTAGACAGACATTTCTTTAACTAAATCATACATATATATATAATACATCATCTGTTTTTGGCATTACAGCAAAGGGAGCGTGTCGCATCTGTCGTTCATCGTCAAGAGACTGTGGACTGTCTCAAGAAATTCAATGCACGTCGTAAGCTTAAGGGTGCTATTCTTACAACTATGTTAGCCACCAGAAACTTCTCTAGTAAGTCTATGGGAGACAATTACGAACTAAGTGATACAGAAATTTTAACTCAATGATGCAATTCACAGGCAGAAGCATGATAACCAAGAAAGGCGATGGATCTCAAGTTAAGGAATCAACTGATTCGTCCAGCACCACACTCGAAGACGACGACGTCAAGGGTAAATATTTGATCCTTTCAGTCTTCTAAAATATCAATTTGAATTTAAACAAGCCAAAATCTAAATTTGAAATGAATTTAACATTCATTTTGATTCGAATGTAATGAATGAGAATTGTTTACATTAGACTAGTTTAGTTGGTTAGGTAGCCACACCATTTGTAGGCGAATGATTGCTAGTATTGCTATTTTTACATACATACGGCATACGACAATTCCAGGATAAAATATATATATCGACACAAATGTATGCATAACAGGCATACACACACCCACACACACAGACACAACAGAAAAGACAACTGTAGAAAAGTTGATCAATTCACACAATAAAATTAATCATTACCTACTTATGTATACATACTGTGCAGGATGGAACTTCCTGACAAGACAAATGACCAGGCGCCATTGTCGTTCGCAAAATTGTTATACAAATACAACCTTATCGTTTCAGCAGCACTCATTCAATAATTCAAGTACCTATTCCCTTAGAGGAGCCGCACGTATTTCATTTTGCTCTTCAATGTCGTTTTTTAGCTTTGATTATGATGTCGTACATTTTATATGCCTGTGTGTATTTGCTTTTGCGTTGACTTTGACTCTCTTAATTTTGCACCATCAACACAATAACCAAATACCAGCCACATAACCATCTATACCAGCCACCGCTCATTATTTTCAGTCACCCAATTGGGATGGCAGTTCGCAAAGTCCGTCTTATTGCGCTACACCGTTCAAAGATTTCCAAGATCCCCTAACTAGGCGTTCTATATTCCGGACAAATATTTTATACCAAAGCGCATCTTCTTATATGTATACGATGATAAATGAAGTTAATTTACCGTTAAGACCCGCCCACCCTTATGTTTATATTTTAATTGCACAAGCCCGCGTTTCATTACATTTTTAGCACCGTTTTACACTTCCTATATACATATGTGAATGGCAGATTTAAAAAATGAAAATTAATTATTTTTTTTCATTATATATATAAATACATATATATCAGTTCGTTTCGCTATGTGTATACCGGTGTGATTTAAATCCGATCGAATCGTTTGGCAGAATTCGATTGTTAAAGTCTTTTGAACTTATTATTTATAATGCACAGTGGTCTAAGGAAATGAGGTTTGATAATGTCCAAAGACAACAAACAATTTAAAATAAATTTAAAAATGCTTATATGTTCACATGTATTCAAAAAGCCAATCTGGGCTTATTTCAATATACTAATCTTAAAGGACATTAAATCTGGTTGAAATATCTTTAATAATACCTTTTTGAATACTGACAAAATATTTTTTAAAAAAAAATTTTGATTAATTTTTCTTTTCAATTCAATTTGTTCTTAATACCTTTAATGCAATTGAAAATTTTTTTTTTATCAATTCCAAACATCAAATATTTTTGAGTTTTTTTTTTTTTTTTTAATGGTTTTAATTTCCTTTGGCCACTGTGCAGTATAAGGCAAGTCAGTTTAATGAGCTTTATCATTGGGTCTGTACTGATTCGATCATTATTCAATCCAATGGGTACGGAAATGCCCGATTTTTTTTGACAAGAAACAAATAGTTTGGGTTGTTCGAGACACCTGGACTCACATGGGATAGAAACGAATACACATGATATTGGAATCAATACAGCTACATTTTCAAATATGAAATTTGTTTTACTTTTTTCCTAGAAGATAAAAAAGGAATCGTTGATCGCAGCACCACAGTCATATCAAAAGATCCTGAAGGTAATTGTAACATGCATTTCTTTTTTGTTTGACATTCTCACCCTCATCCTCATCGGTATCTACATCCAATGCATATATCGCGTATCTACGAGCTTTAGTAGCTTGCATTTGTTTGGCAGGCACCCGCCAGCATGTCCTGCCAAGTTGGATCCAGTATTTACTTAGAGTTGATTTATGTCGAACGCAAACTGCCAGAGTGTCTTCCGAGATCGATAAATCGATATTGCTTCCATTCCATTAGATGTTTTGTCCTTATAGCTTTGGTTTCTATTTCAGCGGTGGAGTTGCTAAATTTGAATTAAGTTCTAAGTAATTCAAATTACACACACAGTTCATCATTCGCTGTCGGCCCATGTTGCTCAATCCCCACCATATCCCCAGCTATAGGACATGCTGGCATATGCCAAATATCTGAAACACTTAATTGGGATCTACCTCAAATATTTACACCCCACTCCAATTGGAATCAGGGATCGAGACTTCGACTGGATGCGGAAATTGAACTTTCTACGCTTGCTACTTCATGCTTGCCACATCAATAACAATTCGCGTTTTTGCGCCATGATCCTGGCTTATCGATGTCCTCATTCAGCTTTGCCAATTGCAGCCGGGGAATGAAACCAATCCGATAATCAATAGGGCCATTTTCAAGCCTCGCTGATAAATTTGTTCTACATCAGCTTAACGTGCGGTTTCGTTCCCTGATTGCCAGACATGTGTATATTGTATTAATCGCGCAAATCATTCGAACACTAGGTGGCCATCTTCACAGCCACAGCCACAGCCATGAAGATCCGATGAGCTCGTCCTACGTGTCTGCGTGGACCAATGGCAACCACTTGCCAAGCCTAAGCCCAAGTCCTAGCCCAAACACAAGCTCAAACAAAAGCACTTTAAGCAGCCAAAAGCAGTACCATTGCCCACGCCAACGCCTTAGAGGTGAGTATGCGCATCACCGTGATATCGGAGAGACTTCCTTACTTGGCCAGCTGGACGAAAACACAGAGGCGTCTGTGGCGTCCCAGTGCCCTAATTCAGCCGAATTGTTTCTTTCATATTCTCTCTGACCTCTTGCAGATCGCATGCTAAATTTTTGGTGCTTGGGCAAAAAAGGAAACCTCTAGTATTTGGCGGGTGCGGCTCTACTGTATGTATCGTTATCGAATTTGACTTTCTTCAACTCAAGTGTACTTATTTAACTGTTGTTGACCAAATCCTCCATAATCCAAGTAAAGCGCTTGGCGCACTTCCACTATTGTCGTTGTTCCGTTCCTTCTTACTGGATCTCGTCATCGCGCAGCTGTCTTACAATATTGTGTACTTTCAAATTCAATCAAGAATTATGACCTTTTGCACTCACATCTGGCTAGTTGGGCGATCTCTACGATTGCTAGGATCGTCATATTAAACACATACAGCATTGTCATCTGATGCCGCATCCATTCACATTGTATTGGTATTTCCAATCAAAGCACTAAAAAAAAAAACAAAAGAAACAATAACAAATATCCACCTTCCTCAATTTATTTATTGAATTTTTTTGTTTTCAAATACAATGCATATGAATATTGTGTAATCGGTATACAATTGATATCGATATACATGTGTGTATGCGTTCTAGAAATAAGGATTGTGTGTCCTGCAAAGACTTGCCAGCAAATATCAGGAAACTCCCAGTGCTCTTCAGGTATGTATGAATGCTCGAGTTCAATCCATATCTTTCACCATCGATCACTACATCTCGGTGTCTAGCACTCGCACTTACACTCACCTGCCACATGACATACAAACATATGTACAAACATACATATACATACTCACAATCTTGCACCTACATTAAAATAAAGTGTTTAGTACTCGCAATATATAATGTAGCTTCTAATGTGCTTTTACCTAAAAATCTTGCATGTGAAGTACGATCTTTCGAAATTCTAGTTAAATTCAAATTGTCATTCTGCTGCACCCACCACCACTGATAAATTGTCCAGTGTATTAGTTTAGATGGAAAGCCCCTATGCGCCCATTGCAGATCCGTAAGGCGTTAATCCTTCTTTTTGTCCTATCTACTGTTTCACAGGGCTATATGTATATACATACATCTGTATGTATGTATGTATCTTTGACGTGAGTGAAACTAAAATATATACAGCAACATTCATAGAATGTTGATATTAAAGAATTAGTCGATATTTTTAAAATTTTTATTTTTTGGCAGTTTGGCAATATTGGGAAATTCCATACTTTTACCAATTAAATTCTGGATACGTCCATACATGCTAATGCTAAATATTCACTGAACTTCTATACTTTTAATGTTAATGCACGTTACATTCTTTCTTATCATCCACATCCGTTTTACAAGCATGCTTCTAGTACATATCGTATGCGTTGCGAGCTCCATTTCAGATTGAAAATTCCTTCATGTAGGAAAAAAACGGTTTACCATACAAACATATGTTGTTAGGTATTAAATAAGGTTGTTTATTTTCCCATCAGGGATGTACCGGGATGAGCGTGGTTATACTTAATGATTTCCATTTTTACACCCATGATTCTATACATATTTATATATGGATAGACCCATACAAGTCTTTTTATGTGGGTATATTTGATAGTCCTTGTTTAAGAGGTGGCAACCTTTTAGTTTCTTATCCTCTTCATCCTTATGTACATCCGAATGGAAACTATCACAATCATCTTTCTATTATTTAGAGCGTTTGTAGAATTAGAACTTTTAGAACTTTGGTCTTTGAAAGAAGATGCTTTTATTCGATTTGGATTTGTTTTGTATGTATGTATATTCGTGTATCAATCAGTAGAGATACATTATACATGTATACTTAGTCAACACACACAAACACACACACACACACATATACAAACATACATTGTAATTGTTATGTTGTGCTGTTGCTGTTGCCATATCTGTTGGCGCTGTCGGTCGGTTGGATCGTTCAAATGTAGCTCCATTTCATTTGTGGATGTAATACATATATCTATATCTGTGCAAAATGGTTATGGCTAAGACAACCTACTATTAGTGTTATTATATATCGTATTGCTATCATCTTTTCAACAAATCCATCCGATTCCATTGCGCGATCCCGACTAATTACGAATTACCCTAAACACATACTACTATACAAATGTACAAAGCAGCCAGACGACAGGAAATCATCAAGATCACAGAACAGCTTATCGAAGCGATCAACAGCGGCGACTTTGACGGCTACACGTAAGTTCGTGTTGATCCACTCAATAGATCATATGAATCACTTCCAAGTTTTCTTCTCCCGTTTCAGTAAAATATGTGATCCACATCTGACTGCCTTTGAACCAGAAGCGTTGGGTAATCTAGTCGAAGGAATTGATTTCCATAAATTCTACTTTGAGAATGGTAATTAGATGAGTAAGAATTAAAATAAAATGAAATTAAACTATCCCATCATTGTCCCATCAGTGCTTGGTAAAAATTGTAAAGCCATTAACACCACAATATTGAATCCCCATGTGCACTTATTGGGAGAAGAGGCAGCCTGTATTGCCTATGTTCGGCTGACGCAGTATATCGACAAGTGAGTACATAGCTGGTATTACCATTTGGGCCATTTGACATAAACTTGTGTTTCTTTAGGCAAGGGCATGCGCACACCCATCAGTCGGAGGAGACACGCGTGTGGCACAAGCGTGATAACAAGTGGCAAAATGTTCACTTTCACCGTAGTGCGTCCGGCAAGATCAGTGGAGCTACAACCTTTGATTTTATACCACAGAAATAGGCGATACTAATCGTCGGCAATGGGCTTGGGGGCACGTAAGACGCAGCCCATGTGGATGCAACTCAACTCTTTCAGATGGCAGCCGGCATTGACGTCCTGCAAAGAGCAAAATGTAATACTTAGTGTAATGCGAAAGCAACGCGTGTTTTTGTTTCTCCATTTGTATTTAATATGTCTACTTACACGAACTTCTGCATTGATATGAATATGGATATGTATGTATGTAATGGTTATGTGTTTGAATGTGAAGTATTTTTGAAACTGGTCCTGATCCTGATCCCGAATATTGTATGTACATATATGTAAAGTGTTAATCGGAACAGTCCGAATATACATTTTTACGTATATGTAATTGTGTTATAAAATACTTATGTATGTGACTAGCAGGCGATCTTATCAATACCAATCAAAATCCAAATGTGCAAGCCCTAGTTAATAGTTAAATATGTATGATCAAAATGAAAAGTTTTTCCAATTTCGTATTTCACGGCACTAAAAAATGATTCGTATGTGTATTTGGATTGTCCATTGTGTGTTATGTTCTGGTGGAGAGTTACATATACATATACAGTCATGTACACACAAACAATTAATTACTTACCTACATATGCGAATGACGGTCAAAGTGTGAATAGTGCAAAAATGAATCGAAATAGCAAACTTAGACATACATAATACATACATTCAAAGCATTAGATAATTACTAAATAGCATTTACAAATTTAACAATGCAACTAAAATGCAGCAGCAAAAGTAAGAGCATATTTGAAATTGAAACAAAAAAAACCAAAGAAAAACCAAATTAGCTAATTGTTATACAAATTTAGAAGCATTGGAAGGGTGGACGAGTGTCGTCTGACTGTTAGCAGCGAGACATCGCGGGCGAGTAATTTGCTTTGCTTTGCATGCGCATACTGATTTTAGAAAGATGCCAATGCCGGGGGCAGGCGACACTACAGCAGTTGAATAGAAATTTTATTATGTATTACTATTATTATTATTTCTTCAAATTTTATATAACAAAAAAAAAAAAAAAAAAAAAAAAAAAAAACAAAAAGAAAAAGTAAACAAAAACAAATTTACAATACATACTACTTAAAGAGCAACGCATCATGATCACGATAATGAAAATGAAACCGAAACATAATAATAATAACATATAATTATAATATTGTATTGCAATTTGCATTAATTTTCCTATTCCGATATTCAGAAGCAAGTGTTTTAGGTTAAGGTTTCCCTTTAACTGTATGCATGTGTATGACTGGCAGATTTAGGGTTTAACTATCCCCCATAAATCTGCTAATCTGGCATGCATATCTTGTAATTCTGTATCTGCATCTGTATCCGTTTTCGTATCCTTGTCCAAGTCCAATTATTCAACATTATTATCACCGACTATCCGGACGAAGGATCGTTCGAGAGTGCATTTTCAATTGAACAAACCAAACAATGTTATTATGAACCATTTTCTAGAATTTAAATGTCTTCTTAAATAATATTTGAAATATATATATATAAAACAATTACAAATACAAATAAGTTCAACTCTACAAATTAACCGCCGAGTCTCATCTCCTGGCGAACTCAAAAAAATTTAACGGACACCACAAAGCATCGAGCCTATTGTGAAAAGGCGACGACGAAAGATCAAGGAACGGTTGCCTATACAAATTACTTGCTGTAGTTGATGTCCTCAATATTTAAATACAAAAATTTAACGCAACTAATACAAATACAAATATAACGGTAATAACTTTAAATATTAATTATTCCACATTTATGATTTATGAAATATAAATACATACTTAATAAAAATTATTACAAATACAATTTGTTCTAAATCGCTTTACTTTATTTTGGGAGAAAAGAATTGAATGAACAACTTTTTCTTTCTTTATGTAGATATATCAAATAACCGAGAATGAAATATAAAATATATATGTATAAAATAATATTTTTAGTGATTTTTAAAACGTGTATTGAAAATGTTTTTACCGGTAAATTTTATTATACCCTGTACCCAAAGGGTAAAAGGGTATATTAAAGTCGCTAAAATGTATGTAACAGGCAGAAGTAAGCATTTCCGACCCCATAAAGTATATATATTCTTGATCAGCACCAAAAGCCGAGTCGATTGAGACATGTCCGTCTGTCCGTCCGTTCGTATGAACACGTGAATCAGTATTTGTGTAGTGTCTACGCAGATCAAGTTTGGTTCCAATTATTACCACGCCCACTTCCGCCCCCGAAATTTATGAAAAACGAATAACTAGAATTATATTTAAGGTAGCGTATGTTTATTTAAATATCGGAGATATTTCTATATACATTTTGTACTGAAATGCCTAGTGTGACATTGCGTAGTAAGTGTGAGCGAGATAGCATGCGTTCGTTGCTGCCGCTTGTGAGGCAAATTTTAGTTTGAATTAATGGCGAATTCAAAGGAGTTTAATTTTATAAAGTTCCATTACTTGGTACAGGGTACACTCAAATTCGGCAGGGACGACTTGCTTGCTTCATTTTTATTGTAAGGACACAATATTTATATACCATAGGGTAAAAGTCACTGAAATGTATGTAACATTAAAAGGAAAGCATTTCCGACCCCATAAAATATATATATTTTTGATCAGCATCAACAGCCTATTGAGACATGTCCGTCCGTCTTTTATGCCACTCCCAGTTCCGCCCCTGCAATTCAGGAAAAAAGAATAGAGTAGCGCTTTCCAAATATCGGAGATATATCTATGTACGATTTGTACTAAAATGACAAGTGCGACATTGCGTAGTAAGAGTGAGCGGGACATTTAGTTTTAACTGGAATTAGGAGAATTTTAGTTTGAACTAACAGCGAATTTGGCGACTTGCTTGCTTCATTTACTTTCTTGTCGTTGGCGCCCATAAAACAGCTTGGGAGATTTATGGAAGGAGTAAAAGTTCCTTCTTATTTTGTCTAACGATGGTATTTTGTATCTTTCTGTTCTTCGATTGTTTCTTAGCAGCTTTTATAAGTTAATTTTAAACTTTTTGCGAATGTAAGTCAGTAGGTTAGCTTTTTAGTCATGTATGTTAATAAAGTTAAAGAATTTTAGGATCGGTTCACTACAATATATAGACACTATGATGAATGAAGTAGGATCAAATTATTTTCGTGTGCAAATGGTGTTCAAAATAAATGTATGATATACCTATTCAAATAGCATACACTTATTTTGAATCGCATTTGACAATTTTTATATGTGCATCTGAAATAAATATCAATTTTAACACATATGCAGTTCAGATAACTACAAATAGTAAAGATTTTTAATGTGCCTTTTTGATGAAAACGAAACTTGAAAAAGTAACATGGTGTTCGCCTACTATATAAGTATGTCAATATAGAGGAGACGCGAGAAGTTTTGACTTTCTGCTGCAATAGGCGGAGATCAACCATATAAAAACGAAAGGTGCTGGGTCAAGCCTTGCGTGATCCGAGTTTAAATTATACCAAAAATGAATTTTATTTATCCAGATGAATATTTTCGTTATAGTTATCAAGAGTTGACTTGGAAACTGGAGCTAAATCAAGGAAACTTTAAAAATTGGGCACAGTCTTAAACTTCTCCGACTTTCTAGCTTTGGCCGAAGGTAGCGTAACATTGGTAATAAAGAAGCGTAGGTAAAACCAGTACCTAAATAATATCGAATAAAAAGATATTCCCAAAAGATAAAAACAGTTTATTTTAAAAATGATTTTTCCAAAACCTTTGGAGATATTTTTATTTATACCAAACCAAACAAAATATCACGAAATGGGCTATTAAAAAACCGAGTTATTCATTTCAAATTCAATTCTTGACCATTCGTTTCTATGAACACTATATGATATAGTCAACCAATTTTTTGAAATCACGGTGCACATGCTAAGTATATACTCACATTCACCAGACATCGTTATATTCGTCAAGCAATAATTTATTAATATTAAGCCCTATTCTTGACCGATTGTTCCTATCAAAGCTATAAGATGCAGTTGACGGTCGGAACATATGTATATTGTTTACATAGATGGTTTCTTTTAATAGTATAATAAGTCGAGCAAGTAGTCCCTGCCAACAATTTGTGTAGCGTGTACGAAGTAGACGTAATAGATAAAGTTAAACTACCTCGAGATCGCCACCAAATTAATATAACATTTCCTTAACAAGCCGCAACAGAAAATGCATGATTGCTTAATCTTAGCAACTAAAGTCTCCTATATTGATTGTCCGAAACTGACAAAATTTGGTTAGTTGGTGCATTTTCGTCAAATTATTGGGTACGTTAATACAGCTCTGGTTATTGGTTTTTTGCGCAGGCGAAAATGGACAAGAAACAATGTTGATCTGCGTAAACGCTAAAATTATATTCAGACAGACAGACAGACAGAAATTTAGTAAAAATAGTCCTATAGACTCTAGATTTATAGAGATCTAGGTGTTCCTACAGACGGAAGAACAGGTAGTCGACTCGGTTGTTAAAGCTGATCAGAGATATATGTATATATGTAGATTATGGGGTTGGAAACGCTTCCTTCCGTCTGGTACATAAACTTTAGCGACTTTTATGCAGGGAATAAAAGAGATTTCTTCGCTTACTTGCATTGTTAATGAATTTATCTGGTTGACTTGGAACATTTTGATCTTAATAGTCTTCGACATGAATAGTCCTTTATGTCTTTCTAATATCGAAGTAACTATGGTTCTAAAGTAGGCTTTGAGATAATTGTGATCAAACTCTTACAGATCAAACAAGCAAGCAGTTTCAATCGAATTGGCTATTGTTCTTGGTTCAGACTTTATAAAACAGGAAATGTTATTTTTTTTTTTAGCAAGTTATATATAATTGCCACCTTAAATACCGGGTTACCTTATGGGCATTGGACTAGTAATGTACCTTAAGTCAATTCGTCTTAACAATGATTTATATGTGTGATTGAGTCATTGAAACTTTCTAAGGTGGTCTTTATTATTTGTAAACTGTATTCTTACTCCATTTGCAGTAAAACGTTATGTAAACTTTTTTGTAAAAGTGAAGTATTGCTGTAGATACAATTATCCGTGAAGAAAATAATTGCTGGTAGGAAATATTGAGACCAAAGCTTTTAAAACTGACATTAAAAATATTCTACTTTTGAGTTTAAATAAGTTTTATTGATTTCCTCTAGGTCGGGTTGGGAAGTTTCCCTCAAAAGATACAGTGTCTGTGACAACAACTTTAATGCTTAATTCACTTGATCTTAGTCATCATGGTATCATGATAATGAAACTACTTAGGCGGCCTCCTTAGCCAGACGATCGGCCTTCTCCACAACTTCCTCAATGGGTCCAACCATGTAGAACGCAACTTCTGGCAAGTGATCGTATTCGCCAGCAAGAATCTGTGAGAAGCCCTTGATGGTTTGCTCCAATGGAACGAGTTTGCCGGCATGACCAGTGAAGACCTCGGCGACTTGGAATGGCTGTGACAAGAAACGCTGGATCTTGCGTGCACGGGCCACTGTCAATTTGTCTTCCTCAGACAATTCATCCATACCCAGAATGGCAATGATGTCCTGTAGCGATTTGTAATCCTGCAAGATCTTTTGGACACCGCGAGCCACGTTGTAATGCTCCTGTCCAATGATGTTGGGGTCCATGATACGGGATGTCGAATCCAAGGGATCCACGGCAGGGTAAATGCCCAACTCAGCAATAGCACGCGACAACACTGTGGTGGCGTCCAAATGAGCGAAAGTTGTAGCTGGAGCGGGATCGGTCAAATCGTCAGCCGGTACATAAATGGCCTGCACGGAAGTAATAGAGCCTTTCTTGGTGGTTGTAATACGCTCCTGCATAGAACCCATGTCAGTGGCTAGGGTAGGCTGGTAACCCACAGCTGAGGGAATACGACCCAAAAGGGCAGACACCTCAGAACCGGCCTGAGTGAAACGGAAAATGTTATCAATGAAAAGCAGCACATCCTGTCCCTCCTGATCACGGAAGTATTCAGCAACGGTAAGACCGGTAAGGGCAACACGGGCACGGGCGCCTGGGGGCTCGTTCATCTGTCCGTAGACGAGGGCGACCTTGGAGGTCTTGTCCTTAAGGGAGATGACACCGGACTCGATCATCTCATTGTACAAGTCATTGCCTTCGCGTGTGCGCTCACCGACACCAGCGAACACAGAGTAACCACCATGGGCCTTGGCCACGTTGTTAATCAACTCCATAATCAACACAGTCTTGCCGACACCAGCACCTCCGAAGAGACCGATCTTTCCACCCTTGGCGTATGGGGCAAGCAAATCGACCACTTTAATACCAGTGACGAGAATCTCCTGCTCTACGGACATCTCCACGAATTCGGGTGCCTCAGCGTGAATAGGGGCGGTTTTGTCAGTGGGAATTGGACCACGCTCATCAATGGGCTCGCCTGAATTGTAGTTGAATACCGAGATTATTATTATGTAATCAAATTTTAAGCGCATTCTGAATGCGTACCAATTACGTTAATAATGCGGCCCAAAGTCTCTGCACCGACGGGGATACGGATTGGATATCCGGTGTCAAGAACTTTCTGACCACGTACCAAACCCTCGGTACCGTCCATGGCAATGGTGCGCACGGTGTTCTCTCCCAAATGTTGGGCCACCTCCAGCACCAAACGAGGAGAACGGTTGTCCACCTCCAAGGCATTTAGAATTGGTGGCAAATTTTCGTCAAACTGCACATCGACGACGGCACCAATGACAGCAACAATTTTGCCGTTGCCTCCAGCGGCTACCTTGGCAGCTGCCTTAGCGGCATGGCCTCGAGCTGCAATAAATGAACAAAGATGTTGTAAGAAATAAATTTATATTTTCAGGTAGAATAACAAAATTTCTTTCTTTGCGAACTACATCATATCATCATCAGTTTGGGGTGATAGATTATTATAAGTACGGATGTTCATCATGTTTTCTCCATCTTCTAACATATGTAGGTGCTCTTACGAGAAAAAATAGTTAATTGATAATTGCAAATATTTCTGTCTGCAATTTTCATACATTCTGCCGACTTTGATATTTTCTTCTATATTTTTGATACAAAAGGGTAAAATGCATTCAGTAATTCTAATGGCAGCTAGGAATAAAATGCAGGGCAAATGGCTCAGTCTACATATATCTATGATTGTGCATCAAACAATTGTTTTTGCATTCACCAGAACCAAAATCTTCTCTAGTCTGCGAATAATTTGTTTTTTTAAGACTTCGCCAATTGCATAAGTCTCGCCTAGTCCGGCCGCCATCATTACATTCATGTATATTACGTCACAGCATATTTCGCGAATAGAAATATCTTAGGGAACTTATTTTATAAGATCCATATATTCCAAAAATTTTGGGTACACACATTGTATTAGGCTTGGCTTTAATTTAAGAATAACCATTATACATCGAGATTAATAATCACACTGGGTGCACAATTTTTTTCTTGCATAACCTTTAAGGTTATGTCCGGTTCATTCCTTGCTCACCACACTTGGGGAAAACTTTATTTCGTTTCGTAGATTTAGTTTATTTCATTCCTTAGTCCGATTTTTAAGTCCGTTTTTTTATTCACTTCTCTTTAGCATCAATACTTACAATATTGCCCCAAAAATGGGAGCAAATTCTTATCAGCTTTAGCAGCAGCACGTAGCACGAACATTTTTTTCAAAAAACTAGACTGGACTGAGTAAAAAAGATTATTTCTTTAGCTCTGTGTTGGAAAACGAGTTGCGTTACGTTACGTTACCAGTGTTGCAACACGCGTAGCGACCTTACTGTCCTTGTAACAGTTCACTGTTAAGTTTCATTACGTAGTACATTACCGGTATCTATGGAACACATTAAAAGCGTTTGGAACTAAAAAAAATAACACTGCCAGCATGTACAATTCATTATACCTTTGCAAAAAAGGTATATTAATTTTGGACATAAAGTTTGCAACGCATATAAGGAAGCATCCCCGATTATATAAAGTATATATATTCTTGATCAGGACGACGAGCTGAGTTGATATAGCCATGTCAGTCTGTCTGTCTGTCCGTCTGGATCAACGCAATCTCCTCCGAGACCCTTAAAGCTACAGAGCTGAAATTTTGCACCTAGACTTCTTTTTGTTGCGGGCATCATCTCGGAATCATCCCGATCGGATGACTATATCATATAGCTCCCATAGGAACGATCGGTTGTGAATAAGCTTTAACCTTAATAACTTTGTTGTTTTCCAATGAAATATCACAAAAGCCGGTGTTTGTGAGTTCTATATATTTCCTAGCATATCCACCATCATCAAAATCAGTTGACTATATCATATAACTCCCATACGAACAATCGCCCAAAAAATTAGTTTTAGATGAAAATCTTGGTTATTTTAACAGCGATTCTCTCGAAATTTGGTACATTCATGTTTGGTATATGATATAGCTCCTATAGGATCAATCGGATCAAAAAATTTTTTATATTCAATAGTTTTTTTTATTTTTGGAGCCACCGGCATGATAATGGTATTTTATATATAATTGAAAGAGACAGTTTGCATAGGTATCCGAACTTTGACGTGGCCGAAGTTAGCCCATCCTTCTAGTTTTTAATTCAAATATTTCTCTTTTTAGTTACATTAGAAGTAAAAATATTTTCATAGAAAGGTTGAATTATTTTCTTTGCTATATTATAAAATTATATTATTTATATTTTGTTTAAAATAAAAGTTGAAAATAACTTTAATTTCTTTCAACACAAGGTGGCAATAAAGATATTGCAAAAATTTAAAAAAAAATTATCATTAAAAATGTGTGTGTGTTTTAATTATGAGAATGATTTAAAAAAAAACATAGAAAGTAAAACTTATGTTCGGTCTGTCCAGAATTCGGTTTTTGTTAATTTGATTTTGTTCTATTATTTTTAGAAAATTATAAACTTATTTTATTTAAGTTCCTTTTATTTCTATGTGTTACGATTGTATTGCTTAAATATGTATATATAATATAGATATGACAGTGGGCTACAGTTATTGATTATTGCTCTGTGTTATTGTTTTGATCGTTGGTAGTCAGCCCTGAAAAATTACAATATGAAGTCTTGTTTCTCAGATGTTTGTAACACATAAAATACTATAATATATATATATAATATATATATATAGAAAATAAAAAATTGTAAGCTATGTTTTTTATTATATAGGATATATAAGATATCTTTACTTTTATATAGATATCTTTTGTACCTAAAGGTACAGGTACATGTGTAAATTAATAAATAAATCGTTAATATTAATCATTTTTTTAGCAAAAGAAATACAATACAAAAATTTTTAGGTTTTTACTTCGTAAGTTTGGGAGCTTAACTGAAAGTTACAATATATTTCGTTATACATACATACATAAGTGTGTGTTTTTATTGTTCTTCCAAATATTTGCTACAATTAAAAATATCTTTAAAAAAGGCATTTAATTTACAATGCTCGAAATATTTTTATATCTTTTTATATTATAATTATTGTGATGTCTTCACCATATGTAAATAAATTAAGAATGGTCCAAAATATTTCTTTTAATTACTGTGAAGTCATTACCATGTGAGAATAAATTAAGAGCGGTGCAAAATATTTTTGTGGGCAATATATTTCTATTAGAGATATTTGTCTTTCAGGGCTGCGAAATTTGTGCAATTATCTTGGTTTTGGGTGGTTTGTTTATCGTGTGCTTCTATTGGGATATATATAATTGTTAATCGAACTTAAATTTTGGAATTAAGGATCGTTCCGACAGAGTCAAAGTCGTTATTTATTCCATCATGTGAATTTTTCACAGTTAGTTTGTTCTTCTGTGTAAAAATGTGTTGTAAGTGATTTAAGGCAGCGAAATGGTGGGTTTCCTAATAGAAGATTACTTTTGAGTCTCACGTATACTATATAAATTATATTATTATTATTGTGAAATATATAAATTATAATTGTAGTTGGTTAGATCTTTGTTACTATTAATACTTAACCAAGTGGTGAGTTATATTTTTCGGGATGATAATTTTAGTTTCTCTGATTTATATTAAGTTTTAACTGTAATATAACTGCTAATTTAATTTCTATTCTAACGGTGAAATCTTCTTTGCTTGGCTGAGTCGAGATTGGGCCAAGTCTAATTAAATGCCTTGATCAAGTTTTCCAATTTCTCCTGTGTTGTTCCAATTCTTGGTTTTATTCATATTGTAATCTTGTTTTGGATTCTGGATTCATCGAAATGATGATGACATCAAATAAGTTTGACTATGTTTAGTTTCCCTACTTGGTACAAAGTACAATTAATGTAAGCAGGCACGAAAATAATAGTCAATTGCTTTAAAACATCAGTAATTAATTCAACCTTTTATTGCTCAGGGACCTTTGGAGATAATTGTAATTTCGACTTTAATAATTATAAATTAAAACTGTGTCAAGGACATTGGTTGCGTGTCCACCGTATTTATCTGGTACGCTCTTATACCCAACCAATCATATGCCACAGTTTGCTAAGATGATGTAAATGTTTGGATGCTTTAAAAGCCTATTTAAAGTTTTTACCTTTTTTATATTTATATCTTTGGAATCCTTTAAATTATAATTTATTTAGTTTTTTTTATATCAATTCTGATAATCCCATTATCGTAAAGTCGGCAGTATCGAAGTTCGTTAACCCTAGCAAACTATCTATTTGATAGAAATTTAATTTGGATAATTATTACGCAGAATATAAATCTGAGACATCTATGATTACATTAAGTTTGTGGCCTGACAAATAAATTCTCAAAACAATATTTTTTTTTTTGGTCCAATTGTTATTATTATATATAAAGCATATAGTCGACTGATTCTGCTAAAACTCAATATTATATCTTATAATTATTTATTTATATATATATATAAAAGAAAGTCGTGTTAGTTACACCACTTATAACTCAAGAACGGCAGAACAGATTCGGCCGAAAATTGGTAGGGAGGTAGCTTAGAGCCAGGAGATGGACATACACCTCGACCGGATTCATCACATTACCTACAGATTTCTGTCACATCACAGACTCAAAATTGAGCGAGATAGCGCAAAAGTTCAATATCCATAATTGGCTTGGTGAACGAGCAATATTAGTAGCGAAAAATAAAGATGTCGAGGATCTTAATGCGACCATTCATAATTTTCTTCCAGGACAGTTGGGTTCCTTCAAATCAGTCGACACCGTAATGAACCAGGATGGCGTAATCAACTATCCCACTGAGTTCTTAAATTCACTGGAATTGCCTGGATTACCACCTCACAATTTGCAGTTAAAAGTAGGTTGTTATCATGCTGCGTAATATTAATCCACCACGACTATGCAATGAAAAGACTGATAAATAACGTCATTGAGGCGACAATCATAAAAGGAAAATATCAAATTTAAACCTTATAAATAGCCAGTATTTCAGGAAAACTCTGTTTTCTAAGTAAGCAACATTATTTATCGATGAGGCAGTACGAAGTATGCCGGGTCTCTAGTTTCTATATATAGCAAACTTATAAATACCAAATTTCAAACAATTAATTAAACTTAAACTATATTCTTAATTGATCGTTCCTATGGATATGGTAAACTTTAAAAAGAGAAACGTCGTGATATAAGACATAGTCGTCAAGGATCAGGATTTTTTAAATGATTTACTTAAGTCAAAAATAAGAAATTATACATTCGCTGATATAATCTTTTCAATGATTCTGGCAAACTTTAACAGAATCAGTTATCGAGTTTATAAACTTCAGCTTTGGCTTTTTACACAATTTGTCTCGTCCATCCGTTCTACAGATCGTGTTGAAAAAGTTCTGTCAAATGAAACATTTTAAGGATTTTATACATCCCTTGGCTTAATGGGTGCAGAATTAAACAACTTGTGCAAACTTTGGTAGCTTACACTTGCCTATTGGCGCCTTAAGAACACATGTGCATAGCTAAAGCAACGTTGCATCCAGGACAAGAATTTTTGTTAGCTGGAATAAAAAATGAATATTAGTTGGTATGTTGATTATTAGAAAAACTTCATATCCATAGGTGCAGGATATCAGGACCCAGTAACAAATAAGAAACAATTTTTTGCACAGTTTATAATTGTATATTTTAAAATACAAATACTTTACACACACTCACACACATATATGTTTATAGTTTAAATTTTATTACATACATAGGTTTTTCGTTAGAATATATTGGGACTGGGATTCAGAACTGGCCTCAATTAGAATTCGATTTCGTATTGTTGGGATTTCACTTTGAGATACATTTCAATTTTCAATACGTTATTTAAAACGTGAACATGTCTGTATGTATGTATAGCCAACAGATTTGATCTCGACTTCACCCAGATTTTAATACAAACTTAAGTATCTCATTCTTAAATCAATGCCCCTATTTTTTATCTAACCGATATGTTGACAATGACGGAAGCTATCCATGTATTTCCCTTTTCATTTGCATTTGCTTTCAAGGTCGAGGTCTCGGTCGAAGTCGTAGTTTATCTGTTCAAAATTGCTAGAATAATAGACATTTACATAAATCTATCGTTTAGTGATCTATATATTATATATTTACGCACAACCACAAATATCTTTTTATATATGTATATTTATATATACTTATATACATACATATAGATAATATATATATGCATATGTGTATATATATATATATATATATTAATACATATGAATTTAAATGTAATAACGGGAATAGCTCTTGAATTAAAGACAAAGTCAAAGCGCTTTGGTGACCAGACTTCCAACTTCCACAACTCGTTTGGTTGTTTGTGTTCCCACTTCCATTAATTTGTTATGACTTCTAGTTGCAAGTTTGAAAAGTTTTCGATTAAACCAAATCGTATAGAATAGTTGTACAAAATTCGGGATACCGGAGTGTGGTTAGTCCTGGTCCTTGTTCGGTGGTTCAAAAATGCCAATATATAGCAGGATGATATTAAAAAAAAGTAGGGAGAGTGGAGATAACAGAAACTAATCGTTATCTTTTGACTATAAAAGAGCTTTTTCATCAGTCTTTCAGATGTAATTAGTTAATGTCGGAATCGAATTCAAAATGGAACTTAATAACACATGGATCTTATGTGGAAGAAAGATAGGGGAGTTCGGCTTGGTGGGCAGTTTTTGAAATAATAGTTTTTCGGTTAGCTATGCAAATGCTTATTTTCTAAAAATACAAACATACATAGATACATCAAGGATATAGTATAAAACATTTACATACTACAATTCATTATCGTAATTTCATATCTATGGTTAATTTTTGTGGTTTACTTTATATTTTTGCGTTTAATATGGTAAAAGTGATATTGAATTGACCTGTTAAATTTGTAAAATTAAATATTACTAATAATACATATACACTCAAAGTATGGCGAGATAATTAAGGCAGCCCCAGCCTATTCGCCGGTTTGCTCGTTGTACAATAATGGAAGGAAAAATGCGATTTCCACAATTTATGACATTACCGTCCCGCCCAAGTTTTCTATCGTGTGTCACTGTCGAAACGAAAATGACAACGACAACTCAAAAGAAATGTAAATAAAAATTTATTTCCATTAATCTATACTCTATAAATAAATAAATTACAGGATTTACACACATAAAGAGATTAGGATTAGATAGGGCAAGAGCCAGACTTAGAGAGATGGCATCCCATTATCCTACCGAAAAATAATTGAAATCAAGAGCTCCACTAATTCGGTACAATGGACGGAACGCTATGCTTTAAATCCGGCCCTTTAGTTTTAGGATTAGTAGACACACAATACATACAAACTTATAACAATAATGCACATTATCTGTTCTGTGTAAATGATAATAATCAAAGTAATTAAAAAAAGAGAAAAAAACACTTTAACATCATCATCGCATGTGGTTCATATATAGTTTAGATTTCACTGATAGTAATAGTATTGTTCTGGCTATGGCTAGATAGCCCTTAGCAATACGCGGTATTATTTTTATGCTTGCAACTAAAGTAACCATATCATTTAAAAAATATAATTTTATATTTAATTTAAATTAAAATCAGTCGATTTTTACGATTGGATTATTATTATATCGAATATCGGAGCTTACACATTAATATTACATACATACAATACATTTATAAATATTATTAAATGAGCAATGCCGACGTCGAGTACCAAACTGATTCTTATATTCTAATGCCATATAACAAATACAAGAGTATTTTCTTGCATATGGTAGAATCGAATGGCAAGCTAGTCGGGATCGTGATTCGTGATTGTGATCGGAATGCTACAGTGCACATGTGCATATATATATATTTACATATAGATATATATATATATATGCTAATGTGTTGTTCGTCAATGGATTGGGATAATCTTTTGGGATAGATACTGTAAGATGGGCAAGTAATATGACAATGATTATCAAAAGGTAATAGTATTAGATATGAGAGATTACTTTAATTACCAAATGAATCTGTTTTTCTTTAACCATTCTTATACCCGTCTCTATTCCAATCCATTTAAAATGGCGTGCAATTTTTGATCAGTGTTGTTCCTATGGCAGTATTGGCAAAACATAATTTCGAGTTAACGCTAACCTATCTCCCAAAGGAGCAATTATCTCCTTGGGATAAAGTTTTTACAAAATCCACACAACGCGTTTCACTAAAATATCACACCACGGAGCTTGTCGTTACGAGTTTGGGTTGAAATTCGCAAAATAGTTTTTTTAACAACAATATAGTAATTGTTTTATTATATTTCTTGGTCCGAGTTTAACCTAGCTGTTGAGCAATTTTGGAACCCCCTTCAAGATATATCTAAGCAGAAACCTAAATCTTTTGGAACTTTTTTGTTTTAAGATTATAACTCCCATATATCGTTTTAACTCTAAACATTTAAATTCGTAATGCAACGGGAAACTAAATTCAAACCCAGGGTCAAGGATAAACATGGAGAGAAAAACATATGATCTCAAAAAAAAAAAAAAAAAAAAAATAATAAAACTATTTTGCGAATTCACCGATTCAAATGGTGAACGTGTTCAGTTGTCTATAAATATAGAGCTTTACGATATAGGTAGTGAACTCACATTTAAATGGTACATGGTATATACATACAGATACATACATACATAGACTCGTACATACGTACAGTGTGTAACTAAATACATAGATGGAGTTGTGTAGAAAAAGTGGCATTTGCCGCCTAATAGTTTAGAATTTTCGAATTCTATGGGCATTCCGCTTATGTGCTGCTGAGGATTGTGGGTCTTGCTGTTTTATTCAGCCGACATGATATTGTGAACCTGTTCAAGCTTAAACGCCAGTCGTTGCTTTTGTGAGAACTCATCCTCTTCTAGTGTTACGGTGAGCTGTTCATTGTACTTCACAGCATAGGTGTACAGCTCGTGCAATGCGCAATTCGTATTGAATTCCGTTGTGTGAAGCTGAAAATGAATGAAACGAAAAAATTTAAAAAGGTTTCTTACCGATTTACGAAAAGACATACCCTAGACTCCTCGGCCAGCATAGCATTCATGTCTTGATCGGATATAGGTGACATGTCGCGAATATCCCTATAATAACGGTCTACCCACTTCCGATACTCTGGTATATCCTTAGCATACAACAGTTTCGAGCTGGGTGAATCCTTACCTGAAGTATAAAGTAAGGTAAAAGTTTATTTTGGTTTACTAAACCATAAATATGTATGTATATACTTACCCAATCGATGGTCCGAAGTCGAACAGGAATCCATAAATGTTTGAGCCACAACCGACAGACATGAGTCCACAATATTCGACTTGTGTATGTCAAAAACAAAGTTTGGATTTTTAATCAAGTTCACCCAGAAACTGTAAGAGATTTAGCAATTAGAATACTGTTTATGTACTAAAACGTTTGATACGAACCGCAATGGCAGGCTGTTGCTCTTCCACGTATGCACGACTTCGGGATCAGTAATCCCATGCAGCAAAGCTTGATCGTCCAAAAAGTCAAACATATACTTAATAGCCAATGGCAAGGCTGAGCCGCGGTGAGCGGTACTAAAGATTGTCTCAAACAGATCGTCGACGAATTTTTGGAGGGTACCCTTAGTAGCTAGGAGACGGGTCAAGTAGATCTCGGAGACCAGTTTGTTAACTCGTTCCCCCTCTTTTTGCATGTCGCTATCATGGTGTTTCACCAAATGCCAGTACTTCAGGCCACTCTCATGCATGTCGTTGTTCAGGGGGCTCCCGGCGCGGCTAAATGTCGGAGAGGAGGAGTTGTACTTCGATATATTAAGAGTTTCATACCTGGAGGATGGCAATTTGGCAATGGTACAGAAAAGGTTAAAGATATGCAAATATACTGTTAGAGCAGGTCAAGAGTATTTCAGGATAATGAAGAGATTATTTTTTTTATGAGATGCTAGGGTGTGCTCGGCGGTTGACCTACTTGTGCGACTTTTCGTTTTTATCCGACAAAATACTGAAATTGTAGATGGAACTCTGCTTTGGCACTAGACTTAATCCAGCACCATCTGGCACATTATAGTGTTGCAAAGTGTTCAGTTTCTTCCACTCGCTCTCCGTTTTGGATGTGGCATCTTCGTCATAAAGAATCACGCGTCCAGTGGCACCAGTTCGCCATTCTATATAAAGTTAAAAGCATGATGTCTTAAATTTGCTATAGTTGCACATATTTTACGATAGTACGTACCCAGATCTAAGTCATCTTTTCGAGGTCTTTGGCTTGACGGTATATTTTTATAGATGGTTTCGAGACACTTCTCCTTCACTTGACCGATAGTATCGCAGTCAAGCACTTTTACTGAGACGTTTTCAGTATGCGAAGGCAACATCTCTAGGTTATTGCAAAATATTGGCTGTTGTATGATGCTGGCGTACACAGTCATTGGTCGGAAATCGATTGACTGGCGAATTAATTTTTCTTCACTAAGTGAGTAACGGGCCTCGTGAGTACATGCATCAACAGGCCCCTTATCCACTTGTCCCTTAACAGCCCGGAACAGCATGTAAAGTGGCTCACCGGCACACTCCTTTAGAAACTTATATAGTAGAAATGTGAACCATGCGCTCAACATTTTCTCAGCTACACTCTCAGTTCGCCGTAAAAGCAATTTTGGATGGCTCTTACCCTCGATACATTTTTCAATTAAATCTCCAAGCAACGTTTTTAGAATATCTGTACAGTATTCCAGCTTTGATTGTAGCGTGACCATAATCAACGAGGCAACATTGACTCGCTCGCGCATTGAGAAGTAGCGATTGGACTCCAGGGTCCGTATAAACAGTAGCAGAAAAGTTTTGTTCATAATTAACTGTCCAAACAATCTTAAGCCCTTCTCCTTGCGAAGCAGCTCAGGTCGCTCCCACTGAAGAACAATGTGGTCCTCATGGTTGGGGAATAGAATCTTCATAGCATAGGATCGGTAGTCCAGGAATGGAATGCCGCCCGAGGTAAGATCGCCAGTAAGATCAGTCATTTCCGTTTGAAGCTCAGCAAAAGCCTCTTTGCATTCAGCTGCCACGCGTAGTTCCAGTATATCCATCTGTTCTTGCATGTTGCGGAGCACGCGATTCGATTCAGAGCTTTTTTTCTTGTAAGCCACGAGAAGGGCCACAAAAATCAGTAGCAAGACCACAATGCTTGCGATCACACCAAACACTACATTTTCGCCCCAATCCAAAATGATGTTAGACGATTCGTAGCTGAGAATGCCGATCCGGTACTCTAGCGATGAACCAATCCTCACAATCACTTCCGGTCCGCCGGGGTTGTCGCTGGCCGCCGCTGCTTCGGTGGGTGGGCGGCAAGTCAGCTGTTGGCGCGAAAGGGACGTAATGTTGCAATAGCCGTTGCCAATTTTCACCTGTACATCACTCTCCTTGCAGGCCCGATCTAGATTGCGCCCGTTTATAGTTAAGTACTCACTCTTAAAGTACTTGACCCGCTCCTCAAACACAAAGTATTCAGGATTGGGGTAAAGCTCGAAGTGATTGTTGTGCGTTTTTGAGAGATTTTGCACACGCAATACGTTATCCATAAGAAAACCGTACTCGAGAAGTGTTGGGTTCTCGGCGTCTAAATTCTGACTGTCGGCCTCAATAATTGGCGATGCACATTCCATTTCCGTGTCCGACTGAACTCGGCATTGGCTAGCATACATTTCTCCCTTGTAGAAGACATATATGCTGGGATTTTGAATGCTGGTAAACTGCGTTCCAGTCACGCCGATACGTATTCCACCTGCAGGAATTCCTTTGGGGACCTTGATCTGGCCACTAGGACCAGAGCTTACGTGCTCAACGGTAGGATCCAGCACATATCTAAAGTTGTAGTCGTTGAATTCGCGAGGGCCATTGTCAAATGACATTTTTAGCCGCCCTTCAATAATCCCGGGGGAGGGTGCAGTTCGACAAATGGCTTGGGAGGAGTCAGCGCTAAGAATTCTGCATGGCAAATGATCATTGATAAAGGCCTGAGTGCGGGAACCAGCGTTCAAATGCTTGCCAATTATACGGATTTCAGTGCCGCCTGAGGTGGGGCCAAAAGTCGGGTAAAAATTTGAAATTTTGGGATCAACAAACTCATAGTCCTCTTTCGATTCACCACGGTAGTCGCCGATTTGTACCACAATGCGCCCATTACGGTACATTTGCTCGCCCGGACTGTCTACAGTGCATACAATTTGCTTCGTGTCAATGTACAACTGTTGAAACGGCATGCAGTTGATACCGGCGATACGCACTCCCGAGTAAATATCATTGTAGTTTTTGCCCAGATTAATGCCTCGAATAGTTATGTTAGTGCCGCCCTCCCAAGGACCGGTTTTCGGCTCAAAAGTATGAATTTCCGGATTCGGGCAAGTCTCGCTGCGATTTAGCCAGTCCGTTTTGCCCTCATTATTCTTGTTACATTGTTCCTCCACTTCACACGAGTTGGTAGACGAACACCAACCGCAATTGTACTTTTCGGCCAGTGCAAGGCAAATACCACAGCTATCAGCCATGTCCCGGCAACGATAAATGACAACTGTAAAAAGAAAAATAATTTATATAAGTAAAACTTTTAGGAAAAATATCAAAGAATTTAATTTTAGCCGTGCCCATATATGAATACCCTTGCAGTTCTACAAGCGAAAGTCGAAACAGCGTCTTTTATGTTTGTTGGTGTGAAGTATAGTGACTATATCCTATAGTCTTCAGATCCGACTAATTTACACATTTAAAAAAGTTTATCTACCAAGTTTTACCCACATAATTTAATCGGCTAAAGACTAAAAAGAATATACGTTACAAACATCTCATCAATTTTGTTTTACCCATTGCAAGGGTATAATAATACACAGATGATTAATAGCGCATTTAAATGCGCTGTAATTAGGTGGCAGTTATGGTTAAAAGAAGGCTAGAAAGACGAACTAGTTCGCATATTCGTTTGAAATTTGTCACAACATTAAGAAAAATATATATATTTTTTTATTTATTTACGTAAATTAATAAAAAATACTGTTATTTCAACTCTAATTGAACAAAATCTAATTATACTTTGTACCCATTAGTTAAAAGGGTATATTAAAGCCGCTAAAATGTATGTAACAGGTAGAAGGAATATATTCTTGATCAGTCGATTGAGACATACTTTCGCCCCAGAGTTTAGGAAAAACGATAAAAAAACAACTAGAGTTATATTAAAGGTAGGGTATTTTTACACACTCAATAATATAACCAAAAGGTATCAGCTGACCAAATTTAGTCGAAATCGGACAGTAAATGTCGGAGATATATCAATGTATAATTTATACTGAAATGCCAGTGCGACAGTGCATACTAAGAGTAATCAAATCCTGATCGATTCTTAAAGGGAAACTTAAGGGAAAACACAAACACCATATTTGATTGATGTTTTAGTGGATTTTTTAAACCTTTAGGAACTATGTATATAATAGTCAACCGATAGTAATTAAATAAATAGTAATAAAATAATTAGACATATTTCCATAATATTTTTATTAATATTAACACTAATTAAATAGTTTGACTATTACGTAATCTATCTATTGAATCAGTTCATCCCAAAAGAATGACTATCTTTTACGAATATTTAAAAAAATTTTGTAACTCACCATGAATGTTATGTGGGTTATCCAATGGTTTCGATCCACCCCATATGACAGCGAATGTGGCAGTTAGGTTGGGAGATCGGGATGTGTACTGGAACTCCATACTATCGCAATATATTGTGTCGCCAAGCAATTGGGCATTGAGACTTGTAACGCGACCCTCAATATTAAACTGACATACGAAGCGCGTCTGGACGATAAACTGGCCAATGATATGCACTTTGACTTTTATCGACTTGCTAGTACCCGCTGCCACTAGCACCTCGCTGCCATCGCCGGTGGCATTAATTGTTGGACAAAAGCCTGGACCGGATCGGTAGCTGGGTCCAATGCGGCTGACTCCTGTAACTAGAATATCGTTGCGGCAGTTCTCGGCAGTGTCATGTGTGCAACGGTGGGCCTCCACGCACCAGTCGCAGGGGAACTCCGAGGACACGCAACGCGTGCACGATGAGTGAGTGCTGCAATCGAAGAATGTAAAGTCCGTGGACACTAGGTCCGGTCCGTTCCTAGTGCGTACCGAAAGTTTAGCTGTAAAGTGGTGCTTCCCCTGCTCAATTTGAGGGAGCATGTCTGTGCGTGGAGTGGTGCAATTTACTCCATTGCGTTTTTTGCTATTAAATGGAAAATTGAAAAAAAAGTATGTAAATACAATTTGAAAATTAGAAGCATGGTCGGATACCTTTGCAAACTGTCTTTTTCAATTACATATAAATAGTCAGAATCATAAGAAAATATACAAATCTAATTATGACGGTGGATCCAAAAAAAAATCTTTTGAATAAAAAACTTTTTTTGGTCCGATTGTTATTATAGGAGCTATTTCATATAGTCGGCCTATTCTGTTGAAACTCAACAGACACATTTTTATATATACCAAACTAACATAAACCGAATTTCGAGAGAATCGCTGTTGAAATAACCAAGATTTTCATTTAAAACCAATTTTTTGGCCAATCGTTCCTATGGGAGCTATATGATATAGTCAACCGATTTTGATGATGGTGGATATGCTAGGAAGTATATAGAACTCACAAACACCGGCTTTCATTTCATATTTCATTGAAAAACAACAAAGATATTGAGGTTAAAGCTTATTCACAACCGATCGTTCCTATGGGAGCTATATGATATAGTCATCCGATCGGGATGATTCCGAAATATACAATGCCTGCAGCAAAAAGAAGCCTAGGTGCAAAATTTCAGCTCTGTAGCGTTAAGGGTTTCGGAGGAGATTGCGTTGATCCAGACAGACGGACATGGCTATATCAACTCAGCTCATCGTGCTGATCAAGAATATATATACTTTATATAGTCGGAGATGCTTCCTTCCATGCGTTGCAAACTTCCTACCAAAATTAATATACCTTTTTTGCCAAGGTATAACTAAATTTATTTTTTAAATCATTTGGATTGAAGAGGGATGACATAAGCTTTTTACCTCATTTGGGACTCTCATTTACAATGGCTAGAACTGACTAAATTTTGTTGGAGTAAGAATTAACATCGGAAATGGGTGAGGCAAATTTAATTGATGTAATTTCGAGAGTCTGACTACATTGGGTTAAAGGGCAGGAGACAGATTGAGATTGAGGGCATTTCAGACAGATCTGAACTAAAATTCCAACATGGACTGAAAGTCGCGTAAGAATTAACATTTTCCGATTGTTGCATTCGTTTGTTCGACTTGGGAGTTGTAAAAACGAGATGTTTGGATTAATTGAACAATAACTTATTAGACTACTTACGTTGCATTGGTAAAGAGAGCCTTATCCTCAGTAGTGAAAGCGCAGATGAGATTTTCCTTAAGCTGAGGCAGATGATCAATGATCAGCTCTAGTGTGCGGGCTGTAGTACGTTGTAGCTGATGGGGTACCACGCTTGTGATGGTCGTGCACTTTCCAGTTTTGTAGCTTACCCAATAGAGGGGATCGTTGGCATCGTCCTGACAATTCGAGCGCGGACTACATTTATTCTCCAGCGAGCACCAACCGCAGTAGGGATCCCTGGCGCCTAGACATTCGCCGCAAGTTTTATAGTCGGCGCAGTCGAAGACCTTCACTTTGGATACACGTCGCTCGGACATGGCATATATGTACAGATTTTGGTTGTCAAACTGCATGTCTTGGTTGATAGGTGAGCCCTCGTCCACCGGGAGACTGGCGTACTCATTGGCCATAGTCGATGACTCTACGACAACTTTTTTAATATAGCCATTAGAAGTACCAATAAATACGACCGTGTAGCCGCTTGTACTAGTTGCCGCCACCGCGGTTAGTCTAGTTGAAAACATGGCAACCGGTACGGAAGTAATTGGATTCTCTCCACCCAGCGGAGAGTTCACATCCAGGCCGCAGAAGTCTTCGCCAATGGTTTGAAGTTTCTACAATAGAATGACAAAATAAAAATAACAACAAATTTTTTTTTTCGTCTGTACTAACTACATACACGGCACAAGTATTTGGACTGACTCGGAAGAATCCTGGCAAGACATTGTGACTTACTATAATTATTATTATCGCGGTTGTACATAATTTATTATATATTTGAAAGGGCCAACATTGGAAATCAAAAAGCAGTAACCCTTGGGTATAAAGATGCTCTTTACAAAAAGGCATTATATATGTTACCAGAATGTGACAAAATAATTAAAAGTTCGATTGGCATAATTTCATCGTTTCTACTTTATTTTCCTTCGTTTAGCAAATAGAGTTTTAGGATCTTAGACACTTAATTGCCGTGCTGGATCAAATGCTCGGTTTTCACTACTTGAAATGCTCGGCTTTCACTACTTTGTAGAACAGAAAGGTATTAACGAAATTTGGGATACTGAAATACCAGTATTATTATTTTCAAAAATACTAATGGCTTTGTTGCTTATTTGGCTTAGCTGTTTTAAAAATGATATTACTGGTTAACCATCTGTTTCTAATGTAAAAACAATAGTTAGTCCTATCAATTTACTACACCAAAAACAATTCCTTAAATGAAATTTATGGTTGAGAGTATTAACTCTTTAATGAAAGCCAACAGAAATGATTAATAAAATAATATTCAGCAATATTATAATACATACCGTTAGGACACAAGGCATGCTGGGCGATATAAAGTCAAGTCCTCGCATACCGTTGCCATTAAAGCAGGATTTAATATTTTGCATGAATTTACGCCGAATTGACTTAAGAGAGTAAATGCAGAGCGCCGAGTTATTGCTGGGAGTGTTGCTGTTGCTCTTGCCCTTGGAAAAGGCGGCGAAGAGCACATCGTCCTGAATTGAGATACCAAGACTCTGTGCAAGGTCTAAGCTTGGCTTTCCCAAGAAGCCAGCCTGCACCAAATTAAATTTGGTGCCGCCCTGAGCGTCGCTAATACATTCCACCGGTATCTCGGTGTAGGAATAATAGTTCGAGTCCTCTTGGCATATGCGCACCAGCTTCGTGATATACTCTTTAGGCGATGAGTGGTGGCTATGCTTTAACTGAGTCGTAAGGAAATACGAGAACCGCTCTGAGCTAAACCCGTACACATAGTTAACAAAGTACGTTTCCCGAGCGTACGAGTTTATGAAGGTGCGCGTTCCTGTTGTCACAGCGGAGGAGGCGATTTGGAACATCTTGCTCTTCTCAAGAGATCGCGAGGCCACGGCGGGTATTTCGCTGCGATAGGGCGAGTTGTTGGTGTACGTTACTCCTACATACATAACATTTGTGACCGGATGCTGCGGTGGTCCTGGCGCAATAAAGGCCACAGTAGAGGAATTTGCATCGTTAGCGACTACCGCATCCGGCACTTCATGTTCTACAATGCTGACATTTTGTAAATTGCGCACAGTGCATGTGCCCTGGAATAAGGAGCCACAGGCGATCAGCCGAGAAGTGGCACGGTCGATGAGCAGCACCTTGTTATAGTTATCTGTGGGTTTGCGTACTGCATTCAGCGGACAGTCCAATATACTGCACTCCACCGAGTCGTTTTGTGGTCCTGTTCGAACAGTCTCGTGGAGCTCCAAGTCCGGCGACAGTTGGAACAGACGATTCACGCCACCTACAAACACCCTTCCTGTGATGCTGTCCACCAGCAGATGGTTGAGTTGAGTGTCAAATTTGGCGACATTTGTGATGATGCTACTAAAGTTTTTGGTTCTCTCTGAATTACGCCCGGCATCGATTCCATCGATGGCGTCGTTAGTGAAATTTATCATCGTTGGTGCGCGTTCCAAACGAACGTGACTTCCAGTACCTGTTCCAGTGCCTGTTGCTCGTGCCCCATTTGCCAGATTTATTGTTGCTGCAGTAGCAAGCATCAGGCAAAAAAGGACATGCATTTCAGGTCCGCTTATCCTGGGACTCCAAGAATCTGCTATCCGTCGAAATAAAGCGTATGTGTCTCGGTTGGCTTCTCTGCTTGCAAATGTGAAGGATCCTCTGGAAGGGGACGGCAAATCTTACAAGTTCTAATTGTCATCCATTAGACACAGAAATTTTCAGAGATATATACTGTAAAAGCCTTCAGCCATGAGCAGCGACATTATGTTATCTAAATGAGTGGGCAAAAGAAAATAAAGTTTAGTTTCCAAGACGCGAGGAGCGAGCAACAGAAATAATTTCACATTAGTATCAAAAGACGTTGGTTCGAGTGCAGGGGGTGGGGAGCTTCTGTGTGTGGGGGTCAGTGTCAGTATCAGCTCTTCCGTCGTAAGCTGGGTGACGATAGCCTCTATCATTAATGTGACTATCGTCGCCCGGATGACTGGTCATGGTGTTGCAAGCCCATAAAAATGATTATGAAGGGCAAGTAAATTAACAATACCGATTAAAATTGCCAACTATATTTTCTATAATTCAATCTGTTATCCATTCTGTTTAATCTGGATTCGCTTAATTGCAAAGTTGGCATTCTTGCTTTTATATTTATTCACCAATTTTTACTGTGCCTGAAGGGTCTTTAGCTGCAAGCTTGATATAATACCAATAAGATATAAGTATATTTGATTTAATTCCAAGGCAATACGTTTTAAATTGTTGTAAATTAAAATCGTTATTAATTTAAGCTTCAAAGAAACAATTAATTTTGGATTTCATCAAGGGAATCGGTTTTTATGAATTTATTCCAATATTTTATATTTAACAGACAGCTAAAATCTTACAATTGTTAAAAATAAATCATATGTACGCACCTTATTATGTTTTCATAAACATAATATCTTTAAAATGATTTATATACCGGAGTTACATACATATATTCCAATCGAGCTAGGAAATGTTTGATCAACGGTTGCAAGAATAAAACTTGACATTATTTTATTATAGTGGTATTACGCCCCTGCGCAGCACAACCTCCCCACCACACTTGCACTTCGTTGTGGTCAATTGTCCCCGTCGGGTAGATCACCTCGATGTAGAATGGATGGAATATTTTATGTACGTACATATGCATGTGTACACAATTAAATGGAATTTCTTGAAACTACCACGCCCACACCTTTTAGGTTCTAACAAATGCTACACAGGAACATATGTACATACATACGCATGTCTGTATGTATGCATGGGTCGAGTTTTTAGTTAGTTAGTTAGTTTCGGATGATTGACTTGAATGTTTTTTTTTTTTGGTATGTACTATTTTTCGGTGCATACATACACACACACACACACACACTTGCATATAAAAGCGATAGGCGATGTATCATACTTTCTTAAATGTGGATATTGTTTTATTTTGTAAACATTTTCCATTTTACTTTTAGTATGCATAATCATAGTTTTACATACTTTAACTAAGTTTATACATAATTACATATGTATGTACATAGTTTTAGGTGGCAGACAATGACACACACAAAGTCCCACCCACACACGTACACACACTCTCACTTGCACCTGCACAATTGAAAACTAATAACTCATCCAACTTAACGTGAAAACTTACACTTGTCTCTGCTTTTATGTCCACTCTATACAGTATCTCACGATATGATATCTATATAGTATATTTATCTTGTAAATTGACAAGACGCTGCGCTTCGATTTTATTTTTACACAATGGGTTTGTATTAGGTCTAGTGTTGGCAAACCATTTATAGTACTGTCGATAGTATCGATAACACAGATTGTCTTGTACCGGCATCGATAAAAATGTATGCAGGACTTTCGAAAAAATTAAGACAATTTCAAACGATTTGTTTATATAAGTGTGTGTCCCAAATTAAAAACAAAAAAGTATAATGATCCGCTATGCAATGGCATCATTTATCTTTGTTTTTAAGACTTAATGTGGTCTGTATTAAAAAAGCAATCAACAGTATTTTGATTCATTTATGTCACGTTTCTAGTATGCTAATAATGTGTCTACAAAAAATAAATAAAGCTATATAAAAGTTTAAAAAAAGTATAATGCCGATTGGGATCGGTAGTTGCAGTTAATTTATTGCTTTTTTTGTACAGTGTATAATTTTTGGGCAGTATCGATACCATCGTTGGTGTTGATCAAAACAGTTGGTAGGGCCAACTGTTACGTTTATGCAACACTAACTAGGGCTGCAAAACCAATTGTACCATCTACTTGACGATTTATACATATGTTGTTAAGCATAATGAATCCACTCATGGAATTAATTTTAGCAATAAATATGTACGTCGTATGAAATTACTTTATATGATATATGTAAAATTGTTAATTTCTTAAATGTTTGTATTATTTGTGAACACTGTTAGCAACAGCAATTTTAGTCCAACCTTTTTTCAAATATTTATTCAGGGGTTTGTTTTATAGGTATAAAAAACCCCTAATGGTAAGCGGTTTCCGAATTAAATTCGATGTAATTTTTTATCTTAGTCAGGTACTTTTGCATATTCCCCAAAAAATCACTTTTATTCAAACAATGCCGAACGAATGAGAAGTACATAATATGTACGATTTTATTAAATGTTTGTTAAGAACATTAGACATACATACATACAATACCATTTTGCATGTATACGCATATCGGTATGTTACATTAAGTTTCTCTATATATAAATTCGAACCATAAGTTACATACATAAATACATAAATATCCATTTTTAAATTTAATTCGTAAAACTGAACCTTATGCTAGGGAGGTGTGTCTGGATGAACTGTTGACGTAATAGTACATATTATTGGAATTTTCGAGTTTCGTTGCAATTTTCGATTATACATATGTATATGTGTGTCTGTGTGTTAAATACCCTAAGCCTAAAGTGCATCCGTGCATTTGGGAGAGCTTTCCATTTTTATTGCATTCACATACGTTCACTGGCGGAATAAGAATAAGCCAGACTAGCTAAAAACCAGGCGTCCGGGTAAGCTACGACCGGTTCAAAGTTTTTATATCCTTGCAATTTTTTTTTTTTTTTTGCTGAATCAGTCCCAAGCCAATCAGTTATACAGAACTTCTTTCTTTGCAAAGCGTAAAATTCATCGAGCTTTGAAAAATGTAATCTGTACCTTTTTTATGTAAACTGCATAATAATGATGACCACATTTTATTCAACTTGATAGGGAAGGAGTATGACAACAGATCGGTTGGACATTCTCTATACTAACTCATCAAGTTTATCAGGACTGTATTAAAATGCATTTTGCAATAGCATAGGAAAATGAGCATTTAAGAGACGCTAGGTGGAACAGCGTAAGCAGTTCCTTGTTATTGGGCAGAACCAAGATCTTTGATTTATAGTTTTTTTTTTTTGGTATTTCTAGCTTGGTCTCTGCTAATCACCTGTCTAACCATCATTTAAGGTGACTACCCGCGATTAGTTTAATTACAGAATCCTTGAATTGCAACCAAAATTTGACTTAAAACTTGTGCGTAAGAGTCCTTTAGTCTTATTCGAACAGTCGAGCGCAAAACTAATATGCAACGGAGTGAACGGAATGCCGAATGTTTGACACTTCTGTAAATGGTTTTTCCGGCTTTTTTGAATTGTAAACATTTAAAAGAATTTGTGTCGCGCTCAAGATTCACACAGGTATGGCTATTGCTGATGGGAGTGGGTGTTGGTATGGGGGCGTGAGTAGTTTTGTTGAAACTTCTGTGATTCATTATTTGACTGGCAACTCAATCCGGGTACGGCAAACATGGGCGAAGATGCAGACAGGGATGGAGAGATTGGAGGTGTGAGGGTTGGATTTCCAGATGCCGCCGCCACTTCACCTGAACTCGTAGTCAAGGAGCCCATGTTGAAGTATATTGATGGGCATGAAGCCATTTGGGGTAATATCATTGGTGGGCTATCGTTGTGCTCTATGGCATCTTTGCTTGTAGCAGGGTGCTGATGCTGCTCCTGATGATGGGCTGCAGCAACAGCCGCTGCAGCAGCAGCAGCCTTTGAGAGCAGATCTGTGGGCAAGTTGAAGATTGACGATCACTGAAGACGGGGCCAGTAATTACTACCCGTTAAGTCCGATACGTTTTGCGTAGATATTTGCACGGGAACCGAAACTCCTGCGGATATTACACCTGTAAATACAAACGAAAAATGAATGTTCTTTAGCTGCTGCTTTATTTCACAAAAAATGCAGAGCCTACCTGTTCCTGTGTTCGAAGAGGCCATCGTCGCACCGTTACCATAGACACCGTGTTGGGGCGGCTGCTGGTGAGCCGCCGCCGGATTGCAAGGAGTGTTCCGGTGGTGGGCCGCATATGGCGATCCCAGAGACAGCGGGTCGTGGAACATGTAAGGATAACTGTCCCGTTGCTGCAGACAAGAGGGCGTCATTGAGCCTAATGTGGAGGTCATAGAGCTGTCGAAAGGTTTAATATAGTGAAAAAGGTGTCTCATTTAAAAATAATTTGGTTTAGTTTTTGCGATATATCACGTTTCGTTTTACCACTTGTTATTTTTTTTCCACTGGTTTTCATCGGTTAACTTACTTGTAATTCTCTGCCATGGTTGCGATAGGTTGCGGGATAGACGAATACATGGTGTTGAAACCAGTGTTTAGGGGTAGTCGTAGAGCTACAGCTTGCAGCGGCGGACTCTCAGAGTTCGCATGCGCTGTGTTGGCTTCGCCACCCAGAATCTACAATACAGAATGGACCCAAATTAATTAGCTTTCCCATCGGATTGTCACGTTGACGGCACTCACAGTTGGACCATTCGAAGAGTCGGCAAGGCTATTGTTGCCGCCGACAATTGCCGATGGAGGCTCTTCCGAGCCGTTACCAGCTGCCGAACTGATAAGGCCGGGTGTTCCATTTCCATTGCCTGTCCCTGTGCCCGATGAAGGCACTGACGCAACTGATGGATTCGGATTGTTATTTGTGCTTGTCCGCCCGCTGCTGCCCACATTGTCAACGGAGCGGCGTTGTGTGCGCAATTTCTCCTCCCGTCGCCACTTTGCTCGTCGATTTGAGAACCACACCTAAATAGATACAAAGATCATCGTTGTATATTTGGTGTCACAGGACATCCCAGTGATAGGATACGGTGACAAAAGTTTTGTAGTCCGTAATAAAAAATCCAAGTATAAACGTTATAAAATAATGCAACATAATCATAAACGGCATAACAATGAAACAAACAGACAATGAATTAGGACAGGCTGATCAGTTTGAGTTTTGGCAATATCTTTACAGAAGTTTTGGAAAACTAATGTCAATACCAATTTAATATTCCGGTTTCTTATTCGGTAGACACAAAAGCCTAGGAAAAGTAATATTAATTTTTATCCAGAGGACAAGCATCTCCCACTGTTGTTTCTGAAGCACCTCTCTCTCTCTCTCTATAAAAATACAAAGATTTAATTGCTTACAGAGAGAGAGCAATAACAACACAGTTGACATAAATATAGTACTTAAGTGTCACAATTCGTTCGAGCACATAGATGACTTCTCTTCTGACCTTAGACGGGGTTGGAGTTGAGGCAAATACTCAAGGTTTAATGAAGCTATTGCAGTCGTCCTGCGCCGGGTATGGCTCTGCCTCTAGCCCCGTCGCCGACACAGTCGTAGTGACTGTGTGACGTTGATGTTTACTGTGGCTTTGGCTGTTTTATTTAAAGTATTACAAATTTGTTGTTATCGTTGTCGTTGTCGTGAGGAACGGGGAGGTTTGAAGACTCCCGATTTTGGCGTGATGACAAAGGGGTGAACTAGGATTACAATTCTTGTTGTTGGGCTCTAATATTTTCATCATGACATTTATTATTTTGCGTTATTGTAGCCACGACCACTCTTTGACGTAGCACTTCCCTTTCGTCCTCTTCATCACACACTACACCCCATCAATGCGAAAATCACAAGGAGTTTCAAGTGTTTTTACAGTCAAATTGTTTTTATTCACTTATACAAATAATCACAAGCGGAACGTTGAATGTTGCATCCGATTCAGAAACGGAGAATAAAAAAGCATTAATAATAAATATCAAGTCAGCCACAGGGGTGCATGTTGAGGTTTCAACACTGATTCAGAGGGTTGCGATTTCATTTTCTAACTTTATTTCAGCAACTGACTCCGACTTCAAATGTGACTGTGACTCGCGTGGCTAAAAGGCGTAGCAATTGCATTCAAAAATTCACTTACGAAATTCATCGGCCCCTGGGCATGTTTCATCGGCTTCAACTCATCTGTATCTCATGATGAACACACAGAGAGTGTTCAAACAAAATTAGTTTTTGATTTTAATAATGCTTCAGCGCACTCATACTCATTTTTATCATTGGAAATAATTTTAATTTCTTGGCAACACATTTCAAATAAGTTTTCTAATAGTTTGTCTAAAACGGTTTTATATTTTCCACTGCTTAAGTTTTTCTTAAATGATTTTAATCAACTTAAAAAGAAATGTGCCGAAAACATGATTGAATTAATAATATTAGAAAAATATATATTTTCCGAAGGTTTTTATTAAATATTCGTAGTCACCATCAACAACGAAGTCAATTGAGACATCGCCCGGGGAGTTTCTTGAGAGCATTGAAGAAAACTATTACATACAAGAAATACTAAAGTCAGAATTGTATCGAGCTAAAACAAAGTTATAGTTGAAAACACCCCTTCATTGAACAGCTCTTCTATTTCTGAGGTTTTCTACACGGTTTTTGACAGTTTACTGTGGTTAAGTGATGGAGAATGGAAGTGCCAAAATAAGAGCATTGTGCTATAGCAAGATTAGGGTAAGTTATCCAATTGTGGGTCACCCCATTACTTTCGACAGAAAGTAATTATAACTGATCTGAATGAAAAAACCCGTCGTTTGATCACTATGTCAGTAAAGGTTAATAGTCCATATACCGAAGGGATCGGAATATGTTCATGAATAACATTTTCATGGGTGAAATGCGAAACGAAAAGTTTGCAAAGAAAAATATTTCCCTACTTTGATATTACTTTATTTCTCGGTTCGAGATGTTATTGGTAATTGGCAGTACTTTTGTTGTTGTTTTTTTTTTTGCTATTTTAAGGATGCGCACTTTAATTAAATTCCTTTTTTGTGCCTTATTTTGTATTTCGAAGTTCATTAATTTTATTTTTACAATTTCTTTCTAACAAGTTTAAAAACCTTTTTAAATGTATTATTGAAAAAAAAAATTAATATCGTTTTTTTTTTGTTTAATTGTTTGTATCGATCTTTTTTATATGTTATGGCTAAAATAGCAAATTTAGTCTACAATCGGTAACATTTTTCTACCATAAATTATGAAAGCAAGAAGAAGAATACAGAATGTACATTTCTAAAAGTATACATTACGAATTCAGTTTTACACAAACAATATATTTTATAAACTTTATTAGTCAAAAGACTTCTTGTAGTCGAGTAAATTATTTTGAAAATTGTAAATAGAAAGGAATAGGATCCAAATGTTAAAAGAAAGGTTTACTTAGAAGTTTGACGTTTCCCTAGGTGGATAAATTCAATGATACGAAGAAGAATTTTTCATTAGTATATTCTATATCTTTTAATTCATTTTTTCGAAGAATTGATCCTACCAAAGAAAATATATATTTGTTTGGTACCTAATATTGATATTAAAAATCTATAGATCGGAACCAATAGGGGATTCGCCATTGACACCTTACCCTTAATTATTGACTGTCTTGTTCATATGCATACTGTGTGGGTTTTTAAAAATAAATAAAATCAAAAGGAAAGATACTAACAGAACAATTGAGAAATCAAACTCAGGGCTAGAATAGAACAGAATAGAATTAAACAAAACTGAAAGACAAACCTGAATACGTGCCTCTGGCAAACCAATTTTTTCAGCAAGTCGCTCCCGTGCAAATACGTCCGGATAGTGGGTCCGCTCGAATTCTGCAAAAGGAAAATGAAAGAAAATCAAATTAGATTGCAATTAAAAACAATATTATCAGAGGCAAAAAGTTTAGAATTCCTCTTTGTACTTACCCTTCTCCAGGCTGTCTATTTGCTCATTAGTAAACGACGTCCGATTACGCTGGAGTTTCCGCTTTAAACGTAGTCTCATTTGGGAGTCCTCATCTCCAGAAGAATTGTGATCAGAGTTGCCATCGGAGGTGCTTTCATGAGAATTGGGATGTGATACATCGCCCGGATATAGATCTTAAATTAGATCAAATATGAAGAGCTTTTAATTTTGCTTTTCTCTAGTAAAAGTTTAAAATATCATTTGTCCCACCACTACTAGCATTTGCTCTTTATCCGTCTATATAGCCATATGGGCCATAAGTAGTTTCCCAATGCAGGCCAATTAAAAATTAATTCCTAGCTAAAATGTAGAATAAATTAAGATGCGTAAGTAGACGAGCCTGGTATACATTTAACATTTGTAAAGTAATTTCGCCGATTGCTTATCTCCCATCATCTCATTCCGGGAACATCGATAATTTTCCATTCACATGGATGGGCATTTTGTTGCGAATGACAGGGCAAAGGCACTGAACTCGGGGTCGGGGGTATGTTTATTGGGTAAAGGACATATGTCAGCCCTATACATCGATCGGCGGACAAACAAAAACAATCAAAGGCAACAAAGGCAACAGAAGCCAAAGCCGAATCCCAATCCGAACCCGAATTCGAATAGCGTGCCTCAATTAGATTTAATGACAAATAACAAATGACCAACAAATTAACTGTTTGTTTGTCCTAATGTTTGATCATCTGTGACAAAATACTTTCAATGTTGCAACTCTAAAGGATGTATATACATATGTTTGTATACATATACACATACATGCGGAGGGTTGTTTTCCGGAACTGCGATTCAGTCGCCCTTCTTCATTTTGTCTCTCTAACATAATTGCCACAAGTGGTCAGTGGGTAAGTGCAGGCGAATTCCTTCCAACTTTAAGTATTAAGGTTCTCAATCTCATAAAATTTATTAAATCTTTTCTTTTTCTGACGTATTTTCTTCATTTGAATATTTTTTACAGGTTTCTTGTAAACATACACAATTTAAAAACTTATTTCCAAAATCTCGATTCGGTAACTAACAAATTTTTTATTGTAACCAGATACCCTCTATAGTTTCTTAATGGAATTTATTACATTACTTTTACATATTTTATGTTTGTTGTATTGCAAATGGATTTGGATTTAAATTCTTTGGACACCAACGAAAGCGCGTTAATCAATATTCGATTTGACCGATTCCCCCGTTAAATGAAGTTTAAAGGTTTTGGATAGGGTGTGATGGGGAGTGACTTACCACGTTTTTGAACATCATCTCGGGTAATTTGTCCGGATAAATTCGTCGGCGTTGGCACCGCTGTGGGAGTTGGGGGCAGAGCCAAGTGCGCCGTTGTTGTATTGCTCGGGTACCAGGCCCATCCGCCGGATTGTCCATTGAACATGCGAAGCTTTTCATAGACAGACTCGTTTTGCTGCTGCGCCTGTTGTTCCTTCTGTGAGGCCAAATTGCGCAAGACGCGATTTATGGATGAAACCTGCAATCACAATCCCAAAGCGGAGTCCAATAACTTTGTGTTTTAGGTATGGGTTTTAAGTGCTTGCCCTAAAACATCTAGAGCAATGCTTAAACGGGGGCGAGTAGGCTGTACTTTCGCCCTGTTTCTTTCTTAGACCTAACCCAACCTACCCTCCTGCTGCGGCATAAACGACGCGATTGGATTGGCTGGGTTGAAAGCGTTGCCAGCCAATCCACGTCCAAGAGCAGGAGAGATATAGAGTCTGAACGCTCAGTCTGCCTCGACCCTCTTTTCTATGCTAAAATTTTTCATTTTAATCTCACAATTTGACATAGCAGACTTTCGCCTACGGCAGTACCCTGGATTTACCAAAAAGTTTCTATCCCTAACTTATAGAAAAAACCAACGTATCCTCAACAATTAAAAGGAAAGTTACATTGACAGTAATTCGTGGTGGAACTGGCTTTAGAATTAAGCAAATATCAACCTGTCTATACTCTCAGTTAGAATTTATTCGTCAATCAAATTTTGGCGGCTACATAGATATTTATATTCCTGTTTCGAGAATCTATATTTTTTTTTGCTAATATAAATTATATAATTCACATTATGTTTAGTGAAATTATAGATATAAGGGTAAACTCAATATTCAGAAGGGTGGCAAAGTTAAAAACGGACATAATAAACGGATAACTGGATCGTCCTGTATGTTGATTCTTTAGAATATTGGCCGGGTAAACAAATCGTTAAATCTGTTTTTTTTTTGTACAAGACTCAAATTTGTTTCAGACAGTAATTTTTGCATCTATATACAATTGGGTAAGTTAAGGTGAGAACTCTAGAGATTTCGTTTTTAAAAGTTGTTTTACATTATTATTAAATATTATTAAACTTTTTCAATGATGATAACAACCACGTTAGTAAATATAAAAAATGAATAATAGATGAACTTGTGTATACTCTTAAAGCGTATGCATAAAGTCTTTAGATTTGTCGTTAAGTTTTGTTTTTTGTATATAAGGTACAGAGCAGACTATTATTATTATTTTTATTTGGTTATGTTGTAATAACCTATCAGTTGGTGGTTAATATAAATGTGTTGTTCATTATGCACTCATAGGTACAGAGAGTATCTTATAGTCGGCCACATGAGATTCGCCAGAAAACGCCACCACTTGAACAATGGCTGGTCGGTTGGAAAAGTGAGATAGATAGATAAGTCGTAACAATTTGGGCAAATGGCCACCCCTTTTGGTTTTGGACTGGGAATAAGAATGATGAGCAAGTGTTAGAAGCAAATGGAATAGCTTCGGATATGAAGTTGGTGATCAATAATATTGGGGAAAAATGCAGCTTTAGTACCATATGTTACATTACATAAGTCCGTTTCCGAAGGCATTTTTGGACTAAAATAAATGGCCGGAGGTTTACCCATTCTATTGAATTGTGTGGTTTATATTAAAGCTGGAACATCAATGCGGGTGTGGGTATGGGTGTGGGTGTGGGTGTAGATGTAGATGTGGGGTTGCTTTTGGTTAAGTTTCGGTTTGGGTAAATTACATACAATGTCATTACCATGAACATGGAAAATGCCACTTTGGAGTTTAAGTGTTGCCACGTGTCGGAGTCGGACGCGGGTTTGACATTTCTTTGGATCTGGAGACTGTTTTGTGCACCTCATTTAGGTACAATTGAGATGACGTTACGCTGTAACGAGCGCATAATGAATTACTGGCCATTCATATTTGTGGATAAAGACATCAAAGGACTTCAAAGGATAATCTCCTGAATGAAAGGGATCCCCATAAGCGGAATCTATCATCGGATAAATAAGAGAGATGACAACATGTCCTTGGTTCGTCTATTTTGTCTATTTTGTAGCAACTTTTATTGTCGTAACGCTCTTAACTTTGAAACTTATATATAAATCTAGGATCTAGGATCACCAGTACATAGATCCACGAACTTATATCCGCAAAAAATAAGAAGAAATGCCAAATAAACTACTCACAAATTACTATTACTTTTTGGCGGGACAATTTGAAGAGGCAATGCAAATTTCAATGATATTTATCATAGTCTACTCCGGATTAAACTGATACTACTACTTCTACTGCTTCTTACATTCGCCATATTTGGAAAGAGCGGCTGGCTGCACTCATCTGCTTTTCTTTGTGTCCATCAGCAACCGACAACTAATCTGAGCACATTGAAAATTAGAGCTCAGAGCAAGATTAGGTGAACTAGATACCATGTATTTGTTTACCTGATCGAATAATGAAAGTATCTTTTCCGGACGAGAACAGAAGAATATAATGGAAAAAAACACACAGGAGCTCTAATCCATTTTAAAAGCAATACGGAGGCATTGTTATGAAATTATTTAATCCATTGTGCGGCCTGGCTTACCAGCCGTGTGCCGCCTTTGAGTTTCGAGCCTGCAATACTGCAATCTTGATCGAGCCTCTGGCTAAGCACTGCATCAGCCCTCCCCCTCCTCCATGGATATACAACCACATCAATAGCGGCATTAGGTCCCTACCAACAATTTGCTATATGTTCTATGTATCGTAGCCTTATTTTGAATAGGACAACCGTAAACCGTATGCGATAGTGTTTGGAGTCATTTGTATTTGAAAAACTAATTAATATACATATACCTTACAACCAACGAATTTCTTATTAACAATGAACGTTTATTTCGATCTTTTCGAAAATAAGGCCTTGCAAATTTCAAGTGGGAGATTAGAAGCGTTCAAAATTAAGCTTTGGTTTTAAACTAGTTTCTATTGATCTTGCTTTGTGAATAGTTTCTAAACGGACAAATGACAGAAAAGTAAGTTTTTATTTTAAATTTTATTATTTTTAGAGGTTTTCCTTATTACAATTTATAATTTCTTTCAATTATTAAAAAGTAGGAACAATTTCTTTCTAACTACAAATTAATTTCTTATTACCTCTAAAAGGTCAATAGTTTGTCCGTGTCTATAGATGATTCCTTTTATGGTAAAACATTATCAGTCTCCATTAGGCATTAGGAGTTATGTTTATGTGATCTTTTCATTCAGCTTAGTACTTAGTAATTTAGCTTTGTATAACACTTATAGATGTCAGGTTTTGCGATAATTTGAATGTTTAGGACATATTTTATGGTTTTCGTACCATCGACCTCAAGGACTTAACACATCTATAAATTCATTTATACACAGCATATGTACCGAAAAACTGAATTATAGGAATAAAATAAAAAGCACATTACTATGGCATTACTATTTTATAGGATAGAATACGCTTTGTTCTCTACCTTTGAAACATCTAACTAATTTTATTATTCCCTCTCAATGAGTATAAAAAGGAATCAATTCGAATCACCTAATATTAAATGTGTATTTATTGAATTATGGAGTTATACCTATATCAGTTTTTACTATCTTCGGTCATTCCGAAGTTCGCATAAGCTTGAAAACTGTCTTTACACCCGGTACGCAATGGGACAAAAAGATATTAAAGTCGCTAAAGATATTAAAGTCATAAAGTCCGTCTGTCTGTCAATCCGTCCGTATGAACATATAGATCTTAGACGAGGGAGTTAAAACTTAGGAGAGTCTTAAAGAAGTATATAAAAACAAAGTTATTGAATTTCCATAAAGGTTGATATAGTCAACCAATCTGAATAATTCATAGATATACTTAAAATACATTAGGACAAAAAAGATATTGTACAAAATTTGAGCACTATAGCTTTAGGAGTTTCGAACACGATCATGAGAAATGGGGATAGTTGTTGGATTAGTTTCTAGTTAATCTTTTTGTTGTGCAATAATATCAATAGAAATAAAATCGTACCTGCAGACATTGAGTATACCCTGCGCCGAGTAGAGAAATTTTATAAAAACAAACTTCTTCGAATTTTCCATAAGTTCAAACAAAAATTCATCTTACAACCCGCAGCAGCGAACGCATGCTATCTCGCTTACTCTTAGTACGCAATGTGGCACTTAGCGTTTCAGTACAAATTATACATTGATATATCTATGATATTTTTTCCGGATTTTAACGAAATTTGGTCAGCTGGTACCTTTTGGCCATATTATTAGGTATGTCAACTAAAAATGGGCTACCTTCAATAAAACCCTAGTAATTCGTTTTTTCTAAATTGCGGGGGCGGAAGTGGGCGTGGCAAAAATTTGAAATAAACTTTCTCATACCAATTTTGGTTGCTCTAACTCGTATAGTCTCTGAGTTCTACGTCGTTATACGGAGGGACGGCAGACGGACGGACAGACGGACATGTCTCAATCGACTCGGCTATTAATGCTGATCAAGAATAGATATACTTGGGTTCGGAAATGGAAAAAAGAATAAAGGGTATAAAAATTAAATATTGGTCGGAAGATATATGTATATATATTCTTGATATGCACGTCTGTGTAGCTTTTTATCGGTATGTAAACCAATATTCTATTATTTTGTATTCGAAAAGAATTTAAAAATACGATATGTAGGCCCAATCGGCACACTTTTGTATGTCGACTGTAATCCCAGTCTACGATCCCAAATTACTAAATGAGAATATTTAAATTTAAGGAATGTATGTTGTTAACTGATGGAAACATTTCCTTCTATATTTATTATAATTTTTCTAACTTCTTTCTATACTTAAATTATTGAATTTTTTGTTTTCGTTATTTTATTAGATTACTACCAAAACTACATCATTACTTTGCGTGTTAAACTAAAAAAATAGTGGTCGTACGGAGAGATTTGTACGCCACTGTAAAGAGCTAATAAATTTGGTGAGATCATTTGTCCATTATGTACGGAGTTTAAGTGTTCCACTCCTGCCATTGATATTTAGAAATTGCGAGTTATATTGCAGGATTTTCTTATGCGTTTTTTATTTTATCTAATAATCTAAATTGGGACAGTAAATATTAGAAAAATAAAACATTGCCTGATAAGAGTGTGCGCGATAGCAACATTTCCTATTACTGTCGCACTTTTTTAAAATGCAGAAATTAGAAACAAAATTTGTAAATGTAAAATTTAAATAAAAACTTAAAACAAATGAAGCAGCAAGTCGTCCCTGCCGACTTTCAATATACCCTGTGCCAAGTAGAGGAACTTTGTAAATTGAAATAAAATTTTACTCACAAGCGGCAGCAACGAACGCATGCTATCTCGCTCACACTTATCACGCAATGTCGCACATTGCATTAGAGTACAAAGTGCATATAGGTATATCTCCGATATTTATTTTCCGATTTTAATGAAATTTGGTCAGTTGATACCTTTTGGCCATATTATTAGGTGAGCCAAATAAAAATACGCTACCTTTACTTTAACTCTAGTTATTCGATTTTCCTGAATTGTGGGAGCGGAAGTAGGCGTGGCAAAAATTTGAAACAAACTTGAGTAACGAATGCTGACACCAATTTGGTTGCTCAAGCTCTTGTAGTCTCTGAGATCCACGTGTTCATACGGACGGACAGACTGTCTCAATCGATTTGGCTGTTGATGCTGATCAAGTATATATATACTTTATGGGGTCGGAAATGCTTCCTTCTCCCTTTTACATACATTTTAGCGACTAAGCCGAGCCTTATAGAGGGCTGATCTCTACAACGAGTAATATACATATGTATGTAGCTAGCGCCATGATATGCTCACATACATACATGCATATACATACATGTACATAAAAGCCGCCGGGCATCTCGCTCTTCCAGTTTTTACTCTCTCTCCACAAACACAATGCAAATGATTTTTCGTTCTCTCAACCTCTTCGTGCTGGTGTGTGTGCATTTCTGGCTGAATTGAACTGAGTCAGTTGATTTGTTTTATTGAAATATACCCGTAATAATTATCTAATCTGATTCAAACTTTGTAGATGGCTTATCGATTGTTCTGACAGTGATTTTATCTTATGGTGGTACGAACCGACTAATTTTACGACTAACGTTTTCCACGAAACTATCATCCAAATGCTTCAAGAAAGAACAGGCTAATGGACATAGCGAAATGGACTATATATAGATCAACAATTTAAAAACGCTTTTTGCTATCTGTAACAAACATCTAATTAATTTTATTACAGAGGAATTTTTATAATTAATTCCGTATTACTCTACAAGAACAAGATCAAACTAAAATAAATTAAAATGGTAATATTGTTTGTTAGTTATTAGTTAATTTTTCTCTTCAATGCGTTGTAAAACAGAAAAGAGTTAACAAATTAAATAATTTTAAATATTTTTTTTTTGAAATGAAGCAAGCATGGACAACTTTGAGACAAGAACCAAGAAGAGAAGCTTTACTCCTCAAACCTCTTCCAAATTTCTACCAACGTAAAATAAAACCCTCTCGCAAGACCCAGCAGCGAACGCATGCTGTCTCTTTTACTCTTATCACGCAGTACTGCACTCGGCGTTTAGTTTATTTATATATTTATAAGTTTATTTTCTATATATTCACCGATTTTAACAAAATGATCAGCTGATACATTTGACCATATTATTGGGTGTGCTAAAAAGAATAAGACGGATGCTCGTACCAAATTTGGTTGCCCCGAGCTCTTACAGTCTCTGAGATCTAGGTGTTCCCATGAACAGAGAGACAGAAGCACATGTTCCGGAAATGCTTCCTTCTGTCTGTTACATACTTTTTGGCGACTTTAAAACACCCATTTTCTACTTAATTAGATAATTTCATCCTCACTCTAAGTTTCGTTTAAGTGAAATAAACGAAGATAGTTTGGTTTGCATGTCAAATAATATATAATTCAAGTATGAATGGATTGTTATGCCTTAACTTTAGCTGATCATGATCAATCGTCAAATCAATTTGTATGAATAATTTAAAGCTTAGATTTGATATTTCTATACCCGCTTAGTATTCTTGAATAACGAATATGTATATAAGTATATAAGTGAATAATATTACGAAACTTACACTTGGAATATTATCACTATTACAAACTTGTTCCGATAACAGTCGATCACGGATTTCCCAAGCGAATATACTGGGACATTCACGCTTGTAATCGGCAATTTTTTGCACCACTGGCGTTGTAGCTACTCGTGGTTTTGAACCACCTATAGCTCGGGGCTTAATTGATCCCGTTTCGTAATACCTAAAAGAGAAATTATAAAACAGTTAACAAAATAAAACAGTTAGTCAAATCGTTATAAAAGTACAGTCATCAAAATTTTATTTAAATAAAACTTTAATTGTATTTCGTGTTAATTTTTTTACCATTACAAAAAGATATATTTGTTTCCTGTAAGCAGCCCGCAAAAAATAAAAGGATCTTGGACTATATAAATTATATAGTTTCTTGATCAACACAATGGACTAAGCTATCGGATCACTATCGGTTAGCTCCCATAGGGAAGATGGGTCACGAATACAGTTTTGGAACCTAATTTGATTGTTTTAATAATAGATTTTCAAGAACTTTGGTATAAGTTTGGTGTAAGTTGTTGTTAAATGTAATATTATCTCCATTGAGTTTTACCAAATCTGGTCGCTGAGCGGAGCAAAACAATTTTGTAATATAAAAAACTTTATTTATCGAGCCAGAGACATTAAGTTTAGATTTCACTAGTTATTATATATCTACTAAATGGTTTGCTTAATTAAAGATAAATCAAAGGTATATAATTTACACAGTTCCGTGATATATTTATGCATGTGTATTATAATCAATGGAGAACTCTCATCGGAAAGACATGTCGTGAGAACACTTATAGTTTAAATACACTGGATAGATCCCAACACCCAACACTATAAGATTAAAATATTTTGACAGAACAACAGCAAATAGGTTAGGAGTAACAGAGAGACGAATAAGAAGATAAAACTAAGTTATCGGTCTGCCACAATACATACATACCTACATACGATACGATGTATAATTATGTCAACCAAGTTTAAGATTTTCAATATATTAAATATACGTATATATATATTTTATATTCCTGACTTTCAATCAAATCGCTTCGATATCTTTGATATGTATAAGTTGAAGCCAATCAAGCAATAACAATCCTAAACCTGTTTGTTGTTGTTGCAGTACGCACATAGAATAAAGAGAAAAAAACGAAGAAGAGAGAATGCTGCTGAAAGTTGATTTTGCAGAGAACGAAACTTGCACTGTGTTGATCTTCGGTGTAAGCGGGAAGGCATGCAAATCTATGGGGTGTGATAAGGAAAGAATATTGAAATAACATTGCCGTTTACTGATTAAATAGCCAAGAGAGAAAGAGGTGCAGTTGGTTGGATATAAATTGTTGAACAACGAAACATGTTTGGAAGTAGATTCCACTCTGGTCGAAGTCTCGATTAAACTATTCAGCCAAAAGTATGTACATAGATTTAAGTCCTGCATGTAACTTCTTATAAGTACTCTTGTTATAAGTACTTGTTATACCTTTGCAAAAAAGGTATATTAATTTTGGTCAGAAGTTTGCAACGCATAGAAGGAAGCATCTCCGACTATATAAAGTATATATATTCTTGATCAGCACGATGAGCTGAGTTCATTTAGCCCTGTCCGTCTGTCCGTATGTCCGTCTGTCCGTCCGTCCGTCCGTCCGTCCGTCCGTCTGTCCGTCTGTCTGGATCAACGCAATCTCCTCCGAGACCCTTAAAGCTACAGAGCTGAAATTTTGCACCTAGGCTTCTTTTTGCTGCAGGCATTGTATATCTCGGAATCATTCCGATCGGATGACTATATCATATAGCTCCCATAGGAACGATCGGTCATGAATATGCTTTAACCTCAATAACTTTGTTGTTTTCCAACGAAATATTACGAAAGCCGGTATTTGTGAGTTTTATATACTTCTTAACATATCCACCAAGTTTCATCAAAATCGGTTGACTATATCATATAGCTCCCATAGGAACGATCGGCCAAAAAATTGGTTTTAGATGAAAATCTTTGTTATTTTAACAGCGATTCGCTCGAAATTTGGTATATTTAAGTTTGGTATATATAAAAATGTGTCTGTTGAGTTTTAACAGAATCGGCCGACTATATGATATAGCTCCTATAGGAACAATAGGACCAAAAAAAAAAAAATTTTTTTTACTCGTAATTTTTTTTCTTGGAGCCACGGGCATGATTAGTTTTATATACTTTCTTATAACTCTGGTAATTTATATGTAATTGATAAGAACAGTTTGCAAAGGTATCCGAACTTCGGCGTGGCCGAAGTTAGCCCATCCTTCTAGTTTTATTCTGTTTTAGTGCATAGTTTTTAAACTTTGTAACCAATATAGAGAAAGAGTGTAGTAACAAAGGATCTGAGATTTCTGGAATAAAAAAAACATACATATTCTTCTGTAGGTACCTCCTCCATCTACTATTTATAGATAAAGTTTATTTTCAAGTTTAGTAACGTCTAAATAGATTCAAAGAAAGAAATAGATCATATTTTATAAAAAAATATATTCAAAACCTCATAGTTCTGCAATTGTTAGAAGAAAAACAAATGTTGCTATGCGTCAAATGTTTTGTATTTTTAACACTGGCCGATATTGATAAGAGCAAGGAAGATTTTATTTGATTGCTAATTCGGATTTTCATTATAATTTTTGATATTTTTGTATGCAATTTCTAATGGTCTTCTAATTGATGCATGGTATTTATACATTTATACAAATCTTGATTAAATTTAACAGGATGAAATAAATCATGAAGAACCCCAATTTCAAACCCAATCATGCCATTAACCACTCTTATCGGAACATTGACACTTTGGTCCCATTGTTGTTCCATTTTGCTTGAAAAACTTTTAATAACAAATCTTGCTTTATTGGATAGGTTCAAATCTTTCAATTTAAACGAATTTGGATAAACTAACCGAAATTATAAATTGATTTAAATAGCAATTTACGCAAACTAAATGTTGGTTGCTTTTATATTTGAATGATACATTATGTTTGTTTTTAATTTATTTTTAATTTTACTTAAACTGAAGTATATAGGAATTATGTATTAATTAATTAATTAAACATATTGATCAACCGCATTGTAGTTGCTCTCGTAAAGAGGCACAAAGTTTGTGAAGTAACTGCACCACGCAATTTACCGACGCATTGACATTACTTTAACAATTCGTATTTCGCTGACTACGGGTTGAAACATCAATCAAAAACATATTCATTAGTGTAGGAGAAGGACTAAAGATATCCGCTTTAAAAAAAAAACAATCAATTTAATCCGAATTAGTTCTCGAATTCCCCGATATTGTAAAAATTTGAATTTCCGAAGCTGATAAGCAAACAGTTGATTGGATTATACTTAAAAACTTTAAAAAAATTATTAAAAGTCAAGTTGGTGTATGGGATTTTAAGGTGCGCGGATTCAACTTTCTCGATTAGTATTTGCTTCTGGGCTTTGTTTGGACCCTAATTTTGATAAAAAAGTTCGAATCCAGTTGGTTATTTTCTAATTAGTCAAGGAAAATTACTGGTGTTGCTTACCTGCCCAAAATTTTGCTAACGCAACCATTTGAAACTTGAAGTATACGCGAAATATCACATGGTCGAGCCCCCGAGTGTGCCAGCTCGACGATCTTCTGCCGCGTTGAATCGGGCAGTGGACGTCCATTCACATATACTCCCCCAAGCTGATTGATGCCGCTGTGGCCAGCTGTGGAGCAACCGAAAAGCGCGCTCTGGCCCATTCCCGATGAGTGGGGATGATGGCCATGCATTATATGTTCTGTGGTTAGCATCATTTTGATCTCTTGGTTTTTATTTAACGGTATACGTTTGAGCTTGGATTGGGTGCGGCGGTGAGTGGTGAACTGTAAGCGGTGAACCGATGTACGTTTTAGGGGCTCACTTCAATATTATTAGGTATGAATATCACTGGCGCCGAAAGGGCGAGGTTCTGGCACGGGAATTGTTATTGTGACAGAAATTGGTATGACATTTCGTTGTTACTGATTTTTGTACTTCCTTCACTACTCCACTTTCTTAACTCTATCTTAACTCGTATCTATATATGTATGTATATATATATATATAATATACATTATATATTATTATATATGCGTTTGTTTGATTCTCGATTTCGATTTCCACTTTCGGTTGCGGTTTTGGCTTCTGTGTTTCGGCGGGCTATCTTTGTACTCTTCACCAGTTTCTCGACGTTTTCATTTGCACTTTCACTCGCGCGAATCACACATTTAAAATTGGTCCCTGCAGATCGCGTTGTTGTTCCGATTCCGTTAAAATCGATCCTCCGTAGGTGCTGCAGGTGCAGGTGCAGCGACCCGGCGGCGACGCCACGGACTGTGGACTTGTATCCTACTTTGGCACTATAGTGATAGTTTTGTAAGTTTTGTAAGGCGATCTCAGAACTCGCGGCGGGTGGCGGAGGCGACGCCGGGTCAGCCTTAGCTCGTTTTCTGGGACAAAATGTTGCACGACTAACTGGTTTTCAGTCGCTAGCGGTGGTAGCAGCGCGCACTTAGCCAAGCGAAACGATAATGAGCTCTCATGCGAAAAAACATTGGCAGCAGGAGCAGCAACGGCAACAGCAAAATCGTTATCGCGCCGGCCATTTTGAGAGTGCTTCTCAGTTCGTCTCTGTTGCTCTCGATGGTTTTCAATGGCATTACAAATGCGCAGGGGCGAGATGGCTGTATTGTTACCGGCCAACGAATGGGATTCAAGTGAATGAGGGATGCCCGAAGAAGTGCGAAGAGTACGGCGCTTGTGTAACAAATACAACGACGCAGAATCATCAAATGTTTTATGTGTTGGTGAGAGGGGAAACGAAGTTGTTGAAGCGCTGAGTGTTGATGGAGTGGGGGAGTGGGGGGAGTTCCCGTCCTAGGCATTTATAATCACTGGAACTTTAACTTTATGAATTCACGATGATAATAACGTTTGCAAATAAAACTACATACGCGTATGTATGTATGTGTATTTGTGTAGATGAACCATTTCCATTTTCATACCGAAACCCGAACCAACGACTGCGTAAATACTTGCCTGAGTGTATATACATATACATGGATATATACACACATATATGGACATATGTATATAAATATATACATGTGTATGTACATGTATGTAAATGGAGTATGTAAGTCTACATGCATGCGCTTTGTTTTTGTTTGCCCTTTGTTTGCATACATGTGTCTACATCTGCCAACAACATACACATAAACATACATACATACACATAGATGGACAAATGTATATATTCACATACATATATATATATATATATATATATATATATGTATATATGTGTACATATATATATTTACAGCCCATTCTCATTCAGTATCATGCAGCCATTACAACATTCTGCTTTGTTGAAGACCACGAACCAGGAAAAGAACCGAGAAACCGAAAAAGTGGGGTGGTAGGAGGAGCCTGGGCTGGGCTATGAATGGGGAACTGGCAAAGGGTCGGAGACGCCAACGCACAACTATAATCAACAAAGAGCTTCTAAATAAATACAGACATACATATTAAATACATACAAACATACATAACATTCATACAAACGTACACGGTTAAGTGCAAACTGAGGAAAATTCAGAACTCAATCCTTATTCTTTTTGGAGCTTATGATGAAACCCACTCTATGGCGACCTCATCGACCATCAACATCAACGTTCTGTTGCGATCTATCAGATCGGCACTGTTCCGATTGTTTCAAAAGCGCACTCAGAATTGAGCCGTCAATCGCACACAATCTGAATGAAGGGAATCCAGAAAATTGTGCCATAACTGCACCCGCCAACACCAAGAAACCCCTCCACCTCCCCTCCAACATCCACCTTCACCCCAATGGAACGTCAATTTCAGCATGCTGCCCGACACGTTTTTGGGATTTTTTGAAGTCACACGCATCAATGGTCCTGGTTTCAGTACGTTCCTCCCTCCCGAACATTCAAGCTAACCACCCAAAAAACCAGTCAGGCAACCACCCACCAAGTCGGCCGCCATTCTACCCACCCTCCCACTCACACTCCCACTGCTGGCATTCAGAGTTTACATCATCCGGAGCCGTGAGTGTGGGTTCTTCAAAGCAACATTCCCGAATCGACTTTTTGTAATTCCTTTTGCGTGTGCCAAAAATTTCATGGAGACTTGTGGAGGTGACGAATCAGATTTTTTCTGGAATGTGTGAGAAACGTTAATTTATTTTGAGCTTAATTTTTTATTTTTTTGAAGCACGTACCATTTCTTGAATTTGAAATCTATGGAAGAAACGAAAGAAAACTAGCAGTGGTCAGGGGCAAGCAAGTTCAATAGGAATACAATACGACTACTCGTGTCCGAAGATACTAAATCTAGACCCAAACAATAATTGAGGTCCTAGGTAAAAAGATGAGACCCTTGTCCCTCTGTCTCTTTATGTGTTTGTTTTTGTAGGAGGGCAGCCATGTGGGTGTGTCCTAGGAGGCTGGCCCATTGATTAGCCTTGTCATCGAATCAACACTATATCCCGAACACATGAGAGAGTTTCGGCTACTCGTATTCCCCGCCAAACACATGAACATAAAGAGCGAGCAAGGGGCAGGTTATTAAAGCAAATATGTGCAACCTTCGCAGCCTCAGACGCCGATTCTGATTCCTATTCCAATCCCGAACTGTTATTGATGCTACCGTCAATGGCCGAGGAAGAAGGGAAAATTGAATAGAGAGAACGAGGGAGTAATTTGGCTTAGATAACAAAAGGAAAAACAAAAGGCAGAAACGTAGACGGAGACCAAAAAACCGCAGCCGATGCCGATGCCGAACTGACATGGTTTTGTAACAAAACAAAAGAGGTCAAAATTGTTACACTAAAAACACACGAATAAATCGAGTCCCAGTCAGTCCTCAGCCTCAGTTCACTTACAATGCTCCTGCCCCCTTCCCCTGCCCCGTTTCATGCAGAGGTTTTGACAGTCAACCCTACTTAGGGGTGCGCTGAGCTGAGCCTACCCTTGAAACAAACAATTAAATAAAATGCATTGTCCGTGGATTTGTGCTTGAATAGAAGTGGAAATGCATGCAGATACATATGTACACACACACATAGGTAAGTAGTTGTGAAAAGGCGGGGTGTGTGCGGCTAAGAACACCATTCAAGCGACCGCTGATCCGATCCCGATGCTTCTCTCACGCGTGGAATGATTATCTATTTGGGTAAATGAATAAAAAATAAAAGAAAAACAATATTGTCGGGGGGATGGAGATACATAGTACATAATGGAGTTGGAATAATGGAATGTGAATAACCAATGTGAATGTGCTGACAATGTACCGATAAATAAGCCGAAACAAAATGGAAAATCAATGGAACGATCTCATGTCCCGAACAGCGGTTTTTGACTGTCAATGACTTTTGTGAAGGATCTGCCCTTTTTCTTCAATCCTTATGTGGTTGTGGCACTGGGGAACGAACATAAGAACGCACTATATTCCGCCTTTAACAATCATAATTCCGCCAGCAATTATCAAGGATATATGAAAAGGGTATAGCTAGTTTTAACCGTTTAAAATAATTTTAAAAATCTTACCCTTGCAACAGTGAAAAAACAAAATGAATGACGAGCATCCTAGATGACCGGGAACTGGTACCGGGGCTGTAGCAAGCAACACGCGTCTCGTATTATTTGCCGGATACGGAAATATTATTTTAAATAACTGCGCACCATCACGTAAGACAGGGCGTAAGGGCCGTCCACGGATCAAAGCAAAGACCAGGGGAGAGTGTGCGTGTGCACGGGAAATTAACAGAGAAGCGTGCTGAATGTGATTCGTAATATTTACTTACCCGAAAGCTGCTATTGCTTATTAATTTATTGCCTGAACTTAAAGAAATCCATGATACATATCATTTTAGGCTTTAGAGTACCTCATTCCATTGATAAAGTTGTCTTTGTAAAACGCCTATGTGGTGGACAGGTTGTCCTATGCAACAATTGAGAAAGCATTTCGGATAAAGGTTTGAAAAACTGACAACATAATAAACTAAACTTGAATATTTCTTTAAATTCATTATGTAAAATTTGTATTAATTAAAGTTCATTTCCAGCTCTCTTTAACCATTTGGGTATGGAGCAATGATTCGATTCAAAATTCAATTGAATGGATTTCCAGTCGAACATCTTGAATCAAGAAATTTCTTTTGTGGGTATTTTGACGATTGTGTGAGGCGCGGAATGCTTTTGGGCACGTGTTGCCATTTGAATTACAAAGCATGCAATTTACACCTCTTCGCTATTGCTCTATTCTTGCGAATTATTGAAGAAATTACGATCGAATGGATGTGTGCTTATATGCTCTCTAATGGTTGATAATTAGGAATATGCAATTGGATAATGATAGACCGAGGTGAAAGGGTTTATATTGTGCGAATCGATACACTGATGGCAACATAAATGACAATTGTTCCCCAAGGAGAAATCAAGGAAGCAGCAGGACCAGTAGCACATAAATGATATTTCATTGCATAGGCTGGATACCGATTGAGATTGAGTCATTGTCGTGGGGTTGCGTTGACAACGCCAAGCGGTAAAGTGGCCAGCCGACTTGTCAGGGCGTTGAAATCTCTATTTACTGCACCTTGTATCCAGCAGCGTGTGAGACTGAGGGGGTTGCCCTGGCGCTCGGCACACGGCCCGCTTACTCAACTATACTCAACTCAACACAACTCAATCCAATCCAATCCAATGCAGCCTAGCTCAATATAACTCACTCCCACTCCCAATCCCATACCAGTTACTAGAATCCGCCACCGCCTGCTGCTCGAAAGGCTAACAGCGGCTGCTCTGCCACGTGCCACTGACAAACTGCTTAAACACGCCGTTGATGTTGATGAATTTGAATGAATGCGTCCGTTGCCTGGAACTCTACAAATTACACACTTTGCGGCATTTTGCGCTTTTAACAATTTTATTGTTATCGATCGATGGTCGCCTGGCTGCCAATTACCAAGTGCTAAAGCAGACGAGCAGCAAGTTCTCTCCGATATGGGGCCCAACTTCTGAAACTCTATGACAGCGATGCTGTGGAGATGCTGGAGAGATTCAGGAGTGTTGGGATGGGCGGTGGGGTCACTAAAGACGAACTGCCAGAACCAATGTCATTTACATACTTTTCGAACACACAACCAACACACAAACGTCATTAATTATATGGACGGCTGGGTATTCGCATTTCACTTGGCCTTGGCCCCATCGTACACAGACAGGCACGTGTAAAAGGGGGATTAGTAGGTGGTCAGCAAAGCTAAGTCCACACACACACACACTCGCATATCTACGTATGCCACACACACGCACACACACACACTCACATTGGTGTTCGTTGAGATAAAGGATTACATGAATTCTCTCACTTTAATGTGTCCACTTAATTGAGTGCAGCGGCAGCCTAATTTTCCCTCATTAAAATAGCAATTTATTCGGGGAAAAACGTTACGATATTGGGTTAAAGAAAATTTACTAAAATAAGCAATGTATAGAATCTATATTAGACGTACATGTAGATTAGATTCATAAATATGGATTCTTTATGAATCTTATTAGAAGATTAGTTCATTGTGATGTTATCTATGCAACTTATAATATGTTGGTATAATCATAAATAAATATATAATCATATGATTTTTGTTTTCGAATCTGGTATACGCAAGTACAATATCTATAATGATTGACGATAAATAATTACTTATTTCAAATGGAAAAGAAAAAATCTTTTAAAGTCTCAATAAAACATATGCAAAAACATAAATATTTAAAGGAAGTAATTTATTTAGATTAAAATCGGGAAAAAATTAATTAAAACAACTAAAATTCTAATGGGAATTCTACAAAAGTAAGCAATAACTTTAATTTATAAGAATATATACAAATGTATTTGATTATTTCCCTTGTATTTACCTTGTACAGCTTCTTTTATCAAAATTTGTGAGTTTATATAGATATATGAAAAACCCATAATCAGAACTGATTAAAAACATATATGTATATACTTTAAGTTGTAGAATTTGTTTCTATCTATCTATTGCGAGCTTCTGACCAAAAGGAATATACTTCTTTTGCAAAGGGAACAACTATTGTAAATGTATTCAGTTAATATATAGTTTTAGTCGGCATTAACAGGCGACTTTATTGAGATATGTCTGTTTGTCTCTTTGTTAGGATAAGTTAATTCCAAAAACGTTAAATTTGAAATATATTTCCAATTAGATTATACAATTGTGAGTTTTCTATATATATCAATTTAATTCGGATGGAAATATTTACGGAATTGATTGATGCAGAAATAAAAATATTTTGAATGTATATATACATATTTTCTTCTTAGCATCTCGGGTACTCCCATGACTAGTCAGATATTTTAATAGTTATTTTTTTAGTTTATATATAAAAACAAACCTTACTATACTATATCTATTATATAACAATATACAGGTTACACATATACACCTAACAAGTGCCTTCACCTGGTGGATTGCTTAGAGTGGTGGGCAATCAATCAATTTGTAGAGATGGGATCCGTTGACAAGATCAAGTCAATGCATCTGCAACCGGAGCCAGATCATTGCAGCGACACTCGATCATTCTTTGATAAGGATCTAATAAAAGAGACATTTTGATCTTAATGCATACCTGAGTGCATTCATATTAGTGTGCATTCAACTTTTGGTCACTGGAACAGTTGCCACTATATGAATATGAATAACCCTCTTAGTTCCTCTGCCTTAGATGTATAAAATTTGATAATTTTTGTCGTTAAATTATATTACATATGACCGATTACATGCGACGGGGAAGCGACATTTTATGTTTGGATATCAAAGTTTCGACACCCGGTCCAATAATAAATATATATAATGTAATGTGTATATATATATGCATGTACATATGTATATGTTGGTTGTTGTTTAATCTAAAACCTTGGGCGTCCTGTAGGATGGGCAGAAAATTAAATTATTGTATAACAAATGTCTCGGCAATTTTCATGAATTCAAAATCATTGAAATGAAATAATGAAAATCCCAAAAAACAATCAAAGGGATACCCACGCCACGAAAGAATCGAAATCAGAGAGAGCCCAGGCCAAACCCCCTGCTCATGCCTTTCGTTTTTTATATCCTTTGTGTCGACCCGTCTAGCCTACCATCATCATCATCATCATCAAAATCGGCGCTGATCCTTGCTCACCCTGTTCTGTTCCTGTTTCAGTGCCTGTCCGTCCATCCGCCAGTCTGTCTGTTCGTCTGTATTCGGACTTAGGTTTTAGGCTGGGCGTAGGTCTGGTGGTGTCTGTGCACGCGTGCGTGTTTGTCGGTAAGCCACACACACACACATTTGCGTCACTTCAACGGCGATATGAAAAGTAGGCGTAACTTCCTTGATAAAGGTTAATTAGCAGTCGCCATTCAATCCCATCCCTATCTGGGTGGGTACATACATGCAATAATTGCCAGGAATTTGTCATATGGAAATCGTTCATTAGAAACGAAGCTAGCAAGTCGTTCCAAAATGTATTTCACGCTTTAAAACCCACTGTCCATCCACAACTCCTTTGATCCAGCTAGATATTGGTTTAAAAGCGATTCTTCTGTAAGTAACCACTTTACATTTATAAAGTGTGATTATTGAATAACTAAAATATAAGTTTGGGCCACATTAGTTTCTGCCACATTAGACCTGGCTCTTTACAGCATGGCTTTTTTTATACCCTCACAGAAAGTATAATAAAATTGGGCAGATGTTTGTGAAGCATAGATGTATACGTTATATATTTTCTTGATCTGAATCAATAGCCGAGTATTTTAGCAATGGGATTGAAAATTGGCTTGCAGGTTTTATAAGTTTTAAAATTATTTGGATCGGACTACTACAAGATATAGTCACCTAATAGAATAAACATTTGTTAGCAAAATAGCCTTACAAACATAAAGGATACGCAGGTTCGAGTCATCAATTTACTTCAGAAACTACTACAAAATTCAAGAAGCGGTGTATAAAAGAGCGGCTTTCCTATATATTGCAAACAAACGGAATCGCGAGAAATTCATTTGGTGGTGTAGAAGGTAGAGGGAGAGGTCCGTGATCGAATGTACTTATCCCTGAACCCATGGGGTAGAAGGGTATATAAAAGTCTCTAAAATGTGTATAACAGGGAGAAGGAAGTATTTCCGACCACATACATTATATATCTTCTTGATCTGCATCAATAGCCGACTTGATTGAGGCATGTCCGTTTGTTCGTCCGTCCGAGTAAACAGGGACTTATATAGCTCTTAAACTGGAGCTACCAAACTTGGCAACTTTCGGCCCGCAATTTAGGAAAAACGATTAAATATAGTTATATTAAAGATACCGCATTCTTAATTGGCCCACTTAATAACATGGTCAAAAGGTAACAAGACGTTGAATATCGGAGATATATCTATGTATGACATTGCGAAGTAAGAGTGCGGCGTGTGCGGAGAATTTTATTTTGAATTAATGGCCAATTCGAAGAAGTTTGCTTTTATAAATTTTGTTTACTTGGTACAGGATTGCTTAATTTTTTGTTTTTAATTTTATATTAGGAGCATTAATTTTAATATTTTTCATAAAGACAGAAAAATTGGTAATTAGTCAAGAACTGCAAAGATATATTGAGACTATCGTGATGTCAATGCTGAATCATAATATTCTTAGCAATAATATTATATATATAATATTATTATTAAGAGGCCCATCATAAGTTTGCATACTTTAATAGAGCAAGAGGCGCTTTGATTATACATAAATAATCTCTTACTTTATCGCACCCACACGGACTCTATCGATTCTTCATCCAAGTGTACATCAGCTGCAACATCCACGTGCCCATTGCTAGTGAGCTAGGCAGTTGCTGTGGGTGCGCAAATTGGGCTTTGGTTTGGACTTGACTGAAATGAACAATGCTTTCACTTTGTTTCATTATGTTCCTTGGACGCAATAATGAACGACACAGCGAGCAATGGCAATCATTTAAACAACAATGCGATGCGCCCAGACTACAGGGCTATGGCAATGACGACAATTACAATGAGGACTCGCGGCTGCGGTGGATGGTCGTCATCGGCATCTTAGCATCGTCATCATCATCATCAACATCAACATCATCGTCATCCAGCATCCAGTATCAGCTCCTGCCCCGGCTGTAGCTCGGTGCTGCCACTTCAGTGGGCAATTAGCCAGTCGACCGGAAAAGGAAAAGGGGAGCTCAAAGTAAATTTGTGAATTCTGAACCCTAGCCTTAGCCATAGCCTTAACGCCAGACATTGCGCCACTGCCTGTGCCTGTGCCTGTGCTTGAGCTAGTGCTGTAGCTTGTTCGATTTTAATGCGACTGGCATTCCCCCTGCTTTTGTACTCGTTCCCTCCTACCCTTCCTCAAGCATCGCCAGGCCATCACATGGCAGACGTACTGGCAGATTTATATTGCAAACGACCGCCCCATTTAGCGTTTAAGCAACATTTTCAGGACACAGGACAACAGGAGTGAATGAAAAAGAAAAACATTCCGTTTCGATTTGAAATTGGTTGCCAGACCAGTTGTCACCGGTAGGACATCTATGATTGTATTATATAAAACATATCTCCGAATAAAATAAACCGATCTTTCATATAGTTAATTCGGAAAGATTCTTTGCATTAAGCAGGTATCCCACAGATCAAATCAAGTAGAACTAACACGTTTATTGCTATTTCAAAATAACAACGAAAGTGTTGCTGCTGCAGACTATCGATCCAAAGTTTGGTTCCAAATAAAAAAACTGTCGCACATCGACTGGAAGTTACCCTGTTCTTTTATTATTTCTACTTCTTTGTATAAATATTCCACCAATATACTAAAGTGGAAACTAAAACTCTGCTTTATTTCCAAATGGCTACTTCTACTAATTCTAATCAGATACTTAAAACACGAACTATTGCGTATTATAAAAGGGAGTAATTTGTATTTTAGATTCACATGGGACACTGGGACAGATGTCGACTCACTTTACTACAAGTCAGCATTTTGCTCTTTCGGGCAACACACTAATCTGAATGGACGGTCCGTTTTATGTCGAATTCAGTTGATTGCACACCATAAATTTAAATTCATAATTAAGATATTGTTCGTAAATATACAAACTACACAATTTTAACCCGCTCACCTTATACAAACATATAAGAAACAACGAGAAGATACTCACCACTCTTAAGTGGATATCTCTCTTGAAATATTAAAGTTTGATATAGAAGATTAGCTTCTTGTCAATAGTAAGAAAACGCCACGACCTAATAAAAGATATAGTTAAAAAATAATGTGTAACAAATCCTTCCTTACCTCTAGAAAACTCAAGCGATATTCTATCAACAGGCAATTTGTAGGCCAACATTGCTTTTAAGATTCCAGTACGGATTAAGTTCATTTAGAGATTGACATTTAAGAAGAGTTTTTGATCAAATATTTGGTTTGAAGTTCACATCTATCTAAGTTTCATTAGAAAGGTTTCTTAGACTACTAAAGAAAAATAAAAGTTTATCAGTTGTCCAAACTTGTTTAAATAAATGTGTTTTTCAGTCGGTCTGGTAGGATCAGGAGGTTACATCTCCTTTTACTTTTAATCTTTACAAATAGCTTATAAAGTAAAGTAAAATTTTAAAATTCTTTCCAAGTTTCTTGTTCAATCTAATTTAGGAACTTTATTGGTTTTAACAAGAATTTCCCAATTGGTTTTTGGAACATATGTTTGTACTATAGTTCAATCGTTAAGATTCACCGTAGACAATCGTAGTGCTTATATCATAGGAATGCTCTTCTTCATTATTAAAATAAAAATATATTTAATTAATAAGGACCTTTCAAATTCTGTAGTTTTGTTAGTTTCTTGAAATTACTGCTATTAGCAATGTGCGACATCATCTCTAACTGTAGTGTATACATACATACAAACATACTTTAAGTCAATAAGTATTATGTATGTATGTATGTACATACATACATATGTATGTATTTATCCATTCTCAATGCTAATACTTACGATTTTGAAATAAGAAAATTATAGAAAGAGAGGGAAACGTAAGTTAAGTTTGTTTTGTTTTGTTTGTGCGGTAAACTGCGCTCGGTTTTTGGTCTCTCCGTCTTTAATCCAACAAGTGTTGTTGACAGCATCACTTTCCACATTTCATTTTGTGTCATTAATTTTCGAGCCGAACGAACAGCGCATTGTGAAAAATAACAGCTGATCCCGCTTGGCTTTGCGTTCGGCATGCTTGTTCATTCTTGTTTCAGGTTGAGCCCGTCAACTGGAACTAAATTGACATGTGATAAGAATTTCTCAGATAAATCTCGATTGCGTGGCCTGGATGTGGGACAAATGTGCCAAATCCACACTGTCGCTGCCTTTGGGTAAACCTTTGCTGTTGCCAGCGGAATTCTTTAAAGTTGGGGCTGAACTATTATCTTTATATTTCTGGGCATTACGATAACAGTGTCGAAACTGAGAAGTTGCTCCGAAAGCAACCCCGTCTCCAGCATTTCAGTTTATGATTAGGTTGCGGTAACCCTATTGATATGCATATTTTCAAGTGTATCCAATCCAATTCAGCTTGGGATTTTCTGCACTTGCTGCGCCCCTTATTTTTGTTTGCCTCTTTGACCGTCAGAAGTTGAATCCTTTGTGTGTGAGCATATGTATGTATGAATGGTAATGAATTTACATTGTCTTCTACTATGCATACACACTTGGTACATATATACACCCACATTTAAGGACACATGTAAATATAAATACATACAAAATTACATACATAGATTTTTTGAAATGCTGCAACAATTGGATTCAACTACCCTTTAGGCGTATTCATTTCCTAAACAAATAGTTTTAAATCGCAGATTAATAAACAAGGCAAAAACATAATACAATATTCAACGTTTGCTTTAATTATAATTCCCTTTCTTATTTTGTTACAAAAATTACATAATCAGCTAAAAGTTGCAAGTTTATTTTATATGTGTGTATTGCCCTATTACCCTTACCAAAGGTTTTTCCATGTAAAAAGAAAAATGTCGTGCCAGAAATGACAGGTTTTCACTTTTGGAAAAGATCTCTCGAAAAATCAATGGAACGATGGATTCTCATAGATCTTATCCATCAGAAAAATAATCACCAAATAACTTCTTGTACAAAAAAGTTACACATACTTGCTTGCTTTACTTTGTTATTGGTTTTGACTGTGTTTTTGTGTGCCCAAAATAAATTAGTTTAGTTATTCAAAAGTTGTGTTCTTGTAATTGTACAAAACGGTTTGATGTCTTCTTGAAATTTTACTTTCAACAAACAATAAAAGAATTACTCTTAGCCTTTTATTAGTTATTAGTTAGTAGTACTTACTACTTATATATTATGAACATAACTATACATATATTACAAAAGTTTAAAGCCACTGTAAAAATGTGACTTTTATTTTAAATTGATTAAGCTCCAAATGACTAAATTTACATTTTTTTTATAAATAAGTAATATAAAATCGACGCATATCTGCTTAGTAACTTATTTATCGCCTAGCTGTATTTTTGAAAAAATAATGCTACTGGTTCAAGATAACATTTCGCAAGGACACTTCTTGCACAAAACTCTTTCAATAATCATAAAGTTCTCACTCCTTTGGCAGAATACTGTCATCTATCATAAAGTCATGGGTAAATTCAAAATAAATGACTCTAAACTTGCCTCATTGTCTTTCTCACTATTATCATTTAAAATTTGAAACAACATTTGGACATACTTGATATGAGGAGATACTAGACGGGTTATTTGTTTGATTGTAGGTTTTATAGTTTCAGAAATATCGAAGAGAGCTGTCCTAATATAAACGACTTTCGATGTTGATCAAGATTACAGACTAGTTTACTTATAGGGTTAGATTTGTTTCCTTTGTCCTATACATGTTTTCCTACAGATATAGAATATAAAAACTTCACATATTATTAATTGTCTCTCTTTCTCTCTATCAAGAAATTAATTATTCTTTCTAATACCAATTGTAGATAAGTTATTATAAAATCAGCATAGATCGATTTTCTGAATGAAAACGGAATTTATATTTTTTACCTCCAGGAGTTCAAATAGTTACTTTTCGAAAAATAACATAAACTTATAAAAAGATCTTTACAGAGTTGCAATTGTACCAAATACAAGTTAATTCCACAGACTTGTTATTGGTACTTGATAAAAAGAATTAAAAGTTTGTCAAGTATAAATGTGAAAGTTAATATACTCAGCACTTTCAACTCCATAAAGTATATATTTTCTTAATCAGTATCAGCAGTTGAATCGATATAAGACATATCCGTCCGTCAGTAGGAACATCGATATCTTAGAGACTATAAGAGCTAGAGCACCATCGTCTTGTGGAACTCCGTCTTGTTCTCACACAGGTTAAGTTTGCTTTATAGTTTAGCCACGCCTACTTTCATCCCTGCAATTTAGAAAGAGGAAAGGAGTATTAAAAGTAACAGATTCTTATTTGGCAAACTTTATAGCCAATATTTACCAAATTTTTAAATCGCCAATAAATATTGGAATTATATCTATACATATACCAAGTGTGATTAGAGTAAGCGAGATAGCAAGCGTTCTCTGTTGCTGCGTGTCAGGCTAATTTTATTAATATTGGCGACTTGACTAGTTTTTATACCTTTGCAAAAAGAGTATATTAATTTTGTTCAGAAGTTTGCAACGCATAGAGGGAAGCATCTCCGACTATATAAAGTATATATATTGTTGATCAGGACGACGAGCTGAGTTGATATAGCCATGTCCGTCTGTCTGGATCAACGCCATTTCAAGCCAGAGGTCAAAGAGAGCACCTTTTTGCTGCAGGAATGGTTTATCTCGGAATCATCCCGATCGGATGACTATATCATATAGATCCCAACCGAACAATCGGTCGTAAATAAGCGTTAACCACAAAAACTATAATGTTTTCTAATGAAATATAACGAAAATCAGTGTTTGTAAGTTTACTATACTTTTTAACTATATCATAAAGCTCCCCATAGGAACAATCGGTCATGAATATGGCTTTCGAGAAATAATTTGGTTGTTTCAAGAGCGATTATCACTAAATTTGGTATTTATGAGATTTATATACTTTCTAATATATCTATCAAGTTTTATCAGAATCGGTTTACTATATCATACAGCTCCCATAGGAGCGATCGGACAGAAAAATAGTTTTAGATGAATTAATTGCTTATTTTAAGAGCGATTCTTACCAAAATTTGGTATGTGTAAGTTTGGTATATATAGAAATATGTTAACTGAGTTTTACTAAAATCGGCCGACTATATGTTATAGCTTCCATAGGAATAATCGGACCAAAAAAAAATATTTTTATTAAAAAGTGTGGAAAGGCATTCATTCGGTATGACGAAAGTTAGCCCAACCTTCTAGTTAATATATCTACTTGGTACAGGGTGTAATTAAAGTCAACAGGAACAACTTAGTGGCTTTACAAAAATTCTTGAGGATATGATATTATTTCTAATTAGTCATTTATTTGGGATATTTATTTGATTTGTAGTGCATCGGCATTTGCAGCTGTCCTTATTTTACCTTATATAGAACCGTCGGCATTGCGTTAAGAGAGCTTTCCCTGTATATATATTTATATCAAAATTAAGTTCGAATTAAAATGAAAAAAAAACAGTTGTCCCTTTTAACAATAGGTACTAAGTAAAGATACTTTCTCTCGAAGACACCTTCAATTTAGACAATAAAATATTTAATAAAATTTTCATTCGGTACCCAGCAACGATTACCGAGGCAACTGTGGTAAAGTTCTCAATTCTGCAAAGTACTAAATCTGCAATTTATGTGAATTAAAGTGAATTACATTTTATTAAGTTATTCCAAAAATAATACATAAATTTAACTTTTATAAATTCCCATATGTAAGACCTATGTAAATGTATTATTATTAAGTTTTCTTCTTTACAACAAATAACAGAAAATTATAAAAAACAAATTGTGGTAAAGCAATTGTAAATAGAAATTGCAAATTTACTTTGTTTACTAAATAATTCAATTGTTTAAAAGATGAGATTTAAAGTAGTTACGTCGTTTTACACAAGTTGGGTATATCATGTACCTAGTAGAGTTATTTTATGACGCGAAATACATTGAAATCGTTAAGAGGCAATTTTAAATAAAGCATATTAGTACTATTTAGAACTTATTTAATCCGTATGTATATTTACGGTTCTTATTTTCCGATTTTATCCAAATTTTAGTATCAGTTTGCTCAATGAATATACTATTAACTACGGGGCAGAGGGGGACCTTTCAAATGTTGACAGTTCTAGCTTTTTTAGTTTCTAAGATCCCGCAGATAGACGAAGGGACATATCGATTGGCTGATCCAATATTTGTAAACTCTATAGGGTTAGACTTAAATTCTATTTATTGGGTTGCCTATTGACTTTGTGAAATTACTGAATTACTAAAAATCAAAGATATCTTTTTAAAATCTACAAATTAAATCTCATTATATTTACTTTGGTATTGGCTTAAATTTACCGAATCCGTGATAGTTTTTTTTTCTTTTTACTTTTTAGCACTGTTTTTATTTTACTAGTTGACTTTCGAAATATTTTTCATCATTAAATAGAACTAGAAAATTATTCACGAATATTAATTATCATTATTAAAAACATATTTTACTCTTTGGCCAAATACACAATGCAATAAAAGAATTGCCTAGTTAAATATTGCGGGTTTTTTTTTAAGGCAAGTTGGCAGCTTTACAACATAATACTTTTATGTATAACATACAACAGCATACCCTTATAGGACACACAGCTTTCGCCGCCATACACTGTATTCGCTGCACCATAAAGAGCGTTCATTCATTGACAAAGAGAGTTCGCTGCACTATAAAAATATTCACTATACCAAAAAAAGGCTTTGCTGCCAAAAGCTTTCCAAAAAGCTTTCGCCGTATCTTTATTAACATTGTATGAAAAGTTGCTGTTATATAACAGATTTTAGAAAAGGTTATTAACATGGCTCTATAAACAAAAGAGTAGCATAGATTTACGGGCATGTTCACCACCAACTGTAAAGTTTTTTCTTTCATTCTCTTTTAACAATTGAAAATCCCCTTTGTTTAAAAACTGGAAAGACATCTGCACCTTTTTGGTTTATTAAGTGCATTATATTGTTGAATTGATCAGAATCTGTAGCTTGAGAAACAAATATCTATACCATACATTTTTATTAAAAAGAATTTTGGGTAAATGTAAGTGCTTTTAAAGCTTTGTAGTTCCTTTTTCAAACAACATTTAAGGAGATCAAATCCACCATTTAATTTAATGCTTTTCCTAGGGGGCGCTGATTACTCAAAGAATAGCGACATAAAAAACTGTTGCCGTCTTTTTGGCTGAAACGAAAAAACGCGTTAAAATGATAACCTACTACTACCTAAGAAACCGCCATCTACCAAAATTTGTGATAGTAGCGCCAAAATGAATTGGATGTGGCAACCCTTAGAAAATCACATAAAACCCATCTGGCGAGATTTATGTATGTATATGTATATGTATATGTATATGTATATGTATATGTATATGTATATGTATATGTATATGTATATGTATATGTATATGTATATGTATATGTATATGTATATGTATATGTATATGTATATGTATATGTATATGTATATGTATATGTATATGTATATGTATATGTATATGTATATGTATATGTATATGTATATGTATATGTATATGTATATGTATATGTATATGTATATGTATATGTATATGTATATGTATATGTATATGTATATGTATATGTATATGTATATGTATATGTATATGTATATGTATATGTATATGTATATGTATATGTATATGTATATGTATATGTATATGTATATGTATATGTATATGTATATGTATATGTATATGTATATGTATATGTATATGTATATGTATATGTATATGTATATGTATATGTATATGTATATGTATATGTATATGTATATGTATATGTATATGTATATGTATATGTATATGTATATGTATATGTATATGTATATGTATATGTATATGTATATGTATATGTATATGTATATGTATATGTATATGTATATGTATATGTATATGTATATGTATATGTATATGTATATGTATATGTATATGTATATGTATATGTATATGTATATGTATATGTATATGTATATGTATATGTATATGTATATGTATATGTATATGTATATGTATATGTATATGTATATGTATATGTATATGTATATGTATATGTATATGTATATGTATATGTATATGTATATGTATATGTATATGTATATGTATATGTATATGTATATGTATATGTATATGTATATGTATATGTATATGTATATGTATATGTATATGTATATGTATATGTATATGTATATGTATATGTATATGTATATGTATATGTATATGTATATGTATATGTATATGTATATGTATATGTATATGTATATGTATATGTATATGTATATGTATATGTATATGTATATGTATATGTATATGTATATGTATATGTATATGTATATGTATATGTATATGTATATGTATATGTATATGTATATGTATATGTATATGTATATGTATATGTATATGTATATGTATATGTATATGTATATGTATATGTATATGTATATGTATATGTATATGTATATGTATATGTATATGTATATGTATATGTATATGTATATGTATATGTATATGTATATGTATATGTATATGTATATGTATATGTATATGTATATGTATATGTATATGTATATGTATATGTATATGTATATGTATATGTATATGTATATGTATATGTATATGTATATGTATATGTATATGTATATGTATATGTATATGTATATGTATATGTATATGTATATGTATATGTATATGTATATGTATATGTATATGTATATGTATATGTATATGTATATGTATATGTATATGTATATGTATATGTATATGTATATGTATATGTATATGTATATGTATATGTATATGTATATGTATATGTATATGTATATGTATATGTATATGTATATGTATATGTATATGTATATGTATATGTATATGTATATGTATATGTATATGTATATGTATATGTATATATGTATATGTATATGTATATGTATATGTATATGTATATGTATATGTATATGTATATGTATATGTATATGTATATGTATATGTA